>JAZGTH010000016.1:9446785-10055000 GCA_036877525.1 Chromobotia macracanthus
AATTTCTTGGAAGGAAAATTGTTTATTTTTTTACTCAAAACTTTCTTTGGTGTAATACATTTCTGTGATGTGCTAGGGTGACAACTTGAAGCATGTTTGTGGTGTCCCTTACCTCCACATCATCTCCCTCACAGATGTCCTTGTGGTAATCGGATGGGGGAGGCAATCTCACATCACTGAAAGGCAGCTGTCTCTCTGGTTGCCAGCTTTTTAAAAAGAAACACACACATAAACACAGAGCTGTCAGTTAGCTTTCAGACCACTGGGATAATGCATCACAAAATCAACAACAAAGTTTCCCTCCTTCAGCCTCTCCCCTAAATCCTGGACTCGCTTGAGTCAATTGGACTAACAAACCCAATGCAGAGCGGAGCAGTGTGGTTTAACAATACATTTTTTCCATGGCAGGTCTAACAGATGTCACTGTCAATACAGTAAAGAACAAAAAGAGTAAATGTCTGAGGAAGGCTGCCAATGCTGGGATATCACTGAAACGCTGCTAAAATGCTTTGACAAACGTATGCTCTCTTATGCACGCAAAGCTCACTAGCTTGAATGAGTCAGTCTTAAATTAACACCAGGCTTTCATAAATAATAATCATTTATTTAGTCAAAAAACCCTATACTTTGACAGAAATCTTTCAGATCTTCTCAATCTGTCTGCAGATGCACACAGTTTCAATAACTCACTAGGGTTTGAAAAATACATCTATGAAACTATAGCTTGTTTGCTCAGAGACGATAGTGCTAATGATTGCTGGTGGGTCAGCAGAACAATCCCAAGAATGACAGGGCCACTGTTCCACACTCCTCTGCCTGCATACCTCACCGGGCTATTTATGGACCTCCCTCTTGATAGAAACAGAGTGTGGGAGGGAGAGAAAGCCATAGATAAAGATTGGAGTAGGAAAGTAGGAAAGGGAGGAGAAAAGATTTTGGGGGTGGGGGTAGGGGGGGTTTGGTGGTCGGGGTTTGGAGAAAGTATGAATTAGGGGGAGATCTATAAAGGGCTGTCTGACAGCTGCCTGGTAGAACCAGCACAGGTGCGAGAGAGACAGGCTGGGGCACATGGCTAAATAAAAAGTGGAAGTGATCTATCAATTAAGCCCAGCAGAAAAAAGCTGAGTGAGTGTAGAAAGTTAAATCACAATCAGATCAGGTACATATGTAGAAAGTGTGGCGTTTTACACCAGGCCTATAACATGCCTATAGTACCATATCAATCTATTTACATAGATTAGGATTATAACAACACAAACCCATTTCAAAACCTTAATTTTTATGTTATTTAAGTATGATGAGTATCAATTAAAACATTTAGCTGAACTTTAGATTTGAACTTTAGAGTCAACATCATATTTTTGCATAATTTGCATAATGCTTCTGTATTTTTCTCACAAAAATTAGCTTGTGAAAACAGGCAGACCCCCTCCTGAAGACCCCAGAGACAGATGTATTATATGGCAGGGTAACTCACTCTTCATGGTTAAGGCTTTATTTCTGTTAGCCATGTAGTTGACAGAAGCACAGAGTGAACAATCCTCATGAGCAAAACCTTGAAATGGCAGAACCTTCTAGAAAGAGTTTGCACAGGAAATACCAACTTACTTGTTTTCAAAGACTATTGTGAGTGAGTCTTCATGTACATCCTTGATGAATCCCTATAAACAGAAGAGAAAATATGTTCAGTTCCAAAGGGAACAATCATGCTAACAGAACATCTGCTGTTCAGCCTCCCTTAGAATTGTTAACAGTGCTACACATGTAAGAGACAGAGGTGATACAAAAACCTGAAAATTACACATTCATGAAACTCTGAATCTCAAATGACAGAGTGAAAATGTTCATTTTTAGTTACTTAGACTAATTTAACACGTGTCTGTGTGCCACAAACATGGACACAGGCACGTCACAGGTGTAAAATGTAAAAGCTTCTCTGGTGAGAGAGGCGCCAGCGTCCCCTCCTTAAAATTTGTTTCTCATCCATCACTACTACTTCCTCCACAAATCCACGAGAGCCACCATAGGAACCATTATCCCAGTCACCACCCCATCACAAAGAGAGAGCTTAGCTACATACAGACACTGCCTAATACGGGACGAAAGGACTGAGGCAAGAAAGGGCAAGAAAATTTGTCTGCTCTCGGAAAAATAGCACATGAGCACATGTATGCCTATTTAATCACAAGACACAAATTAAATTAAAATCATCTGATGAAGGTTTTCATACCCAACAGTAATTCTTACTGTACATTCTGCTTTTTTCTAATAAAATGGGTAAGAATGCATGGAATTGCAATCAAACTGCCAAACTAAATAAAAACATTTGCCTATGTTTTTGTGTTTGAAATCAAACAACTGGCCAGCTTTTTATTATAAAATATCCTGTGTTGAAACCATTCCAACATACAAGCTACATTTTCCAATATCAACTGCTGACCAGATAAGCCCAAGGGAAGCTTTACAGAGCCTTACGTTACTCTTGCAGTTTGGAATGTGACACTACGAAGGCAGGACCCAAATGGCTGAGTGACAGATGACTAATAAGTAACAGAGCCCCTGGACCATGTGGATGGCACCATTTGCTTGCCTTGCTTTGCTTTGCTTGACTTTTAGAATCTCCAAATTAGACATTATATTTAGAAATATCTTTTTTTTTGGGTTAAACTTAAAGGCAGCCCAAACATACATTTCACAAAGACTCAAAGTCACTGTAACGACATATTCAAGATTTGGTAGGACAAAATGTAATAGTTTAAAAATCAGACACTCATATGCATCACATAACAGGAAATGTTTCTCACAGCTACACGTATGATGCGGTTTCCCCAACTCCTAACCTTTTGTCAAACCAACTTTGGGAACATATAGCTAGCTGGTGGCATCTCAATGTGCTGACACTGCTGGTTGGGAATAACTAAAGCAGTGATCTAGATTTAGAGAAACATGTGATGGACGATGTTAACAGCAAATACGATGAAGATGCTTTTTAAAGATAGATCATCCCTATATGAATTTGTAATCTTTTACTCCCTCCTGGCTTGTGTTGTTCTAGAACCTGTGTTTTTTTAGTGTAGTGGAATGCAAAAAAACTCTGAAAATCATACAGAGTTTAAAACATGATGGTGAGTAAATGATGACAAGTTTCTTTTCTGTGAGGACTATCCCTTTATGAAAGACTGAACCATGAAATTGAAAAAGATCAAACTGAGAAATCGTTTTTTTACAAAGAAATGACAATGTACAGGTCAATGTGAAAAAGTAAGGGTCAAATTTTAAGGCCACAGAGGAGAGTAGTATTAACCCCCATCGGTGGGGGGTTGTGGAGTGTTGGGTGTCAGACAAGAGATCATCTGTTCTTTTCATCCACCTGCTTTAACAACTCAAAACAGCCATCACAGCCACTTCACTGCAAACATTTACACCACTGAATCAGAAATCACTTCTGACATAAATGTTTTATTCCATCTGTCCTGAACTAAATAAAATGATTCAAAACACTGACTTGCAGTTGCAAAATCTTCTACAGGGGAGATGATTTCAAACATGCGAAACATTCTCTTGGCTCTGTATCGCACACACTTCTGTGACTTTGTTGTTGCAGATGGCTTTGGTAAAGAGAGTCACAATACCAAACCATAAGCCATGTGGCTGAGGAGCTGCGCTTCACAGATAAACAGGGACTATACAAACTAATAGACGACAGAGATTCGGGAAGAGACCATGTTTACAGTAGGAAACGAGCCTCTGGTCCGAACTGCCCAGCTGGTTGACGCACCACTCTTCATAAACACCATCGCGTTTTCTCTTCTCGAAAAGCTGGAGGAGTCGTTTCCCACGGTTTAACCTGAACTCAAGCTGACCAAACAAAGAGGACAGGCGTGTGAATACACACGCATTGGCACCAGATATCCTATATGCACGTTACCTTGCCATTTGGGAAAAAAAAACCGGCCACAGCCTGCAAGGTGTCCCGACAAAACCCAATGAACTCCCTATCTTTTGTCGATCGCGCCTGATTCCTGATAAAGCTGCCTAGGTAGGCTGTTCACTAGATTTCAGGCAACGTCTTCTTTCCTAACATAATCATTAGCTAACCTGCTAACAAGACAGTGATGCTCTAGTTTACCAGCGGAGTAAAACAATCATCTAAACAGGCCTCGGACTAGCTAAAGAGGCCGGGACCGACCCTGTCCGAAAACACCAGACATGGTACAACATATCTAAAGCACCCCTGTGCCTCAGGCCTCCTTGAAAGGGATACTACATTCAGTGAGGCGTATAAGATATGGGTTTACATCACAAATCAACTGAACTAACCTACAGATGTATGATTCAACTGGACCAATCTCACACGCATTGGGCTTTTTTTTTAATTAAGTTACCTTGTAGAAGGCCCCGTTGGAGCCGCGCACCTCCACAGCCAGCCCGTCCATGCTCGTCGGCGCGTCCCCACGACTGTGCCTCTCTTTAGGCGCTCCGACTGCGTGCGAGTCTGGTACCACCCCCAGCTTCACGGGCCTCTCGCCGTTCTCCGGCAGCTTGTGTGTGTCCAGTGTTTCGGATGAGAAAGGGTGCAAAAGTGACAAGGGAGCACAGAAGCCTAGGGGAGAGGTTCAGCCTTTTCAGCAGGGTAGGCTAACTATTTAACGTCTTGTCTGAGCGTAAGTTCTCACGTTTGTGGCGTGTCTGGAGCAGATCAGATCAGCTCTGGTCTGGAGAGGACAGGGCTGATGCTGCCAGATGACGGTGGATGTAAACGAGGTGTTAGCACAACAGCTAGCGCAACCACTTATCAACAATCACCGACTAACTAAACTCACAGTTCCTGCATATGTCGGAGATATTTTGTTATTCTCTGAGAGAGTTACCTCTTTAATGGGTCTCTGAACGCTGCCGATGAGGACGTTTCTTTTAAAAGACTGTGGTGCGTGATATTTTACCCTTCCCCACCAACACACGCCGTCAGAGTAGAGTAACAGACTGTGAATGACCCCCAAATCCCCACCCTCTCTACTCTACGCCCCGCCCTTAATAGATACCCAGGTCGTGAATGGTCAATTGAGTTGCCAATCATGCACAGTTATAAGCTGTTATTGATGGAAATATAGCGGCTGGTAGACGAGAAGCGGGTGAATGCTTGTGCTTTTAGCGTTCAAATTTGGTTGACAGTTTTTCTGCTAGATGGACATTATTAAACTAATTCACAAAACACTGCTGTGATTTTCACTTAATATAAAGACCACAGTATAAAAATATACATTTAGTTTAGATGTACTGACGTGTTAAAGTGTCCATTATCCAGGTTTACAGGTCTCTGCAGTATATTTCGTACACGGGGCGTAATTTTGATCTTATGAAATCACGTTCAACAGATGGTTTTAGGGCTTTTCACCGTGCAACCGCATGAAAATGAACCATGAAATAGACCAAATTTAAAACGCGCTGATTTGGTGCTGAGTTGTGTGTCAAGCACATTTTCAATCTGTGTGTGGTTGTTTTAAATCAGGTCTAAATTATAATCTTAAAATTTATATTCAAATTGTATAATGTTTTTTACCCCCTTCCCCAAAAACCATGATAAAAAAACATGGTGTTTTAGGAGGGGTTTTGGCCTCTTTAGCTGGTGAAGCTGGTCAGGCTGGAACACCAGCCTGGCCAACTGGAACTCTTGAGCTTGAACAGCTTTGCCAGGCTGGGAGGCCCTGTTTAAACAGCTATTTCCATCTTAAACCAACTAAGACCAGCCAACCATGTTTTTTATAGTGAAGTGAAAGTGACATATTTGTCAGATATGGTAACCCATACCCGAAATGTGACCTCTGCATTTAAACCATCACTGGTGAGGAGTGAACACACACTGCAAGTCGTGAACACACACACACACACACACACCCAGAGCAGTGGGCAGCACACTACTGCGCCTGGGGAGCAATCAGGGGTTAGGTGCCTTGCTCAAGGGCACTTCAGTTGCTACCTGCCAGCACTGGAATCGAACCAGCAACTTTCTGATCACAAGCCCGACTCAGGGCAAATGTTAAAGGTGTTAACTGCTCCAGGATGTTGGTTGACATGATCATTTACTGATGAGTGTGAAATGACACATTAAACAGTGTACCCAAATGATAGGGTGAGAAACTCTGAGGTGGTTAAAGAAGGAGTAGCTGAAGACAGCAGATGTTGCGGAATGTTAAAATCAGAGGATGTAAGGATGCCAGTACATATTTGTGAAGCATGTGATGTGAAATTATTGTGATATAAAGTGATTAAAAAGACAATCTGAAAGAAATATTTTTGATATTATAATTATTTTTTGTGGCTTTCAAGGGAAGAAAAACAGGTTTATAAAAAATAAGAATGTAACAGAATTTTTCCCACTATTAAGCTGTGATAGCTAACCAAAGAATACAAGACAAAGCTATCTGTTATTTTTTTTCCCATGTAACATTCAGCATGTTTCTGTAGTTATATTTGTCTACCAACAGAGGGCAATGTTGTGCCATAATGTCTTTGATTGTTACAACACACAAGTACATTCTGGACTTGGATGGATCTGCCTGGCTCTCTTCAATTCAGATTGGAGCCAGCAGCTGCACCCCATGGTTCGGGATCTCCAAAGGCAGCATGGCGACCTTTTCCGTGGGGGATTCAGCTCGATTGTCTGTGATGGTCGCTTGATTTGGCAGATGAGCGGTGTGAGATGGGCATCGCCCTTTTATTGCACTCTCTGCTGAATCAGACAAGCTCATGCCTGCTTCTGAAGCCCGCGCTACCATTTCTTCTGAGCTTAATGATAAGCTTATGCTGTCCACGTCAGATGATGATCTGGCAGTCATTGCTGGTGCTGAAAAAAATCAGTCTCCTCATTCTGCTACTTTTGAGGAGCTGATTCAGGTTGTTTCTTAGACTGTTGAGAAGCTGAGCCTCGAGTGGCCAGATGAACAACAGCCAGCAGTTACATCAAAATTGTATGATTGATTTCTGTCATCTAGTCGAGAAAACTTCCCTGCCAAAATCTCTTCTTCTTCCACAGTCTTTATGCTGAGGTATCAAAGTCTTGGAAGAATCCATATTCTGTTAGCAACAGTTATTCTTTTATTGTTGGTTTGCACAAGCATGGATATTGGGCAATGCCTAAAGTGGAAGAGACTATCTCTCCCTTTCTCTGGCATCATAATGGAGAAAACCTGCCTTGCCCTCTAGATCCTGGCAAGGCATATGTGGTGGCAAGTCAGGCTGGTGCATCCCTGCACACTATGTCAGTTTTGTAGGCATACCAAGCTGACCTGCTTAAAGACCTGGACTAAGGCAGGGGGTTAGAATCAGACGTGGTTCAGGAGCTTCGCCAGACCACAGATCTTGCCCTCCGTGACCTTGCTACTTAGCAAACAGCCTATGCCTTTGGTCATTCTATGGCTGATTTAGTAGCTCAATCTATCTTATATCAGAAAAAAGGAGAAAACATTTCTCTTGAACATCTGGTTGCACTTCACAAACTGTTCAGCGATGCTGTTAGCACTAGGCCTGTGAACTTGTGTCACCTCTTGGTGTTAGGGCCTATTCCTTGGCCTTGTTTAGGGGTGCCCCTGATGTTTGTGCTGCAGTAGTCTGGTCCTCTCCGCACACATTTATTAGATTCTACACTTTAGACTTGAACTCAACTCCTGGCACTGTTGACAGTATCCATCTGCTCCAGATGTTCTCTGTGCCAATGTTTCACAGCATCTGGGGCAGGCCTTTCCTTGGTGTGGTGTAGTGGGCATTAATGTTCCCTATAGCATCAACTCCATGACGCAGCATCTGGTTCCCTTTCTCAGGCCAAATTCAGTTTTCATTTTGCAGTTTTTGTACTCTTCACATTCTGTTGATTAGACTATTAAATTAATAGCTATTAAATTAGTAGAGAAATAATACTTTTTGGCACGCTGAAACAAAAAAACCTACGATACTTTGTTATAGCACCAGAATGCAAAAATACATAAATCATCAGTGACACATCTAATGTGCATTCCTTACTCTTTATTTTGTTTAACTATAAGTAGTAGTAAATATAATTGTAAGTGAATAGAAAGAAAACAGTATAAATTGTTGCATCCATTTTATTTAGACCAAAATCACAATGTAACCATACAACGTATGAGTGTGAAATATGGTTCAATAGTAGAATGAGTAGAATGAGACACTACACAGTATATGCTGTATATTTCCCATTTTGAATATGATAGTTTGTGAAAGTGTAAATGTGGAAAATGTGCCCCAATAAATCTGTCAAACATGGTACATTGATCTTTCAGCAAGTGTTGACACACCACTTATCTCAGAAATGTATTTCACATTTTTAAATTAATTAAAATAAAAAATGCCTTTATTTTTGACATTTTTTTAGATTATGAGTCAAATAAGTATACAAACTGTGTATTGTAAAAAAAACTAAGAATGCTTCTGCTCATACCTGCCCATACTGGTTGGACAGTCAATATATTACCTCCTGGTCAAAAGCAGGCACTTACAGTCCATCGTTATGTAGTATTATTCATATTGTCATTGCCCCACTCAACAAAGCATTTGCGCTTGCCTGCCTTTGCATATATTCTCCACAAGGTGGCTCCCTTGATTTAAAATATTTTTGTTCTAAAAATTGCCCTTCACTTTGATTACAGACTTGCTATAACTCACCCAGTCTCTTTACTGTTGTTTCTTGCTTTTATTACTATAAACAATATTTGTCATGGCTGTAATGCTGGCCACAAGTATTTTAGTAGAAAGGTGTTACAGGTGTTACAACTGTTTACAGAAACTGTAACAGATGTTACAGCTGAATTCAGTGGAGATATCTTAAAATATTTAAGCAGTACACAGGAAATTGTTGATTAGCATCTCATCTGGCTGTATGGAAGTTTGAACACTCAATTTTCTTGCTGGGTGAGCTCATAGTTCCTACTGAGAGTGATCCAGAGAGCGTGCTAATGTCTCATACCTCCCGTGTCTCTGACACTCTTCTGATGTCATCACAGTGGCGACAGGCAATTTGTCAAAGCTCAGCACGATAAGACATTTTCACGTAATGTGTAAGAAAACCTACTGGTTTTTAGCATGAGTTACAAAGACTCCAGTGCTGATTAGCATCTGCAAAAGGTGGCTACACATTTGTTCTTTGGTCTTTGGGAAAATTTGTTACTTGTGATCCCTGGTGCACCTGGTGACCCTTGCACGGGCAGAAAAGAGACTTCCGAAGCTGTTGACGTGCGTCATTGCACAGAAAGATGTAGAAAAGAGGGTCTAGGAGGGTGTTGAGGCTGGTGAGCCCATAGCAGAGTCGATAGTAAAGGTAGAGGGACAGTTCAACTGAACACTGGTCTTCCTCACTTTCTGTAAGAAGCAGGGTGACAAATCTGTAGCCACCCACCAGATGATAGGGACCAAAAATCACAATAAATATGACAGTAATGACAACCAAGGTCGCAACAATTCTGCGGCTTTCATAATCAGAGACCGAAGGAGAGTTCCGTAGAGTCTGCCCGATTCGGGCTGAGGTGTACCTAAATTTGAATAGGGGTGAAAAAGACAAAAAGGCCAAAAGATTAGAAATGATGTAGCTGGTTTTTGTTTACAGTAACATTCCTTTAAAGAGACAGACACTGTATCTGTATTTGTCATCTTCGGAATGGTATTTTGTTGGTATGTTAATTCATTCCTGGGCCTCTACGCTGAGACAATATGTTTTGACAATGTCAATAAATACAGGTTGTTTAGAAATGTTTGTATGGCAAAAACATTACACAGGCACATAAATGATTTTCACCTACCCTAGTATAGAGCAGGGCATCAGAAACCCCAGCGCAACAGTGGCTATCTTGAAGTAAGCATATCTGGTGCTTATAGGATACTGCTCTAGACAAAGTTTTCTTTGGGGTTCAAAGACAGATGGATAGAGACCAGTTAGACAGAAAAGAAATATCAGAGTCCACACTACTGCACCAGAGACCGCTGCCACCCGCACCTTCCGTATGCCACGGCTGCTTAGAGGGTAGACAATTGCTAGACAACGGTCCAGGGCAATGAGACAGAGAAAGATGACACTGGCATAGAGGTTGACATAGAAAACGTAGCCCACTACTTGGCATAGCATGGACCCGTAAGACCAGCGGTGATCCCCCTGCAGATAAAGGATCCACAATGGCAATGTGAGTAGCTGGAGAAGATCTGAAAGCAGTAGGTTCAGGATATAAACCAACTGGCAGCCACCTCCACCTGACCGGCCTAAATGATATAGTCCCCAAAGGGAGAGCAGGTTGGCTGGAAGTCCAAGAGAGAAAGCAAAGCTGTAGATGTAGGTCAGACCAACTCTGTCATTTTCCAGTTGTATTTGGCAACTCCCATTGGACATGTCTAAAAACAATAAGAATATGCAACAATGTACAGGTAGATTAATGTACAAAAAACCAGACTACTAATCTGTGGTATAAATAAATTCATAGGAACGATGACTTACTTGTAAGCATGGTTACTATGGTTGTGACTTATCCTTATCATTCGAATCGCCAAACCTCCCATTAAACATGTTCAGTTTCACTCACAGTGTCTTTTTCAATTACCTCTAAATACTATGAAGAAGCCTTATGTAAACACAGGAAAGTCACATGACATGGATCCCCTGTACAAAACAATTGTGTGCCATTACATACAACATTATGCAATCAAATTGCTATAAATTAACTTTCAATCACCTATGCTGTATTTAATAAAATTAGTCTGTGTCTCTGACTTACCTTGAATAGGTCTGTCCAACACTACATGTGCAAAAGTATTTGTGTGTGTGAATTAGAGTGGAAAAGTTATGCCTTGTTCAACGAAGGGCTTGTCTGGCTTTTTGATCGTTTCCTTCAGCAGGAAGCCACATCTACTGCTTCTGAGCAGCAACATCCTGAAGTCTTTCTCCTGCAGAAGAAAAACACCCTACTGCTCACTGGCCATTATGTGAGGGAGAGATATGGGAGAGTCCAGACTGTTCTTTTAGACGGAGGGGCCACTGAGAGACAAGTTGTAACACCCTTGTAGTTGTTTCCATGTCCTGTGAGACTCTTTTACCCTATAGCCCCCTTACTGCTGTTACTGCTCTGCTCTAGAACAGTTTTTTGTCTCTAAAGAATGTAACAGAAAAGTCTCTTTAAACAATATAAACTTTGTTACCATTTTATATTGGGTGTCTGTAAATACTGTGTTCTTATGAGATAAACACATTTAATACAGTTAAATACACTCAATTTAAAGTGGGACTGAAACTTCTGAAAGTCAGCATACATTCTGTACCAATCATGTATTCAAGTAGTCATGGTGAAAATGCACAAAAATATTTGAGCTTTTCTTATTACCCTTTGGTAAACTATGCACACCTGGTATTCAACGAGATGCTCATTTAACATTTAAGCTTTTGTCAGATGCTTTTATTCAAAGCAATGTACATCACATTCCCTGGGATTAAACCCAACACTTTGGTGTTGCTAGGCTCTGCTACTCTCACATGTGTATTTATGTGTGTGTAGTGTGCTAAAAATGATGCTGATTTCTAACAGTGGACAACCTTGAGCTGCAGATGAGAACATGTGGTAAATGAATAAGAGGAGGAAAGTATTCATGACCTTACATAAAAAAAAACCAGGAAGTGGATTAGAAGTGAAACAAGCAAAGCAGTCACTATTTGAACCTTTAATGATTGTTTGGAAGCATTCACAATAGAAGAGGGAGTTAAGTTAAGACTGAACTGGAAATAAATCTCTTTGGCTTCTTCACAGGCACTAGAATTGAATGTAGGAAAAATGCAAAGATAGTTATGCTTTATTTTTCAATACACATTTTTTGACAAATAAGAAACAACTCTGCCAATTACTATCACAACTGAGTAAAATTGGTGGTGGTGCTTGATATTATAAAATTAAAAAAAAATTTTTTTTTAAATGTATTCTTCAGTTATTTTTATTGAAAAAATTGAACTTATGGTAGGTTTTAAGTTAGCATATTTATATAAAGATGAAATGTGTAATTTTTTTCAACCAATAATGAGTTTGGGGTGGGGCTGTTTGGCAGATGGCAGATAAGCAATGTGTTCATGACACCTGTTAGGAACACACAGGGGGCTATATGTAAAGTGCACACTCATAAATGAAACAATAATGAAAATGAAACAAATGAAATAATTCAGTCCACCTTCCTCTTTTTGATTGATTTTCTGCAACACAAAAGCATGCAGACATTTACTGAAGCCCAAAAAGCAATCACTGCGAAAGACAGGAGAACTGCTACCACATCTAGGCTTTGGTAAGCATACCAAGGCAAGTTAATACCCTTTGAGCAAAGGTGTGGTGCCCCTTTGTGTGGCATTACATACTCAATCCAAAAAGTGGCTGTGTCGAGTGGAGACAAGGGACGATCGCGGTGCAATTCTGATGCTGCTTTTGTACAGTGGGTTCTCAAGGACATCTTTGAGGGCTTCAAGAAATTCCTTTGATGTGAATGTTGCAGCCTGAAGCATTCGAGCTGCACCTCGAACCTGCAGTTGCATAACATTGTCAAACTGGTCAAAGAGGAGTGGCAAAGCCAAGACAGGGACTCCATGGTAAATGGCCTCATTGATACTGTACCGCCATGAGATACAAGCATGCGAGTCTTTGGATGGCCCAGGAGATCATTCTGAGGAAACCATTCTAGAAGTAAGTTGTTTTTTCCCAAAGATGAGGGTGGACCTCCTTGGTACCTCCACACAACTTTTTGAGGAAGCTCAGCAAAGACACACAAAAAGCTTTTAGATGAATGCACCACGGTAAGGCTATGCCCATGTGTATAAAGATTTCTAAGAATGACATGCATGTTCACCCAGTGGCTTCCATCCTCAGGGAATACCAGGATATTTCCGCCATGACAACAGCAGACCATGAAGAGGAGACAAATTAGTGAAGCTAGCTGTTTTGACCTCAGACCCATCTTTCGGAAAACTGATAAAACACAGAAGATAGAAAGTGTAAGATGCTATACATAATTCTGGTTAAAAATAAACAAAATTCCATTACTGAGCAAGCACACAGAAAAATCTGTTTTCTTGTTTGTATTTCAAAGTGCAAAACAAAGCAAAAAACACTTATAAAGCAGTTTTTCTTAACCTAGCCACAAGACATTTCTTGGCCCAAATGTTACTAATTACTTAAAGTCCTAATACAGACAAACACTGCTATTTTAAAATCATAAACATGCATAAGAAATATAAAATGATGTTTTATTTCTTTCTATGCTTTTAATACTGATTTTAAATGAATTTCTGGTTACAACCATGTAAACTTTCAATCAGAATATTTACAATTACTGAGCATCAGTGATGAGTCATAAAAAACCATAGAATGAAAACAGCAATAAGAATGTTTACTTTGACCATATTCGCACTTAAGCTGGCATGCATCTGCATCTCAAATGGGATTACCTGCTTGTATTTTTAGATTAAAATCCATTTGTGTGCAAGAACAAATGATAACAGCAACCTGATCTTAATCTCCCCATAAGAGATCTTGAAGTAACAACCATGAAATGTTCCGTAGCTCTCCAATGTTCAGCACAAGATATCTGTTTCATCATGAAAACCCAAGTTCTTACTGTTAGGAACTTATTACTCTTCCTTAACTTCCTTATGCCTTCAACTCCACATGTAGCTCCTCCTATTGGCATACACTTTCAATCTATCAGCCCTGCCACTAATGCTTTTTAGAACAAACATCTGTATTCAGCATAACAGATGTTCGCAACGCTACATTAATTCTTAAAAGGAAAAACTAAACACACCTTTTGTGCCAATTTAAGGATTAATCTCTAATTGGAAATTATAATGATTTATGCATTTTGGAAAAATCCATTTGTTGGCACATTTTTGGTGTTAATTTTGTTTTCATGTTTTGTTTTCATTTCATTCCAAATGTAATGTGTTCATTTTCTCTTAACTTGACGAAGTAAAAGATTTAAAAGGTTTTAGTTTACCTTTGTATGACTCAGACAATCTTGTCAACACTTACAGCTGTTTGGTTCAAACACTGCCAAAACAAGCTCTGGATTTTCAAAACTTATACACAAGCGTCCAAATCAAGCATGATCGTATCCAGCCACATTGTTAAAACGTGATTAATCATCTGAAGGTTGTCTGTTTTTTCATCAAGACTGTTTCATGTTCACTGTAACATGAGATCTAAAGTGGCCTGTGGTCACAGTTCAGCTCAATCAGCTCTTAATCAAGATGGGAAATGCAGAATGTCCTCATTGGTTCTGTGTTTGCCTTGATGTGAATCAATCTGAGGAATGAGGGTCCTTGGTACTGGACAAAACTGAACTAAACAGAAAACTGAACAGAAAGTGCCCAAGGAAAGCTATCAACACTCAGCTCACATATGTTTTAGGTTGCCAGAAAACAGCATGGATCAGTTAGGGTTGGAGGGAAAAGCATTTATTTATGTTGTGCAAAGAAAACACAGTGCACACAGTTTGTACTGAGAATTATTTTAATGCATTTTCAATACAGTGTTCCCTTTATTGTTATTATTGTTAATTAATTATTTCACTAAAAAACACCACCAACAAAATTATGCCATTATTTATGCCATTATGCCATTTACTACAGTCATGTCCTTAAATAGCCTTATAAAATTCTTTTGCAGAACACAAAAAAAAAAATGTAAAAAATGTAATCTTGGGTGAATTCAATACAATAGCAGTACATTATGACTCATTATAAAGCACCCAAGAGAAAAAAGTGTGACTTTTCATTTTCCACATACTTCATACATCAGTTTTGTTGATAGTAAAGTCAAAGTGTATGTCTGTGCTTTATTAGGTGTAAAATGATTTATAATGTACTCCCATTGTATTGAAATCACACATACTGTCATTAAAATGATCCCCTATTGTGTTGTGTAAAAGAAGGTCATATGGATTTTGAATAACACAAGGGTAGATTTGAAATTTAATTATTTTGGTTGTCTTGATAATCCAGTACTAGTAATTTCTACTCCTGTTTTTTCTTCTTTGCAGAGAACTGGAGGTAGGGACACTTACAGAAAGAGAATAAGACCCATACAAAAGTTGCTAAGATGGCCAGATACCACATCCAGGCTATAATATGCATACCAGGGCATGCTGTATGCCTCTGTCCGTAAATGGGCTGCTCCTTTGTGTCGTATAACATATTCAATTCAGAAAGAGGCACTTTCGAGTGGGGTTATTGAGCTATCCCGATGTAAACAAGAGTTTCAACATGTTCTTATGGTAAGTACAATTCACTAGGATGTCTTTAATGGCTTCCATAAAATCCTCTGTGAGAGTGGCTACCTCTAGCATTCGAGCTGCATCTTAAACCTTCAGACGGAGAATGTTGTCATACTGGTCAAAGAGAAAAGGCAAGCCCAAAACTGGAATTCCGTGGTATATGGCTTCATACACACCATTGGTGCCGCCATGAGTCACAAATGCACAAGTCTTTGGGTGACCTAGGAGATCATTCTGAGGAAGCCATTTAACTAGCAAGGTGTTGTTCCCAAGAGTTGAGGGTTTCTCACCAAAATATCTCCAGATTACCTTGTGGTACCACCTTGTGGTAGCTCAGCAAAGGCAGCAGCAATGGACTCAGTTACTTCCATTGGAAGAACTGAGATGAAAGTTCCTAAGGACATTATTACCACCCCATGCTCCCCTGAGGCCTGGACAAACTCCTTTAGATCTGCAGGTAAAGGGTTTGAGGGTTTACAATTAAAGGCACCTATATAGACCACATTAGGCATGGTGGGGCATGGCAGCTCAAAGACAAAGTCTGCTCTAATCACATACTAATCACAGATCTGCTGCAAGCTGCAAGGACGTCACAGTGGTGCCTGTTTGAAAGTAGCGTTCAAGCAGCTCCCTATAGGATGGGTTGATGATTAGGTGTTGTTGCAATATGCTACTGAGGTAGAGAAGTGTGTTTTTAATCCTTTGCATGAAGTTCCTATCCTTCCCATCCTATCATAAAGCTCAGAACCAGTCATTGGGACATAAGACAGTGGAGAAAGGGCAAACATGAAATGGCTATGGCCTGTGTTTGTCCAGCATACATTTAAGACCATTGGCAGGTTAAGATGACCAATGAAAATTCCAGTGGGAATTCCTGGATCAGTAAGGATCAAATCATATTTAGCTTCTTTAAGTTGCGCCATGTAAGCATGGTCCTCAGATATTAACGTAAGTTCCTTAGCAAGTAGACTGTGACCGCTGGCAAATATTTTGGTAAGATACAACTGTTGGAATGGGCTAATGAACGAACCCATTTTGCGGTACTCAGCGTTTTGCCTGAGCATTTCATTATACAAGTTAATGTCAAAACCATCTTGCAGGGACCTCATGGAGACTGTGGTGTATAGCAGGGATTTCTATGGGATGTACCAGCTGTTGTCTGAGTGCATCACTGTTAGGTTGTGACCACGAGTGTGAAGTTCCTTCAAGATTATTTCTATGTTGAGCCAATGGCTGCCATCAACAGGAACCACCAAAATTCTGCTGTTGTTCTGACAACCTCCTGGAGGTGGACTTAACCATATAAGGCTAATCAGTATTAACACCCATAAAGACTGCTGCATCCTGCAGAAACAAAATGAAAAAAATCCACTAAATTCAGATTTATACGTATAACAAGAGAAAACTTCAAAATATATTATTAGAAATTATCCTTTAAAATGAGCTGGATTTTTTTAATAATCATTCCTAATGCTCACTGATTTGTACACATTTTAATGATTTAATGAGTATATGAATAATACTAATATGAACACCACAACACTAAACACTATTACACTCACATATTCACACTGCAAAATGCTGTTAACCATTAACAAAATCTGTAATAACAATCTGCACACAGACTGTAAAAACAGAATGGTTTAATATGTTGCAAGTTTTATAAAACTCTTACTTGTTTCTTTCAACAACCTTGACTTTCCAGCATAAAATTGGTTGACTAATGGAAAACTTGTGCTTCAATGGTTTATTAACTGTTCAAAGTTCATAAGCAAAGTGTTGCTGCATTGGTTTAATATCTGTTCAAAGTGAACAGAACTGACTAAAAGGTCACAGATGCTTTACAGTTCATTTAAAGTTGAAAACAATGCAGTCCAACAGTTAATATAGGTTTAATTATCACAGAATTATTTTCAGAACAGATCCATAGAAAACAGAACTCAACAAATGTTTTAGAAAACCAATCAGCAAAATTGTTTAATACAAGCAATAAATAAATAATTTAGCTTGAAAAGAGCTCATGCATTATAATGGGTTTGTTTCTTGCCATTAGAGAGTTAAAAAAGGAGGGTTAAGGCTGCCAAAAGCAACAAAGGTAGATGTGATTGGTGACTGGATCCAGGCTATGACTCACTTCATGGACTTTATCACAAAGCCACAGCTTCCTCTTCCCTCTGTTACTTTCTATAGTCCATATTACCTGGTACAAAAACATTCTGCCTTTGGGAATACTAGCTAATGTTGCTGGCAATTCAGAACTCACAGAGAATTACACCCTTAGGATTTCTCATATTTTACCCACTTCTGTGGTTCCACCTTGTCCTGACCAAAAAGCAAATTAAAAAACAATTATGTTTCTTGTTTTTGGACTGGGATGAATGATACAATAGCTAAACAATGGTTTCGCAATGAAATACAGTTCAAAACATCAGTGTAATAATGCAGTTGGAAAATTATGTTTACACTTTCTCAATTTATTAGCACATTTGTACAAATATGTGTACTCTGAATGTATATATTTATATAAAAAATTATACCCAGTTGTCATCTGTGAACATGGATTGTTGCTTCAACCTAAAACAAATGCACTTCATCCAACACTGAATCTTAAGCTTACACACCTGTTTAGGTCATGAAATGAACATCTGATGGCCCACTGTTGTCATAATAGGCTGTGGGCTGGGCACAGCCATTAGAGGGGCAGCTATGACAGTTGGTTGAGCATTAACAACCATGAGATTAGTTTGTCATCTCATTAATTGCCTTGCTGTTTGGCACCAGGTACACAGGTTGCAAAAGGTTACACATAGACAATCAGATGTTAAATCTCCCTGCAGAGAAGCACATGACAATCACTTTTTCTAGAAGTTTGTTTTAGTTTACTAGTGTGTTCTTCTAATACTTCCTGTGCAAATTGATAGAAAAATGTGTAAGTATAGAAAGTGCAAGTATAAAAAGTGAAATCACCCATTTTGCATGGAATTATTACAACCAAAAATGACAATTGTTTCAGGATGTATTAAACTTAGAGATCCAGCTAACAATTTTAGGTTGTAAGAACATTTCCTTAATGTTTCCATTAAGTAACAGATACGTTTCAATTTTTATTTTGGATGTTATTTAGAATGTTACAGGAATGTTGACTGCAAGAATAATTTTTGATAACTTTGAGAGAACATTGAGAGAACATTTAGAGAACATTAGCCAATGTTCTAAAAACATCCACTGTTAGTTGGTATATTTTATTTTATATACATATTCATTTGTTATGGTTTGTGTTGTGAACAAGTTCACCTGAGTTTGTATTAATTGCTAATGGGCTTAATGAACTGATGATAATAATATCATATCAATATCACCTCACAATAATATGTGAAACCTTAAAATCAGAACTTATACTATACTTTCACTACATACTTGTATCTTTGCATATGGTTTAGAAATGGTATTTAGATGGAACGCTAAGAATACCATGGTACATGTGGAAAGAACAATGTTATTGCCATATACATGTCTCAAAAGTCTATGGTAAAACAATTAATTGACTAGGGCACAACTCTTACCTGTGTGCAATAGCGATGCAAAGCCCACAAAGACATGAGAGCAATCAGAGGCAGACAGAAATATTCCCCAAAATCTAATGCTGTGGTGCAGGTGAAACAAAAGGGAAGCCATGTGGCAAAGCAGTCTGAGAGGAGGCAGCTGAATATAAACAATAAATGAATCACAGTTCATGAGAGATTATGAACAAAATTTTGAACCGCTTGGGGGGTTACTCTGCTAATAAGCCTAACAATGTGCGTTAGCTGTTCTAAATTCAATGTCAACCACAGCTTCACAGAGCTTATTGCTTTTACAAAAACAAAATTACCATTTTTGAGTTCTACCTTTTTCAGTGCTCCAAAACTCTTACAGTGAATGGTAAGGATTAAAAAATAGGGTGATCATTTTTGAATGGAACACAATAGAGTATACAATACGCATAATGTTATGTAAAAGGAACGTTTTTTTTTAAACACTAATCAAATAAGTATTATACCTTCTGTTTTCTTCTTTTTAAAGAATGTTAAAAGCTGTGTTTGATTTTTTCTTGGCAATTTTGAAGTGCAAAAATGTTTGGTACTGATTTTATTCAGTACTCATCGCACCACAGGCTGCAGCGAGGATATCTTGGGTGCACTGCCCTTAACAGTGCACTGAGTTCTGATAATATGAATGGCAAACACTTATCCTTTAAAACAGCTTTATTGTGTGTTACAAACATGTTTTTTATCCATCTAGTCATTTAAACATATGTACAGGCATACACACACAAAATGTTGTTTTCTAATATTAGACGTACAGTGTCGCATTTCAATGGATCAAAATAACAAGCATCAACAGTAAGAATGCTGTTAAGATACAATATTTTTAGAATGCAGGTTATATGACTATAAGAAATAAAGGACATTAAGTCCTTGAAAATAAAAGTAGAATACAACAGTCTGAAATAAAAATAGTTCACATTATTACTGCGCAAACTGTGACACGACAGTGTTAAAAGTTCCAAATTTGCCTCTGTATTATTTATTAGGAGGATCCATTGTTTTTTTAGTGCTAAATTATAGTGTTGAACTGGGTTGAATTATTTACTCAGGAACACTCCCTGGATCAGAGCTGAATACCAACAATGTGGAGAAAACATTCCACAACGGCACTGCAAAAACTGATCTCAGATCAGCGCGTGTGGGTGGAAGAGCAGATCAAAACCATAGATTTGACTCACAGAACAAGCAAATCTTTGTTTTTGATTGACATGAGTGTGATCCGTATAAAAGTAAGGGTGATGGAGAAGACAAGGACAACAGCTGCATGAAGGTAATGCATGCTGATGATGTTGATCTTTATGTGGGTCTGTTGTTGAACAGAGTGACAGGGTGGAGTCTAGCCTTCATTTCTCGTCTGATCTGGCACCATGAGCAGGGTCCACAGAAAAAAGCATACACGCAGTCATTGCAGATAGTGTCCTATAAAAAGGAAAAGAGGAAAGGTCAAATGTAATGACCCAGCACATTTCTGTTGCATAATATCTGCCTTTCAGTTATTTTTTCTTCTGTATGACTAATCGATTTAGCATCTTTTTAACATATACCATAATACATTTAAATGAAATACAAATAAACCTTTTTTAAATGGACCTTTTTTAATCTTTTTAATCCAGTGGTGTCCAACTAAACTGCTAGAGGGCCACTGGCCAAAGTTTAAAGCCAGGGTAGGCGATTGTTTCCAGAAACATTTTTGTTATGCAGGTTGAAAATCTCTTCACATCGTAACAGCAATCAAGTGGTCTAAAATCGTTTTCTGAGGAAGGCACAGAACCATAAAATGTTCATCTATTTATTACAAGTCAGTAGCCCTCCAAGACCAGGATTACGCAACCCTGTTCTAATAAAAATTTGGTTTGTGGTAAAGTGAGTTGTAAATAAATGGTCGAGATCGTCTGTCTTTACCGTTATTCCGTAGCGCCGGCGTGTGGACACCCTCATGGAGAGTGTGATGGGCGGGATACATCCACAGCTGTCCAGTAGGGGGAGACAAAGACATTCTCCGTGGTCTCTGGCTGTAATGCAGGCAAAGCAAGGGAAACACCACACAGAGAAACAACCTGCAGAAGTACACAGTAAGTCAACACCGCAGTCAGACCTGCTCCTTCTAAACAAAAAGAGTTAACAATGAAACATTCTCAATTTAATTCTCAATTTAGTCTGCTTATTAAGACACTTGAATTACAAGGTCAGAGATGTTTCATGTTTATCAAACCAGCTCATCACACACAACACAGAGAAATAACTCACAAGCATACACAGGGACACTTAAACTCACATTCATTGACGTTGTCACATTCGCAGATACTGGTGCTCCACTGGTCTGAGGCTGCAGCCACTACCAGAGGCTTGGGCTGCTGAATCACCATCTTGGATGCCATGCTGAATGTACAATTCTGTAAAAACAAAACAAAAAAGTTTTAAATTTTACATGTTTTTTATTACACTTGATTTTATTATATTTAATTCAGTACATTGCATACTCAGAGTTGCCTACATTATTTTCGATTCTAAGCTCCTAAAAGAAAACATCTTTGTTTAATTTATGTTCTTTCTCTATAGAGAATTTTGTCTTACCTGGGACAGAGTCACACACCAAGTATCTGACAGCTCTCAGATCGTGATGCTGTGGTTTTATTTAGAGGGGGAGGGAAGAAGCTGTGATTGTCAAGATACAGAATTTCAATCATCACACGTGCACACTTACGCACATGCAGGTTTCTTATCAAAGGAAAGCTTTCTGTTCTGTTCCCATCAGACTAGAGCACAGTGATAATGACAATTATGAAAAGTATGCCAGATCAATAGATTTACAAAAATTGGTGTGAAATTCCAAATGCAAAAGACATGATCTGTGCAAGACATAGTAAACCCACAATCCCTATTGTATTCAATTTATGTTGTAATTAGCATAAAGTACAGAATACAACTGACTAGGTAAGATTTATGTTGTAATTTTTATGCTGATGCACACTTTGTGATTGTAAGCATTTCTGGTAAATTAAATTTCTAAATTTTGAAACAAATAGCTAACAAATTTATTTGTAGCTGCAAAGCCTGTCATAAGGTGGTCAAGCTCAATCTATTCATTCTCTCAGGAAGTGCTGGAGTCAATCTCAGTAATCTCAGGCTCAGGCAGGAATAGTCCATCACAGGTGATTTATGAATAATTAGTAATTACTAATAATTTATCCTCCAGACAGTTATTTTTACAACCAGATTAAAACTAACTCTTGAAAATCAAATAAATAATGTATAATGTAAACTGAACTTAAAAGATTTATGTGAATCCCTAATCTAAATCCCAGAGTTTATTACAAGGTATCGTGTTTAAAGGAGTTACATTGTATCACCAACATATACCAGCTGTATATAATCAATGTTTATGATTTTTGTTTTTTTCATTTTTTTTGGTAAAACTTTAAGGTTCCATTTTGTAAACATGCTGTAAAAATACTGTTTATTGTTCATGTTAACTATTTAGTTAACTAATGTTAATAAATGGTATCTTATTGTGAAGTCCTACAGATATTTCTCTACTTTTTTTGTCTTTATCACCTTTGATAAATGTAATAAATCACAACGGGAAAATATCCAGCATCAATGAAAATAACACTTGCATTTTTTATCACAAAAATGTTTTATTTCAACATATATGCATTGTACATAAAACCATGATTTGAAGTCACAAGAATAAGAGTTCTTTTGGTATACATATTATTTTACAAAGCACATACGAGCATTGAACAAAAATAAAAACATTAAAATAACTAAAAGTATCAGCTTTGAAACTAAACTAACAAGGACCTTACAATTCAATGTGATCATCCTAGAATTGATGCAAACAAGTATCATTGTGCTCTGAAGATAGTAAAGTCTTGGTAGTAAAACAGTAATATGGTTGCTACCCTAAAACACTCACGCATTTTGATTTTAGAAAAAGAGTTTTCAGTCTTCATTTCTGAGCAGTCTGTGATACTGAATTCCACACCACTCCATGTCAGAACTGAATTCCAGACAGTCTTTATGCTTCTCGCATATGCATAAAGCCTTTTGTCAGAGTTGAGGTCAGAAAACGATGATGAGGCTGCTACTGTTTATGAAGTTCTTTATTTTGCTCGGTTGTGGAAGAGTGTGACGGGATGGTTGCGAGCTTTCAACTCACGTCTCACTTGGCAATAGGAGCATGGCCCACAGCAGAAAGCATACACACAGTCATTGCAAATAGAGTCCTGTTAAACAAATATATTATTAAAACACACAGAGTACTGATTCAAGTTCAGTTTTACATGTCTAGCTACACGTCCAGCAGTCAATCTCAATTTTATATCTTTTATGCAATCAATAGATAATGCAAACACAGTTTCCCAAGAAGTTTCACCTTAAGACATTACCTCAATGCCGTAGGTGCGTCGGACAGACACTCTCATTGCCATGGTGATGGGTGGGATGAGGCCGAAACTGTCCAGCAAAGGCAAGCAAAGACACTCACCGTGATCTCTGGCAGTGATGCAGGCAAAACATGGGAAACACCAGAATGCAAAGCAACCTGCAGATATACAATATTTCAGTTAACCAGTCAATACTGTTTAATCACCCAATCAAGCATTTTGTTAGAACGCAACAGGCTGACATTCCTTATTAGACATGAACAAACACTCACAGTCATTGACGTTGTCACATTCACAGATACTGGAGGACCACTGATCAGAACCAGGAGCCACAACCAAGGGCTTAGGCTGTTGAATAACCATCTTTGTTGCCATGATTACTTATGATCTGAAAGCCATGCATTAAAATGATGAGATCAATAGATCCTAGCGTAACGGCATAAGTTAAAGCACGAAGTACATTAGTTCTAGGCAGCTCTTACCGTGTGAGAAGAGAGACAGGGTGAAGATGAGAACAAGGAATGAGTGGTGAGAGGTGCGATTGTGACTTTATAGATGCGCCGTTGGCCAAAGAACAGTACTCACGTACACAAACACATTTACGCGTACACAGACAACAGGTGGAGATTAGAATCAAACGCAGCGTCTTCACAGTTCCAGAGCAGGTTAGTTGGGTACATGCTTTTCTTTTTATCGATAGATTTTATGCGATTAACACTTCTTATGACGTGAATCACAATGAGTCACCTTAATAAGACTGTAAAGTGATAACGAATCTCAGTAATAAGATTCTGCAGCAATCTCAGTATCCATCCAGATTCTCAAGATCTGAATACTAAATCTATTAAACGCGTCAAGCATGTTTAAGAGCTCAAGAGTAGCGCACGATCGGAAACACGCGGGAATAACTTAATTCTGTTTTGAGACAAAGAGTTTGTTTTATGTAACGCTTTCTCTTTTTATTCATGTAGTATTTCCCTTAGACCTAAAAGTAATATACATGCAAACACATTGTCATGTGTTTCTAACTGTTTGTGGCACCTAGATCGCTGACTAATTTAAGTGTTTTAAATTTAATCATAGCTGTGGCTCTGACTCGTGTTATTTAAACGTTCTCGCAGCACTGAAAAATAGGAAATTATTATAATGAACATTAGCCAAGATTAATAAATGCATCTTAAAGCATTGCTAAGTATAAATAGCAGAGTTCTAACAGAGTTTTTTTACCCAGTAACTTTCACCCACAAGTTTCAAACAAATAAAGTGCAATAAAATTTTCAATATTTCTGACTGAAACTGGCACGCGATATTCCTTATTCCTTCTGACTATCTTGTAAACCATTTAATTTAACTGCGCTATCACAATAACAGAGCAGAGACAAAGTAATCAGCAATAAATAATACTAACAAAAGATGGCGCATAATGCAATGACATGAAAAAAGAGAGAGTTGATAACAGAAAAACAGAGGTCCTGTTTATGATTTAAAGTGTCCTGTGTGTGGTCGGTCCTGCTTCATATTCTGAAGGTATAAAGGCCTGGATAATGAAGCTGGTTATTAAAGCTGGATTTTTTTTCAGGACAGCGCACTGTAATTTCCACTGTTATTAACACAATGCATAGCCAAACCAGACAGACATACAGATACACTACACACATACACATACACTATGTACTATTTTAAAAGACTTACTTTAGCATTACTAATATTTTGATGTCAAACATGGGTGAAATTACAATGTCAAGTCACATGTAGTACAATTATTATTACAAAAATTCCCTGGTTTATTTCCTTCTTGAGTCCTCTTTATGTCGTGTATGCTGGTTGTCACAAAGATGTAAGAAGATTCTAGGTTTTTATCAGAAACCAATAAGAACTACTTGTAAATGTTTTTCTGCCATCTCCTGATGAACATTAGTAATTACACAAAACTACTGTCAAAATACTTGTGGAGCAACAGGCAGTCAATATTGTTAATATTCTTTTATAAAATGTTTTTAACTCTAGGCCTTATCACAAAGTTGCACAGTACAAAAAAAAAAACAAATGTTTTTCATAACATTGATTCAAACATTACTCTTTTTGTATACACATACAATAATATGGTATACAGTAAATAGTTTCAGAATATTAGTTTTAATGTAGTTTATACCTAAGTGTAAATAATCCAGACACCCAGCAAAAGGTTTTTGTTCCCTTTATTGGTCAAATACAAAGACAAATCAATTCTTTGTAATAAAACAAAACAGACATGTCTCAGACATGACCTTTGGATGTTGACTCAAAGACATGCGAGCCCAGAATAGCATGGACATGCAAACTATAAAACCTCATAAATGTGTGTGGCATGGACCAACCTGCTGCATCACATACCAGCTGCAAAAGGGCACCTCTTGCCAGAGCCCTAGAGGATGCCACTTCCCTGCAATAACATCTCTCACCCAATGCGAGTGGCAAGATTAAAAAAAGCTGGTTTCCTTCAGAGAAGAGACTGTTCCTTCATATTTGTTGTTTGGTTAGTTAGGACACTTTTGATACAAGTGTTTAGGCTATAAAGCAACAGGCAATAAACAATGGCCCATTTGGGTACTTGTGAACTAGACAATTGCCTCCTGACTAGTCCTTGTGTAAAGTTACACAATGCCACAATATTTCAGTTGTTTATCACAGACCTAGCACAGGCACGAAGAGATTCTATTATTATGGGGGAGAGAGCAAACTTAGCTAATCTACCATTAAAAAAAGCGTAACGCCAACTTCAATCATGTGATGAACATAATCCAATCAGTAATTACAATGACTGTGGTGGGCGTTCAGAATGCCTATCCTTAAGTTAGGCAGGAGGAGCCTCAGAATGAGTTAGAATGGATAAGCCTCATCTTATGTTTGAAGGGAGAATGACTCAACTTAAGTTAGACTTGAGGATGGCTAGACTTGAAAATAGTAAACCCTACATACAGTTCCCAACAAAGGTGTTGTTATGCTTTCTTTAGCCATGGCTTGCCTTTAAGCGGCTCTGGAAGATCATCAGGTGCTTCTCAAATAGAAGGCTTTAACCTAGGGAGGCTGCGTCCTTCCAAGACCAGTCCTACTAAGGCTTCTAGGTTCAAGACCCCCTCGGCATTAAATGCTAGAATATGTTGGTCAAGAAAATGTGCACAGCAATGTCATAATGGTTTCTGCCCCTGCCGTCATGGTGCTTTATTAAATGGGCAGTTTAGCACTTTAAGATTAATTTACAATCAAAAAACAAAAACATAAATGCCATCTTTAAAAACATTTTTTATCTAATATTTCAACATGAAAATAAACAAAGTAGTACAGTGTTATTATGGAAAATGTAGGTCTATACACTGTCTTATACAAAACTAATGATTCCTAATTTGATGCTTAATATCAAACTAGGACAGATTTAGGATAATTATTTCATTTAACATTAGTTATAAAGGTTACAAATTATAATCTTAATAAATTAACAGTTTGTAGAACTATGTAATTTTTTACCTCTAATTTTGTTCATGAAATCTACTGTCAGGGTTATGAACTGTAGTCCAACTATACTGGCATCATGCTTTGTGTTAGCAGTGCAAAAGGTTGTGGGTTCGATTCCCAGGGAGCACATGTAATATGAAAATGTATAACTTGAATGTACTGTCTGTAAGTCTGTAAGTCGCTTTGGATAAAAGTGTCTGCCAAATGCATAAATATATTGCTAAATCACGCTAACATTATGCTAAAACATGTTAGAATCATGTTTAATCATGTTAACATTATGTTAAAACTGAAATATTGAATATTCTTCCCCAAGTTTTGCCACACCAAGAACCACTCAAATTTTCTTCAGAAAACATACCAATCTAGATATTATTATTATTATTACTATTATGTGTAATTAATAGACCAAGAATCAGGAATGAAAACAAAGAAACATTTACATAGGAAACAACAAGGAAACATTACTCTCATAAAAGTGTTAATGTGTTAATATTACATTTTTATTAATCAGTTCTTCATTGTAGACATCACACTAGATGCCTATCAAACTATATTGTTCCAGAAAAATTGCAAATCTAATAGTGTATCATTAACTAGTACAAAGTAATGAGACAAATAAATTGGCTGCTAGTTGCCCTCATCTTGTTCGAGTGTTGACAAGTGTAATAGCTTCTCCACGGGTGTTTATTTCTCGAGACAACTGACACCAGGAACAGACACCACAGAAGACGGAGTAAAGGCAATCATTACAGATACTACCCTATAGAGAGAGATAGGGAGATAGACAGAGAGAATGAGAGAGATTAATCTACAAATGTGCAAAAACATGAATTTCTTCCATATTTTTGTTAGCATGGAAAAATAACACCTGTGACTAAATGTTACGGTGGAGGCTCCCGTACCGCCTCCCCCGAACCACCAGAGGGAGCCGTCACCTGAATATTAGGTTTCAGTTTGGACTACAATTCCCATAGGGCCACATTCCTGGGGCTGATTACTTCCTCACCTGTTCCCCATTTACTTCGCTATATAAGCCCCACGTTTACACATTTGTTGCGAAGTCTTGTTTTGCCTTGACTAACAATTCTGAGCGGTTCTATTGTTATTGGATTACCTGTTGCTACTTTGGATTATTTATCGTTACTCTGATTGTTTGCCGCCTGCCCCAACCTTGGATTGTTTACTGTTGCCGCTTAGCCTAGCCCTTGCTACATCTGTTTACTGTTGCCAACCCTGCTTGTTTGACTACTCTTAATAAACTTCTCAGAATGGATCCAACCGCCTCTGTCCCTTCATTACATTAAATGTGTTGATTTGTCTTTGCCTTATTCTTATTATATTAAATCTAGCTTTCCCATTTCCATATCCCATTCAAAACTATTAATGGAAATAAAGCAGTGTCCCAAACACCATAACAAACAAAAAATGATCACAAACAACTTGGGCCTGAGTTTCCTTCTTAAAGCCACATGTAAAGGCCAAACTGTGATCTTTGTAAACTTTAATATCAATAGGTGCATTTACATGGAGTATGGTATCTGATCCAGTCCAGTCCAAATGAAAATTATTCCATGTAAACACCTCAATATAAAAAAAGCCCAAACTGAAATTTCTCTTGGTTTAAGAGGATAAACGTTGAATAAACTGATCCAAGAAAAAATTCCACCATGTTAACATGATAAATCAATTACTTTGAGTGTAAGTCCTTCTGTGCATGCCTGGTCTTTCACATGTTTTAAATGTTATAATTGTTAAAATTTATTAATAACATCTGTTGGTCAACAGTGTTTTGTTCTTGTATGTTACCTTTACCTTTAATTTTTTTTTTGCTGTTTACTGATTTACTGTGTACTGTTTTTATTTTGCTTACTATTGGGGCATATTGTCAGTTAAGGTCAACATGTTTAATAAATTGTGTCCTTTTTCATGGGCAATAACACCGGAAACAGTCAGTAGCTTTTGTAGGGAAAACTAAGATATGTGCCTTCCTGTACAGAAATTGATGTTTGAATATAAACCTGCCCTGAGAAATATTCACTGTTTCCCCATATATTTAGTTTTTACATACAGGCATAAATGGCCATAGATGCTGTATGCGCCAGCCTAGCATTATAAAGTAGCCTCAAATAGAACAGCCTTCATAAACACAGAGTTCTTTGTCCAAACCTGGATTCCATAGCGATTCCGCACTGATACCCTCATGGCCAATGTAATTGCAGGGATGAATCCAAATCCATCGAGCAGAGGGAGACACAAACACTCACCATGCTTCCGAGCAGCTGAGCAGGCAAAACAAGGAAAGCACCAAAAGGCAAAGCAACCTACAGATAGTTGATAGTTACAGATAGTCACTTATGATCATCTGTTACAAATTATGATCACGTGTGGGCAGAATTCCTCTGTGAAAACCCTTTAAAGATGCCACAACATATGTAACAGCTTTTATTGTTATAACAATACTGCACTATTCATAGTCACATTCTTTAGGTAAATAGTTGCATGCACCCTCACAGACACACCAAAGTACACAAAACTCACACTCTGGTACATCATCACAGCAGTCACAGATTCCTGAACTCCACTGGCTGGACGTGTGTGTCATAACAAAGGGCTTGGGCTGTTGAGAGGTCATCTTGTCTATAATACATGACATGCACAAACTTGTATACGTACAAACAAGATTAACAGACAAATATGACCCATTACCATATGCAGTTTTTTAGATTATCATTAAGAATTTTTCTAACTTACTACAACTATTACAAACTTTGTATTGTATTTAACTATAGTGGAACTGTTTAATTAAATTAAATCTTTCTTATTTGTACGATTTTCTGAATATTTGTCTTTAACACTATGAATTTTGTTTTTTTTAAAGGATGTTTAATTATGTAAATCGTGTGAAACATTACAATGCAAAGCCAATGCAAATTAAAAATTCAGTAACCCCAAAAATTGCTCTTACCTTAGAGCATTGAGCAGTGAGAACACAGACTCACAGTGTTCAGTCACACTGAAGAGGCAAAAGGATGGAGATCAACTGTTAAGACACACACATATTAAGACATAAGTGGGTGTGCAGTTTCTTAAGCTCCCCAGTCAGGCAAGTTATGCATCTTTGATGAAGATGATGACGCTCATGACTTTTTCTAGGAAAACTTTAATGTCAGTGTGAAAGAACCAATGCAGTTACTATAACTATAAAATATAAAGTACAACAGAGTTATCTACTCAAACAGCTGTTAGGCAAGATTATTACAATTAATAGTACTAAATAATCTGGATGTAATCTGGATAGTATGCTGTAATGTAGATACTTTGTCTATTAGGTCAGCATGCTATAATGGTGGTTTCAATCGACAAATAAATACTCTTTTGTTTATTTCTAAACATGACCACGCCATTGTTTTTGTTTCTTTATTTTTAGTGTGTACAGAAGCCATCATTAGATTGGGAAATAAGAAAGCAATGCACTGCTTTAACATATATAACTAGACAAACCAGTTATCAACCCCCTGCTGGTTTTAAACGTTTGGCTCTGAAAAACATTCCTAGTGTGCTAAATTGTATATTAAAATATACACTAATTTTGTCAGCCCCTGCCAAAAACCCCCCATAAAAGTTCTATTTAAATGTTCTTAAAAATGGCTCTTGGCTTACATTATAATTGTGGTGGAAATTTCTTTCACAAGCATGAAATAAAAGGCATAGTGCACACATATGCAAGAAAATTGTTCCATCATTCACTCACCCTAATGTCATTCCAAACCTGTATGACTTCTTTGCTTTTGAGGAATACAAAAGAAGATATTTGGATATAGAAGATTTGGATGGTTTATCTGGTTTCTACGATTGTTTGCTGCCTGCCCTGCTTACTGGATTGTACCCATTTTCTGATTGTTTGCTGCCTGCCCCGATTGTTGGACTGTCTCCTGTTTATGATTGTTTGCTGCCTGCCTCGACCCACGCCTGTACCACGTTTACCCTTCTGCCTACCTCTGTTGTCCCTGTTTGCTGTTACTCGACCTTGCCTGTCTATTCCTCTAATAAAAGCTGCAAATCGATCCCTGTGTGTCTGCCGCTTCATTACAGAAGACTTCGCCGTACAATGATCCAGCAGCGGTTCCCGATCTGGCCACGGTACTCACTAGCCATGCTGCTCTACTAGCAGCTCGGGGCCTACAGTTTCGATCGATTAACTGTGCCTCCATTGTAACAAGTAGAGCTTTTATGATAAGTGAATGCTATATTAACATAATTGGCAGATAAATGTCACAAATAGTCACAATATAAATATTAATTTACCATCAAATGAGGCCATATGCTTTTATAAGTCAGAAGATAAATCACATGAGCAACAGAGTGAAATAAAAAAAGTAGTTGTTGTCATTTGCATTGATTCTAATTGGTATTTGTGTCTTGTGACCAAAACAAAGAGCCAAAAAATTTTTCAAAAAAAAATAAATAAAAAAAACCCTCTTATAATGTACTAATGCATCTTGGGTGGATATGACTTTCCTTCTTTGCAGTGCTAAATAATGGTACATGGTTAACATTGACTGTTATTGATTGCTGTGTGTCATGTGACTAGTTGTCATCAACATGCTGTCATATTTGAATGTAGTGTTTTTATCTGTTTGTTTACATGGACACAAGATGTATCAATCACTCAAGATATTAATAATTCTCTTTCACACTAAGATTTCACTTTAGAAGACATTTTTTATCACACTGGAGTCGATTATTTATGGACGGATGCACTTTTGGGAGCTTCGAAAACTTGAGCACTATTCAATGTCTTTACAAAGCTGGAAAGAGCCAGGCTATTATTTAATATAATTCTATAGAATGGCTCCGGCTATGAGACTCATAGATCATCCAACAGATCCAAAGAATGAGGTCCAAGTTCACTAGGCCTCGCACTAGGTCTCATTAGACTCTCTTTTATAGAAATGATTTTGTCTGTTACTCAAAGATAGGGCCTGTTCAGAGTTTACTGTTCAGAGTTAACCCTTAGACTTAACCATGCGGAAGAACAGCAGGCAGAAAAAATTTAAAGTAAAATTTGCAGAGTTTATTGAATAATCTTGAGTTATATTCTCAATGCTCAGTCTGACCTCTGACTAGAAACAACTTCAAGAGATGTAACTTAATACTACTTATGGGGACATAGATATACTACATAATTTAAGTAACTCAATACTACTAGTAGTATTGTAAATACTACTATATTTGTAACACATAATTAAAGCTTTATGCAAGGCTACCTCCTATGTTTCTGTTAAGAAATGATAATCAAGACATGGTGCACCCAGGAACTGGGAAGTATGCAAAATGCGTGAACAGGCAGAGAGATATATGTAGTTGTGATTTCTGTGTTCTTGGACTATTTCTAAGCTCACACTTGAACAGTAAGTGTCCATGACCTAAATAAAATAAAAATAAAAACCTCCCCATCTCCACCCTGGACTCCTTGTCTCCTTGTCTCTTCATATGTGCTAACATTAAAGGCATCACAGACAGGATGAAACCTTTGTAAAACCTGTACCTATATGGTGTGTTGTAATTTAATGTGCCTATACAGTGGCTATATGATGCATTTCCAGCTGCAAATCAAAACAGAGGGTGAATGGGCCTGGGTGGACCTGGGGTGAGGGAATGAGGTGGCACAGTGGCACAGATGTGTCAAGTGAAAGTGTGACAGATTGAGGTACCGCAGATTCGTCGAACCTTCGAGGTTCAGACCAGTGACGTCAAATTACAAGTACTCCTGGCAAGTGAGTACATTTATTAGCTGCTGCTTTAATGAGATCTATGAAAATGGAAGTCTTATAGCCTGGGGTAGAGGATATTCTGATTACTGTAAAGTGCAAAATGTGCTATTGAAATGCTTAGAACATCTAGAAAACAGTTTAAACATTCAGAAACATGAGAAGTTTCTAAAGAGGTTTGAAATACACAGCAAAGTTTGCAAAATTGACTAAAGGCCAGTGTGGAAAGCAGGGCATGATTTTGTCGTCACTGCCATCGGAGAGGCAGGTTTGGAAACGAAATGGTTAAGGGAAATGCCTCCCTTGTAATGAACTATAACAACTGTTAATCAAGAAACAGGTTAAAACGGGGCTGCAGCAGAAGGTTGGGGTCGAGGAATTGAGCGTGGATGCTTGTGAAATTGAGCGTGGATGCTTGGATGCTTGTGAAATGCTGAAAAGCGGATTAGTTTTGTTTGTGTTTTTTGCCTTTATTGGAAATAAATATATGTTTCACCCGTCCTCCAACCTGTTTGTTTACTACTCCCTTGACCAGGGAAGACACGAGCAGTGTCACAGCCAGAAAAAAACATTTTTAGCAGCTGTCCAGACAGAGGAAAACTAGAATGCTGTCAGCTGAGCAACACTGCCAGCGCTTCCGCTCGCTGACCCTCCAATAATCTGGGCAGCCCTTCGTTTTCGCCCAGCAGCTCCGGGAGGCATGTCACCAGTGGCTACAGCCGGACGAGCGCAATGCTGAGGAGATCGTGGAGCAGGTTGTGCTGAAGCAGTTCTCCCTCCGCTTACCGAAAAGGACGGTGGAATGGGTCCAGTGCCATCGCCCCGAGTCCCTCGAGGCCGCCATCCAGCTGGTGGAGAACCATCTGGCAGCGTATGGGGGAAGCTCATCTCTCTCTTCCCCCCCTTTCTTTTTATTCTTCCTCTCCTCCTGTCCCAGCTTCCAGGTCTCGAAATTCTGCCAGCCAGTGCCAACCCCGAGAACCAGCCCCGAGGGGGAGCCAAGGAGGACCAAACTTGCACCTCTTTCGAGGTGCCCCACCCCGGCCTCCAGAACCTAGCCCCCCACCGCAGCCCCTGTATCCTTAACACCTCCCTCTCTCTTGGCTCAGCTGCCTGCAGTGCACTGACAGCAGTGCGGAGGGGAAGCCCAGGCCACTCTGTTGGCACTGCGTGAAACCAGGGCACTTCCGGGATCAGTGTACCTCTATGGAGGTGGATACACTGAGCTGGGTCCCCGAAGTGCCACAGAGTGACATAGAGTTGAGGCGGCAGTTAATCCCCACCTCAGCCACCTGCTTATTTTAGGGACGAATTGGCCATTATTTACATTTTTAGAGGGAATCTGCAAGGGTGGCTCCTGCAAAAACCGGACAAACCGGGATGTGAGACTGGCTGGCGTTGGTGAGGGGGCCCTAGGTACATTGAGCGTGGGATCAGGGGAAAATCACTTGGCATGTGGAGAGGTGATAACCTTTAGGAGAACGTTCAGTGTATCGACGGTTCCCTCATCAACCCCATGCGAGCCCTCTCGTACCCCTATTTTGTGGTTCGCCAGGATCAGTTATATCATGTGACACAGGACACACAGACAAAAGAAGATATAACCCAACTTTTGATTCCAAAAAACTGTCGGGAAATGCTTTTCCAGGCAGCCCATTATAATCCAATGGCTGGCCATTTAGGACAGGACAAAACACTCAGCCGTCTCATGGCCCGTTTCTACTGGCCGGGCATTCGCGGGGATGTATGCCAGTGGTGTGCGTCATGCCACGAATGTCTGTTAGTGAACCCCCCTGCTGTTCCAAAAGCGCCATTGCACCCACAAAAGCGCCAAAAGCGCCATTGCACCCACATCCGTTAATCGAGGTTCCCTTTGAAAGAACTGGCATGGACCTCATCGGGCCATTAGAATGGTCAGCACACGGGCATCGCTTTGCATTAGTTGTGGTCGACTATGCAACACGATATCTGGACACAGTGGCTCTTCGCAACATCTTGGCAAAGAGTGTGGCGGTACCCTGTTTTGTATTATCTCCCAGGTGGGGATCCCGAAAGAGATCCTCACTGATCAATGCGCAATGTTTATGTCACGCACACTATGCGAACCGACTATACGAATTATTGGGCATAAAATCGATTCATAAGTCTGTACACACCGATGTGAAAAACTAGGAGTGCTGGTTGGAACCCCTGATGTTTGCGATGTTTGACCTGAGAGCAAAACTCCATGCACTGGGGCGGCTCAAGTTGGAGAATTTGCTACAGGCTCAAGCACGGCAAGCATGCAATTACAACAGGAGAGCCCAACTGCGTGAATTCACACAGAGAGAGAAAGTACTCCTATTACTGCCCACGTCTAGCTCCAAATTACTTGCCAAGGGGCAAGGAGCATTTGTGGTCACACGGTGGGTTGCAGACGTAGACTACGAGGTGGAACATCCAGACCGAGGGGGCACACAGCAAATTTACCACCTTAACCTCCTAAAACCTAAAAAAGGGAGGAGGTCTCCGTCTGCAGTTGATGACGACGGTTAAAGAGAAGGAGGAGCTTGGACCAGAACTAAATTTAAAGTCCAAAGTTGCAGTTCCGGTCCCATGCAGATCTCACCTCTCGTCGTCCCAGCTGACAGAGGTCCAAAATTTACAGCGGGAATTTGCAGATGTGTTCCAACATCGGCAACAGACCAACCTCATAGAACACCACATTGAGACGTCTCCAGGGGTAGTGGTACATTCCAGGCCCTATCGTTTACCCAAACACAAGAAAAAAGTAGTCCGGGATGATTTAGAGACAATGCTACAAATGGGCGTGATAGAGGAGTCGCACAGTGACTGGTCCAGCCTGATAGTTTTGGTTCCTAAGACGGACAGCTCAGTCAGGTTCTGTGTTGACTATCGAAAGGTGAACGCAGCATCGAAATTCAATGCTTATCCAATGCCCCGGGTTGACAAATTGCTCGATCGGTTAGGCACAGCTCGATTTTATTCAACACTGAATTTTATAAAGGGATATTGGCAAATCCTCCTAACACCAATGTCTTGAAAGAAAACAGCCTTTACCACACCATTTGGTTTACACCAATTTGTCACGCTTCTGTTTGGGCTATTCGGAGCACTAGCCATGTTTCAGCGCCTCATGGACCGGGTCCTACGACCCCATCAGGCATATGCTGCCACATACCTAGATGACATCATCATATACAGTAATAACTGGTTGCGGCATATGCAACATATATGGGCGGTCCTGAGGTCTCTGCACGTGGCGGGGCTTATGGCTAACCCGAAGAAATGTGCAATTGGACGGGTGGAGGTGTGGTATATGGGCTTCCACTTGGGACATGGACAGGTGCGCCCCCAAATTAATAAAACCGCAGCTATTGCAACCTGTCCGCGTCCTAAGACAAAAATGGAGGTTAGACAGTTCTTGGGTCTGTCTGGCTATTATAAATGGCTTGTATCAAATTATTCAGACGTCACCAGCCCCTTGACTGATCTCACTAAAAAGGGAGCTCCAGCGAGGGCTGGGAGCAGTTCTGTCCCAAACGGGTGGGAGGCCCGGAGCTGTATATTAGTCCTAAGCTCTCCATGAGAGAGACTAAATACAGCACAATAGAGAAGGAATGTTTAGCCATCAAGTGGGTGGTCCTCACACTTAGATACTACCTGTTGGGATGGGCTTTCACCCTCTGTTCGGACCACGCACTGCTCCAGTGGCTCCACTGCATGAAAGATACCAATGCCCGGATCACCCGTTGTTATCTAGCATTACAACCCTTTAAATTTCATGTGGTCCACAGGCCAGGGGCGCAGATGGCTGTGGCGGACTTCCTCTCCAGAAATGGGGGGGGAAAGTATGCGCAAGCCGGATGGCTTCCCGGCCTGAGTTGGGCGGTGGGGGTATGTGGAAAGCGGAGCGTAGTGTCGTCATCGCTGCCGGCGGAGAGACAGGTTTGGAGATCAAATGGTTAAGGGAAACGCCTCCCTCGTAATGATTTCTAACAGCTGTTCCCATTTGGCACTGAGTTAAGAGACAGGTTAGGTTGGGGTCGAGGAACAGAGGACGGACAGGACAGAGTATTGTGGCGTTTTTTCTTTATTGTGGAAGGCTGAAAAAACTAATTTTGCTTGTTTCTTATTTTGTTACCTTTATTGGAAATAAAGAAGAAGATGCTGCAGACCTTCTGCTGCACGAGATGGGGGCCGAGGATAACCCGGAGGCCTTCGTTGAGCTCAAACTCTGGTGGGCCAGAGTTGGTGGTGGGGGAAGGGAGCATTTTTGTTTTGTTTTTACATTTATAATGTTCTGTGTAATATTTATTTTTAATATTATTAATATTTTAATAGAACTGGACCTCCTGGTTGAGTCTGGTTTCTCCCAGGGTTTGTTCTCCACATCAAAACTATTGGAGTTTTGGTTTCTTGCCATTGTTGTCTTTGGCTTGATACTACCGACATATTAAGAGACATATACTTTGTTAATATCCCTTTTATTAGAAATTAACCCTTCCATTAAGGGGCAATATTTGCCCCCTGGAATAAACTACCAAGGGCATTTTTCATAATTACCTTATTACATGTCTTTTGTGTCAAATAGATAAATGCCATCAAAAGGAAAAATATTCTTGAAGACCAGGGTGAACTTCAATGCAATTCAGAGAATAGAATGTATTTTATGTTGTGCACATTGGTGTACTTTTTGTGTACCTCATGTTCTGCTTCTCACAAGAGCAACTGATAAGTTATTTACACTTATTTACAAAACAACAGAGGCAAAATTAGAGAAACCCTAAACATTAAAATAACCTGAACAAATAGGGAAACATAATAACCGAAATAAAACTTAATAACCAAGTGAATCAGAAAATAGTTATCAGGAAATATGGTTGATTCTCTTTGCAGTTAGTTCTATGACTAACTACATATGTATAAAAGAACACATAATGTGGAAAATTAAAGAAGCAAAATTGCTGGTTGTTGAAATGGTCTGGATAGACCTGTTATAGTATTACATGCTGAGATCTTTCTTCAGTTAAGGCCTGATTTTGTTTACCTATCCCAAACTGCCATCTCAGCCACCACAGTGGTGAAAGTACAACAAAGTATTAGTGTTGAGACATCTTTATTATTTGATGAGATAACAGAGATGCTGACGTGGTTTGGTTCTTTTTTCCTCAATTCTCTGAACTGAACTCTGAACGGACTGAATGCTCCACACAACACCACTAGCCCAGGATCAGTAATTATTGACAACATATACACAAGCACACAGTAACAAAAATTTCTCTTAGTACTAGATTAGATACATGCTGTTTAGATCCACCAGTGATGTATACGTGTATTCTGAGGATAAACACGATTAATCTCACAGGATATATGACACCAGGACAGTGGATAACAACAGCAGACATAAATACAAGTCACTGCATACATTGCCCTGGAGAAAGAGAGAGTTATGAAACCTTTATTACAAATACAATCACTTATTCACAATATTCACCCTACGTTATAATGTAACTCTTGACTGCAAGAGTTGTATTGCAGTCAAGAATATTGTATTGTTTGCCAATTTTGCTTGGCCTAAAACACAGTTCAGCAGCTGACATGCCAGAATCAAACTAACTTCCTGTAAGCTAATACTGCTTTGACATATATCCCTTACCTTTAAATAATGATCCCAGTCTGAACAGTCTGTTTTGCACCAAATTGTGTTATGCCCTTTAAATTACACCACTGTAAATTGGCTTCCTCTGGTGGTTGAATAAAATACTATATGTTTCCCTGGCAGTTCCTTGACGAAGCATTGTGTTGTAAATGACTTCCCCTTTGTTTTGTCTCTGTTGTAACAACTGGGGTTCTGTGACACTAGAGCTTATTACCAGGCTTGAAAAAGAAGAATGAGCTCTGAACAGAACACATAGAAGTTTGTTCTTTCTGAACCAAACTGATTTTTTACAGGTCTCATGTACTCTAAGAGATGATATTTCAGAGTGTCCTGGTGCATCGGTTCATGTTGTGAGTGTTTTTTAATTTGCAAAAGTGCCTGGAAGAGCTTTTAGTTAGTGCGGTGCTGAGAACAGACGCTTACCATAGGAAATTCAAGTAGCTATGTAAGGGTGCAATATATGGGTGCAATGTAAGTGCATGTATGGGCCCTTGTTTATTTGTGTGGATTTTGGTGTGGGTGCCTGTGTGGGTGCTTGTTTTTGGAAGTGTTTTCATGCATGCATAACTGTAAACCTGTGTAAATCACATGAAAAATGCTTGTTGCTTAAAATATCCAATCTCCATAGTATTATAATATAAATAGTATAAATATTATGCATTTCTGTTTTTTTTTCTGTTGTCACAGTATTTGGACACCAGGAGTTGTCCAAATCATTGGGGGATTGGTTTCACCTCAGTACTGTAACATTCTCTTACAGCTGCATGCATGGTCAGTGAAGCTGGTGTTCCACATTTGACACAGTCCAACAATGGCACAGCACCCTAAAAACATACACAGACATCCCAAACAAAACATTAAAACAAATAATAGTAACACTTTACAATTATGTTATGTACAATAACAGTAGTTTCTAACATTATGTCATTTATAACTTAACCAGTTGCTATAGTGCAACTTTTAGAATGTATTAGTAAGCATGTAAAAAATTAAGTGTTACTTGAAAAACCGGCACATTCACTTTCATAAGCAGCATTCCAGCTTGCAGTTAAGATGAGATGATACTGTATTTTGACTGAGAATTCATGGTCATAGATGCGGTGGATATACATTCACAATCAGAAACCACAGTTCAGATAACACTTAGTACTCCATATTTACAAATATTAATTATAAGTAAAAAAAGTATTACCTCTGCAGCAAACTGTCAGATGATCACTTTTTGTTCCACCAGTCTTTGTGCAGTAATTAGTGCAGCAGAACCAGATAATGATGACCTTAAGGTGTTGACTGAAAACAATCTACGCATTTAAAACCTTGAGAAGCATGAGAGATTTCCATGTCTGATATAGTTAAAGGATGCATTGTAAATGTTGAATAAGGGTTCTCAAAGATGACCAGTGGAGATACAGAACATGATCTGTCTGTTAGCATAACAAACACCCAGGCATAACAGCAAAACAGGTCCAAACAATTCATGTTTTACAAACTTTAACAGTCGACTAAATGCAAATACAACGATCTTGCCATACCTAATTTATATACACAGAGCTTACTTCTTCCCGACACTTCCCGACGGCCAGCTCGTCCTAAAACGCTTAATGTGGCCTAATCCATTAAGATCAAATGAAAATGATACATGTTATTAATGAACGCAAAGCACTAAATGGCATGTAAAGCGTTTCAGGATGTCCAGTGTTCCTTTCCCTATAAGAAAACTGAGAACGAAAGTGTAAGTTACATAATTGTCTATATTGTTGTAGTGTTTGCTGCTTTATCTTTTAGTTATTCATTTTATATAGGCTTTGTATATTGTTTGCGATCTCACATTCCAAATCAGTCACACAGATCGATTTATGTGTGCGTTAAAATTTATATTAAAGGTTCATTATTAAGCTTAGTAATATGTAACATTGCTAACATATATATACAGTATGTGTGTGTGTTAATATTTATTAATACGAATTTTATATATTCATATTGATAATACTAATTTCCATCAGGTTTATTAAGAATATAAATGTTTGAATTGCTTATATTTGGAACAGATTATTTAAATCTGTTTACAAGCTAAAACATATACGTTGCATTTCCCATTACTGCTATTCAATTACATGTTAGTTTTCCTATAAAATTACCTTACAATTTTGGGAGTTCCAGCAAATACACATCACAATTTTCTATGTACTCGTCCCATGTTTTAGGATTGTGTCTCCTTGTACATAGTACTGCATTATGATGAACTAGACAGAAAAGGGTACATTTTGATTTGTCTTCTAGTCTCCACCTACAAAAGATATTGATGATTCAATAAAATAAATTATTAAAAATTTATTTATAACTTTATAAAAAGTTATATAATTACATTTTGATCAAAGTGGTTTAACACTTTGGCAAAAAGACTAATATCTTATGTAGTTTTTCATCTTATCTGACTAATCTGCAGTCATAACCAGTGGATTGTTGATTTCAAAGATCCTCTTTGTAAACAGACTGCAACACATATAAAAAGAGACTTTAGTCTCACTTTGAGAGGATACACACTAATCAAAACCCCATACAAACCACATCATCTGTTATGGCATTAAATTCCAGAGCATCAGAAATATAACCCATGCACCCTTTGTAAGTCTCTCTAAATATTCCTTTAAACACTAGTTGTTGCCACAGAGTTGACAAGAACCAGGCAGATTGTTTTCAGCATTTTCACATTAGTACTGCTCGAATTAGGAATGTGTGATTTTTTTCCTGCCTGGGGTGTTCCTATGGTTCAGTTAGTAGAGCATTGTGTTAGCAACGCAAAAGGTTGTGGGTTTGTTTCCAGTGTAACACATTTACTGAAAAATGTGCAACCTTAATGTACTGTAAGTCATTTTGAAAAAGGTGTCTACCAAATGCATAAATGTTAGTATATAATACCATTTTGTGTTTGGTAAGTGCATGTATTTCTTGTGCTGTCACCACGTTTGTACATATTAGATTATATTGGATTAGATTCATCTGTATTGTCATTATGCCGAGGACAGGTACAGAGCTATTTGAATTATAAAACGGTAATCCTTGAGCTGATTCTGCGTGAGCTGCATAAGGAAATGGTTAATAGTCATGCAAAGTAAAACAAAGGGCTTTCTCTTTGGACCAAGCAAACCATATGCACGTGGGTAAGGAGCGGGCAAAACATTCTCTAACCTTCAGTGTGGGCTCTCATGTATGTAGGCTTCGTGAGCCTACACAAGGTGGGTGAACCGTCAATAACTCGTAGACTGTACCCACCCACGACTCAATGTATGAGTATTGCAGTGACCGGGCCCTCCCTCGCAGTGACGCATACAGAAACTACCAAGGAAATCCCCAAGTGAGAGTTACGACAGACTCCGCCGTAATATAGTAGGCAACTTCCGACTTGCGAGAAACCAAACCCAACATACTGATCACCGGGTATCAGTCGACATCTAAACCAAAAACGCGTAAACCGTGTCCAAGATCGTGACAAATATAAGGTAAGACCGTCTCGTTGTGTACATTTGTACGGTTTAGTAGTGGTTATGTTACATTTACCTTACAACATACGGTAAAGCGAAAGCTTTGTTTTTGACAAGCGTGAACACAGTAGCCTATCCGGTGCGGGCGATAATTTTATTCATGATTTATATGTATGCACGGTGTACATGTAATCATGTTTATGAACTAGCCTTTCCTGACACGAAACGCATGTTAACAATGCCAGGAGTAAACGTGTTTTAGGATTAAACTCCATGTATGGTGATTTATCATAATACTGATAACTATGTGTTATTATATTGGGTATATTAGCTTGATAGCTTCATTTTGCTTTATTTTACCCGCCCCAGGTGTTGTAAACGCTCATTTGTAGTAATTTTTGGGTGGATTAACGGAGATTCGTCGCCGTCGTGTAAGCACACGACCAACCACTTACTTGTGTTTGTTGTTTATGAAAACATCTACCAAGGTGCAGCAGGAAGAAATGTACGGAATGGCAGAAATGCCCAATCTCATACCGCCGGCAGGTGCACTACAGCCCAGCCCTGTGATCCCTTACGATCACGGAGAGACAGAGAGAAACGCCGCCCCACGAAGAATGCAGCGAGCTCCAAAACTAGGACAGATCGGACGGTCCACGAGAGGTGGGTGTGGGGTCGCCTGCGAGTTATTTTAAAAATCTTATTTCGCAGGACGGTGCTGATTACCACTATTTTTTTCTGTTTGTCTTTTATTTTGCAGTGGTCATTGATGATGAGGACCTGGACGACATCATAAACAACAACCGAAGCTTCCCGGTGTCACAGAGAGTGTTACCTGTTGCCTAATGCATGATTGAGTTTGCCAAAGCTGTTAAAAGGCCAACACACCAAATAAGGCCTACAGAGTTTAATTGCGCTAAAGTGTCCCACTAACATGTCCTCACTTTCCTTCATTCTTCACTTTTCAGAACTTTCACTGCTTCAAGATCAAGCAGGAGAATTGTGAATTTCACTCCCTTTACTCTTTATGCTTGCCTATCACTTGATGTTGTGATTCTGTGGCACTGAATGATATCTGAGTTTCTCTGTTATGGACATTTCTCACAGTGGAGATCTTGACAATCTCTAATGTGACAGGGCTATATTTATTAAACTTGCACTTTAACTGCAGAAAAACAATGCTGACTTTGACAAGTTGAATTACTCATTTCCCAAAGAGGACATTTTCCTGTGAAACTCTGTTAATGTGTACCACTATGTGATAGGACCTTGGTAGCCAGGGCCTATTTTGACATGTCTCAGATGCACTCTAAATAGGATCAGTAATTGTTAGTTTTGAAGTTGTTTTGGTGACTGTTTTATAGGCCTGCTTCTTTGGTTTGGAATGAAATAGGTAATTTCATACTGGCTGAAACGAAGAATGAAATGTTCTAAATTGGTTATGCTGGTTTATGCTGGTAAATTGTTCTGCTTTTAAAATAATTTTTGATCTATTGATGTTTTGCATGGAAAAATGGATTTTTGTAAATAGTTTTTGGGGAGTGCAGTGGGCTGGGAGTATTAAATTATGCATGAGTAACTTTGTGCTGAAGCTCTGTGTTAATACTGTGAACTTAAGCCTGAGCACTTAAATGTTTGCATACACCTGTATGTATATATAAAACTAAATCGATCAATATAATTTAAAATAATAAAAAGTAAGGTAAAGGTTACACAGAAGGCAAAAGTTGCCACAGCATAAATGATGGGTTAATACTGGAATGTATTACGCAAAATCAAATATGAGGTTTATTCAACATAATGGACAGATTTCTTTCCTTGGATTGTTTTCTGTAAAACACTGACATTACATAGCATTAATCACAGGTGACCATCTAATATTAAGTATTAGTAATGTTAGCTTTTATGTTTACAGGGTAATGTATGTAAAATATATTTAAAATCTCCATTTTGGTTATACCTGCTAGCCCCGTTGGCTACCTTGGAAACACCAGGATATCTGACTACAAATTTATCTTCTTTTGTAAAAACAAACTTCCATTCAAACATTGAAACATGCCAGGAATATTAAACTAACTGGCACGACCCTCTGAGGGCCTGCCGAATACATATTCTACCTATTTGCCCCTTATGTGGAGTGTTAGGCAGTTGTCTTTCTCTTCAGTCACAACTGTTTAGTTTTTTTTCTCAATTTTGTTTTTTCAATGTAAACTCAAAACAAGCTCAGTCCACTAATCTGTTGGAAGAAATGCGAAGAAATGTATTTCTCTTTCTTTCCAGTGAGGGGCAATCTTGTTCAGACATACTGTTTGTTGCTGCTGGTTGACCCTAAAGATTTACTTTGGGGATATTTTGGCAGACAACATGGCTCCCCCGATACAATCAAAAAGCAAACCACCCCATGCAATGAAAATGGCTGATCCAAACTTAAACCTAATTTAAGAAAAAGAGAAACAGGCATGTGAGAGTTCTACAAATGTCTTATTTAAGACATGTTTACTTGATGATTGAGTGACTCGTGACTTGTGAATAGGGCCTGTAACCATGGCCACAATTGGTGCAATGGTATTTAATAAGAGTACAATCAAGTTGTATGTTCATTTGTAAAGTCATAGTTTGTAACAGTTTGATTATAGAAAACAGTATTTGACCTAAGTTGTGCCCAGACTATGAAACTTATGGAAGCTGCTGTGATGTAAAGAGCCATGACTGGATCTGGTGATTGAATCTAAAACCTTCAGATAGCACATTTTAAAACTAGTTTAGCTCAGCATATGTTTCATGTTCTAGGTTCTATAAATTGATCTAATTTACAACTAAACTGTGTGTGAACATATTTCACACTCAAATCATATTTGATTATTGTGATCATATTTCACACTTTAAAACAGAACTAACAACTGTATCCTGCTACTTTGTGTGAACACAGCACATGTAGTTTATGACTGTAACTGAGCTAAACTGTAACTGAAGCTCTATTTCCAAACCCTGTGCCTGGAGGCCTCCCAACACTGCACATTTTGGATATCTCTCTAACCTATCACACCCAAATCAACCCACCTATATTAATATCAATGTCCGCCAACTTAAATGGGTGTGGCAAATAACAGAGACATCCAAAATTTCATTTTTGATGGGGCTGGGTGTCGAGGATGGGGGGTGGGGGTTGCCTCCAGGAACAGGGTTGGTAAAGTTTGCTCCATAAATTGTGTGAAGTAACTTTTTTGTGTGATTCTCACTTGGTGTTCACTGGGGTGAAGGGGTTGTAGGACGCTCGGATCATGTTGTGGGCAAACCATGAGCATGCAACAACTGCACAGAGCTGCATGAATAAAACTGAGATTGTGAGAAAAGACAGAGACCATATTCTTGACAGTATATTCTAAGCATAAGCTAACCAAAGCATGTCTAATATTTCACCACAGCCTTGACTGTCTGTGTCCAATGTAAACTTGCATCAGGTAAGAAGGTAGTTTTTGCTCAACATGCTTCATAGATATTAAAACTTTCTCTTTTTGTTGCAGATAATAATGCATGTTTTCACAACTGTTTGCTGTTAATTGACCCCAAACTGAGTGGAGAACCTAGACAAAATTACTGATTAATTTAGTTTATAAGAAGTTTTAAGATGTTATACAGTGAAGTTGCCTAAAGCTGCAATCTGTAACCTTTTGGGTTAAAAATGAATCAATTATTGAGCAAGGACATAGCAGATCGGTATTCCAAACAGTCTCCTATTTTACCTAATTTCACAATGGTAAGTTTATAATAATGATTTATAATCAAGTTGTTCGGTCTGATTTTGCAGGAAATGTCAGTTTAGCAGGAAATGACAGTTCATCTGCTTATTATGTCCACAAACAGAAATAAGAAGATCCAGCTACTACATGTGTGGGAGCTGAGGATGGTGGAGCATTTGTAGCTGGTTCTTACAGCATCTTAGAATTTAAACTTGACAGTCGTGTTGTTATGATGGAGGCTCCCGTACCGCCTCCTCTGAACCACCAGAGGGAGCTGTCACCTGAATACTAGTTGATCATTCAGACTACAACTCCCATAAGGCCACATTCCTGGGACTGATTACCTGTGCACATAGTTCCTGTTTGTATCACTATATAAGCTCCATGCAAACTCTGGTTTATTGTGAAGTCTCGTTTTTCCATCGCTGACATTTCTGAGTGGTTTACATTGTTGTTGGATTACCCGTTATTACCTTTGGATTGTTTATTATCTTCTGATTGTTTGCTGCCTGCCTCGACCCTTGCTTGTGCTGGTTAACTCTTAATAAACTGCTGCAAGTGGATCCTACCACCTCAGTCCCTTCGTTACACACGTTAAGAAAAAAAGCTCTGCATGGAACTTTGTTTCAAACAGAGATAGTAATAGATTGCGGCATTAATATGGCATTAAGACAGTCTGTTTCTGTATTTTTGTTTCTTTCTCACACACTTCCTACTAGAAGTGTGATGCCTCCTGTCATGGCTGTGCGAGACTTGCAAACTTTGTCATGTGAAGCATGAAGTGTGTAAAGTGTCCCAATAGCATCAAATGGAATTAAAAAAGGGAATAATGAATGTTTTTTAAACAGTTTTCTGAAACACTTTCACTGTCTACCATTGGTTGGTCAAACAGGCAATTTGTCTACCTGTTTTACTGTTGCAAAAGTTGCCACCACAATTGCACAGTGTTTTTGATGGGGGCAAGGGCATTGCTGTGTGGGTGCTAGGGTATTGGTAGTTACTAGATGGTTCATAGATGGTTTAAGCTGGTTGCTTAAAAAAGAGAGCGCCTCAGTGATGTAGGATTTAATATGTCTTTCATGTCTGCTTCACAAATGATGCATTATGAATTTTATGTCAATGTGTATTACCTATTTACTATAGCTTTTTAGCATAGTGCTAACAACACAAAGGTAATAGGTTAAATTCCCAGAAAGCACATAATGCTATAAGAACTATTTTTGGCTGTATGATTCCATAAAAAAACAAACATCTGACATTTTCAATTACACAAGGTTCTTTGTAGTGGAAAAAGGTTCTTTATAAAAAGGAAAGAAATGTTTTCTTTTAAGAAAACTGACAGTTTTTTTGGGTTCTTCTATGGCATTGCTCTGATGAACCTTTTAAGAACCTTTATTTTTGTGTTCTAATAAATGTATATTTTAAATGCACTATAGGTTATGTTGTTTGGTCAACTCATAATCCTAAGCGATAGTTTAATGATCCCCACAGCTTGCACTTTTTGTATGTCTCTCTTATGTAACACACATGATTCAGATCATCAGTTTATTAGGAAAGGGCTTCACGAATTAAAATGTGTCAGATTGTGGGTGCTGTGGGCTCCCAGGAGCAGGACTGAAAACCACTGGTCTATATGCTTCAGAGAGTGGTTATAGTGATCCTGCTAACTTTAAAGAGGTTATGGTAGGTTTGAGCAGGGTTATGGTTTCCTAGCACAGCCTGCAAACACTGGATGTTTTTATGATAATACTTTAAATGATCAACTACTGATTCATTACTGTTCTGACTGGATGTTCATTACATTACAGGCACAGATTCACAGTCCTACTGAGGAGGCCAGCATCTATTAAAAGCAGGCTGGGCATGGCACCATTGTGATTTTATGTGTGTGAAGGACAGAGGGTGGGGAATTAGCTATAGATGCCAGAGAATTCCTAGCCAGTTAAAACTTATAAATGTCTAGTAGTGACAACACAATACAGGCAATTTGAGAAATTAACATATTCATACAGATATTAATCCCACAAAACTGTGTTCATTTTACATGATCATTGGAATTATTAACATTATATTTACAATTACTTTATAATTATATTTACATTTTTTACTTTACATTTTTAGGCATTTTGACAGACTACATATTTAACGTAGTTATATTTATTTATTAATTTTGATAACTTGGTAATTTATGGTAACTTAATTTATGTGACTTTATTTTACATGCAACTCTTCAACCTATTATTGCACAATTGCAACATACAAAAACAGATCAATGAAGAAAGTACTAGAAAACTAAAACCAGATCCATACTGTTGCGGAGGGTTCTGCTCCACCACCTCCACACCACCAGAGGGACCGTCTCCTGAATACTAGTCTCTATTTCAGACTCCATTACCCACAATGCCGCATACCTGGGATTGACAACTTTCTGTACACCTGCAGCTCATTCAACCGCTAGTATTTAAGATGCTAATAAACGCTCACTCTCTGCGAAGTCTTGTTTTGTTCCGGCGACAGTTCTGAGCGGGTTTTTCAGTGTTTGTGGATTTGCTGTGTTGCTTTGCTCTTGGACTGTTTGCTCTGTTTTTGCCTGTTTGCTACCTGCTCCGATTGTTGGACTTATCTTGATTCTACGATTGTTTGTTGCCTGCCACGACTCTTGCTTGTCCCTCGTTTATGCCTTTGCCTTGCTTCTATTCCCGTTTACTGGTGTTTGACCATGTCTGTCTGTTTAACCAATAAAAGCTGCAAATGGATCCTCGTGCGTCAGACCCATCATTACACATGCAATGTAATCCAGCTTTGAAGTTTATTTTTTCTAGAGAACAGACTAAGCATTCTCCATAGCAAGCATAGTTTCTTTGGTCATTACACTTAAATTACATCGATGTTTATTAAAAATCATTAAAACTGCTGTAAATGTGAATTAATGAATATTAAATGAATGTGCGTCTTCGAAAAGTGCACGATCACTACTGTTATATATAAAGTCTTCACAAGTTGCTAAATAAATAATGACATTAAACATTATGCTCAAAGTTGATGTTCAGATCAGATGGTTTGATACTCTAACTGCAGGATGGAGTCGTAGATTTTACATTGAAGCCGCCCTGTACTTTGAAAAGCGCAGGACATCCACATGTGTTATCACGTATGTGATAATACTGCCCCCCACATACGCATCTTCCGCTGCGAGAGGATGGTGCTCACGATGAGTCCAATGATGCCAATAAGGGAGAGACCAAATCCAAGCAACTGAACGCCCGAGTTTGCCATTATTTAGCTTTTATGGCAAGCTGAGCATCATATGGCAAAAAAGTTCAAAGTTCTAAAAAGTTTATGGTTGTTGGTTAACAGACTCCAAAAGTATTGGTGACCACCCTGCCCTCTTTGTCCCGCACCTTTTGTGTACCTCGCACAACACCTCTGTAAAGCACAGATGCTGAAGAAATGTCTTTAGAGATAATGAGGCATAATGAGATCATGATCTATGACAGTGATGTCACAATTAACATCACTTGCATTTTTTGCTGACGTTTTGAACAAAACACCTAGCAGCAAGTTAAAATGTTTTCAAAGGTAGATATATTAATTCTATTAATTCTACTTAGTTCTAAAGCATTTAAGTCTCTGTTACCGTAAAAAACTAAGATACTAACTTTGTTTGAAGTGACAACAAAGTGTCACTAAGTGAAGCATTTCTCACTTAACACTTCTAAACTTAGGTGCCATTGAATAACATGAATGAAAACGGTGTGTAGGATGGGGGGAATGACAGTCAAAAAAAACAGTCTCTTTGTTTCTGAAACATCTTGAAACTAGCATACCCTGTTGCCTGTGATTATCTATAACTGTTGGCTGGATGCTGAACACTGTGCCAAATAGGTCTGACACAGAAGAGAAACTTCTTCTAAGAGACCTTTTCTAAGCTTTTGTCTCCACCTAGTTCCAGTAAACAGACATTACTTCTGAAGGCCTCCACTGCTGTACTACACTCAGTAGAGGGAGGCAGAGCTAAATCAGCCCAAATAAGAACAGAAACCCCCTTTATGTCTTAACATACCAATTGAAAACAGTGATTAAACTGGTGTAATCCACCTTAGAAGCCTACTTAACCGTTAACCATAAAACACACATTCTTTAGATTTAGCATCATAAGCAGTGACTCTGCTAATGAAGTTTTCTTATTTCATTTCATTCCTCATTCCCTCATTATTTTAGGTGCCTTCACAGAAATGTAGACAGGCCAAACTGGAGTAATGCAATCAAAGAATTCATAGGAAAGTTTTAAATTGTAAATTGTTTTGAATGGAAAATTTAAAAAAGTGTAATATTTACTAAAACTAGGAGTTGTTACTTTTAAGTATTAGGGATTTTTTTCTGGAAACTTAAGTACTGTTCATGTTTATGTTCAAAGCATATTATTTGTTATCTAGGTCCAGAACAGTGTTACACCTTAAATTCCAGCGAAACAATTAAGAAAATTAAAAATCAATGAATAAATGAAATAAATAAATAAATGTAAAAAGTTATAATCTGAACACTTTCTATTATGACTAAATTAATAAATTATGATAAGGAAACAGTCCAGACAATGTCGTGAATTTATGTTTTACCCAAAAAGTAAATCATTTAGTAAAGTGATTTAATAAATGACAAGTAAACAGAGAAATGTCTCAGTAGCGTATGATTACAAGTGTACTAGAGTTAAAGTAGTAAATTTAAGAAAAGCATGTGTTAAACCTGACAATGGAAGAACAACAAAATATCAAAGAAACATTAGTTTACATTTGGAAAAAGAAAGAAAGGAAGAAAGATTAAATATATTGTTCTCTGGTGCCCCTTTGAGTCAATACTTAGAAACTACAGTCCCACTGTTTCTTGAGGATTGTCTGTACAGTACCTGCGTGGTTACAACTAAAAGGTTTTGCTCAGGGAAATGGTTTGTCAGGAGTGTAGTTGAAACTGGCATCCAGAAACATGGCCAATGTGCCAAGTGTGGTAATGATGACAAAGAGCCAGAGGAAGAGTCGGTCCAACACCACGGCAATGTACTGCCAGTCATCTGTCATCTGTACACACACACACGAACATGTTTGCATATGTGGTTTTTGAGGATTCTCTATAGATGTAATGTTTTTTATGCTGTACAAATTGTTTATTCTATCCCCTAATCCTAAGCCCACCCCAATGTTGCCATTTTTCAGTGAAAAAAACACCATTTAGTATGTTTTTTTAATTTAGTTTATGGGGACACAGGAAGTGTCCCCATAAACAATGTTTACATTGTTATACATGTCATTATACACATTTGGGTTATTGTAAACTAAATATTCAAACACACAAACACACACAAACAATGGGACGTGTTTATCTGACTGACACAGGAGGATGGTAAGAGAGAGACAAAGCGGAATATGAATAAAAGTTTCTTTGTTTTAGTAGTTGTGGAAAGCGGGGCGTGGTTTTGTCGTCACTGCCGCAGGAGAGTAAGATTCCCTCATAATGAATCATAACAGTTGTTCTCGTTTTGCAGTGAGTCAAGAGACAGGTTAAACAGGGCTGCAAAGACAAGGAGTTTGTCAGGGAAGAGAGCGGAGGATGGGACCTGAGACTAAAGCAATAGTGTATCGAATAGTGGAATGCTGAAAAGCCCACAAGCTGATTTTTATTTTCTTTTTTCTAAAAGTTTATAAACAAACATTAGCTTCCATCACGCCACTCTCCGACCTGTTTGTTCATACACCCTTTTACCAGGGGGGCACGAAAGTGTCACAGTAGTGTATGTGCAGAAAAACAGGGAAAGATTGAGAGAGAAAATGTGTCATAAGCATGTGTCTGTGTGGTGTGTGTGTCTGTGTGTGTCCGGGGACTTACGGTATCATCCACATCCTGTTTCTTCAGTTGTTCAGCCATGTAAGTAATGGCGGCAATGGCAGATTTGAGATTAGGTGGCAGAATGAGACAATAGTTGTCACTATTTGAAAATCTTTGTAACTTCACAGTGCTCTCATTATGACTGAAACACACACAAATAAAAAAGATTACCTCTAAACCAAAGTTCATAGGCACACAGACATATGTCTTCTTTAACTATGGGCATTTTATGTCCCAGGGGCTAATTTTTATTTAAGATAATAGATTTTAATGTTTTCTTTTTAGTTTAGTATGTAAAAGTCAAGACTTAAATTCCTTATATCATGCTTTGTTTTTGGTATTCTTCAAATGCCTTTTGTGTACAGATATCCAATCTTATTGCATTTTTCCAACATCTAAACAAAGAGTAAAATATTATTTCAATAGTTATTAATTCACTATATAATTCGTATCATCAATGTTGGCATTACTTATATTACAATCAACAATTCTGCTAATAATTAGGTTGTAGTGTTTCAAAGTTAGTTTACTCATTTAACAAGTAAAGTAAAAGAGTTTGGTCATTCTATTTTACACCTGTTAACAAATGTAATTTCCACTATTTGAAATGTGGTGAAAAAGGAAATTTTTTGGGTTAGAAAAATGGTGGTTCCCAGAATTCACCTGTGATGCACAGACAGTATATCTATTCTTGTCCAATTAAATAAACTAATGTTTGTAAAGTGTCTTTTAAGGGACTCTGCAGGGCCAAAGGTGCCTATAGTTGAAAAGACACCCACTTATTTATACATTATTTGTGAAGACACATATGGAGCTAATGTGCTGTTCATCTGTGTCTTCCTTCTTATCGATGACAAATATCACGCATACCCAGACCTGAGCAGTCTGTAAGTAACAGTGGCACATTGTGAAACATCAGGGCAACTAAGCCACTTCACTGTTGTTATGACAACATGCATATATTAATAAGATTTTATTCTATTGCTATCTGGTTCTGTTATTAATATTTGTAGTTGATTCTGCAGTTAATAAACAGTGGCCTAGGTTAAAGGTATCTTTAATTCATCTAAGGAAGTCTATGTAATGTGATCTAGTGTAGCTTTGAACCATACACATTATTGTGTGGTATTGTACACTGTGGTGTACAGTGCATTGTAGAGGTCAGGATTGTGTTGCTCTGTGCTATAGTGGGAATGAATCTGTCATACAGTACAGAATGAGTCTGTCTGAGAATGACCTTTCCACTCTCAAATTACTGTTCCCTCAAGGGGGAGTTTTACCAATAGGGATTATACAGAGACCACCCGTGAGGCACATGACACGCACAGTCAATGAGATGCATGCCGATATAGACAAGGGCCCATAATGTATAGCATGTAACATGTCTTCAAACATCTGTGATGTACATACTCCCTTTATAGACGTATAGTTTTTCTAGGTTCACTCAACATAAACTAACGGATACATGTAAAACATACATCCACAACTGTAATATGTGGTCCATTATCTTAGATTACATGTGGCTTATGTATAGAGAAACATTCCACTTGTCTCAGCCAGCTAAATAAACACATTATTGGGACATGCAACGCTGCAATTTTATCTCTGCATTGTTCCATTCTATTTACTACCCAAACTTAACATGCACAGCACTTGTGCCTATCTGTTACAGATGCATTGTAAAGAATTTGTCAAGAATGAAAGTTGGCCACTGCAGGCAATTTCTGCATATTCTGCATATACTGCACATAATATCACCCAGCCAATTACATTTTAGGACTATTGACCATTACTATTATTATAGTTGTAGTTGCCATGGTGATGACAACATCAAACCAGCCTAAAACTGCATTTTTCTTGAATTTGGACAGCAAGTCCAATGGCCATTAAAAAGGTAAGCAGTTACATGAAGTCACTCCCTTATAAACTACAGTTTTTGCATCTCTGAAGACTGGTGACATGTCTTGAAGGACTTTGTGCTGTAAACCCTGGCGGCATGCAGTCATCTTAAGTCCACCTGTTTGACTGTCTAAAGAGGGTGGGCACATGCTGTGGATGGACAGGACACAGGGTCAGCCATTCTGAAGCAGTGAAGAGGAGATGCAGGGGTGTAAGAAAACTCTAGTGAGAGATTAGCAACTGCATGTGCCTGCAGAACTGCTCAGTGCTTTGGTTTCATTTTCTTTGACAGATGGAGATTTTGTTGCTGATACACAAACACTGTATAAACTCAAGCAGAGCGGAATGCATACAGTCACGCACACGTGTTTTCAGAGAGAAAAGCCCCTCCTCTACCCTCGGCACCTCTCTGCTGTTCATGTGTGCATTACACTCTAATGCCCAAACTCAACAAGGGCTTTAGCTCTGGCGACTTTAAAGGGGGTGACCTTAACCGGATCAAAAGCTGAGATCAAATGCCCTTGGACTGAGAGGAGGAACAGCCAGCACAGAGACTTTCATCATCCCTCAACACTGATCCTTGTTTATGAGAGTTGGTTAAAAGCAAGCTATATCACCAACACCAGTAGATTACGGTGCAGGCACATTAAACTGTTGAATATTGATTTGGCAGCTCTGTGTTTTTCTGTTGGGGTAAGTTGGGGATCATGTACAGCTCAGCTGTGCTCTGTCCAATGAGATGCCTTAAATGGAGTTGTACTTGACAAAAAAAATTGACAAACTATTGTGTCTTTGAATGTTAGACCAGCATTACCAGCTCAGTAAAATAAGTGCAATACAAGTGCCCCACTAGTTTTTTCTACAATTTAATTTACGATGTTAATCATTTGAAAAAGTCTCTCAAGCAAACTCAAGCAGAGTGGAATGCAGAGTGGAAACCATTCATATTGCCAAATTAGTGACAAAGCAGTAACAAAAAATGCACTTGTTTAATTCATTGTCCTCTCTTCCAGTTCTTCTAAATTAAATTCTAAGTAAAAAAAAAAGAAATTTGGCCAACAATAGTCAGAAGTTGTGATATTCCCCTTCTTAAACTTTAAGCATTCTAGCTATCATCTCTGATAATTCCTCCACTCTACCACCAATACTAATGATATTTTTGTGCTGTATAAACAATGTGTTACTCATAGATGAAGAACCTTCATTCCAAATGCTTCTGGTTAGTTCGAACACCTACAAATTAAGAGCTTTCCTCATAACAATCATAAACATCCTTAAACCCTTTGCAAATACAGCATAATACAATAAATACAAAACATTACTCACTAAAGAATATAATATACACATTTAACATCTCATTGTGTCATTTATTTCTGCTAATTTACTTTACTTTAAAAATTTAAAAGGCTAATTATTGCATACACAGTATCAGGTTTGTTTTGTCTGAAAAACGAATAGTATTTAATACCTTCCTCTCCACGGCATTACCAGTGCAGGGTTGATCTTTCGGATGAAATATTCACCTCCAGGTCTGAGGCCTTGGTCCAAACAACCTAGAGGGTTGACACTTTCTTTGGGTTCTTCCTCTATTGATTCCTCAGACTGGGGCCTCAGTACACCCAGGTATCGAGGGAGGAAGTTGATGAAAACCTGCAGAATGGTTGGGGAGACAGAGGAATAGTAGAGAACATTATAAGGTATGTTTAATAAATTAAACTGCTCTGTGAATCAAGATCTTCCCAAATGTGGTGAACATTCACCTTTCGCACCCATAGGGGCATGTGATGCGTGCTGGGTGTCCTGTGGTGGAGGTTGAGAACCACCACACTAAGGATGACTGAGAATGTCACCAGGATCATGGTGAACATGACATAATTAACGATAATAGGAATGCCCAGAGATGTTTCTGGAACTTTGTCAGCCAACAACAGCATAAAAACAGTGAGAGCAATGAGGACTGATATGGACAGAGTCATCTTCTCACCTGGGAAGGCAGTCAGAAAACATGTTTTACATGATATCACATCCCATACTGTTATTCTATTAACCTCATCAGCCACTGCTCCAGAGGCATTAGTTCAACAGTAGCAGTGGTTAACAGATAAAATTGTTGACACCCACCTGCACCAGGTGGCAGATAGAAGACAAATATGGCCAACACGCTGGTTAGGATGCAGGGCACAATGATGTTAATAATGTAAAACAGAGGTTTCCTCTCAATGATCAGGTAGAAGGTGATGTCCTCATACAGGTCATCATGGACGTTCTTTCTGGTAGGCTTATGACAAATCTGCCACTCACCATTCTCTTATGAAAGAGAGAAGACTAATGAGAGAAACAGAAATTGAAGGAAAGATAGTGTTTGTGTGTGTGTTTTTATTTTATTGCTGATCTGGGTTAATTAGTTGAATACAGCTCTGGTGTCACTGGGTATCAACTAATTGTTAAATTGGTTATCAGCTACTCTGTGCATGTCTGTTGTCTCATCCACATTCAAATGGTTTGTGTTCTATTTAACGTGTTAGTGACCAGGAAATTATGTAATATTAAGAGGAAATACCAGTGAACGCATTTTCATCAATCACTATCTCGTGAAGCTCATTGCCATCTTCATCTAAACCATACTGAAGATCAACTTCTGAGGAATCATATGTATAAGAACGAAACACCATTGTACAATTTTGCCAGTCGAATGGGAAGTAGGCCACCTACAGAATAGTGGAAGTATATGTTAGCAATCGTCACATATGACTGGTATAATAGGTATAAAAGTTAAAATAGAATAAATAAATAAAAAATAAAAATAAAATAAAAAGTCACTGTAAATCTAAAGGCTAATAATAATATTAATTCAATACAAGTTAAAATCTGTCAACAGCACCTGTAACATTAGTCAATTAAAATAATAATAATAATCTGTCAACAAAAATCATGTTTACATTAAGGCACTTACATTGGAACTTACAAATTTCCTTTTAAAACTGGAACCTTTTATGGATTCCTTTAACATGTTAGCATGCTAACAAGCATGGAACACTTGTACCTCAATGGAACACGTGCTGCGGTAGATGGCTGGCGGTAACCAAGTGACCGTTCCATCACTGTTCACTAGCACATTTACATACAGGGCAACATCAAACTGACCATCATTACTACAGAACAGAAAGAGAACATCCCATAGTTACATCCTGAACTCTGCGTGTCCTTTATATTTTTGATCTTAGGTCCTCTCATAGCAAACCAATTTGTAAATCTTTCTAGAAAATGTTTCATATGGAGATCTGAGGTGTGGCATAAGTTCTGAGTTCTTTGTAAACTGTGCATTCTGCAAGACAAATGTTCAAAAGAAAGTATGGCAGGTGTCATGGTTTGAATGCCCCAGTGTGTCTGCTCAGTGCTACTGCATGTTGGTTTGAATGTTCTAAATGTTTTTTAAAGTTGTGTTAATGGAAAATGATCTTACTTGTTGATAAGGTAGATGTCTGGACGCCACACTTTTATGGGAGGAATTCGCACAACATCAATGTTGTCATAGTCTTTAGGATTCCAAGATAACCTGTAGTCAGTCCAAGCCTTACACAGACAGCGAGTGAAACACAAACAAACAGCATTTTAATGAGAACCACACAAATTTGCTGCACATCAGAAAAAAACACATCACATACTGTGTTAAATAGAAATGAAAATGCTTGCAGCTATAAAAAATGACAAGTCAATATAAATGGAAAATAAACAGCGCTTTTGAGGGGTGAATAAATGATATGCCTCTCACCATATTCATGAACACGTTGGTTGTCATCTCTCCATTCTTCTCGTTCTGTGAGAGAGCAGAGTGACATTAGGGCAGGGCTAATGCATGTCAAGTAAAATATGCTTTCACAGTCAATCCTACCATATAAAAGCTAATGTTCTATGCATGGCTTGACGCATCATGGCTGGAAAGCACTCTCCTTTAGGGACTGAGTGCACAAGAGGACTGACTGCTAATGTTTCTGTAATGTTAGGGAAATGCTTCTGAAGTGTTGGCTCGGTGCAAGAAAGGCAGCTGGGCTGCTGATTCTCAACAGCCTGCTTTGAATGTCATTGAATATAAACTGTGTGAGTGATGAGAGAAATTGCTTCAGAAAAGACAATATATAAAGAGGCGACCAGATCATAATTCCACACAGAGAAAGTTTGTGTGCATGTATATATTACCAAGCTAATGAGTTGTACCAAAGTCATTCCCACTCTGACCATCACTTTCTCATTCCAGGTACGTGCTGGCCGCACCTTCAGGTTGTAATCATAAAACAAATCCTGCAACAGTTTCCTTTCAGCTTCAGATGCCTCTGAATACACACACACACACACATTTTCTGTTCTCTTCTGTTCACAAATTAAAATTAAATTCATTACACATCTGGGTCTTTCTCTGTTTTTGTTTTTCAAACGTCAAGGCCTGGCATTGCTCTCACCACTGTTTCTTTGTCCTCCTACAAGGTCAAATATGCTGTGCTATTGTAAACATTTTTTGCTTTGTATCTTTGAGTACTGAAGTCTATCACAGTTCATGGACGCTCAGACCTGACTCACACTGGTGACAGACACTTTTTACTATCTGTGATGATGTGTATTCAGATAAACTTGAGGGTCTAATTAAATAGATTTTATGCTCACTAACAATTTAAAAAAAACTTTTAGTCACTGTATTCCATTTTTCATTTTCTTTTAATTTTAAATTGTTCCTTCAATTGTTGATCTTGTGTTATATTGTTTTTAATAGTTACAGTAGTTACTAGTTATGCTACTCTTTATATTTTCACTTATGAACCACTTTGAACTACCTGTTACGTATGGAAGGTGCCAAAGAAATAAATGGTATATTCTCATATATCAGCTACTACTATTACTAAAATGATAATAATAATAGTTATTAATGTCAGCACAAATATTTTTACAGTATATTGTGATCACCATATGACCATCAAGGTACACAAAACACACATCTGGATTACCTGTGAAAATTAAAAGCCAGCAGCCCCACACCACCCAAAGCAGAGCCTTCATTGTGAGCACAATCTTCTTCACGTACCAACAGCTTTACCACCGGCACCATGCACAAACTCACCTCAACAAGTTCTTGCATACACTCACTAACACACTAACTCAAATATCGCAGCCCAGAGTCCCAACCAGCACAATGTGATTATTTTAATTCCAATACAGTTAACAGGTCCTGTGGTTGATGCTGTTTACTTCACAACCTTTCTCACCAAACCTTGACATGGTCATGCCATCATTTTTCTACTTTCTGTGTTCTGATTTGTGGAACACTGTGATTGGCTGGAGAGACAGAGAACTATGGGAGGTGGAAAGGAATGTGTTTCGACTCTGAAGCAGCCCTGGCAGGCACCTGTCGATGGTGTGTGAGAGTGAGAGAGAGGGAGAGTAACAAAAGTCTGTGTGTGTTTTAGGGGGGTATTGGTGGGGGCAGTGAGGATATTTTTGGGGGAGAACAAAGGGAAGAGTTGGGTATAACTGTTCCTCCCCTGTGGGGAGGGAGGAGAGGAGTGAACCTATCATCTCATGTAAATGCACACATGGATGTTGCCTGCATACTTTTGTGGGGACGTCCTATTATAACCAAATTAAATTACCATAGAGCTAAAATACAACTTGAGATATTTTTTAGATATAAAGATACCTTTTATTAACTGAAATTTTGTCCCAATAAGGATAACCTGTGACATACATGTTCCTTTTCTAATTGTTTTTTTGTTCCCAAAAGGACATTTCGTCAGATTTAGACCACTTATGAGGAAGTTTGTCCCCAAACAGTAGCTAAGTAACCACCCTCCTCCACATCTACACACATACATGCAGAGCTTAACAAAGTGGGCAACATAAAGGCATGAGGTTCTTTAACCTCTCAACATACCCGTCTCTCTGTCTCTGTTCAGTTCGTCAGTCTGTCTTGTGGTAAAGGCTGCATAGTGATAACAGATACAGAGGATCTCAAATGAACACACACACATTATTATCACTTAACAGTCTAGCTCAGAAATCATCAACCATCTGCATTACATAACCAGCTATTTTTCATTGGAATCACTATTCTTCAGTAAATGGCATGTGTAATATTAACAATACCAAACATAACAGTAACTGCTGCTTATTAATTTAAGTCCTGACCCCTGACAACATGCTTTGGAAGTGTGTAAGCCCAGATTCTGACTACAAGCACGAACAGCCCGTAAATATAAAGGCTCAGACAAGCATCACACAAAGCCATACAACCATTCACCTGTAGTAATTTAACCTCTTTGTAGAAACCAGAATTTTGGCTATTTTTTGTTCAAGAGTAAGCAGTCTGCAGATATGGCTAGTTAGAGTTAATCAGCTGGTTTGTAATAATGAAAAAAGCTTTAGTTTATTTTATTTAATTGCACAAGCATGCAACTGTACTTGTATTGCATATAAACAGCAGAAAGACAAGGTAAATAAGCCAAATAAAGGTGTAATATTTCTCTGTGGTTGCAATTAAATTGGTGTCCACCCAATGATTTATCTATGAGAGTGTGTAATGTGTGGTGTGTGGTGAATAATGAGTGAGAGTGCAGTAGGTCAGTCACTCTCTCAGCTGCAGCAATCACATTCTCTGGACATTCTGTGGCTCTTCTATGCCTTTGATTTCCCCCCTGCCTCTCTTACACTCATTCAAAGAACAACATGAAAGCTAAACAACAGGTGGCCTTCTCTTACACAACTCATACATTTTGCATGAGAAAAATGTGGCGGTGTGCTTTTGTGTGTTTCTGTGTGCTGTGTATCTCTTTGTGTGTAGTTTTGCTTAACAGTGCATGTGTATAAATAATATATGTTCTGGAAAATATTAGTAAACTGATAATGATTGTCACATGATATACAGTATAATACACATATAAAAACACTCAAACAACTGTGGAGGTCTTTGTAGTTTAGAACTTGACAGAATCACATAGAACTTTAATTTAATTTTTTTTTAGCATGACTAGAACAGCCTTCATACAGCACACATCACACTAGATAACAAAACAACCTCTATGCACAAATACATGTAACAAATACATAAAAGTTATGCACAAATACATGTAACATAGGTATTATGTCACGTTTATGTTCTGTTTTCTGTTTCTTGTGTTACTGTGTCATAGTCATAGTGTCAACCCCAATTAGTGCATTGTTTGCTTCTATAGTAACCATACTAGTCTGTAGCCAGTTTCCATAGACACCTGTCAGTTCCTCATTTGTTTCCATAGCAACTAACTGATCTCGACTATGTCTTGTTTAGTTTCTGCATTAATCCCTGTGTGTTTATACTCCTTGGTTTATTCAGTTCTTGGTCAATTCTTGTTTTAGTTATGATACACATATCTGCTCTCCTGAGTTTGTAAGATTTGTTATTAAAAGTATATTTTTGAGATAATAACGACCCTGAATTTAACGACCCTGAATGAGATAATCTTGTTGAGTAAATAAAGTTGCATTGTTGCTAGCATCAGCAAAAATACCCAGCGTCCCAACAGTGGTAAAAATCACGAAGATCCAGAGGAAGAGTTTCTCAACCAACATAGCAACATACTGCCAGTCCTCCTTTACCTGAGAAGCAAGGACTGAAGATAAGAAAAAACAGAGTATGAGAAAATTATGAGAAAGGAATATAAGAGGATGAGATAATACAAGAAAATAATACAATTACTTTCTGTATTATCAGAAAAGCTCAGAAGGGACTAGTAAAAATTCAGGGTCGTTATTTTTAAATGTTTATGTCATTATATTTCAACATTCTTTAAATAACTAAGTTTATAGAGAGCATATTACTCAATGTCCTCATGCTAGTAATTTCCATTTCTGAAGTTGAAGAGCTGAGCTGAGAAAATTTCTTGAGTTGCATCAGGATGCTATAAACACAGGCTAAAACCACAGGCAGCTAGTCTAAATCTGTGGTGGGTCACATTACTTTACTTGGGGTCACATTACTTGGGCTGTGTACCCTCCCTGCTGTGTGAGAGTGTGTATGTGCTACAGACATCCCAAATCAGAAAAAGAGGCAACTTCCCTAAACTCCTGTGTCAAATTGACCAACCCAGATGTGGACTGCACAACACTCTTCATGGTCATTTCATTTATTTCTTTGCTCACTCACTTAACTTATTCACTTATTAATTCTTTCACTCATTTATTCACTCACACCATAATTCTTTGTCTATATCTTTTTTTTAAATCTCTGCTTTCTGCTAATGGTGTTACTATTCAGCCATGATATACTTCCAATGTGCTGATGATATGCATATCATTGCTGATGCTGTCTCTTTTCATTACACTGTCCTCCCTCTCTCATCATCCATCTTCCTGATACTGCAATCCCACCACAAGGGGGCAGTGCGATCCTTTATTTCATAACCGCTCCCAACTCTGGGTATTCAGGTCCTGGTACAGGAGCTCATTGCAGGAAGTGTGTGGTTCACCAGTGAGCGTCAGTGACCTGAGCAGAACCCCATTAGACTGAGGCATATGATAATTCAATTCTGAAAGCATATAACAGATTAAGAAAAGAGACCTTAGAAAAGCCTTAGCACAGCAGGCTAATATGAGGATGTTTTGCACACATTTGGGACCAGAAATCCTATTTACATGACCAGCTTTGTTAAAAAATCAGTTTAGCATACAACACAAGCTCCAGTATGATTGACCGACTTGCTGATACTGCTGTGCTGTCATTTTAAAGAAATATCACTTTGTTGCATGCAAATGTCATTTGTAGCTGTTTCAAACTACTTGACTACATCTGGCTTGCTGTCCAAGATACATGGCTTGAATTCAAGGCTCGATTCAAGCTCTAAATGTCTATTGGACCGCTGTATAATGAAACAGGTAAAAGATGAACTAAAATAAAGTTGAAGTTTGTGTGGTGGTGTAAAAACAGAATAATTCACACAGTAGTGAGGTAAGGTGCTGTTTACATACTCTTGCAATATGATTACATGATCATACCTGCCAAACCTGTCTTATCTCCATAAAAGCATAACTTGTAATTTAATCTATACCACTAATGCACTGTAGTTTGCTCCGAATAAATGCGTTTACCAAATGTAAAATCTGGACTAAATAGCAAGGAAACGTCTGTCTATGCGATTCAATCAAGTAAAAGACATCCTGTTCCAGTCTTCTAATTTTGTCCAGTCTGCCTTAATTTGTATGGCAGACATAGGTGACTAATCAGAAAAGACTAATTTGGATAAGACAAGGTGGAAGTCATAAAACCAATTTAAAAGCAAGATACTGCTGCCTCATTGCATTGCTCTAATACAGTCTCAGTCTACCTTTCTATTCCCTCTAGTGCTCTCCTAAATTCTTCATCACTACCAGCTCTCTCTCTCACACTTTCTCCTAGCTCTACAACCAAGCCCCCCCTCCCCACATCTCTTGAGGTGAGATGGGCAGATCTAATGTGTTGGGCTGATTTGTGCTGATCATTATTATTTTAGTGATGATTTCACCATTATTTCCTCACTTCAGGCCATGAAAGAGTACATCAAGGAGTCTTTATATCAACAATTCGTCTGTCCGTCCACCAACAGCTTCCAGTTTTTTCTTCATGGGCAAAAAGTACGGAGGCTTGAGACCCTGTATTGATTATCACTGTCTTAACTCTCAAACCGTCAAATTTTCCTATCCTCCTCGTTGGTCCTGGCTGCCTTCAAGAAACTTTGTGGAGCCAACTTGGACCAACTTCTCCAAGTTGGACCTGTGAAGCGCGGTTCCACAAGACCACTATCAATGGTCTACTCCAAGCCTTCAGTAACCTCAAGCAAGCCTTCTGTACCGCATTGCCACTCTAGCTGAACCTGCTCCGCTGAGAGGCTCAGAAGGGAAGATTTATGTTCCTGCTTCTCTTCGTCAAAACCTTCTTGGCTTACTGCATGCTTCCCCAGTCTCTGGACACCCAGGCAGCCAGCTAACTCTCTCGCTCCTACAAGATCGGTACTGGTGGCCCAATATATCCTGTGATGTCTCCCAGCACATCAAGGATGCTCAGTCTGTGCTATCTCCAGTACACCACATAAACTCCCTTCTGGTAAGCTAGTTCCACTACCCATACCTCACATTATGGTCTCATTTTGAGGTGGACTTCATCACAGACCTACCTAATTCTGATTCCCATACCTGTATTCTGGTAATTGTTGATTGTTTCTCCAAAGCATGCAAACTTATTCCATTAAAGGGTCTTCCCACATCATTTGAAACTGCAGAACTACTCTTTCAACACATCTTCTGGAACTTCGACATACTCAAAGACATTGTCTCGGATTGTGGGTCCCAGTTCATCTCCCAATTCTGGAAAACCTTCTTCAAACACCTTGGAGTCATCGTCAGTTTATCCTCCAGTTACAACCCACTAATGGCCAGACTGAGCGTAAGTTCCAGGAAAATAGGGAGATATCTGCAGAGCTATTGCCATGACTATCAGCACAGCTGGAACTGTTACCTTCCATGGGCTGAGTATGCACAAAATTCCCTCAGACAAACTATCACCAGGCTCACTCCCTTCCAGTGCATATTCGGGTACCAACCCCCCTTATTTCCTTGTTCTGGCAAACCATCTGAGGTTCCAGCTGTGGACCACAGCTCCCGCTTATCAGCCTGGTGACAAGGTGTTGTTGTCTACCCGAGATCTCCACCTCTGACTGCCCTGTAGAAAGAGTCCCCACTACATAGCTCTCTTTACCATCCTGAGGCAGATCAAGGATGTCACCTTCCAACTCCAACTTCCTTCACAGTACAACATTCACCTTACATTTTATGTGTCCCTCCTCAAAACCACACACTAATCCTGTCACCCCCTCTGCCACAGAAAGTTAAAACCATACGACATAAAATTGAAAATACCTGGGTGTCATATTAGACAGTAATCTGTCTTTTGTCAGATCATTTTGCTTATGTTATAAAAACTGTCTTCATCCATCTTAGAAACATTGCTAATCTGTGTAACATTTTATCTACTTTTTAAGGAAGAGCTGGTCCATGCTTTTATGACCTCCAGACTGGACTATTGTAATGCACTTCTAGGTGGCTATCCAGCTTCCTAGAATTCTTACCAGGTCCAAGAAATATGACCATATAACTCCAATTTTGTCAGATCTACACTGGTTACCTGTTAAATTCTGTATTATTTATAAAATTCTACTGCTTACCTACAAAGCCTTAGGTTTGTCCCAAAGGATAGCCACTATGTACTTAACTGATCTTCTCTCATGCTACAAGCCAATGTGTGCCTTACGCTCTCAAAACTCTGGCCTTCTGGTCATTCACAGAATTGCAAAGTCCACTAAAGGTGGCAGAGCTTTTTCTAACTCTGGAATAGCCTGCCCAATGCTGTTCGGGGGTTAAGTTACTTTCTCACAGTTCAAATCTAGTTTAAAGACACATCTTTTTAGCCAAGCATTCTCATAATGTTTCTCATCACTTGTTTCTCATTACCTCAAAGTAAATAAAATCTTATGCTCTTAGCATTATGAACAGCAGCTATGCTAATTACTCTCTGTTTTGGTTTTCTATCCCGCGGTTTCAATCCCGGGGTAGCTATAGATTACAGCTACAGATGGACTCAACATCTGACAGACCTACCCAAGCTCCAGTTTCTCCTGAAAATTACCCCTGCTCCGGTACAGTCAGGTGCTCATCCTTGTGCCATAGAGCAATGACTACAGTGATAACCTGGCCCACCCAAAAGCACTGGGAATATGTGATGGATATATTTTTAAAATTTTAGCTTTAGTTACAGACTGCAGCTTTAGCGTGCCAGAGGAGAACTGGCCCTCCCTGCTAAGCCTGGTTTCTCTCAAGGTTTTTTCTCCATTTATATATTACAGGAGTTTTGGTTCCTTGCGACTGTTGCCCTGTTGACTTGCTTACTGGGAGACTGCTGATATTAGCTTAGAACGTTTGCTTTGTACATTGTGTTATCATTGTTCATTAATTTTATCCATTTTAAATTTTCTTCCTTTTCTCTTCCTAATTTTCTTTCCTTTTTTCTCTTTCAATTTCAGTTTTCACTGCTAAATATTTTTGGATATTTTCATTTGTACAGCTGCTTTGTAACAGTGTGCCACTGTGAAAAGAACTATATAAATAAACTGAACTTGAACTTAATCAACTACACTATATAAACAACAGTAACTCCTCAACTCTTCATCCAGTCTACCCACTAGCTATACAGATTTACCCTTTCCTCCTTCACTGTTCACTTACCTGGGATTATTTCCATCACTCTCCTTATTGTGGATTTTCTCCTTCGTCTCCTGAGCACCCGGACCTGTTACACAGAAAAAAGACTCTGAACATTCTCAAACTGAGTAGCTACAAAGCTAATGTGCTCTTAGCTAAATTACCTGATTTTTAGCATTGTTGATGTTTACCTGTACGATTGCCTGATTCTATTGCTGATGTTTTACTGCTGTTTGTTGCCTGTGAATTATTAAACCAGCAGTATTATAACTTTACCTCCTGTTTACCTTGTGTATTTGCTAAAAACCTTTGAGTCACACACACTTTGAGTGTAGACAAATTTTTGTCTAGTATTTGCATAATATTCATTTTGCATTTAAAGTTGTGCTATAATGATCGTAGTCATCATTAGCAGTGTTTGTCAAGTGTGACAAAGCATTGACATTTTAAACCATTCATTTATCATAAAGTATGAGTTTGTCTTTGTCTTCAAGGCATAAAATATTTTATGAATTCGAATTGCACACAAATTTCCTCATCTTTCATGTTCTAAAGCACAACTACACAGGATAGAACAAATTAATAACTTTTCTACTGTGTTCAATAACTCTTTAGTATCAATAACTCTGAATGCATGTTCAGCAGCAACCAATGTGCTTTGCTGTGATAAATATAGAATGCAATTTTTAAGATGTAATAACATATACCATTATAAAAGCATCAGTGTCAATTTTTAATGTAAATAAAATTTCTCTACCTGATCTCCACTGTAGGCAGTATAACGAATATAGTGTGAAGTATATTGCACCTTATTACACTGAAAAATGTTATCATAAATAAAGAATTATGTTCTACTTTAGGTGTGTTTAGAGCTTAGAGAAATAAAATGAACACTTGTGGCAACAGGAGGAGGGGTGATGGGATATGATTGGCTGACAGGGGAAATTGTATATGCTCAGATCAGCACACAGTCCTGCAATGCTATTTAAAACTAGTGCAAGAATGTCAGGTGGACAGCTGGCCTAGTCCCCAGCACAGAGATTACACAGAGGGGATGGGTCTACATTGAAAGTAACATTTTATAGTTACTGTATAGACACTTAAAATTTTATGTATATAACATAATACATAAAGGCAGTGTTTTAAATGTGGTGCCCCTTTTAGGCAGGATAGATATGCTGCATCATTATGTCAGTATCCTTCTTTATTTTTGGCTGTTTGGATACAAACAGGTTGCTGAAGAACAAAATAAAATTAAATCACTGTGTGTAAAGCCTGCAGACTAAAGACCCATTCCTTTTTGTGAATTTATGAGTTTATAAAAGGACACCTTGATTATACAGCTTCTCTTTGAGACATCAGCGAATGTATATCTGTGTTGAGTTATTAAATCGAGTTATTAAATCCTCTGCTGTTTAAACTACTGTAACTTTAATTTACCATTGTAGCTTTAAGGGCTACAAAAATGTGCACGTGTTTTTTACTTTATAGTAGGACTGTAGCTTATTAACATTATAGTACTAAACATTGTATCACATTGAACAACACATTATGTGTCCAATACCATTTAAGGCTTTGTAAGGGTGGTTTCAATACAGCTGTTCAAGCTGTAAGAAAGCTGAAATGACTAGAAAAATGTTAACAGCAAGATGGTATAAAACTGTGTATTTTCTGTCAATTTCCACCCTTCTGCTACTTATACCAATGAGGGAAATAAGCACAGTTATGATAGCCAAATGTGGGACAGCATTGCTATAATGACTATATTGTACTGCAATATAGTAGCAATACAATATAGAATTTAGGTTTTTATAATATATATTATATAGGTTTATTAATATTACTGCCTGAAGTTACACATAAAATGGATACAACAATGCATATAATGCATATAATGGTAAAGGACATATACAATTAACTTTAAACAGTGTATGTGGAGAATATTACCTTACAGATAAAGAGTACAAGATAGAGAAAGAAACATGAGAAAAGAGAGGGCTGGAAGTTGGGCCTAGGGCTCAGATAAAAAAGAGCATAAAGTAAGTGCAGAATCTAAGAGCAGAGCTCAAGGAAATTCACCCAGAGAAAAAAGAGCACAAAGAAAAGTGACAGAGCATATCTTACATTTCCTTTTAATCCTTTCCTTGACCATGTGACTGAACCCAACCTAAGACAATCAAAGTGACCAATCAGAAGGCCAATCAGTTTAACCTCCACTGTACTGGACAAAGTCAGACCCCCTGCATACAACAGGGTCCCTTTAGGCAAGGAGATGGGGTTGTGACACAGCAATAAATGCCATTTAAAATTCAACCCTGCAGCTTGAAAAAGGCAAATTTATGGTTATATGATTAATTCACTATTAAAATTCCTTTACAAATTTAAAAGGTCCTGATGACGGGCGTCTGCCTACCTATCTTATTACCAACTACCACTAATAACGACTGTTACTTTATATTTACAACATTTTAAGAGTGGTTTTTATTTTGAACTAGTGAGTTATAACGTAAAGGGGCTTTTATTATAGGAAACAGGAACCCCAAGAACACTGAAATGGAACACTACAGAAATTAAAAATATCTTTTATCATGAGTGTCTGTATTATGAAATAAATGAGGCCTTACAAAGAATGTCACTTTTTTACTACACTCTGTGCAAAAGCTTCTCAAAAATAATAACCATAATTAACCTCTCCAAAACACCTTTAAATCAACTTCCAATATAAGGAGCTGGAAACAAAAGTGTCAAAGCATTCCCTCTTTTTTAACAAAACATAAACGTAAAGGTTATTTGGCATACACTCACAATGCAGAATTAGACATGAGGAAAAAGTGATTTCACAAAAATAACTTCTCTGTAACAAAAGTGATATCCTCATCTCTCGCTCTTTCTGTCTGTGTCCTCTAAAGGCATTTTTCCACCCACATGCTACTGGATTGCATGTACTGTCATAAATTTAAATATACATTTGAACCTATATGACTTTATTTAAAACGTTTTTCTGCAATCTACAAATAAGGAGAACAGAGCACTCCTAGTGACCCACATTGGGATCAGTGCTGAGTCCTCCCCAGATATGCTTTTTAAGTGAAGCAAAGTGTTTTAATGTGTTTGAATCTAAGCCTGCATATCTATACGGTGTAAGGAGTAACATTAATATACAGTACTTTTGTAATTCATCAGAGCTGTTAAAACAAATAGTTCACATTTATGCCACCAATTAGATTAAATGATTATATTTATTTTCATTTTCACTCTATTTGCTATAGAGTGTTGACACTTTGATAGAGCTTTTGGTCAGGTATTGCTGAAGGTTTTCCTCCATAGTTATTGCAAAATAATGGAACAGAAAATGAACATTTCTCATTAGCCAAGCTAGCTTTTGCGTAGGAACAAAAGGAAAGACAGACTGAACACATGCCACCTGCCTCCTTTTCACCCTCACTTGAGCACTTCTGTCCAGCTGTCCTGTGTTTTATTTATGGTGCCAGCACACCCCATTCACTGTTTGATCCATTGCCAATTAAATCATTATAGAAGTCAACTTAACAAGCCATAACTAAATGTTGACTTGCCTGTAAAATTCTATTATGATGGCACACTTTGAAACTTACCTAAGCACCAATCAAAATAATTTAATTTAAATAAGACACTAAATGATACATTTGTGTAATGCAGAGCATTGAAAGACTGACAAGCAAGAAAATAAGACAAATAACACCTTTGTTTTACAGTCATACAAATATATTAGATTTATTTAATAATGTTCAATAATATATCTTCCATAGAAATAGATATAGATTCTTTTGCAAATGCAAACAGGGAGTGTATGCAAACAGAGTATTAAGAGTAACAATGAGTTAGTAAATACTAATCAGGAATTGTCCTCTTCCTCATTTTTTTTATTTTTAAGTTGTTCTGTAAATATGGATTCATGCATGACTGTATTGTATTCCTCCCAATATTCCAAAACACCACAAGTGTGCCACTTCTGTCTGAAGCCAGAGTTTAAGTGATTCCGTTGAGTCCAGTAAGTGATTATTGTTTTTTGCAGCTATAAAAATTAAAAATTGTGTCATCATGGCTTTGACTGGAAGACCTTTGCTTTGTCTTGCTCTGGAAGACAAGAGAAAGTCATATGGGTTATGCTTCCTTTTTTGGGAAGACCATTAAAATAACTTGGAGTATTCATGCGGAACATAAAAAAATGATAAGATATAAAGCAGACTCTCACTGTTCTTAAGTAGACAGCCCGCCCAATATAAGCTGTGGGAAGTTTAGTATGTGCACATCTCTGTGTATGCAGTTTGTGTGAAACAGATATTGTGACAACCAGCAGTTGCCAGTCAGTTTTGCTCTAGCAGATCCCTAGCAGACCTTTGCCTTCTTGTAGGGCAGGATCAATGTTCATAACATTACATGGATTCTATTGTTTGCCCTTTGTCATCAATTGTCTTTTTGATCTCCCCAAAATAAACTGTGATTGAATGCAGAGGTGACAATTCTGCAATATCCACACTGTTTAACAGATTTGTTAAAAAAGGTAAAAATAAATTTGGTAAAAATTAACAGGCAGAAAATTGACAATGGATGGAAAAAGACTATTTGTATTCAGAGATACAAAAACCAAATCCACAGACACTAAACACTTTTACATTGGTTCATAATATCTGATGAAATGAAACAAGTATAGGGAATAGTGTAATTTCTGTTTATACTTTGCCAATTTAAAAAAAAGTAATGTAAATTTATTTAAGATAGACCCAAGGGACGGGATATTCGACACAACCAAAACATAAATTGCCACACCTCTATACAGGCATGCTAATGGCAGTTTTAATGTGAAACTCTAGACTTAAGGTTGTCTCAGATTGATGTTCGGAATATCGTGATTAGATATGTGAGATATTGTGATCCAAAGGCGGGGTTCGGGAACCCTGATTTGATTCAGTTAGATTTTTCATGCTTTTAAAATACAGTTGGGCTCTCTTTCTCTGTCACATACACACAAAGGCAATGACATTCAGCTTGAAGAAAGAGCGATACAATTGCACAGAGCTTTTGTGAGGAGTAAGAGATTGTTAATCTCTTACATTAACAATCTAAGACTGTTGATTCTTGTTGATTCTTGTTAATCAAGAATATTATTGAGGATGAGACTATGGTTGAAACAGGGGAGGTTTGAAGAGGGTTGAGTTTTTGTCTTCTTTACTGCATTGCAGATACTGGGTTGAAGCTACACCTCACAGCAATGCACACATGAACACGCACACACAGATAGCAGTTACATACACAGAGTATCATTAAATACGAAGTATCTACTCTAACAATTTTCTTATGAAAATAATCTGCAACACCACCAATTTTTAAAATATGTCTGCTCTTAATTTACATTAATTGACCATTAATTCCCCTAATGCAACCAGGAAATCTCACACAACACAACAATATTTATTCACCTCCCATGTCTGAAAAATGGTGTTGCTTACCTAAACACATATTTTGTGTGATTTAAGCTTTATTATTTATTAATTAAGCTGCTGGTGTAATGCTGTTAAACTAATATAGCATTATCTCTTCTGAGCACAGACAACAACAGTAACAAAAACAACCACAACAACCCAAGCTTACAACATAAAATGTACTTACATGACACAGACCACAGCAAAGCATACATTCTCTACATAACCAGGACAAAAATCACATTACATAAATGGATTGAATGAATTGAAATGATTGATAAAATTGATGAAATGATGAGATTGATGAAATTTCTAAAAAATTCAGCTTAGTAAATTTAGAAAAATTACATTTATGCTTTAAATTGGTAGTCTATAGTGCAAAGCTTTAGCCCTTAGCTTTCATCTCCTGGCCTAGGTTTATGGTGGAAAAGTAGCAGTGAAATTGAGAAAAAAAGCATTTAAGTGCATGTAGATAAAGCTCTGTGATAAAATGAAAACTATACCCTCAGTTGTACTAATTTCCTTCTCTGTTTTAATATTGTGATATACACACAGTCAACTGAAATTGACCCTAAGCAACTGAATAAACACTAGGTCTATACTTATAATTAAAGGGGAAATGATGACCTTTTAAACTAGAAACATTTATCCAACTTTTAGTTTTTCTTATTTGGTCAGGTTAAAGGTTAGCACAGGTTCTACTTTGACTTTTACAAGTTTAAAAGAAGAGAGGGGGAGACTGTTCATTGTCCTGCTTATTACACAGCTACTTACTTAATAAATAAATCCATGGACATGATATAGTGGTTTGAGTAAAAATCAATATCCTAATATCTTAAAGCTTCCACTAAGAAATATAGTCCAGTATTTGAAACAATCTGTATAGCAACAAGATAATTGCAACAATATTACATTAATATTAAAAAAAGTTCTCCTAGTACATTCTCACTACAATCAGTAACAGCAACATAGCAGCAATTGCATTTGTATAAAGAAATTGGGAGTCCACACTACAATACTGTATAAAAAACATTAAAGCAGCAATGGCGTCAGTTGCCTGAATGAGTGATCTAATATACAGCATTACATCAACATTGGTGAATATTAGGAAATATCAGACTACATGCTGATAATAAAACCAAATATTCCAGATAGCTGTGTAATAAATAGAGACAATTTGTTACTTAGAATTATTATTAAACTATTTTGTAACTGTAATTGTACAACAATATGTTGTCAGATTCCTTGTAAGACTGTAAAAGTCTACAAAAACAAAATATAATTTATATGTTGTTTTGAGTGGTCCTTTGAAAAGTTCCCCATATTATTATTTTCTGTATGCTTTTTTATATCAGAAGAAAATTAACAAGAATTGAACTATTTTGGCATTTGTTTTGTTTGATTTGCTCTGAGGCAAACTATTATTGAATAAAACTGAATATAGGGATATGAACTTTGGAAAACTTGCAGCCCCAGTAGTCAGCATTGTATCTACTTAAAAATCCTGCTCTGAAATAACGCATGCTAAAAAAAGAGAAGGAAAAGTATAGCTGTAACAATATTGCTCTTGGGGCATACTGCAATGAGTAAAATAACAACTTATCAAAACAAAAAGAAACAATATTGCAGCCCTACTCCCTTTGTTATGAGTCATCTTATAAATTATATCATATTGCTATTTAACACACATGCTTGCACACACTTCTGCCCTCAGCATAGCAGCCTGTGTGCAAAGAAAGAGATTTTTACTACCTAAGGTTCAATAGCTCTAAACATTATCATCCTAGAAGGGGAAGTTTTATTTATGTTGATATTTGGTATGTATGTGTTTACGTAGCAGCATCCTTAATAGTTCTCGAGAGAGTGTGCAGGGCTTGTCCTGTTATGAAGTGGAAAAGGGCCTCTATGCCTCCAGCTAATCAAAGTGCAGACAAGGTACAAAACAGGATAGGAAATTACAAGATTTAAGAGGTGCTTCAGTAAAAAAAACACAGTAAAAAGCAGATTTGGGGAATCAATGAATATCTGAACAAAGAAAGGGGAGGGTTTAAATGTGAAGTACAAATTGCTTCACAATGAATAAGTGTTTTTCTCATATGAAATAAAAAACAAAACAAAAAGCAGAGGAAGACATTCTTTCAAATGAATTTGAATGTAATGAATGTGCTTGGGAACACTCAAATTCCAGACAATTCTGGTTATTATTGCTAGATTATGGAAAGATTACGATTATTGATTAATATTGGAAATATTATTGATAGATTAAGGAAATGGGACAGACCAAAAGGAAGAGCATTGGGCATCTTTTGAGGCCTGGTGCATTGAAGGAAATATTATTCTGAGGATTAGTGGAAAGTCTACAAACATTGTTTTTCTTCTCTTTTTGCTAGGAGGTTGCAGGTGCAGGTAGCACTGCGTCTTTGTTGCTGTTTTTATGAACAGGCGAGTCTGATGTTTTGACTGTTTTCCTAGGTGAGCTTTGTTCAATTTCATGTAGCGATGGCTCCCTGTACATGGCAACTAGAGACACAGAGAAAAAATTCTATATGTATTTGTCTATAATAAATATAGACAAAATTACCTCATATTTAATAAATATGAAACTCAGATAACATTTAGCACACACATATTGGTTAAATTCAATGCTTTGCAAACATTTGCATGTAGTCATGTTATCATAAAAACACTCAAAAGGTAATAAAACTCAAATAAACTCAAAATGTCATACCCTCTATGAGCTTAGGCAAGAAGTGTGCTGCACCTTTGGTCTTTTTGACCCGGTTCCCCTTCATGACCTGTCCATCTTGGTTAATTCCAATATACCAAGCACGACCCGACTGTGTTTGATGGTACAAAATTGATGAGTATGTCACGTAGTAGTTCTCAAACACACACTCCTTAAACTTACACTCTGGTGTGAAATGTTCCTGCAACATAAACACACACACACAGTGAGATAACCATTAAGGGAATAAGGAATTTGCTATTCCCCCTCCCCCCTCACTGTTTTGTGTTTGTTTTAAAACATTTTCATCTGTCTACAAAAGGAAATAATGATTCTTAAAAACCTGGTTTGAATCAAGGTTCAAGACTTTTATTTGTCATATACATAGTTATATGCCGGATAGTAATGAAACGTAAGAAGCAGTGAAATGTAAACAATTACATTATATATAAAAATATAATTACATTGAGTGCATTTAGGCTTTCTAGTTTTCTAATGCTTTTGATTGTCTGGTTGCTGTCATTATTTAAAAAAAGATATTTAATTACAATTGTACATGAAGTCTTGTTATTAAAAATAATAGTATAGTAGTAAGAGTAATGTTATATAGCAATGAATAATTACATTAAAGTACCATTATGGCAAGATTTAAAGATTTATTTTTCAGCTTTAAACAAGGCTTCAACTGGACATTAAACACCTTTCAGAGTAAAGTGCTCAGGCTAAAAGTCTCTGCCAACTTTAATTAATTACCAAATTGAATTTAATTGGAGCTTCTAGTTCAACTGGATGTGTTCAGATACAGGATATTTCTAAAACTGTTAAGAAACAGAAATGGTAATACCTGCTGACTTTCAGTTTGCCAGTAATTAGGACCCTCTGGACATTGTGAACAACACTGGTAGCAGAATAAATGTACAGAAAGATAGATGTATAACATTTATATTTAAAATATGTCTCACTGAGAGAGTATTTGAAAAAGAGAATGTAACTGGGGGAATAAGACACTGTTCTACCTAAAACTGGTCTACTTTTTTTGGATTGCAGTGCTCTCAACCACCACCAGGTGACACACCAGACATGGCTCGGTCTTTACCAAGGGCGATTGTAGGTTACTGATAATCCAGTACGAACTTGGTGTCTTTATTCCTTGCCTCACTAAAAACTTTATACATCACAATCACTTTTAATGTTCCTTTATTCCTTAATTCTCCCTGCCTTTTTAATCTAGGATTGTGTGGTTTAGGGAAACCTTTTCAGGGAATAACATAAATTTTGGTTTGTTCCTTACACAAAGCTACTTCGTCAGATGGCCTCATCAGACTTGGAATACAATGTAGTCTTGACAAAGTCTTGAATGCATTTTGATTTTTTGTTGTGCTTTTTACTGTGCAATGAACTGTTGAAAGAAGGAGCTGTATGTTTTAAGATTCTTCAACATCTCTCCTTTTATATTCTACAGAACATAACAGAAATGAAACAACAAGATGGTAATTCATTTTTTTGGGTCAACTATGGCTTTTAGAATATAACAGAAAAAAATGAGAAAAGGGTGAGGTGTAAAGGTGGATTGGAAAGATACGTGATAAAATAGATGGGAAGAAATAACAGTAGAGTGTAAGGGGGCTGAGGCAGAAGCTGAAGCAGGATCCAGTTGCGGATGTTTATTGGGGTTATCCATAATCAAAGTCGAAAGTACAACAAAGGGTCGTAATAAACATAGACAGTCCAACCATGCAACACAACAAAAGGAAGACGTAAATCAGAGTTCGTAAATCCAGGCAGAGAATCAATATCTAAACAAACATCCGATCCAGGTGTCAAACAAAGGGCTAGGCAAAAATCAAAACAGAACCAAACAATAAGTAAAACACAGAAAGCAGGTAGTAAAAGAGAATGCTTAGTAGTCAGGTGTAAAGCTGGCAATACTTCGCAACGTGGCCATGTGGCAGCAAGGTTTATATAGCTGCCAAACAGGAAGTAAGTTCAGAGTTCAAAGTTCAGAGTTCAGCAGAGGGAGCATGAGCAGTCAGTATTCCGGTGAGGGCTCCCTCTGCTGGCGTGATGTTACATAGAGCAAAATTGTCCATGTGTAAGCAGAACTATAAAAGTTTAGACTAACACAAACATACATACCCAAAATAAAAAAAATTCGTTTTAACATTAACTACTTGCAGGTGTGGCTGTGAAATCTGTAACTGCACTCAACAGGAGTATTGATTTCATGTAAGAACTCAGCAAAACATCAATAAGAATTTTCTTTTAAAAAAGCCAGTATAAGACTTTGATTTAGCAGGATAGATGAGTGCCCAGGTACAGGGCAATCCAAAAACAGCTTACTAAGAACCAGCTGGGATTTAATATGCCAGCAAGCATTGTCAAGCTTGCAAAATGACTTGTCCATCTTTAATGGACATGAGGAAGTCTTCAGGAATGATTCACTCGAGAACATATTAATATTTGTACTTAAAAGAAAAACTTCCCCTTCCCTTGAGCAGTGAGCAAGTTTCACTATTCTGGGCATAAAAACATCAACTATGATTTCTGTAGAGTAAATCTGGAGGAACGAGAGTGTGTTACCAGTAATGATGCTGGTTTAGATATTTGAGGGTTACTTTAAGCATTGCATAATGATTAGACAATTGCAATTCATTTTATAGAGCAAAAGCCTGCTGTTATATTGTCATCCAATAAAACTAGAATTGCTAAATAAAGGTTTATATTGTTTCCAGCAAAAAACACTTTGGATCTGTCAAACCAAACAGTCTGTTTTTTTTCAACCAGATCAGAGTCAGAAACATGTGAGTCTGAGAACAGCACAGATCACTGCTGTACTTGTAACCATTGCAGAAATTATATACAGACAGACTACAGTTATTGCTTATTCCTTTTTTCCTCTAGCACTTCATTGAAGGTCCCTCATGTTTGCTACGTATTATGTCAGACATACAATATATACATTGCAGACCTGTAATGCCTTATTTCTTCTGATCAGTCGTTGACATGAAATAAAAGGTTGTGACATAGTGAATTAATATGAATTAAAAACAAAAAAAGTGAGAGAAAAACTGAATTAAACTGAGAGAATAGATGCTGACACAATGAGAACCAACCACATAGCATCTCATTTTTAACAGGTAGAGCAAGGTCACAAGTTTATGTGAGTAAGAAAGAGAGAGAGAAAGCGAGAGCATGTGTGTTCAAGAAGCGATAGAGTGAGTTTGTGCTGAGTGCTCTAATGTCAGCTGGATTCATTCGGGATCAGCAGTTAAAGACTAATTATAACATCAGCTAGGATGTGTGGGGAACTGAGGCATGGATTAAGTGTGTGTGTGTGTGTGTGTGTTAAGCCCAGGTAGCAGAAACAACCTTTACATGAAATGAGTAATAATCTTGCCAGAACTACAGGGCACAACAAAGCACACACACACTGACATACACTCCCGTACGTCTGCAGCTCATCCACTCTAAATCTTTGCCTTATTATTTGTGTCCAGTTATGCTTACCAAAACAGCTTACATGTGACAGAGGACAATACATTAAAGATACACAAAGTAATACAGAAAACAACGTGGTTTACATTAAGTACATGCAAAATATAAAATGAAGTATGTCACTGTATGTAAAAACACCTATGTATGAGTGTCACGAATGCACGTTGCATATTTTCAGAGAAGTCATTAGTAAATCAAAATAAAAAGTTAAAATCCTAACAAAATTTAACTCTCTCTGAATAGCGGTGTCTCGGGTTGGATGCATCATTCTTAAGCTGCAGAATTAAACTTCAACCACCATCTTCCCTGTTTTTGTCCTTCCTTTTTCCTTCTCCATCACTTATCTATATTTCTTACATGACCTGCAGTGATCCTTGTCTTGGTGAGGATTAGATAGGACAGGTCAGTGAAAAGGACAGAAAGGAAAAGAAAGGAATGGGATATGATGGATAGAAAAGTAAAAGGAAAAAGGGGAAAAGCATTGTTGTGAAAACCTAACCAGTTCAACAAAATCTGCTCCAGTTGTGTCAGGTCATCTCGGTCAGTGCAAATACGCATCTGCGTGTGTGTCCTATTCCCACCTTCTCTTACTCTCCTTTGTGTGCTCTTGGCCCAGGAGGGCTTCCACTGAGTGTTGAGTTTAAAAAAATGGGTCAGGGTATAGAGATAAAGCACTATTTTCATCAGAATGCAAATTCTAGTAGTCCCCTACAAGGGAAGACAGCAATGACACAAAGTTTTCCAAATACCTTAACCTTTAAATACAACTCTCAATAAATCAAACCCCAGCAAGAAACAGAGAAAGCAGGAATGAAGCATGAGAGGAAGGTAAACAGGAAATAAGGGAATGCATCCCCCTCCCTGAAAATAGAGAGATAAACAGCGATAGAACAAAGCACAGAGAATGTAGGAGAAAGGTTGTTGAAATAATGATGAATGCAAACCCACATGCTCTGGATGCCTCATGTTAATCCATTTATCTTTTGCTTCCTTCCTATGAATGATGAAGCTCTTTGTTCTTGCTGTAAGACACCCCACTAACCTGCACTCTTCCCTGCTTTAAACTGTGTGGCCTGTTCAGATGAGGCATATAATTTTCACCTGAGACATTATTAAAAATGGAGTGCCATTTCTATAAGAACACCATGAAAGCCTTGTCATGAACCTTGAGAAAAGAACCCAATCACAGAACAGCTTTAACAAAAAAGTATTTTATTTAAGCAAAAACTCCCACAAGGGGGAAAAACCAAGAACCAAAACTAGACTAGAGAGATATCTATAGATACATATAAAACTACTCAAAAAAACACATAATAAATTAACTAATTCCACTAAATAAAACATAAACAATAGACACAAGGCAATAAATATGAACAAAAAGGCAGGTAATAGGGCAGGCAGGTAAATTAACTAATATGATAATTAAAAGAAAAAAGGGTCAAGACTCAAACGAACACATGGCAAAATATCAAAATGCAATTGCTTCAACAATACAAAAACACACATAGACCCTGACTCTAAGATCAAAAAACTAATAATCGGTCAAACTCATCTCTGACACAAAAAATCTGTAGATCTGGCAAAATTATTAAGACCTGACCAGCTGATGATTCTAAAAACCACTAAAAAATCTCACTAAACTACTCCTTGTCTTCTATTAAATACTCTATATGATAATAATAAAGCTCACAGAGACAGGAGATTCTGTGTGCTCGAGTGATTTAGTCTCTGTGAAGGTCCATGTCTGAGCTTGTCAGTCTGGAAATTGATTTATCTGGTAGATTTCAGGTTTTGAGTGCGCCTTTTCAGGCCTCTTTACCTGCCTCTATTTGTAGACAGCATAAAAGAGTCCTGTTGTGTAATAAACACAATTCTATACCCTCTATTCCTGCTCTGAGGACTCTTGTAAACAAAACACATTCATTTAGGACTTTAACTAGTTCATTTTTTGTACTAGTTAATAGTTAATGACATACACTCCTGTAGTTAATAGTATTTTTGTACTAGTTAATGAATAGTTAATTAAAGATGAACTATTCATCTCTTATACCACCTGTATGTGTGTGTTGGTGTGAAAGAGGAAAAAATGAAATGTCAAACCACACAACAAACCTTCACAACAAGCTTTGAAGGTTTAAAACAATAGTTCATCAAAAAATAAACATCATGCGCTAACCCTTGTGTTAGCAACCCTGTATTGTCTGTATTAGCAACCCTGACTGTGTTGTTTTGAAACACAAAAGGAAATATTAGGTAAAATACATGAGCTGTTCTTTTTCAAACAAGGAAATAAATTGGGGAGGAAGACTGGAATTTAATTTGAATCATCAGAAAAGAAGTTATTTCACCCAATTAATTGCTAATTAAAGTTATGACAATAATTTATTTTTTGTACAGTTCTACAAAACGTAGTAAAACAGTATGTGCCCACCCAGTTTGCTTGTTTGCATTGACAAATGAAGGCTTACATTTTGTTCTGTTCATCAAAAAAGCTATTACATTTCTATAGCATGGCTGCATTGTAGCACACAAATTGTACAGTGCTTTTAATAGTCTGTAATTTTTGAAGCTCAGTAGCACCATTCACTATCATTGAATGAAAAAGAAGAGTGAAAACATCTCCATCTGTGTTCCAATGGAAAAGAAAGTCATGATGATAAGCAAATAATGACAGAATTTTCATCTGTGGGGGAATTGTTTCTTTAAAGGCTTTGAAAGATCCGACCCTCCAATCAGAGCATTCTCCAAAGCCATGCCTCTTATCATTGCATTTGGACTGAATACAATAATTAGACTAATAGTTTATGCTCCTGCGCCTTCCTCAGAAACTATATATATATCTATATAAATATATTTTAACCACTTAGATTTTACTGTCAGGATGTGAAAAGACTTTCAACCAGCATAAAAAATGTTTTTTGGAAAAAATCGCCTACCTTGCCTTTAAACAAATAATTTAGTTATCTTTGTCATGGAACATTATACAGCAGTTAATGATGCCAGTAAATCATTCCTCACAAAACTTTCTAATAAAGTCAACAGCTGAATATGTTTTGATGGTATTGTTTTAGAATTCTTTGAATCTCAGGAGCACGTTGTGCTGCCCTCCATTTTTTTGTTGCCGTTGCTGGTCTAAAATATTATGCTAAGAAAAGATGAATGTTAGGAATATAAGTTAGAACACAGGTAAAGAAAAGTAAGTGCTTCACCGAAAAGAATTGAACAGACCAGAAAAACAGGTCATTCTGCTTGAGGTTTTCTAGGATAAGGATTTTCTCTCTTTTTTCCACTCTCATTGATTTATTTAGGTATGGTCATTTCCCTCTGTGAAAAATGGGTCATCTTTCATCCCATGATGAGAACACATGCTCTACAGATGCTCTCCTTGTAAGATAAGAGAAGGATATTGGGAACGTGTATGTGTGTTTGAGAGAGAGAAGGATAGATGAGAGGGAAGTGTAAAAAAATTTGTTCTTCATTTAGATCATGGTGTTTGAGCAAAAATTGTGGGCGTGTAATACAAGATATTTACATTTAGTTTACGTTTAAGTTTTGCGGCTTCTAGTCCATCTCTATTAACTTTAACTATGTGCTAGTATACTCCTAAAGTTTATACTGAAAAGTCCAGCATAATTTATTTGCAGATGCAACATGATTTGAAATGTTGTATCTAATGTAATAAAATGCATACATTTGTAAGAGTGGTTTAAGTTCCCCTCATCTGTAAGTTGTTTTGATTAAGGCAAATACTAAATGATTAAATATAATTATAAGTAACAAGATTTGTTTTGATACTTGATACTAAAGTTTTCGGAGTGATTGTGTTAAACCTTTCTTAGACTCACCTTCCTGGCCTGCATGCAGGTTGTGGCTGTACTTTAAAGAATGTTATGATTTATTTCAAAGATAAATTCATGCTCTATTTCCTTGTAAGAAAAAGAGTTCAGAGATATTTCTAAGCTGTGCACGTCTTTTAGAAGGTCTTACAAAAGATTAACTAGTACAGAAAATAAACTTGATTAATGGAGTCTGTCACAGAAAGTTGTCACACTTCCTTAGTAGCACTTATTCATAACCAAAGACTGAGCGTTGTCTTGAGTCTACAATATATTGTATATCATATTGATCTTATTGTTCATTATATTGTTCAACAACATTGACATAATAAATGTGTTAGGACAGGTCTGATATGTGTTTTAAACATACTGATGTGTAGAGGTAGCCCTCGCTCACCTATATAGAGACATTGGAGATGGCAACTAGAGAGCGAGAGGAGACAGTGAGACAGACTGCGAGTAAGAGAGAGAGAGAGAGAGAGAGAGAGAGAGAGAGAGAGGGAGAGAGGGAGGGAGGGAGAGAGAGAGAGAGAGAGAGAGAGAGAGAGCACAATTATGAATGATTTCTTTAAAGAATGAGAATTTCCCTCCAGAATTTCCATCTGATATGACAAAAACTTCCAAAACTGACAGTTTCAGCAGAAACCTTCTTCAGTTACAGACCCCTTTGTTTTACTATCACTCTGCCAGGCATGGCCAACAGAATTTCCAGGTTTTCCAGAATTAGGATGTTATAGCTGTGCAAGTGTGAATTCTGTGTGACACTGGGACAGTGTGCATGCTTATTCATAAGTCTTTTGTGGTGAGGATGAGAGTGTGTCTGTTTTGATGTAGAGCACAGTTCAACAATATACAAGCAGTAGCAGTTTAGTGAATTTATACAATATAAATAATACATTATTGAAATTAGTCAATAAATTATTACAAATACAATAACAAGAGAACAGTGATATTTCTGAATACTTATTTCTGGGAATAATTTTGTTCCCAAACTACTGTAAAGATAAACATGGGTTAAGATGACCTGTAAGGGAAAACACTGCTGCCATTAGGGATAAGCTATTGGTAAGAGCCAGTTAATGATTATTTAGACAAAAATTAGGCACTTTGAGACAACAAAATTGCTTGTCATGATAATTAATTCAGTTACCACCACAGGGCACATTCCATAATCAAGTTATTCATATGCCTCAGTGTGCCCGAGTCAGTATCTGTACGTTTACCTAAGTGTGTGTATGTTTGTCTGAATTAGTGTGTGTATACTGTATATGCTGGTCTTAATCAATGTGTATATGTTTGTCTGAGTCAGTTCATGTATATGTGCTTGAGATAGTGTGTGTGTGTGTATAATCGTGTCTGAATTTGTGTTTACTTTAGTGTGTATATTCATGTCTATGTCAATTTGTGTACAGTATATGGTGTCTTGTCACCCCAAAGCATGTCAATTTTTATTTTATATTGCCTTGGTGACACTTGGAGGCTCAAAAAACAACTTTAGGTCTGTCTCCATCAAAGTCCATTTGTGCTTGGCATTATGAGATGTGGGAGTGTCTGTTGAAGACTTTATTTTTTCTGTAAATTATTCTTTCTTCCCCATCCTCCTTTTTTCTCTTGTTCAAGATGAATGGAGGTTGTTAGGTATGACTTTAGTAAAACTTTGTGAGTTTTTAGTGTTCCAAATTGGCCAATGCTGCAGAGAAAAAAAATCTGCTGTATGTTACATCTCTAGTTGGTCATGTTGGCCAGATGGTTCTATATAAAATGTCTGTCACCAGCTGTACATCATAAAAATTAAATTAATTCCACAGTCACATTACTCTAGACTAAGAGCTTGATCCTTCCCCTTTCTTAAATCTTTCAAGTATTAAATAAGCATTTAAACGTGTTGGGGAAAAATACAGGACAACAGAAATATAGTGCTATGTATGCATACCGACAATTTTTCAATCGTCACTTTGACAGGCTAGTCAAAAATGTGCTGTCTGCCGTGGGTGAATAAATTTATATACAGTTATAATAGTATTTTATATCAATTTTTTAATCTAGTGTAAGAATGTTTCATGATAATTGTCCAGGAAAAATAAGTTGTTTGTTTAACCTTTTAATTATGTTGTACCTTAATTATGTTGTCTCCTTGTTTCATAGGCAAATACATGGTTTGCCTGTTAACTAAATGGTGTATAGGGGATCATAATTGGAAAATGAAGGGAAACAGCATCCTTGGAAAAGAATGTGGTTTACATGAGATTAACTTTCAATTTATGATATAAAAGTAATCATTTCAAATGGAGTTTGGTTTTAAATTGATCTTTGATTCTTTGATGATCATTGATTTTGCACTTTACTTCACCAAGATGAGCTGTGTTACACTATGGTGAAGATCCTCATTCACCCATGGCATCTGGGAGAAGTGTTGGCAGTAAAATACTGTCTCAAACCTGTTGGAGTTGGTGCTTAAAAATCTCTCTTCCAGCTCAATCACCACGGACCTTTCAACTGAGGTGCACAAAGAACTCACAAAGTCGTGGAAGGTGCCGTTCTCAGCCTGGACACTCTTGCAGGTTCTTCCACCATCACCTCCCTTGATGGCAGAAATGCAGATACTGATCTCATCCTCAGGACGATGAAGGTGATGGCTTATCAGCCGACAGTCAAGGACTCTCATAAGTCTTCTAAGCAGCTGTCACATGAGCTGCTCAAGGGTGCCTCTTTTAGATGGCCAGGAGCATACCCAAATGACTCTGCACCAGGTAAGTTTTGATGAGCAACCCACATTGCTCATGGGATTGAAATAATGACCTAATAAGCCCTTGTTGGACCATTGGAATAGGTGGGAAACAACAAGACCCCATAATAACTGGTGACTGGTCTAAACCCAAAGGACCTATTGTGAGTGCTGGTTTGACTGCACAGGACAGGTAAAAAGAGAGGGGGTGAAAGGGGGCTAGTTCCTCATGCCCCTAGTTCCTCATAGTTCCTGAGAAGCAGGGAGAATGTGGGGGGCGAAGCTCCGCTTCTTGCCCTGCCTATGGTCTTTAGCTTTAGATGGGCCAAGGAGGGAGGTATTAGACAAGGACCTAGACCTCTAGCCCTTGCCACTCTAAACTTCTTGACCACCATCTGTACAGATGTGCTGAAAAGCTCAGAGGGCAAGGCTTGATATTGGCCAAACTCCAGATACCTCTCCGGGACCACCATTGCCACCAAAGAACAACATGTGGCAGCTGTTTGCTTGGTGGCCTGGAGAGCTAAATCTGTTAAGTGGTGCTGCTCAGCCACCATGTCGGGGGAAAATCCCTCCCCATAATCTAGGTCCTTAAGCAAATCAGCTTGTATGCCTGCAACTCCTTGGTGTGCAGCGCAGCACGAGCCTGATCTGCTGCCGCATATGCCCTTCCATTAAGCCACAATGTAACCCAGAGTGCCGGTTGGCATAGTGGGAGTCTGCAGAGATGATATCCCGCCCAGTGAAAGATAGCTCGTAAACGTCTTATAAATGGGAGGCACCTCCACATATCCATTCTCTCTTGTTCACCCTACATTCGCATAATTCACTAGAAAAGAACCAAGCAGAGAATGGCTTCTTCCATGATCTCTCCATGTGCAGAACAGGAACAAAGGTCAGACTCACAGGAGGTTGTTGGCCACGATCAGCCAGTAATCTCGTTGAGCTGGCCATGAGCGATTGTCTGCTTCTTGCACCACCAGAGAAGGTTCAACCTCTCTGTAGCATGAGACATGATCTCCAAAACCTCCTCATATGCGGCAGATACAGGTATGCGGAGTCATGAGTCAGGAGTTTTGAGCGTATTTGGCCCACATCAAGAAACGACTCCAGTCAGCTTGGTTCTGTTGACAGTAGGATCTTAGGAAACAGATGATCTCTTGGTTGAGGCGTTCTGTTTGTCTGTTGGATTGGGGATGATAACCGGAGGTTAGACTGATATTCACGTTTAAGCCTTTGAACAGTAACGACCAAACTCGAGAGGTGAACTGGGGACCTTGATCTGAAATAATGTCCTCGGGCAAACCATAGAGCCTGAAGACTTGGTTGATCAGTAGCTCGGTTGTCTCGAATGCAGAAGGGAGTTTAGGTAGGGAACAAGTCAACACGCATTTGAGAACCGGTCAATAATTGTGAGGATAGTAGTATTGCCAGATGAGTTGGGAAGATTGGTGATAAAGTCAATTGAGATATGTGACCAGGGACGGCGTGGGGTAGGTAAAGGTTGTAGAAGTCTGGCCTGCAGTTGATGAGGTGACTTGGAGGTCTGGCAAATAGTACAGTTCTTTATGTAAGAGATAGTATCTGCGGATAAAGTAGGCCACCAAAATTGATTCTGTAGAAGGAGTATCATGGCAGTGAACCCAGGGTGACCTGAGCTAGGGGAAGCATGGACTTGTGTGATCAAAGCGAGTTTCTGTAACATAAAAGAGGTCACAGGGGCAATCGTTAGGTGGTGGAGTCTCAGCGTTGATGTGATTAATCTCAGTGATGATATCCCATTGAACAGAAGCAATGAGGAGATGTTCGGGGAGTATATTCTCTGAGCTGATGGGAGAGGAGATCTCATTGGTCTGACATGACAGAGCATCCGCCTTAGTGTTCTTGGATCCTGGTCAGTAGGTGACAGTGAAATTAAAATGAGTGAGAAACAAAGCCCATCTAGCTTGTCTGGGGTTTAATCATCTGGCTATATGGAGGAATTCCAGGTTCTTGTGGTCAGTTAGAACCTCTTACCCTTGGTGAGTGCCGTCAACGGTGCGACCACAGAGCTGAAGCCTCTGATAAACCTTCGATAGAAATTAGCAAAGCCAAGGAAATGTTGTAGTTCTTTGATGGTATGAGGATGTGGCCATTCAGTGACTGCTCGGACCTTTCTCTCATCCATAGCTACCCCCTCCTGGCCGATTATGTAGCCCAGAAAGGAGGTGCTTGTGCGATGGAACTCGCCCTTCTCTTCTTTGACGTTTAACTGGTTCTGGATAAGACGACTGAGCACTGCTGTTACATGCTCTACATGTTCCTCGAGTGTATTAGAGTAAATGAGGATGTCGTCAATGTAGACAATGACACACCTATCAAGCATATCTCTAAATACATCATTCATGAAGGACTGGAAGACGGAGGAGCTGTTTGGTAGACCAAAGGACATGACTAGGTACTCGTAGTGGCCGCTTGTCGTGGAGAATGCCGTTTTCCACTCGTCTCCCTCTGATATGCAGATCAAATTGTAGGCACTGCGTAAGTCCAGCTTGGTGTAAAATCTTGCCTGATGCAGCTGCTCTAGTGAGGCTGGAACCAGTGGAAGGGGATATCGAAACTTGAAACTGATATCGCTTAAGCCACGATAGTCTATGCAGGGTCTCAGACCTCCGTCCTTCTTCTTAAAGAAAAAACCTGCTGCAACAGGTGAATTAGAAGGACGAATGAAATCTTTGCCTAATTCTTCTTGAATATACTCCCTCATAGCTTTAGACTCTGGCTGAGACAATGGGAAGATTTTACCTTTGGGTAATTCAGCTCCAGGCATGAGATCGATGGCACAGTCTGTGTTTTGGTGTGGGGAAGTAAGACCAAGATGCTTTGGTCTTACTGAACGCCTCTCTCAGATCGGCGTATTCGGACGGTAGACAGGATTCGGGCTTGGTATAACCCTCCTGAAAAACTGGAACAGAGGCTTGTGGAGAAATCTTGGTTAAACAATGGGCATGACAGTGGGATGACCATTTGGTAATTTGTCTTGGTAGTCCAAGAATCAACGGGTACTTTGGGGAGGAAATTACATAGAACTGTAGAGTCTCTGTATGAATTGCACCAACCTGGAGCTTAATCTCTACGGGGGGCTGGTAATTGCTTTCAATGGGCACTAGTGTTGCTAGGAAGTGCAAGGAGTTAACTCGATCTCATTTGAGCAACTCCTGGCATATGCTCTTTGGCTGCCCAGAAATTTCTCTGTGTGATGGTCAGGGTCCAAGTCGGTTAGTCTAGAAGGAGAAGTTGGAAGTGAAACCCAATTGCATGGGTATTGGCCGCTCAGGTACTGTGAACAAGTGTTGGGGAGTGATCTGTGTAGGACGTCTGGAGAGAATCAGGTGATCCAGTTGAATGGTGAGCTCAATAAGATCCTTCAGACTCCTTCCTTCATAATGACAAGCCAGTTCAGACTGCAACTCGGGGCTTAAATCTCTGCGAAACAGTATTTTCAATGTGTTCTCTACCCAGTTGGTTTGAGCGGCCAGGGTGCGGAATTGGAGCGCGTAGTCTACCGCCGTCAGTTCCCCTTGAGATAACCCGAGCAACTGTTCTCTGGGACTCCTTTCCTCTGCAGGATGGTCGAAAAACTCTTGAAATTGTTGTAGAAAGAGTTTGAAGGTAGGGAAATTGGTTCCGTCTACTCTCCAGATCGCGGTCACCCAGTCCAGAGCCCTGCCTGAGAGGAGTGAACTGCCGAAGGCTATTCGGCTGGAGTCAGTGGGATACAGAGCGGGTTGTTGTGAGAGGAAGATTGAGCACTGGAGCAGGAAACCTTTACATTTGCCGGGAACCCCATCATATTTCTCAGGGAAGGCCATTCGTGGACTGACCAACGCAGCAGATAGGGCTTGAATCGAGAGGGTTAGTGTTGGTGTGGGGGTAACCGGGCTTGTAGAGGGCTGTGTTTCTTGAAGAGCCTTTACAAGTTTCTTGGTGAGTGTAGCGAGGTGATTCAGCTGCTGTTGCTGAGCAGCTAATATGGCAGCTTGCTTAGCAACTTCTGAAGACAAACGGGAAACCGCTGCTGTATTGCTGTTAGGCGAAGTCTTCTGTAATGAAGGGTCAAACTCTCGAGGATCCATTTGCAGTGTTTAATCATAAACCAGACAGGCAAGGTAAACAACAACAAACAGAGACAGTGGAGACAAGGCAAAAGGGGTAAACGTGGTACAGGTGTGGGTCGAGGCAGGCAGCAAACAATCATTAACGTGTGGCAGTCCAATAATCAGGGCAGGCAGCAGACAATCCAAAAACCAATAAACAATCCAAGTCAGTAACAGCAATCCGAAACACAGGTAATAAACACTCAGTAATGTTGCCGGGGCAAAAACAAGACTTCACACTGGGTAGCATGTGGCTGGGGTTTATATAAACAAGAGTTAATGAGAGTCAGGTGAGGGGACAAACAGGAAGCAGGAAGTGATCAAACCCAGGTATGGGGCATTCTGGGAAATGTAGTTCTACAGAGTACTAATATTCAGGAGAAGGCTCCCGCTGGTGGTGAGGAGGAGGTGGAACAGAAACCTCCTCCGTAACAATAGCAAAGTAAAAGTTCAATTTAATAAATTTAAATACTCAAAATACAATTTTTTTTAAAGTAAAGTAACAAAGCAATTTTTTTACTTTGCACAATTTGTGATGCCACTAAAAGCTCTTAATTAGTTGTCTTTTTTTTTTGGTGTTTTTTTTTTTTTTTTTATGATGCCTCTTCTCTAAGATATTATTAACAGCAAGCAGGTTAACTGCTGACATCCATTTTTTTTCATAAAAAAAATGCAATAATTTTTATTTTGGGAATGACCACTGTATTTCACACACTCAGAATAATGATTTAAAGAATTCAGTTCTATGGGGGGGGGGGAAATGAGGTCCCCCACACAAAAAATGTTGGGGTTTTAAAACACCGCCGCGGGGGTTTTTTTTTTTTTTTTTTTTTTTTATATTGTTAAAGGTTGTAATATACTGCTATTTGTTTGTGTAATGTGGCTGTGTAACCCTCAAATATTACAATATTATGCAGATATCAAGGCAATAAGTAAACAAGATAATAGAAAACTACAAATGAAAACCTATTGAACATAAAAGTTCTGTGTTACTGTACTGCAAATACAACAGATGTAAGACATTTAAGTGTTCTTTTAATTAAGAACAATTAAGAACACAGATAACAAGACTATAAGTAAACTCTTTGTGTTTGTATGGATTGATTCCATTGATTTCCTTGATTTTTTCTAGACCTGCACCTTTGCTATCCTAAGATTCTCTTATATACAGGTCATTGCACAAGTCAGTCTGAGTCTTTTTTAAATGCATTTTATGTAGATGAAGATGAATTGTAAGAGTAGCAATATGTCTTAAAAATCAAAATGCCCAGAAACCAAATTGTTTGGTTTGTTGAACTTTTGGTTTCAAATTGTTGAAACCAAAAGTCCTTTGCTTTACCTCTCATAAATGTTCTTATGGAAATACTTGATCGGGGGGAATACAGGGTCAGGTCAAGATATTCATTGGCTGAAGATGAGCTCGACACACACACACACACACACACACACACACACACACACACACACACACACACACACACACACACACACACACACACACACACAGGAACAGTCTCATTACTTTCACATTTTGTTCATTAAGACATTACATAATCAACTCCTTCTTAAGGTGAAGATGATAATGAAAGGAAAAGAGCCAGTTATGTGTACCCTCTTTTCCAAGGGGACACATACTGTGATGAAACATCTATCACTGCCATACCAGCTGTTCTTTTCATTCTGCACCATCTGGGAACCTGGTACTAATCTGTGTAAAAACTGAAATGTTTGCTTGAATAAATTTAAGAAAAATTGCACTGTATCTTAAACTAGATGAACTGCAGAGCATGATTTCTGTGGTAAGTATAGAGATCCGTATGGTGCATGAAATAGACTGACCAGATATCCAGTTTTTTTATTTTAACTCTTTATCCTGTGTCTTAGCTTATTAACAAAAAACATTTTTCTTCCTTTCTTAAAAACTTTATCAGTCATTTGAGAATAACCTGACTAGGTTGACCAGACAGTTTCAGAACGTGTGTCCCTACAATCTTGTAAAAACTGTAAAGATGTCCCAGTTTCAGTTGTTAGGCTCACTGACTTTTATCTTCCGTCAAGTTGTCATCTTGTCATTTAATTCATTAAGATGGAAAGAAGTCTGTATCTTTGCTTTTACAAACTTAAGTGCAAGTTAACTTTCAATGTGTCTGGTTGTCATGACAATACATTTACGCTTGCTGCTGCTTTCTGTTGGCCTCTCAGTGTAGCAGCTTCTCAAGTAAGAAATGCACTTATTAACAATATTTAACATTTTTAAAAAACAAAACAATGGTCACCTTTGCCAGTACCCCAAACATATATATCTCAGAGCACACATTCCTAAGCATGAGGGAACGGTTCAGTAGATCAGGTGGTGGGAGAAGTCAGGGGACAGTGGAATGCTTAAAAAGGCATGTGTTTCAGCTTGAATAAATATCCAACTGAACTATAGCCAGCCACCTGCCATCCCTGCCTAAATCGGGTTTCAAGTCTGTTTTAATAGATAGTGGACAGCAGGGAAGACAATGCTAAATACAAATAATAAAATGCAACTAACCATACAATTTTGCATTGTTAGGTTAGTAAAATAAATAGTCTGTCATTTTTTAAAGGTAGAAAACACTTTTATACAGAATTTATAAGTTGTTGTATTAAATTGGTGTTTGCATCTGTGAGTAATAGTTTATCTGAAATGTGTTTCACTTTGTCTTGGCTTCATATTCTAGCCTTGATCCTAAAAGACTCCATTGACTCTATTATGTTACATATTGTATTGCATGCCTATTTATTCAATTAGTTGTCAGGGTCCTGGCTTCCTGTTTCTGAGTTTCTAGATTATCTTGCCAGGATCCTGACTACTTCTGGTCTTGGTCCTTGTTTCTTGGAGTCGGGATCTGAACGTGCGCTCTGGGTCTTCGTCTTGTGTGGAAGCACATGGCCTCTGTTCTGTTTACATTCACCATGTGCGCTCCGGTCTTGCGTCTTGACTCCGCCCCCTTGTTCTCTTGTCTCGTCAGCGCTCATGTCGCGCACCTGTTAGTCGTTTGTCTGTGTGCTATTTAATGCCCTCGTGTTTTCTGTCTTGTGCTGGTTCGTTTTGCTTTTTTGCATCTTGCCTCTTCGTTTTAGTGTTTCTTGGCTTTTGTACCTTGGCTTGTTATTGTATCGTGGTTTTCTCAAGTGGTCTTGTCTTGTCGTGTTTTTGCGCTGTGTATTTTTGGGAGTTTAGTTCAAGCCTGTATTTTGTTTTCGTTTTGCCCCCTCGCGGGTTCTTGTGTTGGTTATTTGTTTAAATAAAGACATTTTTTCTGTTTAATTATTTATTCTGTTTTTTTTCTGACAGCATTTTATTTTTCTTCTTTTCCTTTTTCTGTGGTGGCAGTCCATGGTCGCCGAGATGCGAAGCTCCGCGGATCCATTTCCCCCCAGGACGGTCGGTCCCTCGATCAGTATGAGGTTAAAGCGCTGGAGAACGGAAGACGTACCCCTTTTTGTATGTATTTTTTGGCCAGTCTCGACCACCCTCCGCCTTTGGAGAATCGCCGCAGACTGGTCATCCGGCCGTTCTGGGAGGTTATGCAGGAGGTCTGCTTCGGCACTCGAGCCCCCTGGGTCTGCTCCCTCTAAGAGGAGGAGACGTAAGGCGAGGTCTGTCCTCCTTCCGGCATCTGCTCTTCCTGTCTGTGTCCCGGTGGCGGCGTCCACTCCTCCTGTCTGTGTCCTGGTGGCGGCGTCCACTCCTCCTGTCTGTGTCTCTGTCCCTGTCTCGGCTCCATGGTCCACTTCGGCGTCCCCAGTCCCCGCCTGTGTCTCTGTCCCTGTCTCAGCTCCGGGGTCTGCTTCGGCATCCTCGGTCCCCGCCTGTGTCTCTGTCCCTGTCTCGGCTCCTGGGTCCGCCTCGGCGTCTCCGGCCCCCGCCTGTGTCTCTGTCCCTGTCTCGGTTCCTGGGTCCGCTTCGGCGTCCCCTGTCCCTGTTTCGATTCCTGGGTCCGTTTCGGCGTCCCCGGTCCCTGCCTGTGTCTCAGTCCCTGTTCCTGTGTCGGTTCCTGGGTCCGCTTCGGCGTCCCCGGTCCCTGCCTTTGTCTCAGTCCCTGCTCTCGGGTTGGTGCCTGTGCCTGCTCTCGGGTTGGTTCCGGCGACACCAGCTCTTCCTGGCCGTGTTCCAGCAGGGGGGCATCCTTCTAGGCCGGGCTCGTCAGCGATGAGTCCTACGTCTCGGCTCCTGGGTCCACAACCGGTGACAACGGCTCTACCTACTGGTCATTTCTATCCAGGGCTGGCAACTTTTACACCTCCGCCGGCCTGGACCATCCCGCCGAGACCTAGTCCCTAGCCCCTGGGGCCCCGGGGATTCTCCGGTGTGGGTCCCACCGGGCCATCAGTCCTCGGTCCTCCTCCTGTGTGTCCTCCCCCTGTTAATCCTGTGTTTTTGATGTCTGTCTTGATCCCCTTTTTGTTGAACATCCTCCCTGTCTTGTGTCATGTCTTGTTCTTGTCCTGTCTTGTCCTCCAGTCTGTCTGTCAGCGTGTTTATTAACGTTTTGTCGTCTCTGTTCTGCCCTGTTCCTGCCCATCTTAGTCCTGCCTGCCACTGTTCCTGACGCTCTGTTCTGTCTTGTGTAGGTCTGTTTGTCTTGTTTGTTTGTTTTGGGACGCCCAGTGTGCGTCCCTTAAGGTGGGGGGTTATGTCAGGCCTGACATGCCCCGTGTTTAGTGTCAGAGCGTGCTGTTTGGATCCTGACTACTTCTAGTCGTGGTCCTTGTTTCTTGGAGTCGGGATCTGAACGTGCGCTCTTGGTCTTCGTCTTGTGTGGAAGCACATGGCCTCTGTTCTGTTTACATTCGCCATGTGCTCTCCGGTCTTGCGTCTTGACTCCGCCCCCTTGTTCTCTTGTCTCGTCAGCGCTCATGTCGCGCACCTGTTAGTCGTTTGTCTGTGTGCTATTTAATGCCCTCGTGTTTTCTGTCTTGTGCTGATTCGTTTTGCTTTTTTGCATCTTGCCTCTTCGTTTTAGTGTTTCTTGGCTTTTGTACCTTGGCTTGTTTTTGTATCGTGGTTTTGTCAAGTGGTCTTGTCGTGTTTTTGCGCTGTGTATTTTTGGGAGTTTAGTTCAAGCCTGTGTTTTGTTTTCGTTTTGCCCCCTCGCGGGTTCTTGTGTTGGTTATTTGTTTAAATAAAGACTTTTTTCTGTTTAACGCTGTCTGCGCTTGGATTCATTTCTCCCGTTCCTGACATTAGTAACTTATGCAAAGACATTAGTCTTTCTTACTTCTTACTTACTTTCTTACTTAATTCTTACTCAGTGCTGATTTGGTGGATTTGGTGAGTAATTAGCATATGCCGTAGTGTGGTGCATAAAGAGCAGCTTCACCGGCACCCTTTACTGCTAATGAGAGGGCACACTTCTATCATCTGACCTTAGTCAGACAGAGAGAGAGAGAGGTCATTCCATAGACCTCCAGGGATTTTGTATAAGGTTAATGATGATTTCAATCCTCTAACCCCACCTCTAAACCTAGCCCACACAACCCTCACAGAAATGTGCATGGAATTAGGTTTAAAGAAAGACATGATCTGGCCAATTTATGAGCCGTTTTATGTTAGTGAGGACTTTTGGCCCTCGCAAATAGATAAATCTGTAGACACACAGACGCATACATACAAACACACACAAAAACAGAAAAGTATTAATTTGCAGCAGCAAAGCAAATTGTAGGTTCACCTTGATCTCAGTTCAGTATGCTTGATAACCATCTCAGTTTTGTGTTCTTTCACCTTAAAAAAAGACCACCAAAACAGTTATTTAACTTTCACACTGTCTCAAACACCAAACACACAGTTGTTCCCAGATGGTCTCCCTCTGTCAAACCCACTGCGGCGAGCACACATTTGCACAATATCTGACACACACCTCACCCTCTCTAAATCAGCCAGAAGCACATTGTTAAATTACTTTTTCAAGATTTATGGATGAAAACACTTATAAAAATCCTTTTATTGACTGACAACAGTTTTGCCTCTCAACGTTTTTCTAAGACATCTGCAATAAAGTGTTGAAAAAACCTTTTGTGGTTTGACTGTTTTGTTTTGTTTATTACTTTCTCATATTAAAAAGACATTACAGGGCATCTGTTTACAGGACTTTAGAGCAGGTAGAAAGATTGAACACAGTTTAAGTGACCTTACTTGTGAGCATTAAACGCAGCAACAATCAAGGGTGGATACACATGGGTGTTTATTAAACTACACTACAGGTGAACATGTAACATATAAGGGAACATGTAACATATAACTAGACATAAACCTACACACATTAAACACATAACCAAAAGTAAGGAGAGCAAGAGGAGAGAGAGAGAGGATGTTAAGCCTGTGCAATCAGATCAGCTAAGTATTCTAAATGAACCACCAGTGGAATCACCTTAATAAAGGGGCACAACTTAGCGCAGCTATTCTATGTGTATAGAATATGGATACTTGCATTGAGCTCTAATGCAGAGCGCGAATCCAAATGCGCATGGAGAGAGAGTCCTGAGTGATTCAGAAGTGATGGAGTTCGTCAAATTCTGGAGATCGACGAAGTTAGCTGAAGTGATGTCCAGAGTCTGTCTCAGTTGGACTGAGCCAGAAGCTGGACCCCCCTCCCCCCATGGGGAGGGGTGACAGGGCCGAAGATCCTTGCAAGAAGACGAAGACTAAGACTAGGGCGACAAGACAAACTGAAGCTAAGGTGTTGGCGGTCATTTTTAAGTTCAGCTCGGTCACGCCCAGTGAAACTTAAACAACCAATAGGTGTTAAGCAGGCAAAGATTCTTTGTCTCACTCAACACCTTATTTGTTTTATGGCCGGATGGCACATTTGCAAATATTAATCCAGATTATTGTAGAAAGACTATCATGCCTGTTATGGTTACACAGCATACATAGTCTGATGGGAAATTACTAGACGATCTGTTAGATATTAAATATGACAGAGTTTGAACTACATTAAGTTGTGATTCATTCTAATGCATGAATGCAAACAAAACATCAATCCAAACTTGCATACCTATCTACAGAGTTACAGTAAAGATACATAGTTTTGTAGCCAGCACACCATGGGAATGTATACAACTATATACAGTTTAGGACTGTTTAGTTGTAAGTTAGAAAGAGTTCTCCCTTTGGATAGAAGTGTTCTTTCTTGGGCCACCTGGGGTTACTGGAACCCCATGTGGTGCCCATGGAATTCTTTTGAAGCTTGTGCAGGGTGTCATAAACTGTCCTGGTATCAGAGGTTGCTGATAGCAATCTGGAGGAGAAGTTTGCCTCCAGACTCTCTGGAGCCTAGGTTTGTATGTCTTAAGTAAAAGGGGGTATTTTATGATCCATACATGATCCAAATATTGGGCCATGCCAGACACTACATTATGTTTCCCAATAAGGCCTATGACTTTAACAGTCAGAAATTTCATGGCAAACTCAATCATGTATCATTTCATTTTATTCAGGACCAGATTATTGGAGCTATGCTATCCACATTATTATATAAAATAAAGTAGTTTATACTCATCTAATAAACAGTTGTCTCATTCGGTCAGTTGGGTCATTTTTATTTCTCCTATACAGACTTGATTCTAAAATGAAACCTTACCAAGATCTCCATTAAGTCATTTGAACTATGAAAACCCCTAAACAATAAAATTCTCCTCTGGTATGAGCTACACTGCAAAAATTATATTATCTCATACTAGATGCTGGTTTTACTGCTGTGAGAAAGGCAAAGTACTGTGCTGCACAGAAAAAAACAGAAAGAGGCAGAGAGACCTAGCTGAAATTGGCACACGTTGATGTTTGCTTCCCATAATAATGTGTGAGGTTAATGGTATTTTCAAAGCCCTTTAAAGAAGTGCACAAAATTAATCTGAGAGCACACATAGCCCCATACACCCACGTTTACACACAGCCAGATGCACTTACAGGAGCTGCTTTCGTCCTTTGTGCCGTCCAAGGTGCCATCGGGTAACATCTGCAGGTAGAAGCCATGCCGACAATATAGACGTGTGACAATGCCTTTGAGCTGAGGTTCTGAGAGAGAGAGATAGAAAGAGAGAGAGAGAGAGAGAGAGAGAGAGAGAGAGATTCATAAAAATCCATTTCATAAAACTGTCTATGTACTCTTGAAAGTGAACAAAAAAATGTATGTGTAAATGTACAATGCAGATCAAAAAGCAGAGGTTGCTTCAGGGCAACTGGATTATAAAAAAGATTGAAACCTAGATGCACTCACTACCAAACACAAACCAGAAAAAACGTCCATAATGTCACAGCTTAACTCAAAAGTCTTTTAAAAATCAGTTTTAACAAACAAAAATACAAGCTAAGTGGTATGCAATGTTGTTACTTTCTACACTGGACAATTGCCTGTGATGTCATAATGATGGGAACAAAACATCCAGTGCTTCTCTTATTTTATGTTCCCTTTGAGTTTAGAGCACCATCATAACAACGAATAAAAGAGTTCAGCACATTTGCTATCTAATCTAAACTCAAAATCAAACAAAGTCAAAAAGAGGATGGGATACATGGGATGGGATGAAAAAACATGCAACTTTTGTCTTTCTGACTTTTAGTACAAAAACTACAGTTTTATTAAAACATGTTTTAGAAATGGATGACTTGGACTGAGTAATGATAAAAAGGAGTCAATACAAGCATACATTTGAATTTTTTAGTGGCAACATAATTCCCATAACTACCTTACCTAAAAAATACTAATAATGAATAAGTAGCAGGCATATTTCATGTATAGATTTATTCTACCTTGGTTGTAAACTTTGTAAATTAATTATTCTCCCCATCTTCAGTAGCACAAATTCTTGTTAGAAACCAAAAGAAAAACACAGATGTTCATAGATATACTAGAATTGTTAAAGTATAAAATTAAACTGGGATGTGATCACTACCAAGTGTATTTAAAACATGATTTCACCATATGAAAAATCGTAGAACATCAATATGTAAATAATTCAGTATCATGATCTTATCTGTTCATCGACTGATGGTATTACTACCATCACTTTAGTACAGGCCCAGCTGCAGGACAAAATTACTATGGGGACAGCATACCTCCTAAATAGTTTGATCTCTCTCCTAGTCTTTCTCTCTCCAGGCCTCTGTTTGCTAGTGTCTATTGATCAGTTCTGAAGGTGAGGCCCTGAGGGGCCAAACTACAGTTTCAACATTCAGCTACATGGCACACTGTCTTGTTGCCAACAGTGCTGTCCACAGACAAATCACTGCTCTCAGAAGCAGAGATGAAGTGTATCTATATTTGCGAGTGTGCTTTCGCATTTTCCACACAAAGCATAGGAGTAGGCAAATCAAGATCTTTACAAATTAAACACCATATTACACTGTGATAATGCAAATCTCCTGTCACACAGATAATTTGGGTCCTGTTGTAAATTCCCCACAGATCTGTTGGCCTTTTTAATACTGCTGCCATGACATGCTTTGAAAGCCAGAGTGGCAGTAATACACAAGCCCTCACTATCGTCTGTCTGCACTGCATAACTATAAAATGACTCTCCGGGACTGAGGGTGTGAAGGGCAGAGTGATATTAATGTTTTCTTTGAATGCATGCACTCAGAGATGCCAGTGTGACAACAGTCCAGTCTTCAACAAAACCAAAGACACACTGTCCCACGGGACATCATCTTGTTAGAGATCTCTTTTCCTGTCTTTCCCTATCTCTCTTTGTCTGGCTCACTCTTTATCTCTTCTATAATCCTGGTCAGGGTGAGTTACATGGTTTTGCATCTCTCTGAATAACATTATACAAAAACCAATAAGCTTGAGATGGAGTCGTTACCTTCCGGGTGTGGAGAGAAAGTGTTAAAGATAAAAACCACGCGCATGTGCGTGATACGAGCGCACAGAATAGTATCTGTGTGCGGAAAATGCAGGCGCGCGAGCACAAAACAGTCTTTCTGTCTTTCCGTAGAAAGTCTCGCTCGACTCGACACTTTCTACGCACTCGCAGTTAACTTGTGAAATGGGAGGCGGGACAGAAAAGCCGCTTAAAGGCAAGCCGAAAATCTTAGCATGAAAACGCTGGGGATAAGACCAAATGCTGTTTTTTAATATATGTCCACATGAGAGAGGCTTTACTACGCTGAATAAACTGCCTTTTTAAGAAAACAGCTTATCATTTAATGAATCAATCGCCTGTCTGCTGACCTTCAGCCTGTTTTGCATTAAACAATACCTTTGCTGGGAACTGAATGTGCGTTTAACTATGATCAAAATGCTATTTTACAAAAGAAGGCAGAGTAGTGAATGTTTCACCAATTAAAATAAAAACTGTGTAACATAAACTGTAAAATTCCAACTTGTAAAATTCTGAATGCCCTTCACTGATGTCATTACCATTATTGATTTGCTTATATTTCTCATGTGATTAAAGTTGACCATTGCGATTTTTTCAATGGCAGATTGGCATTTCCATCTCCCTATATTAAAAGAATCTCTGGGGACAGTGACTGATGTCTACGCTCTTTTGATTGGTCACTTTTGAACACCCATTCGTCTACAGTCTCCGGCCTGTCTCTTCCCCTATGAGAGAGTATTTTGTAATTAAAAAAATGATGCTTTGGGCACAGGACTTAAGGTATGATATTTATATTTTTTATTTGCTGTTTATAGTATGCTTAGTCAGTGTATTTATAGGAAATGTAATGCAAACAAGCATATGAAGTTTACTTCTTTACTTAGTTCACTTGGTGGTTTAAAAATTAAGTGATTTACTTAGAAGCTGAATGGTGGAAAACCATTATAATGGCTAAAGATAAAATGACAATATACTATATAATTTTTGCTACCCTTTTGAATTCAGACTTGGTGAGGACAATGATATTAGCAGACAAAATTATTTTACTGTCACTGGTTGAAAAATGCTTTTTTGCTTTGCTTTTTAAAGTGTGACTTTTTACTGCATGTGCATCAGGTTATGTGTTTGACTTCATGTTTATCTAACTCTTTAAAGCTTGGTTAGCTGAACAGACACACAGTGTTGAGAACAACAGTGATGCCTAAAGAAAAATCATTGAGTACATTAAGGAAAGTTCTGAGGAGCTTTTGTAAGTTTTCCAGGTATGTATTAGAATTTTAAGGTCACACAATTGACTAGGGCAGGTCCTACCTACTAGTTAGTACCTACCACCTGTTAGTCGTTTGTCTGTGTGCTATTTAATGCCCTCGTGTTTTCTGTCTTGTGCCGATTTGTTTTTGCTTCTTGGTGTTTTGCATTTTGGATGTTCTAGTATCTTGTTCCGTCTTGTATCTTGGCTTGTAGTTTCGTGGTTCTTGTATCTGGTTTTTGTGGTTTTTGTTACGTGTTTTTTGTTCATTGTTTTTGAGAGTTCTTTTATTCAGTTTTAAGACTGTTTGGTTATTGTTTTGCCCCATCGTGGGTTCTTGTTTTGATTATTTCTTTATTTAAAGACTTTTTTCTGTTGAACGCTGTCTGCGCTTGGGTTCATTTCTCCTGTTCCTGACATGTGTATACATAAAAGATCACCACACATGAATGACAGGAACACTGTCCTTTGACTTCCTTTGCACAGTTACTTCAGGGTTATCTTGCTCAGAGACACACAAGTAACAAAGCCATACTTAAAGATATTTTTAGGAACATGATTAGTCTATTACCTTGTCATAATAAAAATAGGTATATTTTGGCTACATTTTTGTATTTTAACAAGTGGTATTTTGACATTTGACATGTTTACATTGATCAAAGGATATGCAATATAGTTGTTTCACAACATTTTAATTTGTTCATTTTAATGGTATATCTAAATTAAATTTAAATGTAATATTACATATAATACTGTATGGAGTAATTTAATTTGAGGCATTAAGTTAATGTTACTGATGTAACCAGTTTAATAATGCATGAATTGTCAAAATAAACAGTACAAATTGATTAAATTACAATTTGGAGAGTACATCATGATTAATAACGTGCTTTGTCACCAGTGAAAACCATCACCAGTGACAACCTCATGAGAATACGAAAGCATTTATTATACAAATATAACTTGACTTTGTCGCTTTTCTCCTCCTGTTTAGTCCTGTGGACTAACTAATACTGTAACCCAGGTGGACGTTTCTGTAAAATTAACCAGGAACATGAGCACAAGTGTGTAGAGAGTTGAGGAAGCTTGGAGAGAGAAATTAGGAAATTAAGAAATACTTATTAAGAAATACACCTTTCAAATGTAAAATGAGCTTAAGTGGTTACTCACTGGTTCTGAATTAGTCTTCATTTTTTAGTGTAGCTTAGTTTCAAAGAATGCTCTTTTAGGGGCAAGAAGGACGTTTTGATTCAATTTGTTTTCATAGAACAATCAAGCTACTTGATATTAAACTACTTTGATATGACCACTTAAAATAATTTTCAATGGCCACGCTAAATACCAATTTATTTTTGCCATACACACTGATCTTCAAAAACAGTACAGTTTAATGACACTCATTATTGCAACACTAATGACCAATCCTCTTAACCATAAATATATATAATTAATATATATTAAGTATATATGTTATATATAAGTTATTATTATTTAGCTCACTCAACAAGACCACAAGGACATTAATCAGATCAATCAAGCTAATAAACTTCATTGTTAACAGGACTCCTTTCCTCTGACACAACAGCTTTGTTGTTAAAACTTGTAACAGCCATTTTTTGAAGAAAATTACAAAAGTCTACATTCAAGCCCAATACTGTCTCTGCTGAGCTAACAGGAGTAGAAGTGTACATGTGCACACTTCATACTCAGAGGACATTTTCAGCTAAAGTGCATACAATTACAATGGATGCACACTGCAGCCTAATGTGAGGAATGAAGGGGGGCGGGGCAGTGGTAGCCAAATTTGTAATGACAATATTCAGCTGGACAATCAATCCTTTGTCCTGGAAATGGCTCTAACATTACTCATCAGACAATTGCCCCACACTTCACACTTCTCACTCACAACAAACCCAAGGCATGAGACTTTAGGAAAGTCAATAATAACATATCACATCTGCACCATGTCAGAACAGTTTTTAATTTGTTTTTTAAGCTCTTATAAATGAAAGCTTGAGGGGTTCGAAGTTGGTCAGTCAAGGGGCTCAGTGAGGTCATAACTGATGAACATGTTATAATTTTAGGCTGAGATACAGTATGAGTAATTGACACACTTCGTCATTATCTATCTTTCATCATATAAATTAATATTTTTTTAGGTTGTCTGAGAAATATAGAAATGAATATAAATGTGAGGATGTTAAGAAAGATTCTTCCCGATATACATGGGTCAGAACAGGAAGGTGCAGTTTGGGATTAATAAACATAAACAATTATAAACATAAACAAGGGCAAACTGGAACACGAAGACGCAAAGGGCAAAAACACAAAAATAGATACAAAATAGATACAAAGATACATGAAAAGTGTTGATAGAGGGATGGTCTGGTATGAGTATTTGTGTCATTGCCTCTTGATCCAAAGCTCTTTCTGTCCACACAGTCCCAACCATGCATTAGTTAATGATGATTACATTTGTGTGTGTGTGTGTGTGTGTGTGTGTGTGTGTGTGTGTGCAGAGAGTCATTTGTGGATTTTGAATGCAAATTATTTGTATGATGATTTTTTTTAATGTCTTTGATGAGTTGCACAATAAATTTGCTACAATGTTAGAATCATTTGTGAGAATCAATTGTGAGGCCCTTGCTATGTGAAATGTTCAACCAGTTCATGTTACTTTTAATCTAATAATGTCCATTTTTTGAAGGATAGGTTTATGGGTAAAGTGTCAGGTTGCGGGGAGAAACAAACCCAGCGTAAAACTAAAAGTCTTTATTAACAAAAAACAACACAAGAACCCACGAGGGGGCACAACGAAAACCAAACACAGGCTTAAAACAAAATAAAAACCACTCTGAACAGTAAGCAAAAAACACGACAGGACAGAGACTAAACAACTTGACAAAACCAAAGTTACAAAACACAAAAAGGCACGTTGCAAAGTTCCGCAAACGAACCAGGATACAAGAAACACGATGCACGAGCCAAGAAACAAGGACCAAAATGCAAAACAAATCAGCACAAGACAGAAAAAACAAGGGCATTAAATAGCACAAAGACAAATGACTAACAGGTGCGCGAAATTAGCGCAGACGAGACAAGAGAACGAAGGGGCAGGGCCAAGATGCAAGACCGGAGAGCACATGGCGAATGTAAACAAAACAGAGGCCATGTGCTTCCACACAAGACGAAGACCCAGAGCATGCGTTCAGATCCCGACTCCAAGAAACAAGAACCAAGACTAGAAGCAATCAGGAACCAAACAGCACGCTCTGACACTAAACACAGGGCATGTCAGGATCCTGGCAAAATAATCTTTAAATACTCAGAAACACGAAGCCAGGACCCTGACATGAAGTTTGTCATTATCCTTGTATGAAACCCATTCCATGTATGAGGGGTGCTAATATAACCCCAAAGGTCTATGTGTTTGTGTTTTATGGACTTTATGGCTGTATTCTGTCATGTGGTATTGTTCCATTGTTAACCTCAGACAGACACAGGAGAACTGAGATGTGTGTGTTTGTGTGTGTGCCTGTTTTATTTCTCCTCCCAGGTTCACCAGCGTCTGTTCTTTTCTGTGCTCTGGCCTCTGAAAGTGCTAATCAGCTGTTCTTCTGTCTCCCTGCCACTTACTGTGATGTCAGAAGTCAAGAAAACAGCCAGGCTGTGTCTTTGTTCATCCCTTTACTTTCATTTACTCAGTCCCTCATTCAGATAAAGCACTAAAATATCAGGTTGACTGACACATTCTCTAAGACACACATCTTAGGATACATCTTAGACACACATTCTCTAAGACACACATCTTAGGTCACATCTTTCTAAAGAAGATCTAAGTGGTCATTTCCCATGTAAACATGCCACAATATTAGTAGCTATCCCAATAAAAAGAGCCTACACTACAGTGTCCATGATATTCCATATTCTGGTCCCTTTAGAAGCTATGGCAAATGTCCCTCCTTAGTCTATGGAATATTTTAAATCATTGTAATGAAAAGTTCACAAAAGGTATCACAAAAAGTATAATATGCATCCATAGCATAAACAGTTGAAGGAAAGTTACACAGCAAAGGTCAATACTTTTGTCTGGGGTTCTTTCAAATGGTAATAGGGATGTTTGCTTTAGCATATGCACCTCAGGTTTAAGAGTTCTAATGCTCTATGAATGTGTGCTAATGTATTCTGACGGTCTACATTGGACTTGCTGAAGACATGCTGGGCAGGCAGCCGGAGATGTCAGACTGCAATGACATCATCACAAGCAGTCTGCATCACAAGGCAGCAAAAGACCTAAAGTGTGTTGTTGCCCCTGCTACCGCTTTACCTGTACTGGACAGCCAACATTACAACATAACCTAATCACAAGTTAAACATGATTTACTAGTAACATTTTTTAATTACTATATTTGTCTGTAAAGTACATATTGCACTGCTGATGGGGAAAGCATGTTTTGGTTATATAGCAAGACAATGTGCCAGTGCAGAGACAATTCCATAAATTACTTCATAGCCAATTTTTATATTTCATAAAGTATCAGTATTTTTTCATAAACCTTGAATAGTGCAAAGAATTGTGGATAATAGTAAAAAAGTAGTAAATAGTAATAGTAATCATGCAAGGATGCAAACTATGAATTTCTACCAGAAATAAAATGCTGTTTGGGCACTCCTGAATTTGCAACATGCTATGGCAGAATGCAACACTCCTCATTTCACATACTATATACTGTATGATGGATAGTATGCAATTAGAAACTACTTTCCATACTCTATTCTTTCTCTGTTTCCTTATATGGTCATTGCTGTCTACATTTCACTTCATATTTCTTTCTGTCCTCTAATTTCTCCACATATTACACCCTCTCTCTCTCTTTCACTCCGATTGTCCTTTTCCCAGTAGGTTATTCCCTAATTTTGACACCTTCTGTTCTTTTTCTTTTTCTCTCTTTATTTCATGCTCCCACTGTAGGTCAATCTGTAATCATATATTCTACAGCATAAGCCCCAGTCTAATCTCAAGAGTCAATACTCCTTAATTAATCTTATTTGTTCCTTATTTTTTTCCATCTCCTGCGCTCCACTGGCAGCCTAAAAACACCACACGTTATTCCTCTGACCTGTTTGTTCAGCTGTAATTAAATATTAAAAATAACACAGTTAGTGCAGCTTTTACCATTAAAATCACAACTGTGAGATGATTTAATATAGATAATATATTTAATATATGGTTCTCCTGTAGCTCGGTGGTAGAGCATTGCGTTAGCAATGCAAGAGGTTGTGGGTTTGATTCCCAGGGAGTACATGTACTAAGAAAATGTATAACTTCAATGCACTGTAAGTCGCTTTGGATAAAAGCGTCTGCCAAATGCATAAATGTAAATTTAATATAGAGCTTTGTAATTCATTTTGTGATTAGCAGAACCATCTGACCTACCCCATCACTGACCAAGTAACTGATGATAATACTAACAAAGTCATTGTGCACTGCATGTTTGAAAATATTGCATTAAGAAGGAAGAAGATTCAGGAATATGATGTAATACAGAGAAACAAAATAAAATTATATTATTTAATATTTGTATTTTCTGCCTTTAAGTAGTCTATTAGTGATTTTGTGATTTTAAAACTATATAATTACATTAAGAGCTTTGGACATGAACATTTTATTGAATCATTCATGAATCTGTTGGAGTTATCAGTTATCACATGAAGGCGTGATAACACTGCACTGTTTTTGTTCACACTATTTGTATTCATTTAGACATGGACACACACACCCTGTAGATACTGCAGATGAACACACACACACGGAGGCTTCCCCCTATGCTCCCCCCAGCATCTCTTGGTCTTATTCACATTCTGCCAGGTGTTCCTGGCAACCCAGACAAAATCTCTTCAGATCGCACAGGGGAAGGGCTTGCCTTACTGTAAGTGCATAGAAAGCCCTGTACAGCCTTGAGGGTATCTGGAACCCTTTAAAAATGTCTGGCAGCTCCTTAAAGGATTGTTCCTGACTATATGTAATGATAATGAGGGTTATTAATGAAATAATTACAGTCTTGGAATTCTGGACAAAACCACAACTAATTGTCTCATTTGATCCCCATAGGTTTAGTTAGTGTGGGTAAAATGTGCTTCTTCAGTGAGAGGAAGAAATGTATATTTTCAATAATATAAGCTGATCTTTTATTTTACATATGTTTGAAAAGAAAACCTTACCTGGCGTTGATGGCCCAAACTTAAAATCAGGCATTTCCATTATCAAGTAACAATTGTTTACATAGCTGCCAATTCTAACATTGTTGTAGTGACATGCTATGCTAACCCTCATAACCACATATAGATATATATCTTCCAATTCCTCCCTTGACTGCCATTTAACATTTATACAGCAAATCACAGCTAAAGAACTTATTAAAAACAATGGCATTGTGACCCGCATTTAAAAAAGCATTTATATTTGAGGTGACAGGTTTACTGTATAGCTACTGACCTTGGAACAAGCTTATGGAGAAAGGACACGGCCAGGCTGTGTTAGGGTTAGTGTTCAAAGCAGACAAGCTATAAGCTATTACTCTTTCTGTCTCTTTCAAAAATTGAATAATTGACCCACATGGGTGAAATATAAACTTGTGTATGAATATGTGTGAATATTTAAATTCCAATCCATTTATTTGCTTTTTTATTGTTGATATAGTGGACAGGAAATTGCGGGTAGACAACCTGCTGTCACATTTACAAGAGAGAAAGAGCATGAATGCATGTAAAGTTGTATGAAAATGTATATTTTATTGTTACATTTTATTTAGACACTTTTGGAAGTTTGGATATGTAAAAACTTTGCAGCTGGGCACGTAAATTAACGTGTTTTAAAACAAACATTTTTGCAAACATATGAATACATGATGTGAAGGCTATATACCAAATATGTCTGCTGAGTGTTAAAATTATAATTTATAATCAGAAATAATCAGAAATAATCAGTGGATTGTAGCAAATCAATCTGGAGTTCTGTGACAACGTTCTGCTACCTCATTAATATTCACAAGTCACACTGATAAGTATAACATGCCTCCCCTCACACATACTTCAGATCGTTTCTATGCCACTGTCAGCATGTTTTTTTTAAAGACAATGTTACAGTAAGAACATCATTCTTTAGCACATGTACAAGCTAATGTAGGTGCTGCTGGGAAATGATGCAAGGCTTTACAGATCTATCTTTTCCATATTCCTGAATAGTGGAGCATGCAAAGTGTTAATTTTATTTTTATTGTTATAGTAAGGAAAAAGGAAATTGTAATACTCTGCGCTTTTGCATATTCATCTATGCAGAAACCATATGAGATTAAAGTGGCTTTAATCTCATATTAAAGCCACAGATTACAAGTCGTTTAATTACACTTTGTTCTCCTACAGAGACACTCTGATTTTGACCGTGCCACGCCTCCCCCTGCCTCTCTGTCATCCCCTCATCACTTTCTGCTGACTAGGGAGTCCCTGAAAGTGCAGAGTGGCCCCACCCATTTGCAGACACATTGCAGGGGCCCCCACAATGCAATTAGATGAAATCCCAGCCTCTGTGAAGAATGTGTGTGAGTGGCTTCTGAATTATAAGTGAATATATGTTGAGTCAGCACAAACAAAACTTGGGTCCAAACACACATACTTATGCCTTCATTTTATGAAGAGGCAGAAAGGAGTCAGAAAACAAATTAAGGAAGAGTGAGCAGGGAAAGATGGTTGCTGGAACATGAGAAAGAGAGAAGGAGAGAGAAAGAGGAGAGAGAGAGAGAGAGAGAGAGAGAGAATCATCTCAAGACATTGTTGGAGAGATGAAATTAGACCAATACAGGCAGGGACAGGGGAGTAGCATTTAGGAGTCACAGGAATTCAATGAATGCTTTAACTTTTGGCAGAACCTCAATCAGAATTGGATTAAATTACATAAGGGGTTTTAATTGAACAACAACAGTAAATATTCAATAACATAATTCAACATTTTAAATGCGCAGACATGCCAGAAATTGAATTGAAAGTGACGTATTTGTAAATATATGGTAACCCATACATGAAATACATGAACCCATCCAGTCAGTAGTGAACACATAGTGCAGTGCCCAGGGAGCAACTGGGGGAAAGGTGCCTTGCTCAAGGGCACCTCAGTCAATTCCTACCAGCTGTGAGAATCAAACCTGTGACCTTTACAAGTCAGACTCTCTAACCTTTAGGCCACATCTGCCCAATGAGATTTTAAACCCCAAGACCACACTGACAATCTGTGATTTAAAATTTAAACTTGGAAATAAACAGAAAGTTTTATGTTTTTTGAAGAGTTAAAATTTTAATCTGCAGTATTTATGTATCAATTGTCAGAAAGCAGGTCTGATCCAAGTTTTAATAACAAAAACAAAGCAAAAAGCCAACAACCACATTACAGTAGAACAAGATCAGACAAAGAACATAGGTAACAAGAGGGCTTAAATACAATGACTAATTAGGGTAATAAGACACAGGTAAAAACAATGAGGAACGGGAAACAGAATAAACAGGGGTGTCAAACTCTAAACTCTGCAGGACACTGGCCCTTCGGGAGCTGAGTCTGATACCCCTTGAATACAGAAACAGAACCAAACTGATATGAACCATGACTTTGCCACCCATGGAAACAGCAGTTATCAACTGTTTTTAGCTCAGCAAACCATGCTCTACGCTACTAATGAGAGCAAGATCGCCCTAAGTTGCTTTCTCCTGTCTTGGAAAGCTCTGGACTGGGTTACTGCGATATGGGATAACCACGGTCCTTCTTCCATGTCTTACCCTACCTTCATGCACTTCCTAAGGGAGGTTTTGAGCACCCAGTGGGAAGCAAGAGTCCTGGGGACTGCTTGTTGACACTTCACCAGGGCCACTCTACAACAGCAGCATACGCCCTCGAATTCCACACTCTTGCCGGTCAGACTATATGGGTTGAGGACACGCTGAGGCTGTTTGCCGTGGGCTCAACGCCGAACTGCAGTCAGAACTGGCATATCACAATGAGGGATGCTCTGTGGATGAGTTCATCAACCTGACAATCCCCATAGACAATCTCCTCTGCCCCCGAAAGCCCCCCCAGACCGACCCTGGCATCAGCTGACTACCGCTCCTCCACAAATCAACCCAAACCCATGCAGATGGGACCATCCAGACCCCCGTGGACAGAGGCAGCCACCTGGGCCTTTGAAGACCTGAAATGTCGCTTCACCACTGCTCCCATTCTCCGTCACCCAGGTCCCAATCTCCATTTCATTGCGGAGGTTGACGGCTTCAACACTGGGATCAGGGCTGTGCTCTCCCAGCATTGTGAAAACCTTCCCAAAATGTTCCCCTGTGCTTTTTCCTCACATAAGATGTCCCCTGTAGAGCAAAATTACCACGTGGGCAATCATGAGCTTCTCGCCATGAAGGCAGCGTTCAAGGAGTGTGCACAAGTAAATTAAAATTACACACAAATGTTTAGAATTATGTACGATTATTTTTGACAGTGATTTTATTCCATTATATTCCACAATACCTGGTAGACTGGGAGGGTTACAGTCCGGAAGAGAGGTCCTGGTCCCAGGTTAGGACATCCCGGACCCCACACTCACTGCTGACTTTTACAGAGCTCACCCCAAGAGACCGGCCCCACGTCCCCAAGGTAGACCCCAGCGTCAAACCCCTTGCATCAGGAACTGCTCGCAGGGGGGCCTCTGTTATTAACCCTGCTTCCAACTCCGTTGATACCCTCAATGACCACCGGAGGTCTCCATCACTAGAATACTTGAATTACATTACCCATAATCCCACATACCCGGCTAATGACCTCCACAACCGTTATCTAATCTCCCATTAGTTGTCTATTTAAGCCCAGCACATGCAGGGCTTTATTGCGAAGTCTTGTTTTGCCACAGTAAACAATTCTAAGCGTTTCTTAGATTACTTCTTTTATATTTTAACCTTGCTTTTGACTCTGTTTGTGATTCTTGCCACCTGCCCTGATCTTTGCCTGTTTGGAATACTGTTTGTACCCTAGCTATCTTGTATTTAATAAGTATTTAATTTAAAATGTAAATATGGTGTGTAATTACATTTTATTAAATTAGAAAAATGCATTTGGTGTTGAGCGTTTGGACCTCCCTGTAAATCCATTGCTCTCGAATTAGCAAAAGTATATCAAAAAATACCTGCACACATAAAGGATTGCAAATAATGAAATTGAATTATCTTTACACTGCAGTCTCTTTACAATTAATCAATCAACCTGCAGTCCTGTGTTCTCAATATTTTGTAATAATTTCGAACATATCATGGACTCTTAAAGAGCTAATTTGGATTGCTGAAGAATAATTCATCTTCATTCAGTGCCTGGAAGGAATTTGCAAGCCAAACCAGGTGAATACTTTAACATTGTATTATCAATGTTGATTTGCCCTATCACTTCCCACAGTTGGCAGTTAGATAAACAGTTCAGGAATTTTCACCACATACACTGATTTTAAATCAGCCTCTGGGTAGTTGCTGTGAGCAAAGATTTTTGCTTACTGTAAAAATCATATTTTTAAACCCCCAATTGTCCGTAAAAGAAGTTTTATCAGATTTCAATTTAGCTTACCTCTTTAGATTACTTAAAACCTTTCTGAATTTTTACAATTTAAAAAATGCAAATTTACAAATGGGGGCATCCCTAAAAGTAGGTTTTGATCAGATTTTAATGGAATGAAAGAGACCCAGGGAAGGCATCACAATGCTAAAGGCAAATAAAAATCCACTTATTTCTTTAAAACTGGTCCTCTGCTTAAAGCACCATCTTTTTATTTCATAGTTAATATCCAGAGTACCTCTGTTAGAAAGAGCAGCACTCTTTACTTTCTATTAAAATAGTGTTTGGATTAAATTAAAATTTTAGACATGGAACTCCTGAAATAAGACTATCCTTAATAAACTGCACCCATATCTATCCATGACTCAAAGAACAGACAGATCCTGTTTGTCATAAAAAATATTTTATAGTAAACAAGTTTGATTTACACCCGATTTGCAATTGGGGGTTAGGTGCCTTGCTCAAGGGCACTTCAGTTGCTACCTGCCAGCACTGGAATCGAACCAGCAACCTTCAGATTAGAAGCCTGACTCTAAGTCTAGCACTGAAAACAAAGGTAAAACAATTTGTTCCAATATAAATTAAACAAGTACAATATTTTTATTGGTATAAGTAAGTTTTATTAAGTATCAGTATTTTTTAGACACAAATAACACAATCCTGATGGTATATAATTAATAACGCACATAAGGAAAGTCTGTTAAATGTTGTGCTGTGCGGAAGCACTCGTGGCTCTGCAGAATGGTAGACACAAGCATCTCAAGTTTATTTTTTATTTTAAATCTGATCATGTCAGATTTTAAAAGTCTGCACAACACTTTACAGCACAGAGTGCTTTGGGAACTTGTCACAATGTAATGCAGGCTTTGTGAAGAGGCTGTTATATAAGGATGGGTAAATGGCAACAATATTGGACCCAAGAACAAACCCTCAGCCTGTAAGCATACTCATCTCACATGTAAAGAGTGAATTCACACAGTCTTTAAGGCACAGCATCAAAAATGGCCTATTTAATTCTGAGGGTTAATTAACTCATCAAACAACAAACAGTATTATGGATGGTGAATGTAACGAAGAGTCAAAGACACAAGGATCCATTTGCAGTGTTTTAATACAATAAACACACAGGCCAGGTCAACAACAGTAACAGGTATTTCGGAGGCAGAGCAAAGACGTTATCGAGGAACAGGCAAGGGTTGGAGGCAGGCAGCAAGAATCATATAAACCAAACACAGTCCGAGATCAGGGTAGGCAGCAAACAATCGTATAATCCAAAGCACAGTACAGAATCAGAAACGGGTAATCCAACAGAGTAACATAAACGGTCAGAATCGATGCCAGGGCAAAACAAGACTTCACAATGAGTCAACGTAAGGTTGGGACTTATACACAAGAGTTATACACATGAGTTAACTAGATGCAAGTGAGCAGGAAGTTGTCAATCCCTGGTATGTGGCATTATGGGAGATGTAGTTCAACACCGAGACTAGTATTCAGGCGACGGTTCCCTCTGGTAGCGCGGAGGAGGTGAAGCAGGGACCTCTTCCGTAACAGTGAAAGTCCTTTAAATTTCTCTTTTAAATTTAAATACTCAACCAATATAATTTCAGTTTATAGCCATTTTAAAACAATACACATCTCACTGTTACTTGTTTTCAAATTTAATGATGCATCCAGTGTCTATTAAATCTAAAAGGTATTTACCACACTACAATCTACAGTTATGCCAAGAGCTGCTTGTTTTTCCTGAGATCAATATACACATCTCATCCTTCCTGTAGTATTTTTCTGCAGGAAGAATAAAGACCCCATAGGTCATCTGTCAGTATAAATATATTTAAATGTGTTTAACTGCTGTTAACTGTGTTAACACTGCATCTGGGTTGATGCTATGGGGAATGTCTCTGTTGTGTTATGTGCGAGTATATTAGGGAACCTGTAGAGGGTGTCATCAGCTTTTTTGTCTTCAGACGTTTTGTATGTTCTTGTGTGGAAGTGCTAATGTACCCTGCTGAAAAAGTTTTAGAAAATGTGTGCCCCTGTGTCAGAGGTTTTTGTGTCAGATGTTTCTTGACTAGACACTTGTAGGCTATCTTTTATTGGGCAGGGCAACATCTCTGCAGACATCAGGGAGAAGAAAAGGAAATTTCTCCTTGCTTTGTCAGTCTCACCCTCTGAGCTTTTTGGCACATCTGTACAGTTTGTGGTTGAGAGGTTAGAGTGGTGATGGCACAGTCTTGAGCCTTTCAGAAATACATCTATGCATAGATCTCAGTCCTCGTCTAAAGCTGAGAAGAATAGCTGTAGCGAAGAATAGCAGGGAGACCTGGGTTGGAGCCCCACCTTTGACTACCCCTAGTCCAGGCCATCCCAGCTCAACACAGACCAAGAAAAGAATGTTTTTGGTTCAGACTTTTGGTTTAGGATTGGTTTGGTGTGTTTTTACAACCATCCTCATTGTATTATTGGAGTTTCCTGGATCCTCATGGGATTACAGGATGAACCATCTCTCTGATTCATCTCTCCTGAAACTCTTCCTCCCCTCAAGGAAGAGTTTTGTTGCCAGTATATTTTTCAGCCCTCCTCATTGTATATTTGGAGTTTATGTTTCAGTCTGAGACCACAATCTCGAGTAGGTGGCATCGGCATTGTATGACTCCCCTTGGAAAGCAGGGTTGAGTTAGCAGTTGAGTCCAATTTAACTCTTAAGCTCCCCTGAAGCTCCCCTGGCCAGAAGAGCAGCTGGAGACCCTTGTGGTGCTGTGGTCAGCTAGGCATTGCTTAACATGGGAAACCTGTGTTTGAATCCCTTCTCTGGGGTTTCTTGGCATTTTTATGGAGTTTCTTTATATAACTGCAGCCAGAGTTTTACAGCCTATAGACTGGCAGAGTTGCACCCTCCCCCTGTGGTGGAGGGGGAAGATATGGGGTCTTCAGCCTTTCCATCTTCTGGCTGGCAAAGGGGATGGTGTCCTGAATTGTGAAAATTAGCTATCAGCTGGCTTCTGTTTGACTGCTGTCTTCTGGGTTGTGTTGGAGCAGCTATACTATAGTGGGTCCTCCCCCCACAAGAGCTTCACCTTCCTGAGGCATGGGTTGAGTATAGAGGGATCGTTTATGCTAGGGGATCCCCCGCTCCCCCAGAGTGCCATGATGGCTAGCAGCTTCAAGTGGTAAGTTAGCTAACCGCTAGCTCCCCTTGGAATGCTGGTCATCTAATGTATACATATAGTGGATGGTGTGTTGGTGTGTTTGGATGGTGTGTTGACACTAGCCTGGTAGACCCTGTTTGAATCCTATGCTGAACACCTCCCCATATATGCAGTGTGCTACACTTTTCAGCAGGGCTCTACGTTTAGGCGATGTGGAGGTGTGTGCTAAGTCGCACCTTTACTCAGAAGGTCCTTGCCTCTCCCTGGGCTCAGTAAAAGGATGATACTTGAGTGACTGGAGCCATCTATTTGCTAGTCCCCCTCGAATGTCAGTCCTTGGGGTTGAGTGTGTTGGCACCCCCACTACAGAGGGCCCCCACTCCCTTGGTGACAGGCTGGCAAGGCTATCGGTTGCATTAAGCCAACTCTTTCAAAGGCACTGTCCAGCTTATCAATATTGCTAAGTCAAACCAGAAGCAGTGTCCCATTCCCTTTCTCAGAAAACCAAAAATGTCTGCTGCACTGAAGGTTCCCAAGAACAATTGGAAGAAGTTTGGCACAACCAGGACTTTTCCAACAGCTGCTCACCTGACCAAACTGAGCAAATCCTGCACTCCATATACACACAGCTGCCACCCTCTATATGCAACTGCTCTGCATGCACATACAGAGCAGTGGCATATAGAGTATAGTCTTTTTAACAGGATAAGAATGTACACTTACGTTTAGATGGCTAATTTATTTTTGTTGATATCTTTCTATTTAAAATTTTGGGCAGAACTTTAAGATGAACAGGTAAGAGTTTACAATTCAAAATGAAATACTCTTGCCATGTAAGAACTATATCATGTAAGGAACTGTCAATAGACATTTGAAATAATGCCACCTGATATTGGTTTTGTGTAGGTGTCAGCTGTTGGAATTATTATGTTTATTATATTTGTTGTCATGTTGATAACAAATAATGTAATGCTATTTACATCTGCTACCAGTCTTGCTGTCATTTGAATGTTTGGACAAAGCAGATATAAAATCCATCTTGTGATAAAATCTACTATGTCAAGGCTTGATATGTGAAAATTAAATTGCAAATGCAATTGCAAAAATTAAAGTGTAATATTGCATGATAACTGCAAATGTGCTTCTGTTGTGCTTCAAGGATGCACCCTGATTTACATGTATAATGCATAATGCAACCATCACCAGTTTTGTTTACCTTCACCAATGTTTAAAAGTCCATGAAAAAAGTCTAATATTTTCTCTTTTGAGTCTAATATTTTCAATGACACAACTGTTTTAAAAATATATTCACAAATCGAACTGAATCTACAGCATACAGTAATAACAAACCAACATCATGGCGGTCTGCTTTTTCATTAAGGATCTGAAGGATGAATAAGTCAATCTGAGTACACTGAGGTCATATTCTGAAGACCTTGGCAAGAACAGACTGTTGAGCAGTTGACACAGACCTATGTGCCAGTGGATCCTACTTGTGTGTGTTAAAAGCCTTCTGTGTGCGCATGTAAGATCAAAATAATAATTATTTTGCCCAAACAGAATTTGTTATTGAACCTTAGTAAAAGTGAGATGTACGTATGTTACGACACTTTAAATTGTTTATGCCTGTGCTTTTGTAAAGTTGGTCATCTTGTGTTGGGTTATGCTACCTTAAAATGTAGATGCTCTTGTGTGTGTGTGTGTGTTTGATCTCTGTTACGGTCCCTCTGTGAGTTTGGCAGAAAAGATTCAAGGTCACATCAAGAGTAGATATAGTAATCCCAATACAACACACAAAACAACATCCAGATTACACACAGAATGTTCTGCTGCTCCCCCAGTCATTCTAAACACTCCTTAAAACATGAAAACTGACCTACCTTTCCAGTGAAAAAAGAGGAACACAGAAGAAAAATACAGACAAAAAAACGGAGACAGATAGAGCAATGAGGGAGTCTCTGTTTGTCAAACATGGGATGTTAAGATGGATGTTGTAAGGTTTTAGGCCAGCACTAACATTTAAACATGTCCCGGATATTTAACTTTCAATACAATAACACCAAATACTATAAACCTACACTATAGACTATACATTATGGCATAGAGTGTCATGGAGTGAGTCATTTATGAAAGATTATGCTTTTTATCACATTCCCTATTGAAAATTGAAAACACTTTTGAACAAAAATAAAGAAAAAAATCATTTTTTTATGGTTTATTCATAATTTAGAAGACTATATTGTCATACTGCCTTGCAAAGGCAGACAAAATAACTACATATTCTTGCAAAACTTTTTTTTTTACAAAACATTAGACAAGCTTTCTGAGTTGTGGGAGCAAAAATTCTGTGTAGGTCTGGTTGTAACTAAAATTGTATCCCTAGAACTACTAAAACCAAGTAGCTTTGATTAACAATTTCAGTGGTTTCAGTGTTGGTGTAATTACTGTGTTTTGTGTCTTTGTAGAGCAAGATCGAAAAACAGGCAAACAAAAAACAGAAATGCTTCATTATAGTAAAGGTGTAAATCTGTGAGCAAACAGTGAAGAACAGAGGAAGACAATAGATAAATGCATGTACACCAATGTGTACCCGAGGTGTAAAGAGTTTAAAGCAGCAGTCTACAACTGCCCATAAGAGCAGGACAATGGCCCAGTAGCAGAGCAGACAATTTCCCGATTATATACTTACAATTGCTGTCTGTGCCACTGTCAGCATAAAATAAACAGTTTGATGCAGCCAACAATGTTACATTTACAGACTTAAAGAAAGATCATATAGAAAACACAGGAGAGCATAAACAGAAGAGAACAGAAGAAAGAGATTGGGCATAATAACATAATGAGACACACAGTAAGTGTGTGTGGAAATAGTTCTATATGAGATTAGGAATCGTAATAGAAATAGAGGAATGAAATAAGAAAAGCAGGTCTGGAGAGCGTTATCGATGAATCATTTTTGTGTGTACAAATGAATCCAGTAACAATGACGATCTGTGAAAACAGCAACGCATACAAATATCCATTATCAATCAGTTGTGTCATCCTGTTGCCTGACAAACGCACACTATACACTCATTCTTAAAAGAACAAGTTTTGCACCAGCATCACACAATGAGTAAATGCTTAGCTTGCCCTATGGGTGAAGAATGTGTTTGTGTCTAGTTTCTGATTGTGACATATACCATGTACACAATTATATTTCACATTGTCGTTTCCTGAATAAAATCCCACTCACTGATTAAAAATGCCAAACAGCTCAGACTGGTATGTGTGTGTTTGGTGCAGTTTTGGGCTTGGAGAGGTGGGGATGACCTTGTTAAATGCTGAGTGGGCTGTTGTGATTGGTTATCATTAATGTCTGTAAATCTCACCGGATAGCTTGTGCCTAAAGGGTTCTATCTTATTTAATCATACAGTAGACAGTGGAAGCGATTCAAGACCCTATCCGGGGGGCTTTAGCCCCGTCATCCCCCCACCCACCACCTTAGTCTGTGATTATGAGATATTGCTTCATGTTTAATCTTTAACAGGCTATTATTCCCATCCTTCACAGCTATTAAAAAGTAAAACTGTGTCAGTATTATCCATCACCTTATCCATCACTCCAGTCAGTGGCAGACCATGACATATTGTAATTTAGAACCGTTCTCTGTAACAGTACAGGTGCTGACCTCACATGTCTGCTCTTCATTACACTGAAATCCAAAACAAAGTGCCATAAAATACCACCAGTACTGATAAACAGATCTACAGGCAAACAGACCTACCTAAATGTAATCATCACCTGTGGAGAAGTGAAGAATAATTAAAGACAGGATATTATATGAACACACATTCAGATGTATTTACAACTATGACAACAGAATAAACAGAATGTATGTCAAGTCTTCATACAGATAATAATACTGTGCAACAGCAAATCAAATAAAGTTTCAGAGGACAGCAGTGTAGAGGATTAACATTGAGTTTTGTCCTCTGATAAAGCAATCTCCACCAAAGATGTAATTATTTATTAAAAAGTTCACTCAAAATTAATGTTAATAGATCTATTCTTCAGCATTCCCTATTTAAGGGAAACAAATATTATTCCAAAAGGGAAATATTTATAATATTGAACAATAAATTATTTGGGGAAGTCATAATAAATGTAATACATTGATGTAACACTCTTATTGAGCATGCAAGGATCAGCAGGATTAGACTCAAGATGAGCATGAACCACCACAACATCAAGTGTGATACTAACAAGACTTTATTAACTGGACTAAACACATAGTACTCTAACATACACACACAACACACATACAGTTTAGCATTGGAAGAGGTTGAAGCAGAATAAAGATTAAAGCATAAAGTTATTGGAATTTCAGCAGATCAACAGCCTGGGTGCACCATCATTTTCTTTATTCTAACACACCTCAGTGAAAGGGCTAATAATAGTTAATGCATCAATAACTAAGACTAAGTAGGATGCTTGCAATGTCTTGACTGTTGAAAGTGTCATTATGCAGTTAGTTAAGGCCCTAGTTGATTTTTGCTGGATGTTGTATTAATGTGAGTTTGATGCGGATGTCCTTGATGAATGAAAAGACAAGGCCATATCCTGGTACAAGCTTAAAGGTCTGCTGAAGACATCATCTAGCTCAGCATCCCCATCCTGATGAAATTCCTCAAAGGACTAAATAGATGGAACTGTAGAAGACAACCCAAAGGATAAGAGCCAAGAGATCCTAAAGTGTTGTGTGCTGTTTGGTATGAAGTGCTTTGTGGCAGCAGATGCTGTGTTATGGTAATATGGTTTCCATAGCAATTATCATCATTAACTTGAGATACACATGCCATAAATATCCCACTGTGGTGACATGTATGCATCTGGGCCTCAAGTAAGAATGGGGCTCTCATGAGAAAGGCTTCATAAATGACTGAATATATGGGCTCAAGTTCAGATGTAGTTTTCTGTAGTGTTTTGTGTCGGTGTGTCTATTTACAAACAAATAAGGTCTTAGGACAAATATTTGCTCTTTATTATATGACCATCAACAATAGCCCAAAATCTAGTCCAAAATCAACCCTAATAAGAAATGTTATGTATCAAAGGCTTACATGTACTTCTAGATAAGGAATATAAGCACAAAGGCAAATATTCACAGGCAGTTCCTCAAATCATTACTATCTCTGTTTGAAATGTGCTTTCGGGAGCCTACTGTTCTATTTTAAAATTGCATTTAACATTTCTTTAAGCCATGCCAAATACTTCACATTAAAAAATAAAGATTTTTTGAATTACTAATTTTTGTTTGCACTCTTCCCTTGCATTCTTCTTCTTGGCACTCTTCTTTTCTCTGGGTGCAATTCCTTGAGCCCTGCTCTTGGATTCTGCACTTACTTTATGCTCTTCTTCTTTACCTGAACTCTAGGCCTGACTTCCATCCTTCAATAGCCCTCTATTTTCTCATCTTTCTTTTTTTTTATCTTCTATTTTTTATCTCATGCCATCATTTTGGTTGTGAAGGTGTGTGTGGCGTGTATCAGGTTCAAAGGGTGATAATAAATTAACAGGCCAAAAGAAGCACTGAGACATGCAGCGAAATGATCAGAGCGATTAAAAAGCTGCATGTGTAGCTCTGATGCAACGCAAAAGATCATGGGTTCGATTGCCAGAGAGCACATGTACTGATACATTGACAACATAACTTAAGTGTGCTGTAAATCGCTTTTGATTAAAGCATCTGCCAAATGCGTAAATGTCAAGTAGGGATAATCAACATATCGACATTTATAGACATTTATAGTAGAGCAACCATCATGTGAACACATATACTAACATACACTTACAATTGAAAGAACCAAGTGGAAATGTACATTCATAAGTCTTTTAAGTGACATATAGGGGAAATTTGATACATTACACTAGTAACTGAATCAAACCGATCAAATTGTCAATTTTAACTAGCAAAGTTAGTAATACCAGTCAATAACTGACACTGGCTATTTTAAATCTCCTTTTTTAAACATGTAACCCAAACAGACTCATACTAGAATAGCCAAAATTTGACAACCCCCTTTAAGACAAGCGATCACTCGTAAGCAGGCCCAGATGAGATTTGTAGACTTTATCACATTTTCTGCATTGTTTCTAGGGGAAAAGCTGTGGATTTCTGTGGGGCGTATTTAAACTTGTTAAAACGTGTTTAACTAAGCTAACAGTACTACACACTTAATGGTAGCTGAAAGCCTAATCAAATTAGCCAAAACATGAAATAAACAAATATGCATAGGGTGGGTATATGTAAAATGATCTGTTCTGTGGGTGACAATTACATGTGGGTCATTATGTTATAACTTAAAGAGGTTATCTCCCATGTGCATATGCATCTTCATTCAATTCACACTAGAAAAGCATACATATGAGCAAAATTTAAAACTCAGAGAACATTGTGAAGAGTGTATTTTTGGGGAACTCACCGGGTCTTTTTTCTAGCTTTCTCCCTCGTGTGCCACAAAGTCGGACTTTGGAGATGAGGATGAGGATCTGTTTCTGGCAGAGAGACTTGTTGCTCTTGGGGCAGGGCTTGTGTTTGTTGGTGATTTGGTGGTTGGCCTGGGGGTCCTTGACTTCCCTTCGCTGTCGGATCAGCGTGCTGGCAAGGGCAGCCATTTCTGTGCCCTACTCACCAGTGGGGCACAGAGCACATTAGTGGACCGCCCACCTGTTCGATCACCCAGGGCCACAGAAAAGAGTAGCAGACTAGGGCAGATAGTAGAGGTCACACAGCCCTGGTCTCTCACTTTCCTCCCTCAGTTTTAGATTGACTATCAATACTCAGAAATCATGCAGATTCCCCAAATTCAGAAACAAAGCAGACAATGTCTGATCCTCCATCCCTTCGGTACCTGAGATCAGTGTGATGAATAATATAAGACTGAAGGATGCTTAAAAAAAAGACAAACAGAAAATATCCTATGGAGAAAAACAATAATATCCTAAGACAATCTTACTGAAATGTAAAAAATTCCATTACCTGATTTAAAGTATTGCATCCATCAGACTGTGAACACAAATGTATAAAAAACACAAAAACAGGTAAAAGTCCAAAACCTGTGTGGTCAACCCTGTACCTCATGTCTGTAGGAGTCAGTAGGTGATTTGACTAAGCCTGCCTGACATTCCCCTTTGCTCCTTCTCTGCCAGCTCCCTTGAGAGTTTTTGTTAATTCCAGCGGCTTCCTCAGATAGAGGTGACATTCATGAATGAGCAAGGAGGAGAGTAGAGGGGACCACCAAACCTCCCCCAGACTCCTCTAAGACAGCCAGGCAATGAGTAACCAACTATGAAGCCCATAGATCTGTGTCCTTCATGGCAGCTAGGAGGAGAGGAAGGAGGCAGTGATGAAGATGAGATGATGGAGGAAGGGGAATGTTCAGGATAGACGGTGCAGGTATTTGTCCAGGCACAGATGCTTCTAGATGCCATTTATTTTCAGATGCAGCCATGAAGGTCTTGTCAGAAGAACATCCCCAGGTGCTTTTGGGTCAGCCTTGATGCTCCTTTGTTCTGCTTCAGCCCAGTTCTCCAGAATTCTGATCAGCCCACACACTGATGAAAGTATTCTCACTCCAGCAAGGGTGCATATCGATGTCTCTTCAGCAAGACTCCTCCAAGATTCCATGCAAGAATGTGTGCGTGTAAGCAGGAGAGTGAGATTGATAAAGTGTGTGAACATGTGACTGCGTGTCTGCTCACCCTCCCTTTCTGTCTCTGCACACACTGAGTTACGGAGCCAACACTGGAAACATGCTTTGCTTTACTTCTTCTTTCTCTCTTTTTATCTTTATGAAAAACCCTCACCTCTTTTCTGCCCTCCCTCTATCCCTCCCTCTCTGTCACTCAGACCCCTCCTTGTTTTCGCATCACTCAAAATCCTTCCTTCTCTGTGTGTCCCCACAACCCACCTCTCTCATTCCTATATTTCCTCCCCCTTGTCTGCTCTCTCTCTTGCTCTCCCTCTCTCTCTGGTTGCTGTTGTGGTCAGGACCGTTAAAAATTAAATTTGCCTTATGCTGCCTTAAAGCGACGAGAGAGAGAGAGAGAGAGAGAGAGAGAGAGAGAGAGAGAGACAGAGGCACCTCTCTTTTATCTAACACTCAGTCTTTATTTACAATCTTTCTCACAGACACAACACAAACACAAACAAATTCCACATGAAACAAGATGTTACAGATATGCACACAAGTGTGAAAAATAGGCTAAATTGTTATGCAACTAACAAACCTAAAAGTGAGGTGGACGTGGTGGCCCATGCTTGGAATTTGTCCCATTTCACACCTGGACCAGTGGGCAGCACTGTGGCACCTGGAGAGCAATCAGGGGTTAGGTGTCTTACTCAAGGGCACTTCAGTTGTTACCTGCCAGCATTGGGGATTGAACCAGCAACCATCTGGTTACAAGTCCGTCTCTGCCCCCAAACACACAGCAACAGCATGTCACACAGGTCTGATGGCAAAACAAATATATTGTTACTTTGTTATTACATGTTTAAACAGCATTAAAACTGTAAATTAAAACAAAAGAATTGTATTTTGCTTACTGTTACTGTAAATTATTTTCTTTGTTAAGCATCTATAAATCAATTGTAACTACGGCAATATCTGTTTATATAGCTTTAATTAAGCATCAAGATTATTAAAGCATGTTTATCACTGTGAATAATAAGTCTTAATCTTTAGATCTTTCTCTCATAGTTACTGTATATATATATATATATATATACATACCTCAAACCTTCTCTCTTTTAACCTTGAATCTATCACATTTCCTCTCAAATATCCATGTCACAGTTGATAAAAACAAAATTCATTCATCTAACACAGGAAACAGGGGAAATTGACTTGCGTCTGCAACGTTTTACCTCTTTTTAAGGACAGGAATCTTATAAAATCACCCTTTAAATGCAGTGAATACTGATTTAAATATCTTTTCTCTCCTTTTCTGCCTGAGTTATGGGTTGAAACAATCACCCGGCTGAGCAGCAGCAGTGTGAACTCAGGTTGAATAGGGCTCTGATGCTTAATTCAAATGAGCCTTATAAGTAGGTTTTATAACCCACGGCAAGTATGAATTAGTCATGGTCTTTGACACCTCTATTTGTCTGTTGATCTGCCGCCAGGGCAGTATTGGTACTGTGGAAGATTTGTTTCTTTTTAAGCCACCCAGTCAAAGCCATTTTAATCGGCCGAGTTGCAGCTAGTATGTCATCCAGTGGTGATGCCAGACAGAGACATGTCAACTATAAGACATTCAAACCATCTGGGAAATGTAATGTCAAAAATACACACGGAGGACAAAGACATGACCATGATGTAAATGATTTCTTTACTGTCAAAACCCACTGTTGTGTTATGAACAGATTGTTTAATCGGTCAAATGAGATTATGTTCATCTGAAACACAAGAGACTCCTTAGTATTTATGTACATACTAGTTTTCTTCCTTTTCTCACCATCACCTAAAATTTGTCTGCTGATTTCTATTTCATTCTATAATGCACTACAAAAGCATAGACATCCACTTATGAATTGATGTGGGTGGTAAAATTATAATAACTTCCTCATTACATAATGGTGTGAAGAATTATGAAGGTTATATATTGTAGTAATTCTGTTTGTTAATCAGAATTTACAGCATGTCAGATATAACATTTAGCATGGCAAGGCAAAGCATTTCACAGTAGTGAATCAAAGTGCTTCTAAATGTTTTCTATATAAAACATTTTACTGATTATAAAATACATTTATTTAAATAAATTTTTTGCTTTTTACAGTGGTTATTGTACAACCCCAAATCAGAAAAAGTTGGGACAGTATGGAAAACACACACAAAAAAAAAAAGTAGTGATTTCTAAATTTACTTTGACTTGTGCTGTTGTCTGTAATGAAATACATTTAATGTGTTCCTCATGATTTTTATTGTTTTTTTCTTCTTCTTCAAAAAAAACAAAACCCAAAATTCCTATTTTGGTTCTTGCAACACATTTCAAAAAAAGTTGGAACCGTAAAGCATTTACCTCTTGGTAATGTTGCCATTCCTTTTCACAACACTTAAAAGACGTTTAGGGACTGAAGCCACCAAGTGAAGAAGTGTTTCAGGTGTAATTTTGTCCCATTCTTGCTGCAAACAAGTCTTAAGGTGGGCAACAGTACGGGGTCTTCATTGTCGCATTTTGTGCTTCAAAATGCGCCACACATTCTCTATTGGAGACAGGTCGGGACTGCAGGCAGGCCAGTCAAGTACCTGTATCCTCTTCTTCCGCAGCCAGGACTTTGTAATGTGTGCAGAATGTGGTTTTGCATTATCTTGTTGAAATATGCATGGACGTCCCTGGAAATGATGTCTTCTTGAAGGCAGCATATTGTGCTCCAAAATCTCTATGTACTTTTTAGCATTAATGGTGCCATCACAGAAGTGCAAGTTACCTTTACGAAGGGCACTGACACAACCCCATACCATGACAGACCCTGGCTTTTGGACTTGTTGCTGGTAACAGTCTGGATGATCCTTTTCTTCTTTGGTCCGGAGCGCACGGCGTCCATTTCTCCCAAAAAATACCTGAAATACTGATTCATCTGACCACAGTACATGTTTCCACTGTGTAATAGTCCATCCCAGATGCCGCCGAGCCCAGAGAAGTCGACGGCGCTTCTGGACACTGTTAACATAGGGCTTCCTTTTGGCACAGTACAGTTTTAACTGGCATTTGTGGATGTAACTATGTATTGTGGTACTTGACAAAGGTTTGCCAAAGTAGTCCTGAGCCCATGTGGTGATATTGCTTATAAATGAATGACGATTCTGGATGCAGTGCCGCCTGAGGGATCAGAGAGCACTGTTGTTCAGCTTAGGCTTGCGCCCTTGTCCTTTACGCACTGAAATTCCTCCACATTCCTTGAATCTTTTAATTATGTTATGCACTGTTGAAGGTGAAATAAGCAAATGTCTTCCTATCTTTCTTTGAGAAACATTGTTATTAAACATGTCAATAATTTTCTCATGTATTTGTTGGCAAACTGGCGGTCCTCGGCCCATCTTTGCTCCTAAAGGACTAGACCTTTCTTGGATGCTGCTTTTGTACCAAATCATAATTACAATCACCTGCTGACATCACCTGTTTCAAATCACATCATTATTTAACCAATTTACCTGATTACTAGCCCTAAATTGCTCCTGTTCCAACTTTTTTTGAAATGTTTTGCAAGAACCAAAATTGGAATTTTGTTTTTTTGAAGAAAAAACAATAAAAATCATGAGGAACACATTAAATAATGTGCTGTTGTATTGTCTGCAATGAAATACAAGTCAAAGTAAATTTAGAAATCACTACTTTCTTTTTTTATTTGTGTTTTCCATACTGTCCCAACTTTTTCTGATTTGGGGTTGTATTATACATTGTATATTGCAAATAGTGTCAGTTGTTACTGGCTGTAAGGTGGTGTAGTAGTGTGTAAGGGTTAACTTTATTACTAAATTACATACCCCACAGACTTAAAAACAAAAGTAAATGTTTGTTTGTTATGTTCTGCTGCATTGCAGTTATGCTAAGGGAAATCACAATGTTAAAAACCTGACATTGGCTACACTGTGAAGACAATTTCAAATGGCTTACTAAATATATTAAACATAGTACTAGAAAAACTGGAAAAAATGCCAAACAGTTTCTGTGTAAGTTAGGGGTAGGTTTAATAAATGGAAAATACAATTATCTTTCTATCAAAACAACCAGTGTGGTCAATAGGATCGTAAAGTGAGAAAAAATGAAATTGAAATACAATCATGAGTGTGTATATGTAAGTGTGTACATAAAGTTAAACATAAAGTTACTTCTGTAGTCTTTGTGATGTGAGGAAATTTTGTGTCTAAACCAAGGGCAGAGCATGAACAGACATATGTGAATACTTTATATGTGAACTTTAATTGCACTAGTGCATGTCCATTAAAGGGTGGTGAATGCTGGCAGAGAGGACAGACCTCTCCCATTGTAATCAGTCTGTTAAAACAAATCACTCAACTACTGCCATTATATAGACTTAACTACATGCTGAGATAATGTAGATTTCAGAAAACATTTTCTGAAACAAAGTTTTTAACACACCAACACTCACATACAAATGTTCCAGCCCTAATCACTGCAGTAATTTAGCAACAGGCCAAATATAGCTGCAGACGCAACTCAGTAAACTAGATAAACAAGTTGCTGTTTTCTCAGTACAGTTTTTCTTCAGGAAACAGAGATACAATGCCTTTGTTTACACTACACACAAATACATTTTTTTCAGATCCTATCTTTAGAACAAAATGTTCACACTGTCGTTTTGAAAAGGATGAGATCTGTGTTGTCTGTTAAGACACAACAAAACAACTACTTGGAACAACCACAAACTACTTGGAATCTGATCTGACTGAGACACACTCCAAAAATTTTTTAAACCACATATGCATGTTTGTAAAAATGACATGTGTTATTTTGATGGTTGGATTTAAGTCAGGTACACTAAACAAATCACATTTTTTCTGCTTGTCTGAACTGAGCCAAAGGATGTGACCATAGGTGAGAACTGTCAAAATAAGGCAAGTCCCAGCATCCAAGAATCTTCATGTTAATGAATTCTTACAAGGTTAATCAGTACCTTCACAATGTAATAAATGTCAGTGGTTTCTAATGGCATCCTTCAATTTTACAGATTCAGTTCCAGTTTTTGTCAAGTCATACAAACCAGTCAGGCCACCACAAATAGCTAAAAGGTAAGTAGCCAATTAGCAGAGCCTAGTTAAGTATTGCTCCTTGTCCTAGTCACCATAGATGGAAAGGAAGAATATTCTGTGACAAAATGGTTCTAAAATATTATTTTTCTGTAAAGCTGCTTTGCTGCAGTGCAAGTGTGCAACTATTGAGGAAGAATCAGAAAAGAATGCAATGTAACATCTGCCTCCTTTAACCCAGGTAATGCTTACAACAGTCAACTTTGTAATCAACTTTGTATGTCTCCAATTAGATTCAACTGACACCAAAGAACCCGGCAATACATTTAAAAGATTGGACACTGCCTGATGATTGGACATGACTATCATAAGCAAGTATGTAATTTTGGCATCCAGTTTGTCTGTCCTGCAGCTTGTGGTTATTAGCTGGCAAATATGAGGGAGGCTACATAATTTAACAGTTCAATGTTCAATGCTCACAAATGCACTGATGAGAGTCATTGTGCAAGGTTGATATGATAACCATTGGGGGTGGGGGTAAAGGGGGGTTTTAGTATTGCAGCTGTCTGAGCAGTACACCACTTAATCCGGCCCTTAGCCTTGGGGGAAACAGAAGAGAAAGAGAGGTCAATTTCTGTTGTCTGAAGACAAACTGCAGGGGCTAAAAGTGGATTATTGAGCTCTGTTTTCTCTTAGTGTCCAGCTTTGTGTGTATTTGTGTGCGTTAAAGAGATGACCCCAAATGTTTCAGCCTCTGTTTGATTGGTAATACAGGGCGCATCTGTTGACATATCAATTAAAACACTCTGAGTTTAGTGTAAGGGCTAAACAGAGTTCAGTAAAGAAACATCAGGAGGAGAAGATATAGGTGATAACAGAGATGAGAGGGCAGACAGAGGTGATTCAAAGGACTCCAGTGGTCCCCTGCTGAAAAAACTTATGGGGCCCTTGTGGACCCAGCACACACAAAAAGAAACAGTGAAATCAATTACTTGTGTTGCCTATTCTGTTGCATCTACATTCAAACGAATTAAAAGGAGTGATAAAAATAACCTGAGAAAGACTCTGATAGATCAAAGAAATCACAGAGCAGAGAACAAATAACAGTGGACGGAGTGAGTAAAAGAGGATGACAGCATTGCTTTTTTAGTAAAACGCTCAATTACATATTTCAAAGAGATTTATTTATGTCCAAGAAAGCAAGTGAAAAAGAGAATGAAAGTTAGGTAGAAAAGCCACAGGATGACGCACAGGATCCTAGAGCCATCACATAGGCTCCAGTCACAAAGTCTCTTTGCAGTAATAGCATCAAGAGTGTTTTGTGTGTGCAGACATACTTTTATGTACATGTGTGTATGTGTGTTGAGTGAAGCCAGTTTATAATAACACTGTGTGCTAGGAACCACAAGGAGATCCAAAAGCAGGTCACAAGTATTTATTTAGAAAACTGGAGTACAGACAGTCAACCAGAGAAATCCAAGCTGCAAGAAACAAGGAAGCATGAGTGCTCTGGCGCGGGCAGTAGGGAAGCTAACAGCGGGAGGACAGGGAGGATGATAGGCAGGGCAGGAGAGATAGCAGGGAGGAGAGTCAGTACAGCGAGGCCAGAGAGCGGGGAGGTAATCCAAAACAGGGGAAAACAGGAATCGGAACTAGAGATATGAGAGCAAAGACAAAACAAAATCTACTAAGTCTAAAAATGGGTCAGAAAACTGGCATAACCAAGACGATCTGACAAAGGACAGAAAACAAAAGGGAACTATAAAGCGAAGCTAATGAGAGGTAGACAGGTGCAGGTGGTAACATGAAACAAGGAGGCGGGGTTGACGAAGACAGTAGAGCACATGGCGAGCTGTCAAAACAACGACTATGTGCTCCAACAAAACACGAGAAACAAGGCACACAAACAAACAAAACCTGGGATGATCAGACCGAGGTCCTGACAATGTGGGCATGTGCGATCAGCACTGAGAGTTTAGATGGGGTTTTTCTCTCTCATCAATTTGTGTACATGATATGTGCCACTATTTTGGACAAGTGTGCAGTCAGTCTGTGAATTAGTTTTGACTAGTTTTCTTCCCAGTAGATCAAAGCACTAATATCTCTGCAATGTGAATGAAGAGTCATAGGAGAGAGGGTGAGTAAGAGAGAAAGACAGAGAGAGAGACAGAGAGAGAGACAGATAGAGATTGTCTCACTTGTTTATTTTGAGTGTTTTTCATCCCACTGCCAACTTTTCAGCCACAGTAAGAACTGTTTAAAAATTTGGTTTCCATAAATGCTACATTTGGTCAGAGGATTAACAGGTAGATACTCCTGTTTGTATGATTAAAAAGGCCTGCTGTTATAGTAACGTTTTTAACCAGGAGATGAAAGGATCATGACAGAGGAGTGCAGAAATAAATAGATTACATGGAGTGAGACAGAAATAATGGGGAAGGAACCAGGAGAGATTTCTTGCAGTCCGGTGCTATAGCAGGGATTTTAAGGAAGGTCAGGCCTCAAAGAACATCCTTAGGGAGTTGACCATCCAATTATCATGATTTGGATTAAAGGCTTAGCAGAAGTGTTATTCAGGCAGTTTTTGAAATCCATCTAAGGTCTGATAATGTAATTGCGTCTTCTAGTCCACTGAGAAGCAAATCATGTCTTGTTAATACCTACAAACCAGCCAACTCAGCCAAACCACCTTTCTGAATACATTTGTGTGTGTGTGTGTGTGTGTACTGGTTTGGCAATATTTGTAAGTATATTTTTGAAAATGCATTTAGAAATATATGACAAATGGGCATACAAAATCAACCTGTTAGGGCATTTAGGTGATTTAACTTTTTAAAACAGTGATCATCTAAACAATGTTTTACTTTAATCTAAGATGAAGTGTGGTTATGTGGTTGTTTTTTTTGCATTTTTGTGTGTGAAATGCTTAGAGCACTGATGGATGCTTAAGAAGTAAAAGAAGAAACTACATTTGGTCCCAGTATCATCATACATCATGAAGTGAGAAGTAAAAAGTTGTATGGAGAGAGAGAGAGATGAGTAAGGGGGTTAAACAATTAAAAGAGAGAGTGGAAACATGGTCAGAAAACAAAAAGAGATACAGGAAGGAAATGAGAGTTGAGTTAAGATGAACGGACTCAGGACATGAAGATCTGCTGACTGACACACATCTGCTCAACCAATCAGATGGCTTTTCCATGACAATTACTTGGTTGTCACAGACACTGAAATGTCCGAAAACTTGTACATAATTGTCCGAACTCTTATGTTCCCGTGTGAAAAAGTGAGAAAAACAACAATCTCTATCTGTCTCTCCCTGTGAGTAAAATGTGGCATGCTTGGGCATGCATCATTTTCATTTGGCATTTATTTAACATTTATTTAACTTCAGCATCATTTATTGAACCACTTGAGTCATACGGTCACTCATGTGTGACAGACAAAGCTACCACCAACAGCACATGTGATCTGAGAACAAGCGGTGACCTCACCAGCTGACAACAGAGAGACATGGTGGATAAGTGAATTTCACTTGCACATACAGCTACTCAAAGAATCTTTTAAGCATATATTGTTTTCATTTATTTCGGAGACACCCACATGATCACCCATATATATATATATATATATATTTGAAAGCCTCAGTTTTCACAGTCCACACTTCAATACAAAAACATAATTTTCAAAATGTGCCCTCTTTGGAGAGAGATTTTAAAAATCTTCATTTTCGTTGACAAAAATGCCATCTCAGTGTGGACAGAAGGCCAAAATGGAGAAAAAAAGCATGAGAAGACGTATTAGTGTGGACTAGGCATCAGATGATTCTCTAATTATGAAAACTGTTCTAAAAATGCCAAAAATAGCACGTAAATGTACTGGCAAATAAATAATGGCATATGGTTGATATGACATTATTTATATTATTGATATGACAGGGTTTCTGAGCCCCCTGGCTTATATGTCCCTGGTCCCCCTTGGTCAGTTCACGATCGCATCCTAATCCTCCCCCCAATTAGTATTTTACTTTAGAGGAAGTACCACATCATATTACACCTACAAGCATGTGAATGAGCGCAAACGAGACAAGAGAACAAGGGGGCAGGGCCTAGACGCACAACCGGAGAGCACATGGCGAAAGTAAACAAAACAGAGGCCATGTGCTTCCACAAGAAACAAGGACCTAGAGCATGAGTTCAGATCCTGACTCCAAGAAACAAGAACCAAGACTAGAAGGAGTCAGGATCTAAACAACATGCTCTTACACAGAACGCGGGGATGTCAGGATCTTGGCAAAATAATCCAGAAAGACTCAGAACTGGAAGCCAGGACCCTGACAAAGGGAGATATTTTCTTTAACAAAAATCAATTTTTAAGAGCTATAATAAATGGCTTAGCTGAACTACAGTCTTTGGTTTGTGATGTCAAGATCTCCAGAATTTAAAAAAACTCTGCCCCTCTGTGTCAGCTCCATATAATTTCCAGACAGTGCCATAATTGTAATTAGTGGTGCTTGCGAAGCAAAGTCTTATAAAAGTGTGCTATGACTTTTATAAGTGATCATGTGTACAATGTTTTCAGGGTGTATGAAAAAGTGGGCAAAAAATTGTATAGACTTAAGATTGGGTTGAACTTTGTGATGTTATAGCTCCGCATCAGAATGTTGTAAAGACTTGGGGGTGGGCTCATATCGCTCGACTTAGTAAGCAGCAACAAATTGTGATATTTCAACTTCATAGCCATGCCCTAGCAACCAGTTACAGTACCCTAGAAAAAAAGCACTTTCTTCAATCAATATCACAAAGATTCTCTGAAATATTCAGTAGTGTTGATCCAAACACACACATTCCTTTGGAATCCAAACACACACATTCCTTTGGATCCCTTACCCAAACACACACATTCATTTTTTAATGAAGTTTTTTTAACAAAGTTTGGGAGGAGCACAGTCACGTAATCCAACCAATCACCGCGCAGGGGTGCGTTTTATATATATATATATATATAGTCTATATATATATATATATGTATTTATATATATATATATATATATATAATATATATATATATATATATAAACGCACCCCTGCGTGTGATTGGTTGGATGTATATATATATACACACAACAATATATATACAATATATATACATATATGTGTACGAAAACATTGTACCCATATATGTATATATATATATATATATATATATATATATATATATATATATATATATATATATATATATATATATAAACCCCAAATCACGAAAAGTTGGGACAGTATGGAAAACACAAATAAAAAAAGAAAGTAGTGATTTCAAAATTTACTTTGACTTGTATTTCATTGCAGACAATACAACAGCACATTATTTAATGTGTTCCTCGTGATTTTTATTACAAGTCAAAGTAAATTCTATGAATTCTATGAAAAATCTTTTTACCTTTTTCTTTCTCCACGGCTACTCATCTGCTATGGAATAAAATCAATGTCAAAAATAATCGTAAGTAATTCTAAACATTTGTGTGTAATTTTAATTTACTCAGGTGTAGAGTTGGAATCCAAAATCTACGGCCACGACAGTTTACAGATACAAGATTTTGTGTGTTTGTTTTAGTACAACTCCAAAATGTAAGACTAAAAAATTTACAGACACAACGCTTGTTTTCACAACAGCTCTGTTACACGCTGGACATGCAAATTACCACAAAGTGCTGTGTGTGAAACGGCTGTCAAAAATACGTCATCAAGGTCACAGGCATTACTCTCCGAGGGAAGATGAATCGATTCAACAAACTGCGCATGCCGCAACCACTTGCGCCAAAATGGCGGATCAGCAGCCTCACTCATTGTCTCAGGTTTTTTTTCAGTTGTTTTGTTTCAAATTCAGACATGTATAAGAGTTAGTTATCACTAATAACAGAGAGGATTTTGTCTAAGTAGTATTATTGTCAGCATAATTTGACTTACAGGGACCGCAAATGTCGCACTTACTAGAACGCATCAGGTCACGAATAAGTGCAGTTTTAGATGGCCATCAGCTGGACTTGGACTATTTTCAGTATGTTATCAATCATGAGCTGTTTATTTTGTCATCAGCCTCCAATATCTTTCATGTCAAAGATACCAAATGATATTTTGGAGACCCTCATGTATCTACAAGAAAAGATTTGTGCAGCTCCCCAAGAGGTATCTATCTATCTATCTATCTATCTACCTACCTACCTACCTACCTACCTACCTACCTACCTACCTATTAGCGACCATGGGTCCCTAATGAAAGAATAACTAAGAGTATGGGAATCTTCAAGTAATCAAATCTAAATTATGATCAACAGATAATTTGGAATCATTAATCTAAAATTCATATAAAATTGGAGTCAGATTGGAACTAACCACAGGGTCAATAAAACTAAATTGTAATAAATTAAAGGAATTTGTAGAAGTGCTACGGAAAGGCAGAACACGTGAGATACCTTCACCCACACCATTGGATTCCGTCATTGGGCCAATGGGTGGTCCTTACAACAGTGACTCAGATGTCCAAATTTCCAAAAAGAGGGGAAATGTGTGAGGCAGCGCTGTCATTTCCTCCATATGTGTCATTTTTGTGACGGAGCCCATGCCCGCTCTGTCTGTCCAGTGCAAAAGTTTTTGAATAAAAATAAAATTTAAAAAATCTCTCAACTCCTGTGAATATTTCTTGCCTGGCTTTCAAATTGTCTCTTCACAATGACTCTAACTTTACCAACTATCTATTGTCCAGTATCAAACACGGCTTTAATTCCGGTCTTGTATCTCTCCCCACTCTAAATATCATCATATCAAATTCTGAGCTCTGAGTCCTTACCCCAGACAACACGCAAATATGCATTATGATAATTTGCGATTACGTTCTTCAAATCATGGTGGGCAGTTCCATCAACTTTTTCACTTACTAAAAACTCTAGGTAGGTAGGTTTTCATGAAGACAATATGTTTATTAAGCTTGTTATTATGTATTTCGGTTTAAGCATCCTTGAGGAGATAATTCATCACCACACCATAGACAAAACCTGACCTACAAACACTATTTGTCCTCAAGGTCACACTGATGGTATGATTGCAGCTGATAACTTTATAAGTTTGCAGTTCTGACATCTGCCACCCCCACATCCCAGTCCACACACACATAAACACACAGCTGTACAGCTTTTAATTTTTTATCAGTTTAAGTAGCTTTGCCATCAGGTCAAACTACCTGGACACAAGGATAGACACAAATACAATGCAGAACAATTTCCACACATAAACTTACCTTACTTATAATTTATGTACATTTTGCATATGCAGTTTTTGCAGTGGGACTATGTCCCCAAGGTGCCCACTATTACTTGTTGGTTGTTCTGGTTGTTCTTCAGGCCTTTTGTCCTCTGCCATATGAGTCGCCTGACTAGGCAAGGCTTCACTTTTTAAGACCTCTCATATATTTTTATATATGGGTTTCTTTTTTGTTTCTGATGTCTCTGCTCCTGAGACAGGAAAAGAGACGCTGCGTCATGTTGCCACACTTTGGTCTTGCCTGCACTGCCTTTTTTTCATGTTCAGACTAAACGCCTGAAACGCATAACCCATACCATCAAGCCATGATTCATCATCTCTTTCCGTGTCTCAGGGAATCAGGTTGCATACGTAATCTGAGACGTTTCTTCTTACCTTCTCTTCCTTACAAACCAGCATCATATACTATATGCATATGATCTTTTTCCTGTCAGTCTTGTTTGTATTTTCCCCCATTTTTAAGTTCGAGAGGGGGTTCGACACATCATACAGTTGAAGTGTCTCACAAAGAGTGAATCCATTCTTAAAGCACTCGACTTAAACAAGGCTCCAGATGTCATCAGTGTCTTGACACAATCTTCAAAGCCCTGGTATCAGGCATAACATCACTAGTTTCCTGGTATAGACTCAAGAGTATGACCATTTCACTGTTTCTTGGATTACTGTTTCTAGATCACTGTTTTGGATTTGTTGAACTGTTGGACTGCCTATTCAGTTTACAGATCTTGCCTAGACTTATGTGAACCTATTTATCATTTGGCTTGTTTACCCTTGATTTGTTGGTTGATAAATAAAGCTTCCGCAAATGGATTATACCATGCCTATAGTAGTGGATCTGTTACGCACACATTTATTTACTTATTTTAGAATCCTACAATTACATATTCTTAAAGAAATAGTTCATCCTATAATGAAAAATCTCTCAGAGTCATATGATTGTTAAACTCTGATTGTTTGGCTGAAGAAAGAAAGTCATATACACCTAGGATGGCATGGAGGTGAATGAATTATGAGAATTTTCATTCCTTTAACTAATTTTCAACTATTCCTTTAAAGTTTCTTCTGAGCAAATAGTCCATTACAAGTAAGAAAACAATCAGCCTAGAAACAAGACAAATATCACCACAATATGACTGTGAAATAATTTATCATGTTACTATATTAATATAAAAATGCTACATTTAAATTTCTTACTGCTTGTTCTTCCCAGTGATGTTATATTTTCTTGTTTCAACTGGATATTCCATGAGCTTATAATGTTTCACTTATCATTTTTATATCCACAATGAAATTCATATTTTTATTAATATTTTATCAAATATATCCTCTGTAGCCATTTTTACTACAACCAGAAATAGTCTGAGATGTAAGATGTCAGCAATTAACTATACTAACTCCAGTATGTATCGCCCGTAACCACATCAATTATGCAATTGCCATCAACAACAGAAAATTAAAGAAATATTTGTGTTCACATTGTAATTACAGATGACAACAAAGAGAACTGCTGAAACTGCTTACATCCTTATATCTCCTTGACAGTTATTCTGGATCTTTATGCAGTTTTGTTGTTGATGGTAGTGAAAGTTTTCTTTATATTTCTTTTTTGGAAAATGTTTTAGAAAAAAGAAAGCCCCCAGGTAACAGTGTCTATTATAAAATTCTGGCATCTAAAATAGCATAGATTTGTAAACCTTGATACTGCTGCCATTTCTTTCTAACACGAAACAGTCAAGTCAGAAAGTCAAAGCTTTCAAACAGAATACTTCAAGTCGTGATTGTTGAAAACTGGTAATTGTACAGTAATATATAGTAATTATGCAGTAATATTCTATAAATTATATAGTGATACAGACATGACTTGATTCCACAATATTTGACCACTGAATACCATGACTGACCAATCATCAATTATCTGCTTTGTATTCTTCCTGTGGCTCAGCATTGCACAAGCAACACAAAGGTCATGGGTTTAACATAAAACACTTTTGTCACATATGTTTACCAAAGTCACTTTAGCGACATTAAATGTAGGTATAGGCAACTGTTGATGTATAGTATGTCATACATCAGGACATACAGTAACTTCCCCAAAGTAATTCAAATCAACTATCCAATAGCAAAGTTTCAAAACTGAATTCTAAAACTGTGGCTTTATATTTATGTCATGTAAGATTTGTGTATTAAAGTGTCTAAAAAACACTTGCATAGTGTTATATATTTTGTTCAATTGCGTACTTCAATATAATACAACAAATATTTCCATGTGTACTCATGGAAACACAGTGAATCTCATGGTAAAATGTGGAAGTAGTAGATGTACCATCTATCATGGCACACTGTTGTTGTTTTGCACAGTCATCATGGACCACAGTTATTCATTGTCATTTGCAGCAGTGTCTGTTGCCAAAGAAAACTCCAAGAAACATAAATGTACGGGTGCATTACATGACCCAAGAAGAGTTTTGGACAAGAGGAAAAGGTAAGGTTATGGTTAGATTATACGTAAATAGTAAGTCTATTATTAGTCTATTATTGTGGTTATGTTCAAATGTACTTTTAGTGTTTTGAACAACTATGTTGTTGCCCCACCATTTAATTTGATAAATAAAGTGATGTGGTAATTTAGTATTAACATTTTACTTGTGGACAATGCATTATAATGTGATCAAACGTAATGGTTATAAAAATTTATTTCATTATCTCATCCATGAACATGATTTGAGTCATGTCAGATTGATTTTCATTGACAGTGGATATGATGAATGCTCTGTCACAGCAACATCGAGCTGTGCCTCTGATATTGTTTTGAATATGCAACCTCTAGCGGTGAAACATATTGTGCCCTTCATTTTTCCAGGGTTCCCATAAAGAAGAAAGGATGGAGGGCTGGAGAAGAGGAGGACAAAAATAAGTGATATCCCATCGTCTCTCTCTGGCTCTGAACTGCAACCCCATTATCCTAATTGCAATAATAAATACAGCAATGATCCACAAAGAGAACAGTGAATTCAGAAGAGATGAAGGACAGAGAACAGGAAGAGAGGAAATACAAACAATGGCAGTGGTATCATAATATTAAGACATTAATATTAAGACGTTGTTTGATTTCTGTATATATGTTCTGTTTTGTTTTCCTCTTTTCTCTCTCTCGCATCTGTTTAGGTTATGACTGTAATTCTTGCTTCTCTTTGTTCAAACCATTGCAGTTTCCTCGTGCTTATTGTTGTATGTCAGTTCTGTCCATTTTACTTCTGTTTTTAAGTCACTTGTTTCATTATATTCATTGTTTATCATTCATTCATTTTGTTTTGTAACTTTTGGGACTTTTTTTGTTTTGGGAAAAGAGGTCAGGTAAGTACGTCATGCGACATACATTGTGCACCATGTAGGATTATTATTTTGTATAGAAACTAGGTAATATAGAAATAGAAATTAGGTAGGGCATCTCAGACACTGAAGATTTATCTCATTATCTTTGTTTTTGTTAGAGATTTCATAGGAATCTTTAATATTTAGATTTGTTTTGTTTTGTTACTTTGTTTGATTTGGTGCTGCTCATGTTCCCTTTTTTTGTTACATTTGTAAATATTGTAAATAGACACCACCTTTCACTTAACAATATACACAATAATAATCCACCTTGTTTGCACACAGTCACTGTTTATCAGTTGATTGCCACGCACATAAAAAACTAATAATTTATATTTATAAATGAATATAATATAAAATGTTATTATTAAATGTTATACCCTGTATACCCCTAAACATCTTGGGTCGTAATGCATTATGTTACATAAATAAAAGTGTAGTGGTAAAATGTTTATGCTTGTCTATTGCTTTAAGTCCATTGTGGGAGATGTTGGTGCTGTTGGTGTGTCCTAACACATCCATGTTGTGTATAAATGGATCGCAACATGGGCTGAAACTCAATGGGCTTTGAGTCAAGGCTGATCTCTTATTTAAACAACAACTGTGTTTTATTAAATCAAAAGAAAGAGGAACCAGACCAACACCAAACGACCAAAACGCAGCTGGCAGGTGCCATGTACACACTCTCTGTTCATGGTCAAAAACTGCATGGCTGTGCACCAGTGCCCCCGCTCTGTCAGATGTGGGACGTCCTTTTTCAACCTTTTCCCCCACACCTATACAAAGGGAAAACTCACAAAAAATAAAAAGCATTAACAAAATTATTTTAAATTGACAAATGTATGATAATTAAGCAAAAGGCAAGAAAGCATGTACTGTACTGCTAGCATGTACTGAAGTTCTTCTGAGATGGTTGTTTACCCTACAGAATCAAAATGAATTAATTTTCACTGATATACTATATAATTTTACTGTAAACACAAGTAAAATGTAATTACGTTCAGGGTGAAACATTATTAATGTAGAATTTCCATATATATATTTAAAGCTGTACTTTTCCCTCTCTATTGCCATTTCTGTTGGAAAAGTAAATTTGCAAGTTACTAGCCAAGTTATTTTCTCAGCGTTGATAACAAATTTAAATTTAAAAAAACAAATTTAAAAACTTCTGTAAGAACAAGCTACAAGCACTCCACCATTCCAGCATCCACACACGATTTAGTGTATGACTTAAATGCAAATCAAGCTGATTTGCAGTGACAGCTTTGAAATAATGATAAGAAACTCAAGCAGAGAGAGAGAGAGAGAGAGAGAGAGAGAGAGAGAGAGAGAGAAAAAGAGAGAGAGAGATGGGGGAGAGCAAGTGAAGTAAAACATTGCTAAATAATATTACAAAGAGAAAATAAGACAAAAGTAGGAGTAAAAAATAAAGTGAAAAGCCCCTCAGCCTGAGTGTCTCTTAAAGGCAACAGAAAGAGAGAACGAAGGAGAGGGAGCATTGAGCAATTTCTCTGTCTTGCAGACCCTTACTATTAATACCTATGCATATCTAATAGAGATAAATGTAGACTGGTAAAATAGCAGGGGTGGGGAAGTAAAACAGAGAGACAGTGAAAGATTGGTGGAGTTGGGGGGGCTTACTACAGGCTACAAACAGTGAAAGATGAAAGATGGATGGAGGGAATTAGCAAAAATTGTTGTGGGAGTGAATCAGAGATTGCTGTGGAGGTGGAAAAAGTCTCTCCATCTAACATGATGTAATGAAGGAACCATGACAAAACAACACCTAAAATGGATTTCACACACAAGCCCATCTCACAAATTACATGGATAGTCCACTCCACTTTACCAAACAACATTAGCGTAAATTTAAAACAGCCCTAAAGATGGTGATAAACTCACTGCAAATTCTTATTGCATCTCTGCAGATGCAATTAAGTGAAAACTATCTATGGCTACAATAAAGTTCTACAGGTAACTAGCATTTATCGCAACTGAGTGGTAAATGTGCCAGTTACCTTTGTAAAAAAGTCTGGGGAAACACTCAGTAAAGTCTAAAAGAGTATTTATAGCAGGTTAATACTGCTGTGTAATACTGCTCAGTAGAACACTTTTATTTTACGTATCTTATTTCTGAAGCTTTTTTGTAAAGATATTTACAATACTGAACACAAATGGAGCACAGGATATGTACAAAAATACTGAGCTAGCAATGAATTCTGTGAGCTTAGTTAAGGTTACAGAGTCGCCTAATTTCATAGAAAACTCAGGGTTCAGTTCCAATCCCACAACTTCCTCCACTGGTAGATGTCACTGACCCGCTGTGGCGGTCACTTAAGCACTTGAGGGGACAGATCAAATCTCAGCTCTGCCCCCTCAAGTGCTTGCAGTGAAGTGATGTCCAGCAAAAGCACCATAACAATGACTCATAAGAAGCAGCATCATTCTTAGAAGTGTTTGTAGCTTTTCAGCATCATTCAGTACCACTTATTTTTCCATCCATTAACAACTGTGAGAGCTCCCTTCATCCATTGCTGTGCTTATGACCTAACCTTATGTCTTAAATGATTAAACACTAAACAGACTTTGAGCATATCACATTAGTCAATTAATTCGGACATAAAATGTCAAAGTATCTTATTTCATATTATTTCAAAAATTTACAGTCATAAATAAAATGAGATGATTACCATAACAATGTGTGTGTAGGTATAAGGTAGTGTGTGTAGTAGTGAGCAGAACATGCAGTTAAACTCTGGGTCTTATCTCCAATGTGGACATCAGTAGAGAAGGAACACCTTCAGGTTAGACTTTACAGTCAAACAGCGCACTCTGTTTGACCAACACTGTACTGCACATTGTTCAACCACCATATTTAAATAATTTGTTGGCCTGTTTATAACGTAAAGTAACAGGTTATAACGTTCAAATGCGCTTGTGAGCAGATTCTGGGTTTCCCTGTGACACAAGAAGGCTCTCAGCATTTAAGGCTAGTTTTACCAGCACAGATTAAGTCCAGTCACTCACTTTTATAATTAAGTACATCATAATAATATACACTGTATGATCTGTAAACAGGATTATGTGCAATCTGTCTGAAACAAGCCTTTGGCATACAGGGACATTTGACATCATCATGAGACAGGAAACTTTTACAGATACCAAATATAAAACACGGTACAAATCCAAATCAGTTTTAATGTTTTATTTCATGCTACAATCAGCATCATCACACACACACAAATCTTCCTCAAAAGACAAAGAGCCCCTGTTTGATGCACAAGAGAAATTATATGAATTGTTTAAGCATTTGGTACCATTTAATTACATATGTTCTAATTTGGGTTATTTGAATATTATATTAATTTAAGAGATTCAATATGTTGGTCACAATCATATTTATTTCCTAGTCTTGTACACTACAGCACAACCTGAGGGACTGCTGTTGGATAAATACTGAATAAACACAGGGACCCCATGAACGTCATTAAAAAGTTGGTAAGACAATTTACATGCTTTGGTTTCCTTCAGATATTTCACCTGAAATGTGTCCATAATTTTATCATGCCCTGAGGCAGGAACATAAATTTTTCTAAAAAAAACAAAACAATTATGACCATATAACTTGGTCACTGGTAATTACCACAGACATAATACGCACTAACGTCTCATTTACAGAGATTTTGAAATTGCATAGTACCACTGTTCATCTGAGATCAGGCATTGTGCTAAACAGTGGTCATAATAAATGCTGAAAAACACAGAAGTACAAATAATATCAATACTGATTTCAAGCATTTTACAATATTTAAACCCACTAAATGGGCATTTTAAGGTATACAGTGTCAAACCCTGACAACATACTGCAGATACATCCATTCCATTTGCCTTCATTTAATCAAAGCAGTAACTCCTTTTATCTTTCTTTGGTGTTTTTTTCACTGGCATACAGCAGTGAAAGAACCATCACATTGAATGTACATAGTACCACAGAAAAATATTACAAACTTTATTCTCAGTACTGCCATCTCACAGATTCATGCAAAAATTGTAAATAGGAATCAGCTAGAAAAATGTGTTCCTCACCATTCTGCAGTCGTTTAAAGGCAACACTGTTACTGATTGCTCTGCATATGTACATCATAAATACATAAGCAGCCTGCAAACTCCCATAGAGTGCTAATGCGATTTATGCTGTATACACATGTAACATAGTTCTTTAATCCTTGAACATACTCAGAGGAAGAGATGGTAAATAAAACAGTCAGACACACATTAAGGAGAAAGAATTAAGACAAAAACCAAATTAGTGAAAGAAAACAGCTGTCTTTACTCCCAGGAGTTCCACTTGTTGGGTCTAATCTATCTAGTTGATGTTGTGTTTGACGCTCTCTATTATCCATTTCTCACCCAGCTACCAATGGAAATCTGTGGAAGCAAGATAGGGAGGTTCCATATAAACTCCTGTCTCTGAAGATACATGACCCAGCACTCCTTATCTCTCACCACACATTCCTTTCATACTTTTCCTACACTTCAGTGTCCTGCTCTAGATCTTTACTGTTATTTAAATCTCCATCCAACTGTACCCTTGCCTTTTTATCATCTCATTTTGCTTTCATCCCTTACTATAAAGCACAGTTCAAAACTCACCAGCTAGAACAAAAATAAAATACCTGAGAAGGTGTGCAAGCAGGGTAACTGACAAACTAAAAAGACAGAAGAAAGAAGCAGAAGAAGATTGTGATAAATAGACCCAAAACTTCTCTTCAAATTACATTCAATTTCATCATAATGTATCTTGGCCTAGTTATTTTTCCTGTTGTACTGCCCCCAGGCATTACAATGGAATATAGCAGATATGTTTAGTCTCAATTTTCAGAAGTATTAAGCATCAGGGTAAACAATCTACAGAACATTACCACTGACCCAGTCTGCTTGATGTACAGTCCATCAATTGGGGTTTTTGCAGGATGCAGTTGAATCACCCTTTTAAAGATATTTTTTAGTATACAAAATCTATCCTTCCCCTACCATTCCAGTTCTTCCTGACGTTTCTGAAATGCTGAAATCTAACAGATTTTTTAAGATTTTCTATAATACAGTAACACAGTGACTTTGATGTATTGGGTTCTTGCACCCTGGGTAAACCTTGGTGCCAGATTAGTCTTTTCAGTAAAACTTGTCATCAATGCGGAAATGCGGCCGTGTAACGTCATCCGGGTTAAGGAAGACTGAAATTGACTTCCCAGGGTTTTCTGTTACCAGCTGTTGTAGTTGCTGTGCTAACCGGTCATCTTGTAGCAATCCTGCACCATAACCATGCCTAGGTGATGATAACCCATGCTCACTGCATGCTGCTCCTGCTGTCTCATGTTTAAGCTGGCATGCCTGTCGCGCCTGCTCTAATGCAGCTCTTAAGTGCTCAGCAGGATCAGAGCGTAAATATGCAAGTTTCCGTGCAACCAACAGGGCAGCACCATCTGTGAGGTGCTCCAGCATGTTGCATTGGGGAAGGAAGTAATTGGGACAGTTTTTTCCCAGAATGCAGTGTGCCAAGTCATCCAGAAGACCAAGGAACAGCCGAGAAGGTGTCTCATGATCTGGACAGCTAAGGTAGGTGGCAGGTAAGCGATCACAAGCCCAAAACATCAAGGTACGTAGGTGGTAGAGGCTAAGGCCAGTGCGAGGACGAGCTAACAGTCTTGACAATACAGCTTTAGCTGCTTGGAAGGCCTGTGCCATTGGGTAGGGCACACATTTCTTTAGCTGAACCTCACTGCGGGAGAAGGCAAGTCTCCACTCACGGTCAGGTCTGGTAGCAGCTGGTGAACAGCATGGAAGCAAGTAAAACCCACTGATGGCCTCTTCTTCAGTTATTTTACCATCCCAGAAATGGTTTGTTGTAAGCCAGCCCTGTGCAATAGCTGGCCAGCCACGAAATGAAACCACTGGAATCAAATCATAGAGGATACGGCTAGTTCCTGCAGTGAGAATTAGCGTGGTTAGTGGACCATTACGCTCTATGCGATCAGGAAAAGGTATCCCTCTTTGAGGATTGTGCCGCAGCTCCTCCACTGCTGCCCCCACTACACTCCAAAACCAATCAGCGACTAACAAAGGCGAGAAATAGCATCCATCTATTGACTGAGAAGACTGCAAGGAAGGGATTGAACCTTGGACTGCTTCAGCTTCTTCCTCTTCATCCTTCTCATCTTTCTTCTCCCTACTGATATCATCTTGACAGCAGATACTCCAACATGACAACATTGCGGGGTCGCAGAGGCACAGACTCAGCCACGAATGGCATGCTGGAGAATGCCGCATATCCAGCATTACAGGCTGATTGCGATCATGCAGCTTAAGAGCAGGCACCAGTAGAGTGAAGTCCAAATCAAAGTCAACACCTTTGGCGTAGTCACCAAGATGATCTTGGTTAAGGTCAAGAACACCTTCCCTGGCCCCACCTGATAATAGCAGGTACTCATTGGCAACTGGTAGCCGCTTGTCTAACTTCTGAACCAGACCTGCAAAGTAAGATGAAGTATATAATGTCAAAAAGAACAAAGAAAAATACTTATTTTCAACAATGTTTAGCAGTTAAATCAGAGAAAGCAAAACTAAGGAAACTACATATATCAAGACCTGCAAAGCTCTGGGTGCAGGCTTTCAAAGTGGGATGCAATGAACATCTCCCCAAAACCAAAACTTGTGGACTAATACAATATGCCAGATACTGTAAATATGATTTGACTGGAAACTCATACAAGTGTGAGAAACTTACTAGTGCTAATGTTTGCACTAAGAGGCAATGAGAGGCAACACCTTCTCAGGTGCATGGTTTTAAAAGACACAAGGAGTGGGTAAACACACAAGAAAAAGGAAAGGGAAAAAAACTGTGGTTGTTTAAAAGCTGAAGGCAATGTTATTACTCCAAAATCTTTTCTGAACAGTTTTCTGAACAGTCATGTTTAGGTCATATAACCTGTTGATCTGTTAGTGGCCTTAAACCCTCTATCCCCATCTTATTCCCTAGCCCCCACAAAATAATTTTTTTAAATAAATTTTTAATTAGAGATTTTTTAGTACTACACTAAAGACGCTCCATAACAGTACAAGTATTTAATGTGCCATCAGTTGAGTAACAAGAATCACTAAAATATTCTAGATGATGAAGGAATGAAGCAACCAATTATGTGGGTGTTCAGTGAACAAACAAAAAAGACAGACATCACCACAGGAATAAAACAATTCAAAAGTCTTTATATTTTTTGTATTGGGGTCACAATAAACCCTCACTCCAAGAAGACAATGAAGCTGAATACTGAGCATACCTTCAGTTTCTAGAATAGTTATGCTCCATTTTGCCCTTCAAATTTTTACCAACTATACCTCTTATTCAGTATAATTAGCTCTACTGGGATCAAAAGAGTAATGCAAGAGCAATGTAGTTAATCCTGTTGTAGTAAGTTGATGTGTTGGTATACATATGGTATGTTAATGTTTACAAGTTACAAATTAGTGACTTGTAAACACATATGGTATGTAGGTATGAAACTTGATGGCAAGACAGAAACAAGGGTCTTTGAAACTGGATCATCAGCCGATCAACCATACATGACAGAATCATCAAAATTAACATGGAGGAGCACCACACCAAGCACAAACATAAAACCCTTATACCTGACACTGTCAGTAGGTGATGGAGCTTCTCTTAAAAAAGTCTGCATATTATAGAGATGAAAACAGCGGGTGGGAATAGTAAATAAGTGGAAAGCCTTTGGCTGAACATCAATGGGTTAAAAAAGAGAAGAAACGGAGAGACTAAACAATTGAAAGTGGCAGGAGGCAGATAAAAACATAAGGAAAAACAGAAAAGTTACAAAGGAAAGGACTGCAGAAAAATAATTCTACTCAAATGTTAGTAAACAAAAGTCCAAAAGAGAAAACAAATTGAGAAAGGCTAAAGGAAAGGAAGATTTTAAAAAAGAGACAGAGAGAAAGTGTCACTTAATCCAGCATGCAACAGGACTGTGAAAGAGCTGCTTTTTATGTTTCCAGACAACAAAATAGCTCTATAAAATTTGCATTTTCTTTACCAATGTCATACAAAATTATTGTGGGAGAGACAAACAGGATGGCATTTAGTGTGTTGGGGAGGGGGGTTGCAGCAGGGTATTGCAAGGAATTAGAAAGGGCTTTGGGTGGGGGTCTGGTTTACAATGCTGAAGAAAAATGTAGAAGTAGAGACATCTGCTGGACAAACAGGTTCAGTTAAACCATATTCTGAATCGGATATTTGAACAACTGAATCACCAAAAGTGCAATAATGTTGACTACAGGTTTTCATAAAAGAACTCCACAGTGTATAGCTGACATTATTCATTCAATATATTCATTAAAAACTGAAGATTAAACAGTTTATTTTCTTTTCTATAGTTGTATACTGTCTGTGTTATAGGTATTCTCAAAATAAAATGTTTTAACATTAAACATTGGACAGTAACATTCACATTTTAAGCAAACATATGTTGCTTTTTGGCGTTTTTAAAATTGCATTTATTCAAGATTACTTTTTGCAGGTAATGTGATTTGCATTCAAATTCACACAGCTCATAAAGGTGTAGTGTGTTTGTGGTCGCACCCAGCATGTTGAAGATGAAGTCTTTGGCCATGTGCACCTCAAGAGCTATCTGGTCTCCCAACTCCCCCTGCTCCAGTTGCATGAGTTCCTGCACCTGCGCAGACAGCTGCTCAAACGTCGTGCCTGAGCGGAAGTCCACCTCGGACACACGCTTCACCGGTGCACGCAGAGCCACGGCACTCTTAAGCGTCTCCATGGAGCATTACCAGAATAAACTTGAAAACACAGCCGAACAGTCGTAAAAACATCACATTTATCAAGATTCACGATTATTTTTCACTGTGTGCACTTTAGGCTTTGCGAGACTGTTACTATTTGTATTTTTAAATTTTAATTTCCTTAATTACAGAATAACACACAATTTTGCTCATACAAAACAGCATACACAGCGTTCAAAACAACACTAGACTGAATGATCCGAGCTAACTACCACACTCAAATTACAGTTTACTAATACCTAGATAGTTAAACGATTAGTTATGCATACCCACTCCGTCGGAATGTAGGTCAGCCAGCGGGCAGATTAAGCAGCAAATTAGCCAGCTATTGTCTCTCCAGTGAAACAACTAAAACACTTAACATTTCATTTTGAAAAACCTAACGACATATGGAATGTAAGTCACGTGGATCAACAAGATTTTCCCATGTGCTGGAGGAAGGGGAAACAGAAGTGACTGTTTATCAGGTGATACGAGCGTATGTGTTACTTTAATGCACTAAGATCAAACAGCTCAAATTAGCTAACTAGCTGGTGTGGACTAGTACATAGGAAAGCTAACGTGCTAACCAGCTAAAGGTCTCAAGATTCAGCGATGGCACTTCTTATTTTATTTATACACACACACTGTTTACCGCCGACTAGACGCTCTCTGCTTTAGTCTCCGGGCTGTTTGTTTGGATTTCGCGTCTGAAACAGGATTTCAGGTCTAATCATTTCCAACAGGTCCCCTCGCACGCTCCTTCCCACTGGCAACACCATTCCCGGAAACCATGGACCTCCTCCCCCAGAATTTTGGGATTGGTAGTATTTTACATGGGAAAAATCTCTAAACAGCCAATGAGTTTTAGATACAATTATAAACAACGTTTGTTTGAAGTTATTAAGCAGTAGTAAATGTGATCTGACAGTAGTAGGTAAGATGTGTAGAATAATGTGTTTTTTTATTTATAGCTTTTTCTCGTTTTTATTGTAATATCGCTGAATTATACGTAAAACTTTACAATATAGTTGCATACGTTAACACTATAAAAGCTTTAGTTAATATGAACTAACAATTATTAAACACTATAAATATCATCCATTGTCAATAAATGTTTAGTAAATTTAACCCAATTCAACCACCTCCTGTGTGGTGTTACCTTGAAACACATCCCCTTTGAAGCAGCATCTGAGAAGCTGACAGGGCACATAATTAATGTTATGGAATGTAAGGAGCAGGTCAAAGAGTGTTAGGAACTTTAATTCTCCACTATTTTGTAATTACCACTGCACCATCCCTAGCAGTTTTATACCTTCTAATTAACAATTGTACTCTGTCATTGATGTGCATATAATTATATATTTGTTTCTACTAATAAAGACTTTTGTATTCAGTTCTTTAATCAGGCTTTTAACAATCCACACAAACCTTCAGTGACCATCTGTCTATCAAGCTCATGTGCGTAGACCACAGTGGAGGAAACCTGTTGGGGTTTATGCCACAAAGTCTAGATTGCAGTCTGAAAATGAGATTTTAATATTGTAAAATGTTTAGTGACAGCTTTTGAAGTAGCACATCATAAAGAATGACTGTCTATATGTGTGTTGGGGTTCAAAGGAGACTTATATGTTGAAGTAAAATTTAATAACACTTTTTTGTGGGATGTACAGGTATGAATTGACAAGAAAAGACCTTTGGTTTATTGTATCAATGTGCATTTTATTTAATTTTATTTAAAGATAATAATCATGTCGTACCACACCTTTCTATGCCATCTGTTTCAAAGTTATAATGACATAGCCTCTCTCTCTTTACAATAACTGACAGCCGGGTTCACACTTTGACTAGGAAGTAAAATGCACTAAACTTGATGGATGGATGGATAGATTGATCGATAGATAAATAGATAGATAGATGAGAAAGGAGTGAATGTATTAAACTGTACTAATCGTTGAATTATTCTGCATTAAGTGTAACCAGTCTGTCAAGTCTGTCATCCATGTGGATCGAACCCCAATTGCCGATAAGAATCGACTATTTCCACATCACTGCCATAAATAGATATAGGTGAGGGTTGGTCCTGTTTGCTTCTAAATTACTAAGTAAATTACTAAGTCTTCTGTTTTAGTTACATTAATTTGTAGGTTGTTTGCTCTACACCACTCCACAAATCTGATTAGTGTATTCAATCTCTGCCCAATCCTTAATACAACCACAGCATCTGAGAATTTTTGCAGGTAGCATGACTTTGAGTTGTAATTAAAGTCAGTGGTATAGAGAGTGAAAAGAAAAGGAGACAGAACAGTTCCCTGAGGAGCACCCGTATTGCTCACCACCTGCGCAGGAACACAGTTCTGCAGTCTCACATACTGTGGTCTGCCTATTAGGTAGTGGATGATCCAGGAGATTATAGATCAATCTGTAATCTGTATAATCAGTCAATCTGTATATGTCCAGTTGTCTATCCCAGTAAAGATGGTTGGATGGTATTGAAGGCACTTGAGATATTAAAGAATTATTCTCACCATGCTGTTGGTGCTGTCCAGGTATGAATAGACCCTCTGCAGCATGTAGATGATGGCATTGACCACACCAAGGCAAACTGCAGGGGGTCCAGCACTAAATCAACCATAGGTTGCATGTGAGCCAGGACAATAATGGTGGCCTTCAAATGAGAAGTAAGTGCTACTGGCCTATAGTCATTAAGGATGGTGGAGTGCCCTTTATTTGGTAACAGGATAATACAAGATGTTTTCCAGTGCACTGACCCCTTTCCGGGCAGAGATTCAGGTTAAATATGTGATGGATCACTCCACTAAGCTGGTCAGCACAGGCTCTCAGGACTCTGGGACAGATTTTATCAGGCCCTGCATCCTCTGTGATGGTCAGCATGACCTGGGGGCTGTTAACAGTGAAAGGTGTTTGAAAGGGAAGCTGCTTGGGAGATTAAAGGTGAGAATGGTTGTTGAATATGATCTCTACAGGTTCAATGAGGTGACTGTGAGTGGATAGTCTTTGGAGAGCTGTAGGAGGGCCTAGGTTAAACCTGTTGAAGAACTGGTAAAGATCGTTTGCCATCTCCAGGTTCCCCTCCATTGCAGTCCCAGATGGTTTAAAGCCAATATTTTTTTCTGCTCCAAACATCTCTTACCTTATTTTGTTGAAGCCTGTCCTCCAGTTTCCTTCATTCTTGCATTCTCTTAGCCTCCTTTTGAGCTCCTTCTGAAAATGTTTCACTTCATCCTTGTCTCCCCTCCTAAAGGCCCTCTTCTTTTTATTCAGCAGAGCCTTTTGATCACTGGTGATCCAGAGTTTGTTATTTGGGAAACGCGGATGGTGTTATTCAATTCAGTTTTATTTATATAATGCTTTCTACAATTTTGCCTTGTTTCAAAGCATTTTTACATATAATGCAAAATAAAACACAAAACAAGGAAAAATTATCAAACATGTACAACACAGAAAACAGAATACATGGTATTATTGCAAATTTGTATTGTTCATTATAAGATGTGTATTAGTACAACTAATTAGGCATACTAAGATTGTAATTGATTTATAAATATAGAATTGACTGAACTGATGATAACTACAACACATTTGGACCGTTTGACTAAAATGACATGCATTAAAAATCCCTTGTCATTGTGTGTGAAAGCTCATACCTGTCTCAGTGGTCTATGAAAGGGTAATTTATTCAGACTGCCTACTAAAACAGTACGATTTGCAATAAAACCATAAAATATCTGAACATTGCATGATGAAAGAAAATGGGAGAAAAAGAAATAGCAAAATAGTAGAGTTTTTAAAACTGTAGTTAGATCATTATGCTAAAAGCAACAATAACAATTTACAAAATCCTAAGTCAAGTTAAATGTCAGCAGTCTCCCTGTAAGCAAGCCAACAGGGAAATAGTGGCAAGGAACCAAAACTCCACATGGAGAAAAAACTTTGCATGACACCATACTGGAGGGCCAGTTCTCCTATGGCAAATTAAACCCACAATTTGTACCTTTTTGGTTAAACCGGAGAGCTAATAATAGTGATATTTTATAATTTTGTTACATGTTACAAACAGAGATAGCAAAAGAAGCTCATTGCCGCTTAATTGCCACTTAAACATCACACTTCTGTGACAAGGCAGAGAACAAAAATGTAGAATCTAACTGAGCTCGAGGTAGGTATGTAGATAATAGGAAGTTTAATAAAGTCCATCATATTCCCACTGAATCTGGGTGATTCAGGTTATGGCTGTAATCTTCTTCAGTTGGCATAAAGATGACCAACTAGCTGACCCAGAATGGGACTAGTGTCAGGTTAAATTGGAGCTGAGTTGGTCTTTCTCAGCAGTCATCGCATCCCGTCTCCCCACCATCTGGTCTGGATAAAGTCCAGATCCTGCTGACTACAGAGGGGAAAATTTCCCTGGGGAAATGAAAGACAAACTTAAATAATAATATACTTAATTAATAAATTAAATAACAGTGGCCGGCTGGGCTTCGGCGTCCACATTCGCCAAGGTTCTATAACTTGGACGTTCCGGCCTTACAGGCTTGGATATTATCTGCTTAAGGGACACATGCCTGCTTAGGACAGGGTATATTCCTTGTGCGCTCTTGGCCCTCTCAGAAGTGCTGAGGCTGTACAGAATTATTGGAACGATTATTTTAGATGGGGCCGAACTCCATAAGTTCAGCCCTCTTGTCTCCTACGGGGCTCGCCCTGCTTATACTTGGTCTCTCTGAGCCTTAATTGCTCCAGTTCATGCCAGTCATTCCTCTTTCTTGGCATGGTGGGATTGTATTGGTTCCCCATAGCGTCTAGCGATGCAGTACGAGTGTAGTATGGAAAGGGAACAAACTCGGTTACTTACATAGCCTTGGTTCCCTGAGATACGGGAACGAGTACTGCGTTATCGGTCATGCCATGATGCTGCATGACTTTGTGTCGTCGCTTCAGTCAAATTGATCCTTTGCTGCAGTGCCTGCTTATATAGCCAGATGGCCTTGCCCACTGGTTTCCACCATTGGTTAATTTTAATTTTACTGCACAAACCAATGGCCATGCAGTTTCATTGCGTGATTGTAAAGGCTTCAATCATCTGAGAAAAGGAGTTTTCCTCATAGCGTCTAGCAACGCAGTACTCATTCCCGTATCTCAGGGAACTAAGGTTACGTCAGTAACCGCGTACGTTTTCTGTTTACCAACAGTATAGCTTTAATAATGAACTTAATCTTATTTGTACTTCAACTAGACAATTTAGCTTATTATTATTTACTCCCCCTGAACACAAATACAGTGACACAAAGGTTAAGATGTTAAAGATTTAATTTCCCCAATGTTGTACCTCTGCATCCGCAAAGCCACCAGCATTGTGGATGACCCCACACACCCCTCTCACAAACTCTTAACCCTCCTGCCGCCTGGTAAACAGTACCAAAGCATTCGGGCCCCCACGACCAGGCTGGGCAATAGGTTCTTCCCCCATGCCATGACTCCCCCCCCATGCCATGACTCCTCAATACTCAAAAACTGGTCTGAAGGAACACACACACACACACATATATACACACTTTGCACAACACAACTGTACATCCTCCATCCTGCAATTTTTTGCATGTGTCTATACTGCTACATACATTGGCTGCTTCTCTTATGTTTACACTTATATTTTATTGTCACTAGGTTCACTTTTAAACAGAACTGTGTACTGGTTGGTGCCGCACTGGGACTTAATATGCCCATTGTCTGTCACAGAAGTCATTGTACTGTCCAGTAGTCAAATGTTTGCACATGTGCACTTTATGTATAAATTATGTCGTCCCTTGTAGTTCTGTGTTTATGTAGCACCTTGGTCCTGGAGAAACATTGTTTCGTTTCACCATGTACTTGTATATGGTTGAAATGACAATAAACTCCACTTGACTTGTATGACTCCCTTTGTTAGGAAAAGAAAGGAAAAACAAAATTCCTTAAATGGCAATACATGAAAATGCTATTTTTGACCAAGGTTATTCAATTCAATGTACCAGTTTTTCCAAATGCAATGTACCATATATATTTCAGGCTGAGAATTTACTTCAACTTTAATATACCCTTATACTATAATCTTTTCTTTTAATCTTTTTCTTTTAAACCACTCAGAATATTATTCTGTATATAACACAAGACTTGTTTTGGGGAGTAAACCTTCTAAATAGTTGGTTTCAGTTTAATATAGAGTTTATTAGAGCAGTTTATTAGATTTATAAGGATTATTGAGTATGTATAAAATTGACAGATGGTTGGTCCAAAATCAAGTCTTGTGCTATATACAGAATAATATTGTTTTACAGTGTTTAACAGTTGGCATGAGTATATGATAAAAAATGAAGATTATAATGGCATTTTTCATGTTAAATATAAAACTTAACCACAGACAAATATGCTGCAAATTAACTCACTAGTCCATGTGGCTGAATAAAATCCAGTGAGATGGCTGTAAATATCTTGTAGGATTGAATTTTAACTGACATTTATTGCTGTGCCCCAAAGCCCATTTCCTTTCTTAAAGGGACCTTTTGCATTCCTGAGCCCACAGATAAGCTGATAGAGAACAAAGGCTATTGGCTGAAATGTTTGTGTTGCATGCAGGGGGTCTAACTTTTGTTGAGTACAGTGGGAGTTAAACATGGTCTTCTGATTGGTCACTTTGGTTGTCTTAGGTTGGTTTCAGTCACATGGTCAAGGGAAGGATAAAAAGGGAATTTGAGATATGCTCTGTCTCTTTTTCCTGGGTCTTTCCCTCTTGCACTCCTCTTCTTTGTGCTCTTCTCTGAGTGTTTTTCCTTGAGTTCTGCTCTGGGATTCTGCACTTACTTTATGCTCTTCTTCTTTATCTGAGTTCTAGGCCCAACTTCCAGCCCTCTCTTTTCTAATCTTTCTCTATCTTATGTTCTTTGCCTGCAAGGTAATATTCTCCACATACACTGTTTAAAGTTGTGTACTGTATATGTCATTTACTATTATATGCATTGTCATTGTATCCATTTTATGTATAACTTCAGGCAGTAATGTTAATAAACCTACTGTAATGCTAATTGTGTACCAACTGTTTTTGATTCATTGTTAATAATTAAAACTACCTATTTCAATACAATATAGACATTATAGCAACGCTCTCCCACATTTAGCTATCATAACTGCGCTTATTTCTGTCGTTGGTATAAGTAGCAGAAGGGTGGAAACTGACAGAAAATACACAGTTTTATACCATCTTGCTGTTAACACTTTTCTAGTCATTTCGGCATTCCTACAGCTTGAACCAATGTAGTGAAACCACCCTTACAATCTCAAACAAAATAGTACAGTATTAATAAACAAACAAAATAAAAGTAGTCTTTGTAACCACTTTTTGACCCTTTTGTGCCATGTGTGATGCTCCTCTTAATTTCATGGCACTACATTAACAGGAAAACACACATACATAATACTGAAAGGATTATTAGTTAACAATATGGTACCTGGTTTTAAGGTAATATCACACTGGATATGAAATAAAAGACAGCAAGGAAATTGAAAAGAATACTGGGAAATGTAGTTAGTATGGCACCACCTTGAATTATTCAAAATGTCAATACATAATGTCAAGTGGGGATGCATGTTTTAAACATTGATTTTTGCTGGCTGATTATATGCAGACTGAGACAGGGAGGAGACACTTAGCATGGTCTTGTGAAGCAGAACACATACACTTTTATGGATTTTAACGAGGAGACCTATATCTAACTCCTATATCTAATCTAATGAGTTACTGGTGGAATTTTCAATGGTAAAATGTGTCAGGGAACAGGGAAAGGAAACAAGAAGAATTTTTCAAAGCACACATGAATTTAAAGCTCTATATTCAGAAGACATGCAACACTCTTCAGTTCATTGTGCTGGTTCCAAAATCACAACTAATTTCACATGCATACTAGGAACATGACTTTACATCAACTGTTCAAATGTAAGCATTAATGTCCTTTTAACTAATGCAGAGAATTTCTTATTCTTCCATCAGTGCTCTGAAGAAAGGGCTAAAGTGATTTGCAGGGCTCTGATAATAGCCTGAGTTAACGAGAGTTTTACAAGTAGTGTGATCACTTTATTGGTGCATGCAGCATCAACAGAAGCTCTTGCCTCAATGGAGCTGGCTTATGAAGCCGTCCTTGCAAATTGCCCTGAGGATTTATAAAGCAATTTTCAAAGGTCGCTAACCCAGTGATTTGCTGACAGTCATAGACCCTGGACATAGAACCTCACTGGACTTCACTTACATTGTGAATAGAGATAAGTTTGGACATTGAAAGTGCTAAGAGTGAGGTCACCAATAATGAACTGTTTTGTACTGTCATACAAGATCAAAGCCTGCAGACTGTTGAGACATTTTATCATTGACTTGAGAGAGTTGTTTATAGAACAGTTTCCTTCACAAACCACAATATCAAACCAAGGTCAAACTTCTCAGACAACATTTTTTTTATCAAACAAAGAAAAATATGTACATATGCACTCATTCTTTCTCAGTAATAAGCAAACAGCTTCTCAATAGTTTTTTTTCCATGTTAACAAAATAGCGATGCCTGTGACTGTGTGAAACAAAATCCCAGGCATTTATCATCTCTTCTCAGAGATGACTCAGAAGTGTTTAGATAAGCTGTGGATTTCTCCATCCTTCTCCAGCTTCCCCAAATCTTTTTTCTGTTTCTGCCACTGCAGCCCAGCTGACAATGAGTAGTGTTCCCCCATCTGGTGCCGGCTTACTAAAGCTGGAGTCAATCGTTAAGGCCTGGTGGTACAGGGCACCACAGAAGCACCCCACGCCAGTGATGAGAATTGCACCTGCCTAGAGTGTGTTATTTAATGTCCTTTACTTAGGTAAATACTGCAGTACAATATGAATGCAGGTATTTCTGACTTTCTACCAGTCACTGTCACAGACAAAATGGTTCAAATTGGCCTTTGACAAGACAGCTGTTTTTTTCACTAACAATGACACACAGGTGTTCCTGGATTTGATTGTTTTTAAGAACAGATGTTGGCATTATATACTTTTTTGTACTTCTAAAAGTAAAGTACTTACAGAAAGTTCTTACTATCTAGTTAAACACTGCCATTACTAAATCAAATTAGTCTGTTATATTCAGAGTGCAATAATGATGTTAACTACAGATAACTGTTCAGTAAGGAAGGGGAGGCCAATCTGAACAGGCCTGGGTGATGGTGAATGCTGTCTATGTGAAGATCCTGCTTATCCTGATTTTTGAAAGCGTGGAGTTTAAGTGAAATTCGAAATCATTGTTTTTTTTATTTCCTTCTGATTTTGTTGAAACAGAATTGTATACAATAATCTTGAAAATAGTGTAACTAATTACAAGAAAAGACAAATTTATAATTAAGTGTAAGTAGTGGTAAAGACAATAAATCATTTATGTGAACTAACAAATCTTAATCTAATGTAAACTTGATTTGTCTACTGCATCCAGTAAGGTTCTATATTAATACAACTTAACCTGTTTAGTTTTACCTGCAAAACAAAAACATCTCAGGTTACATATTTAACCCCGTTCCCTGGGACAACAGACTATCTTGAGACACTTCATTTTAAGGGGTCTCAATGCTGCATCATGGTTTGACGCTACACTCAAAAAGCGATTCTTTAACTAAATTTAATTATGGACAGTGGTTGCACACAACTAAATTGTTTTTTTTATTAATGTTAACAGATTTTTTTGAATGTATGCTAACTCCTTATGTTGTGACAGCAATAGTAATGTGAAATGTGAAATAGTAATGTCCAACCAAATCAATTTAATCACTTCCCTGTAACTTAAACCTGTTAAGTTTGGTAAACATGTCTCGGTTTAATAAAAACTAGCCAAACATGTTTAACTTTCACAACATAAGGAGATAAGTTTCAAACAACAATTTAAATTATTGACAGTGGTTCCATCCAATTCCTTCTAGTTACTTTAACTCAATGGTTTCTATTTAAAGTTACTTCCTTTAACAAAGCATGCTTTTTTGTGTGTGACTGTCTTGTAATGAGTCATAAAACTGCTTTTTTATAAACAGCCTGCTCAATTGTTACAAACGCATTGACATTCTTTTTCAGTTTCAATGCAGTTTTTTGGAGGTGTACAAAATGAAAATAGGTCAGAAATTTGAAAAAAAAAACCTTCAGATCAGAAATGACAGTTGTCAGACTAAAAATTTAGGCTCTGGTCAGAAATCAAATTTGAAGTACACATCAGAAATGTTACTAAAAAGTAACAACTTTCATTATAACATGCACCCTCTAAGAAATGCTGATATTCCTCCAAAACCAAATCTGAACAAAGAACACATTTGCTCAAATAATTTACCCAAAAAATATATATTCGATGAGCACCTATAGCAAACAAACAGCTTGCAACTATGTTTTCAACAATTTGAACATGGAGAAAAATGGCTGAACAAGTGTAACCCATAAAATTACACATTGCCATTTAAAGGTAACCAGTCAGGCCTTTTTCCAGATACAGTACTTACTCCAACATATCAGAGAACAGCTTGATCTTCAGTGTTTGCACTTTGTTGACAAGTTGTTGCCATCTGACTCCAGAAATAACTTCTGCAGTACTATAAATGTGTATCTGAGTTTAGGAGGGTAGCTCAAGTTCAGTCTATATATCAGTTTCAGCAACATGGCTGCTGCATATGGTACATTGCAAAGGTCCTGAAGAACTTTTTCACCTTCCAACACCACTCCAACATCTGCTGGGCTGTCTTCAATGTCTGCACCTTCATACCGTTAAATGCCATAGCATTTAACATTTTTGAGAATTTAGCAGCCAAAAAAAGACATACCATATACTCTTCATTCAGGTAGACAAATAGAGATTTGATTATGCATTCTCACTTAACTTCAATGTCATCAGTCTAAAGATGAAAATAACATCATTAATGAAGTATGTCCTTTATATTTTCCTGAAAATCACAGGCACATGTTTAAAAATTGTTAGTCATTCTAGTCATATATCTATTATTACTTTGTTGATAATTTCCTTAAGGGAAATACAGGCAAGCAGTCAAGATGAAATTCTAACATTAGTTGCTTTTCCACCAATTAACATGGAATGGAAAGGTTAAGCAACAAGAGCAGTTTAGGCAGATGGTAAAAAAAACATTTCATTGAAAACATTTTCAGTCTTGGATTTCTGATGTGGACATGAGATTCATGAACTCATTTTCAAAAAATTCATCAATTCATTCAATCTAAAATTCCCTTTAAGATTACACTATTTACTTTGATAGATCACCAACAGAAGTATGCATGCCACCCTGAAGGATCACCCTCTGAGAGTTGTTCTCTCCAAGAATAATTCTTAGCCGAATTGCAGTAGTTGCCATTGTGGTAAATCTGTGAAAACGGGAAGGGGAGGTTGAAATCAAATGGTCTTATAATAAATTATAAAATAAACAAATACAACAATAGTAATAGTTCAATGAAAATTGTATTTCACCTTTAAAGCATGTACTTATCTTTTCAAAGTTACCAAAAGCAAAGGACCAACCATGTAGCCAGCCAAAGGATAATCATTAGCTAAATCACCATGTTCATCAAAGAACATCTCTGTACGTGATGTACTAAGCTCAAAAGCCCTGAAGTGTTCCCTGTACCAACCACACAATCGTCTCATTATGAAGCACAATGTCTTTTGAACTATACAAATCTGAACAATTTCTCCAAAGTCAGGGAGGCCACTTGTAAGTTCATGTGCCAGGATCATACCACTTCTGAAGTTCAAACCCTGGCTAGAGACACTCTTGCAACATGGACCTGAGATACATTTGGATATTGGTCTCTGATCATCTGAGCTACCTCTGTCTGCAAAACATCAAGAGGAACAGTTGAGCCAGTTGAAACTTCCAATGTTTCTTTTTCATGACTATTTCTCAAGAGGTATGAAATCATTAGCTGGTGTTTTATGACAAGTGAGTGGAACCAGCAAGAGCACCAAACGATTTTACCATTTCAGGGTAATGTTCTAGAAAAGGGTGCTTTGGAAGAAGTTTCACATCAGGGAAATGTTCTTGGTACCTCTGCCTGTGTTCAGAAATTTTCCATTTCCATTAGGGAGGTCCATTAGCACCTGCTATGCAGGATCACCTTCAGGCACCACAATCAGCCCAATCAGAAGTGGAGGAAATCGTATTAAACTCCAATTTTCATGGGCATTTCCTCCAATTGTGTAACGCTGTGAAAACATGGAAGGAATTATATGAGGCTTGTTCTTCTGGTCTTCCCACTTGTAAGGAAAAGGAGAATAAATTTATTGAGACTTTCCAATGTAAAATATTTCTTAGATATCAGCAAAGCCAAGCACAACTACACCTTCAAAAATGTCATGTAGCACATCTGGTGGATAAGCAGATGACACGTTGAAATGAGGAAGGTGCTTAGTAAAAACACATTCCCTTTTCACCCCACAACAGCTTGTGCCATTCTCTTGAAAAGCTTTCAACAAAGCCTGCAAGACCATGAGCTGCCAAGTTGTCTGCTACCACACAATTAACAGCACCTTTAAGAAAGTTTCCAAGAAGATGAATGAATATGCCATCTTTTTTTTGGATCAAGGACTTTCTCGTACCCATATTCATTCAAATCATCACTTTTGCACAGGAGAGCCAAATAGATTGAGGACAGAGAAGAATGGGAGCCTAGGGGTAAATCGCTCAAAATTCAGTACACAGCAAAAAGCTTGTGTTTCTTTTGGGATGTCCCAGGTGGGTTACAAACCCACAAATTAATCTGCATATAAAGTCAACAAAATTGTTAAACCATTCCCAGACAACAAGCTATTTCCTTTGAAGTGAGTACCATCCTGAAATGACCTGTAATAATGAATATCACACCTCAATGGACCAGTTCTTGCTTTGTGGTTTTCAACAACTTTATCAACAATGTGTGTCAGGTGCTCTCATGAGTATAATAGGGCACCTGTAGAGCATGTCATCAATTTCTTTGTCTGAAGAAGACGTAGACAGGCACCCGTCTCGTTTTCTAGATTTGCTTGCTTGTCTTTGCAATTTTTAACTGCAGTCTCGACCGTCACCTAAAATCCAAAATATATAATGAGGAGGGCTGAAAAAATACTGGCACTGGTTCGGCCCACATCAAAACCAACCCTGAGAACCAAAAACAAAACACATGGTCTTTCCGTGGTCTGTGGAGACTTGCCTAGAGATGGATGTGGATGGCCTGCACTAGAGTGGTCCAAGGTGGGGCTCGAAGCCGGGTCTCTCAACTCTGGTGACGTGTGTAACCCATGAAACGCTAGCCAAAGAGGAGCTCACCCGCAGTGAGCTATAACTCCTCACACTAAGCATATGACCGTAACACTGGGCTAGATGGGCACTAGCTGGACCATCAGAACTGGCAGAAACTAGAGGCCACAATAGTCATCACTGGTCCCATCCATGAGTTTATTGTGGGTGCTTCTCTCACTTTGAATGATGGAAGATATGGGGCAGGAAGGGGGGTGGTTAGTGTAAGAGTGCTATACTCCTGTCCCCTGCCCCATATCTGCCCCTGCGTCTGGCATCATGCCTTCTCCATACTTTACCTCAAGAGAGGGATCATGATCAGTCACGATCAGCCACACTCTGCCTCTGGCCTCGCCTATGATCCTCGGTTGTAGACGGGCTGGCCTTGGCAGGAGGATGCCTAAGTAGCCCTATAATAAATAAGTAGCCTTCGCAATGTGTGCACTAAGTTCCCTCAATAACTGAGCGGCTCCTGGAGGCAAAAAAGCTGATGACATGCTCTACAGGTGCCCTATTATACTTTTGAGCGTAGCTGACACACATTAGGCACTTAATGTAAGCCAATTTCATTAGCGTGTTTAGACATGAGATTCAGACACCGGTCACACCAAAAAGGGATGCAACCTGACCTTTTATTTATCTCACTTGAGCGAATACTTTATCAGCAGTTGGATAATCCCTCTTTTTGTAGTTATGAGAAAGAATATATTCATCCAAAGTGTCACACAACATCTAAGCACAACCAAAACAATGTTACATGCCAGTTACATAGTGAACCATTAATGCCGGTTCACACTACAGAACTGTAAGCCCGATTTGTAAGTCGACAGGCTCGCTAACAGGTCGGGCTGTGATACATCAGTGTACGCTGAGTTACAACTGCGCCGGCAAGTTCATAACCAAACATTGTGCTGAGCCGATACCGATACAACTGCACCGCCAAGTTCATAACCAAACATTATGCTGAGCCGCGGGTTGTAACAAAAGTTGACAAAAGGATTACTTATAAGCACTAATAAGTCTTAAAATGTGATGCAGCACTCACCTTAGCCAAAGCATTGATTTCTCCATCAGTAAAGTTGTGACATTCCTTCATTTCGTCAAAGTTAGACAGTGAAGCTCAATAAACCAATTACACACAATAATCGACTGCTAAACAAAACAATTAAAGCATCCCAAAACAGACTAAGACCTTACAGCATTTGAGCAGTGGACATCAATCCTCAATGCTCTAACTGGAAACAATAACTAAACTTTTCCTGTTCTGATTACTCATGCAGCAAAAAGACAAAACAACCGAAGCACCACTTGGTGACCATCAGTAGCTGGCACCTTGAGAAAAATAGTCTGGGGTCTAGGGTGCAAAATGGGTGCTAGGGTGCTTTAACAAAGCCAGAAGGAAAATCCAAATAGGCAGGGTCTACCGAAAGAGCCTGTAGATCCCCAACTCTCAAGAGAGGACCCATGTGGCAACTCCTAAGGAACTCTGTCCAGGAGAGACATTCTCAGGTCTAAGAACTACTTGGGTTGGCAAGAACAATGCTATGACAAGTAGACAAACTCATTTCTAGTGAATCTGCAATCAGCCGATGATGCATACTCTATACCATATATCAAAACCAAAATATAATTTAAATTTTAGATGTCAAAACTCAGTTATAAAACTACACTTATAAATGTACATAATTTTCAAAACAAAACTAGAGCTAAATGCCTATAAGCACAGATGCATGCCCTAGCCTAGAAAATAAATAGGATTGTTAACAGAAAAATTCCAAACGAAAAATACTGCCCCCTTAAAAAGAATATTTCTGACACTGTGGTCACTATGACCTGTGATTACAAATAAAATAAGCTCTAAGATTACTCCTTTTGTATTCCACACAGAAAACATGACATGGCAGCATATGCAATTGGAGGGGTGTAAATAATGACAAAAAATATCAACTTTGTTAAACTATTAGCATTAGTTAGTAATGGAGATGTTTACTATTGCAGAATAAACTTAGACAGGGTGATAAAGACCCTGAAGAGGTTGATTCATTGCAGGAGTTCTCTAAAGTATGAAAATTGTAAAAATGTTGATGCAAGGTGAGTTTACAATACCAGAGCTGGTTTCCTGTACCAAGTGGCTCCTAAGAATGCCAGACAGTGGTAAATATGGTACCTATTTGCTGTATAATACAACTAAAACACAAAAAGTGCAGAGAAAAACAAATCATGGGATAAAATCATTGTCATCAATATAGCATAGTCATAAATAAAAACAAAACTATGAAATACAAACTGTGTACCAATTGTTGCATTAATTCTGAACATTTGGCTTATTGATTCATTTATTAGTATTAACTCCAAAGTCCTCCCTATGTACATAATACATAATTTTAATAATATGTCAAGAAAACAATTGAGCCATAATAAACAGTGACAAAGTAACAAGTTATAAAGCAAAATATACTCACTTCTAACTTCACCACGCATGGAGCCTACCCAGAGACAAAGTGTAAGAAGCAACCTTAATCAAACTTTAATGAAAGGCTGTGCGCTTTGTCACATTCATCAAGTAGAGTGGCCAGACTGACTGTTAAAACTCATCCTTGGGTAAAAAGATTTTGGTCCCTTTTTGTAATTTACAAAATATAATTACAAGTCTTGTCAACTCCCCACCCCAGTGTTTAGGTCCAGCAATGGCATTTGTGCATCTGTGTTGAAGTAGAATGCAGACACTGTCTGCAGTGTCAGTCAAACCACTGCTGTAATTGTTGTGACGCACACACACACACGTGAAAATGTCTTCCCAAGAAAGTCTTTTTGCTAGTGTTTTTAGTCGCTAACAATAGCAAAAATTACAATCCCAACCACACAACCACAAAACATTGTAGTATTAAGCACATATGCCAATATCCTCTATCATGGATTTTCAAACCAAACACCACTTTTCACAGAAAGCAATTTCTGTGGCAGCCTGTCCAAGTGGTTGCCAGGTTTATTCTGAAACCTTACCTGACAAGGTCAATGCCTGATTTGCCTGTCTGGTAAAAAATAGAATCCAATCATCAAGTAGTCCAAAATTAGTTTGCACACTAGAAAAACTAACACACAGTTTTATACATTGACTTGCAGAATCATAGCTCATACATCAAACCACAAATGTCCTGTTGTCTTATACTGTGCAAACAAATGTTTTTTTTTTTTTTTTACATTTTGTCAGGCTGTACTAACACTGTTTTCAGTGCTTGTTACTCAGGTACTTTGATTTCATGATCAAATGCTTATATTCTGTTTTACAAGTTTATTGCAGAATACAGTTTAATTAATCTTTATTGTATTGTTTATGTATTTATTTTATTGTCTTCTCTCATGGTGGATGTTGTATATATGTATTTTAGTTTTTTTTATTCTGTTGTTTTTGTTGTAGTATTTCTGCTGACACTTCAATTTCCCCCTAGGGTTGAATAAAGCAGTATTATATATCAGTGTAATATGTGATATATATATATATATATATATATTCATCCTTGAATATACATATACCACATATCTCTAACATTATTGTGAAATCCACAATGCACACATAAATCTTCATCCTTAAACCTGACAGCTTTCTCAAATACAGAGCCTCAATAACAGATCAAAATGAGGCTCAGTTGCTGTGAAGTAGTGCAGCAGGTGTGTGGACACAGCCCCCTGCATGGCGTTAAATTATAAAGAGCCCTTGTAAAGAGTTCAGGAGACAACTGTAACGGAAGTAGACTCAGGAACACAGATGGGTAAGTACCAAACAGGCAGTTTATTGAGAAGAACACAGATGTGAGTGAAACAGGTAACTATCAATGTTATAATAGTTCTTGAGTAAACGGAGAGTGGCAAGTAATATGGCTGATGTCTGTCCCTGTTGTCGAGTCGTTGCTCCTGGGGGGAGTTCGCCTGCTTCATGGCTTCATGCTTTTTTTATATTGCTTCTGGGGGATTTTGTTTTTATTTGGAGAACTGCCTTCACTAAAGTTAGGATAATTCTTTGGGATCTTGAGGGCCCGGTTTTTTCAAGGCCTCAAGGCTCCCGTTTTTTTTGGTAGAAAAAAAAAAAAAAAGGGGGGGGGGGAGGGGGGGGGGGGGGGGGGGGTTGTTTTTGGGGGGCCCTTGTTTTTTTTTTTTTTGGGTTTTTTTTTTTTTTTTTGGGGGGGGGGGAATTTTTTTTTTTTTTTTTTTTTTTTTTTTTTATTCCCCCTTTAATGTCTACAGATCTTCTAATAATTGACTAGAAATATAATAGGATATTCTTTAATTTACAATTCTTCGATGGAGGTGGAGTAAACGGGAAGTGCAAGAACAGACGATACAGGTTTAGGGAGATTTGGAAAACATTTCTCACCCCACTTCAGGACTTCTCCAGTTGCCCAGGAGATGGTCCAGTTGCCTACAGGAAGTCCGAAGACTTCACGGAAATCAGCGGTGAAAGAGTTGATGTGAGTGAGTGACCCATTCTGCCCATTGGAGCGCTCGACCTGTTAACAGTGAGGAGATTTTAGCCCTTTCAGAGCCACAGTAGGGTGCTGGATTGACCACGGGACTGGCAGCGAGGATTGGTGCAGGTGAGAAACTGACAGGAAAGGAGATGGGTGCTGGTGTAGTCATGAACGTGACCGGGGGGCTGAGAACATGGCGAAGTGAATCCACCAGCTCCTGGATTGGGTCACGGCCTGTTTGGTTCCTGTTCAGTCTGGTCTTTAAAGAAGATTTTATTAACCAAAATATAAAGGAATCATGTACAAATTATTTTACCATTATAGTTCTACTCTTCATTTAACTGTGCAAGCACATCTCTTGTTATTGTTTGGGGCCCAAGGGAGGAAGATAGTAACTCCAGGAACCCCTCATTAACTAATTTTGACATGTGTGTGAGAAGACTCCTATAAAGACCCTTCCCTAACCAGGCACAAATGGTTGTTCGGCAGACCAACTCGGCTTTATGTCTCTGATAATGAAGTCTATCTTTTGGCATCAAAACCTTTGAAAAACTCTTTAAGTGATCCTTCTAAGATGTGGCAGGAACCACAACAAACTGGTGACCCTGACGTGATTGGAAAGGTGCAGAGGAGTGGAGGACCACAGTGGGCTGGCTGGACGGGCAACACAAACAGGTGGCCACCTAAGGTAAGCAGTTTTTATTTTATTAGATTGTGTTGTTCTCCAGAGGTTGTCATGGTGGTAAGGACACTCTTAAAAGCACCTCCAAATTTCAGAATGTAAAAAGTAAAAAAGTTGTAAAAAAGAAAAAAAAGGGTTTTGATTCCAAAAGTACTAATGCATGCTTTGATCTGTTTTCTGTTGAGTTGGTTTTGAGGAGAACAGTGAAGACTTAATTTTTCTATAAGTTTTGAGTTTAGATTAGATAATAATAGATTGTCTTCACAGATACATTTCCTCAACACAATGAAAGGCAACCCAGCAGGATTTGATGCCTACCTCTTGTAGGACTTGACCTATAGGACTTACCAGCGCCTCTTTTTAACAAGTGTAAACTTGACAGGTTACTCATTGTGTTGAGGAAGTGTATCAATGAGTTATGAAATAAGATATATGAGCTGTTGTGAGAAAGAGCTGGGAATGGTCTTTGTGAGAATGACTGAAGTGTGACTGTGAATAACAAGCTCTTCATCTCGTGAGCAGTGATGGTGTACCCCCTCTGTGTTTCACAGAAGGAGTGCAATTGTTATCTCACTTGAGAAGAGTGTATGTGCCCTGTAAATAAAGGGCCACAAATGAATGTATAAGCCCTGCAAATAAAGGGACACAAATATATGTGTACATGAGCCCCATTCTAATAAAGGGACTGGTATGAATGCTGAGTATTACTTAAAATTCCTATCGGTATTGGTTATTGTGACTGAAGTCTATTACAATTAAGTGTATATCTATTTACAAAAATTAAATACTCTAAATAATTGGTTTAAAAAATGTGTAAAACTTAGAATTGAGGAAAAAGTGGCTGATATTGCTGTTTGGTATTACTTGGACATAAAAAGTAAGCACTCTGAGAATCTGTGGTGAACTGATTACTTAAAATTTTGTATAAAGGAAAAACTTCTGTTAACACTGATAATTTTGTAAAAGTTTTGGTGTGGAAACCAAATTTAAGGTTCAAAGTTCAAGGTTCAAAGTTAATTTCACTTTGAAATTCAAAGTTAAGGTTTGCTGTATTAAAAAACTATGGCAACAACTCCTGTAGAATTTTTGGGATTAAAGTATCCCTTGTGTAAAGAATTTATAGATAAGTTCTATAAAAAGAAAATGGCAGAAGAGAACAAAAAACATGACAAAAGGCAAAAAAAAGGGAACATTTGATGTAGCCTTGTGTGAGGAGATGGAAACATTGGTAAAAAAATGACAAAACTAAAGATATGGGTCAGAAGCGGAAATAAAGAGAAAAAAGAAAAAGAGAACAATAAGTGTTAACACTACTTAAATAAGAAGGGAAAAACTTAATGAAAAACATAAAACAGGCTAGAAAACTGGAGGAGGCAGACAGAGAGATAAAGATAAAGGAGGACAAGTATGCAGACCCCCCCCCCCCTCCCTCCTTATGTGACCTCTGAAGGTCAAGTTCCATTACTCAAAAGAATAGTAGAAGTTTTTGGAGAGATGTAGATGAAAGGAAATGTGGAGTTAAGAGATGAAAAACAAATGAGGCCTAATGTCAGACTAAAAAGCAGGCAGGATAGGAGTGAAAAGGAAGGCCTGTATTTAGACTGTTATAAACAAGTACAGACAGTTTTGGAGAAAATAAAAACACAGTATGAACAGGAAATACCAGATGAAATGAATCCAACTTAACAGACAGGAAGGATAGAAGAGGTAATTGAAGTTGAAGCAAGTTTGTTAAAGAAAGTTGTATAGAAGGATTGAGGAGACAGAAAAGTTTGTGGATGAAACAGATATATTATTGAGAAGAAGTGAGTTTCTAGAAAGTAGAGTGGAAGATGAAAAGGAGTCTTCATCTGATGAAGGAAGGTGGTCACGGGAGAAAGGGAAAAGACAGCGTAGACCGCTGGCAAAACAACTCCGTATTTTAATTAAAGGAGAGCTAGGGCAATATATACCTTGGGCTTTGCAGGACCTTGAGGGGCTGGTTGCTCACCTCCCTGACATGCACGAGGGAGCTGGGAAATGGATTAGAGTATTTGAAGAAGAAACTATGGGCAAGCTTTTAGCTGTGGGTGACATCAAAGCACTCCTAGCAAAAGTTATAGGAGGTGCGAAGATGGAAGAAATCCTTCAAGCATCTGGCTTAGAGAGAGCTGTAGACTCACATTACATGGACGGTACTACTTTTAATGTTTACCGCCCCGCCGTATGGCAAGCACTACGTGCTGAATATCCAACCAGAGTCGACCCTAAAGCATTAAAGGGCGAGCAGTGGGGGGAAACTGAAAACCCAGTCACATATGTTCAGGGACAATTGAAAAGATGGAAGCAAGAGACTGAAGGGAATCCAGAAGGAGACCCTGTAATGGCTACATTGTTCAGAAATGCTGTAATAGAAGCCACGCCACAAGCTGTAAAGAGTAAGTTAGAAGATGTAGTTGGTCTGAACTCCAAAACACAAAGGGTTTTGTGACCATGTATCTCATGCAGTGGAACTGTACAGAAAAAATGAACAAAAGCTCAAATCAAGAGAAAGAACTACAGAGAAGCCTCAATTACAGCTTGAAGAACTGCCAAACATAAGAAAAAGATCCAAGCAGTCGTAAAGAAAGAAAAGTCTAACCAAATGACAGTAATGGCATCTGTAAATGCTTCACAAGCAACTGTCCAAACAACTCTGCCTGCAGCAATCCCTCCAACCGTAAATCAGACACCTACCCCCATAGTCAAGGTTTATGCTCAACAACAGGGGCCTCTCGGGTGGAAAAGAAAAACTCAAGCATGGAGACAGAGAGGGAGATGCAGAGCTATAAATTTTCCTCCAGGAGTGTGCTGGGGATGTGGACAGCCAGGACAGAACAGAAGAGACTGCCCTATCAATCTACAGCAACAGGTTCCTGAGGTTGAAAGGGGGACGGGTTGGCAGGCACCTTTTCGTGGTCCTGTGAACCCCTGGGGAGGCCCAACTTAAAAGTACTAGGGATGCCTAGAGAATCCTATAATGGAGAGTCAGCTTCCAATTATAACTACTAATGCAAACCAAGAACCTGTATTGCAAATTGAAGTAGAAGGGATAAATGTGTAAAGTCAAATTATGCCTCACACCTCCCATGTCTGGAAAGTTTGTAAGGCAGTAGGATTCTCGGGACAGATACAACTGATTCCTATGACTGCTCCAATCTGTCTGCAAACAAAAAAACAAAACAAAAGTGTGACCATGCCTGATATCAAATCAGACTCTTATTAATCTGTTATGCATTGTGTAAATTGGGTTTACAGATTTGGTGTTATGTAGAAGAAGTGTATGTAGACATGAAGGTAACCCGAATGATGATCTCTGAGCCGATAATAAATGGGGTAAATTCACTGAAGCACAGATCCCTGAATCACAGATAACCAGGTCAGGATTTCACTGTACAATGAAATATGATCCCTCAAGTGCAGACCTAGAAAAGGAATGGCAGGAAGAAACTAGGAAGGGCAAAAAATTGAAATGATCTCACAATACATCATAATAGGTAAACAGGGAGCAGCCATGAAAATAACAGAAAATGAGTTCATACAGCGATGGTTCAATGTAAATGATTCTATGCAACATATCTTTATATGTAGGGAAAAACTGGGAAACAAAAGGATTTAAGACCAATAATAAAAAAAGCTGCACAAAGGAAATGGGAGTCTACAATAAATCCATTGATTTTTCATTTCTTTAACAAGAATTACATACAATTTTGAGAGATTCCATTAAAGTGCTTACAAAATTAGCCCAAGGAGGTCACAAAGTATCTAAAATCAAAATGCAATATTGCCTGCCACAAGTTGAATATTTAGGGTGATTAATCTCATAGGGCACAAAGGCCATAGCCCCAACGCACTTAGAAGGCATAAGTAAAGCACTATTGTCACAAACAGTAGGCCAGATGATGACCTTTTAGGAATGACTGGCTTCAGTAGTGATTGGATAGAAGATTATGCTATAAAAATAGCCCCAATGAGAGATTTTAGTGACAAAAGATTACCTAAACATTTGGCGTTTACATGAAAGACATATTGTTGCACCAACTAACTCTTATACATCCTTATTATAGATGCACATGGTTTTGACCATTGCGCAAAGGGAGAAGTAATAAGGAAGATTAAACAACAAGGGTATTGGTCTCCATACTTGTACGCAATGGTAGAGGAATTTATGTCTACATGTGAGATATGTGCTAAGTATAATGTCAGAAAGGGAAAAACAACACCAATAGTTTATATACCCGTACCTGAGGGACCTTTCAAACACTTGGTGATGGATTATGGATATGATAAAACAGGTACAGGGCAAGAGATACATGCTTGTGGTCGTCTACCGATTTAGCTGTTGGATAGAAGCAATAGCGTTGGCAGATGAAGGGGCAGTAACAGTAAATAAATTTGACAAGGGAAGTGTTTCCCAGATTTATAATCCCATCATAAATATGTTCAGATAGATGGATCAGCTTTCATCCAAAAAACTGTCAAACAAGTATTACAACACTTGAGTATTACAAGAATAAAGTATTACAAGAATAAAGCATTCTTGTAATACAAGAATACTTTATACTACAAGAATACTAAGTATTACAAGAATAAAGAAAAGACTAGGCTGCATTTACCATCCTCAATCACAGGAACAAGTTGAGAAATTAATGGCCTTCTCAAATCCAAGCTCAACAAGATATGTGCAAGTACTAAACTTAATTGACTTGATGCTTTACCTCTTGAACTAATGAGCTCCTGCATGCAAACTAACAGAAACACGCATTTAGCACAGCATGAAATGCTTACTGGTCTACCTATGTCTGTACAATGCAGCAGAGGCCTACAAAAGACCTCCATTAGAACAATTGCAGTTGGAACTTAGATCTTACATGAAGAAGCTAACTGCAATATATAAAGCTATCCATTCAAAGGAAAAAAGAAAGGAGCCCAGGAAAGAGGGACACTACAAAGTTGTGGCAGCTACTCCAACAGCCGTTTAAGTGGAAGGAAGCACCACTTGGTATCATCTGAACCACTGCACAAAAGTTCCCAAAGTAAGATCAGAAAGAGAAGGAGAAAAAGCTGAAGGAAATAGTCAAACATTGCTGGGGGATAAAGTGCAAAGACTTGAAATGCTTGAGAAAATTATAGAAAAAACTAAGCAGGAAAATGAAGAAAATAGGTTGAGTAAGGAAGATCAATGTGATCAATCACATTCTTATTGTTAATTAACGGAAACCACAACCAATGCTGGAAAAAACAATAAAATGTGGGCCTGGTTTGATCCAAAATTAGGAAATTAGGGAGCATGGATTGCTAAATTAGGAATGTTTTTGGGAATCAATAACAATACGAGGATTGTTGTTTTGTTGTGTACTTTCCATATTAAAATCATTAGTTATAAAAGCCATAGTTAGTGCAAATGCAAGTATTAAGATGCCAAGATGAGGAATTAATTCCAGTAGATAGCAAGGATATTTATCTTTAAGATTGGGATTTACAAACATTGTATGAAGATTCAAGCACCTCTAATGAGGACGAAGAAGATGAAGAAAGTGCTAGCCTAACCTCTCCCCAAGGGTGACCATCTACGATGCGCGTATCTGGGTTGAAGACATTTGCAAACAGATCTTTTATTATTTTGATTAACAGTTATTTTATGCTATAATGCATTTTATTTTACCTTTAATGTATTCTACATAACTGTGACAACCACAGGCAAGGCTGAAACAAATTCACACTTATGCTTATAACACCGTTTTATTTTAAATGAGAAGATTAGAGAGAGAGGATCTTTTACTCCTTTCTAGTCAAGAGTGAGAGAAGTTTGGTCCTGCTCTCTTTCAAAGTGCTGTTGCATAAAACAGTCATTATTAACAAAACTGTGTGACTTGACTTAGTCACTAGATAGGTTAACAGAGGAAACTGAATTATGAAACTGCACTTTGGGTATAGGCAATGAAAGTTAGACGTAAATGTCTCAAAGGGGGAATATAAAGAAGATTTTATTAACCAAAATATAAAGGAATCATGTACAAATTATTTTACCATTATAGTTCTACTCCACATTTAACTGTGCAAGCACATCTCTTGTTATTGTTTGGGGCCCAAGGAAGGAAGATAGTAACTCCAGGAACCCCTCATTAACTCATTTTGACATGTGTGTGAGAAGACTTCTATAAAGACCCTTCCCCAACCAGGCACAAACGGTTGTTCTACAGACCAACTCGGCTTTATGTCTCTGATAATAAAGTCTATCTTTTGGCATCAAAACCTTTGAAATACGTCTTTGAGTGATCCTTCTAAGATGTGGCAGAAACCACAACATCTTCTGTAAGGGAAGCAGACTCAGGAACACAGATGGGTAAGTACCCAACAGGCGGTTAATTGAGAAGAACACATGTGAGTGAAACAGGTAAGTATCAATGTTATAATAGTTCTTGAGTGAACAGAGAGTGGCAAGTAATATGGCTGATGTCCTTTACCAGCTCATGGTGGATAGAGGAGATGACAATGGATTCCAGGAGCTGGTATCGGAGCAGGTTTGTGGAACACTGGAGCACACACAGACAATGGAGAACACAGGGAAGATGATGGAGACGAGGAAGATCGATAGCAGGTAGATAATTTGCATGGGAATGAGTCCTTTTCCAATTGGAGACCAGACAGTGTGCTTGAGAGAAGTGTGTGCTTTTATAGTGTAGAAGGTGATTGGGGAAATGGGGAACAGGCGAGTGTGATTAATATTCTGGCGAATGGGATTGTTGACTGGGGGCGGAGCCTGGTGTTTCTGTGACAACAACCCTGACCTCCTGTAACAGCAAGTCTGAGCTCTGAGCTCAGCACCACATGAGCTCTGCTGAAGAAATGTCATAGTGCCAAGATCTGATTTCAGGTCAGTGACTTTTTATAGCACACAGTGGGTGACTTAAATAGATAGACTCCGGTTTGAGATCAGCTTTCTCAGTTTTCTGTTATGTGGAAATAATATTTAAAGAAGTAACTTTGGCTCCTAGTTTTGCCAAGTCAGTCAGTGTCGAAGCAAGTAAAAATCTTGGTTATCAGCAGGACTCAAGCTGCAGACACTTTGCCTAGAGCATTTCTAACTCTACTTTTTAAGGTTACTACAACAAACCTGTGCTTTTTGAAACCTCAGTGTTGAAAGGTTAAGTTACTGAATCCATAGGCTGGATATGGATAGAAGCCTCTTAGTTGTATGTTCTGGTATAATGCAACATTTAGTTCCCTGGTTCTTTAAAGGGATATCCTCAGCTATCTGTCAGTTAAATGATAGCATAGAATTAACGATAGCATAGAATTAAGCAAACGTAATGAACAAGAAATAAAGATTTCTTTGCTGTTCCCTGTTATGTAGGACACATTTAAAGGCTTATTTTATCCATAATGCAGATGTAAATAAACAAACTATTGTTTAAAATGTTTTGTGTTTGGACAAATATGACCACATTGCATGTTTATAATTTTGCGGTTTTTAGGATTACAAAACTGTGGACTTTTGATAGTACCTGGAATGACAGACTCCACTAAAGGAGGTAGAACGTTTTCGCATTTGGCTTCTAAACTCTGGAATCGCCTTCCTGACACTGTTCGGGGCTCAGACACTTACAATTTAAATCCAGATTTAAGACAAATCTTTTTAGCCAAGCATTCACATGCACATGCATTATGTCATAACGTCTAAGGTAAGTATGTAATCCTGTTCCCTGGGACAGGGAACAAGATGCTGTGTCAGCTTGATGCTATGGGGAAAGCACTGTCCACTGCTCAGGCACTCACCTGACCGGCTGACTGAGTGGATACAACAAATAAAGCCTCTCCTGCCATGACGAATCAAACAGCGGAGGACAAAAGGCTTGAAGTAACACCGACTGACCAGCCGCAGTGGCACCTTGGGGATATAGTCTGGTTTATGGTGCAAAATGGCTTTGACAAAGCCAGTGGCAAAATCCAAGCAGGCAGGATCTACAGAAAGAGCCTGTAGACCTTCTACTCTTTTGAGCGATGTAAGAGCCAAAAGTAGAGCCACCTTAAGAGTCAGAAACTTATCCAAAGCTGACTCTAGGGAAAATGGGCTCAAATGGAGCCAAAAAGGTCCCAAGAAGGAACCAGCATGTGACAGAAAGGCCTCAGCCTTCTGGCACTAACAGAAAATGAGACACCAGGGAGTGTCCCCCAATGGAGGCTCTATCAACAGGTTTGTGGCTAGGAGACATGGTGGTCACATAAACTTTAGGGTGGTGGGAGCCAACCCTGCAGAGAGGTGCTTTTTGAAGGAACTCCAGCATTGAAACCAACAGGACAGTGAACCGGGTCAATATGGTGTTGCCCAGACCATGACACAAAGAACTGCCACCTCTGCCACATACAGTCTCCTAGTAGATGGGGCTCTGGAACTCAAAATGGCCTCATCAGCCTCAGTTGAGAGACCAGAATTTATGAGCTGGCTTCCCTCAGGGGCCAGACCCACAATTTGCAGATCTCTGGCTGGGGATGAAAGCTCAACCCCCAAGCCTGGGATAGGAGGTCCCTCCGGACTGGGAGATCCCAAGGAGCTCCGTCCAGGAGAGACATTATGTCTGAGAACCAGCCAGAGTCAGCCAAACTCAGTCCTGGCAGACCCTGGCTAGGACTCCCAGGAGCAAGGCTATCAGGGGAAATGTATACAGACATAACCTCAGCCAAGTTTGTACCATGGCGTCCAGCCCCAAGGGAGCTAGATGAACCATAGGGGACAGTGTATCGACTCCTCAGAGGTGAACAAATCCACTTCCGCTCTGCCATACCTCTGCCACATGGACTCCACAACTTGTGGAGCCACCATTTCCCGGGCCTCAACCCTGTAACCCTTACCACCCTTAGTGGGTGGGTTTTGGGATGAAAAAATCCTGTTCATTTTTAGCCAGAACTGAGACCGTCTCATGTGCAGAAAACCCAACCGAATCACACTGGCTGCTGCATCCATGACACCTAACAGCCTCTGAATTTGGAGGACTGTCAAATGCTGGCCTAGCCGAATGCTGCCCACAGCAGCAAGCATTGATTCCACACATGCAGCAGACAATTGTGCCAAATATCTCAACAAGTGTGCCAAATATCTCGGTGTGAAAGTATGCATCATTTAGATCTATCGTGACAAACCAGTCCTCAGGCTGGATTTGACACAGCATTAACATGTTGAATCTGTATCTCCTCAGAGTGACTTAAATCTAGAATTGGACACAGACCACCATTCTTATTGTGAACTATATAATATTGTCTGTTAAATCTGTCATTGGAGGGGAAACACATTTTATTGCTCCTTTTGCCAGAGGAATCTCTAGTTCCCTGACCAAGACTAAATGCTGCTCTCCAACTACTTTAGTCTGCAAAATGCAGTTGAAGCAAGGAGTATGGGAGGCAAACTGAATTTTGTACCCTCTCTCTGCTGTACTTAACAACCATGGGGATGAACTCGACAGAAGTTTCCATGCTGCCAGAAAATCCAAGAGAGGTACCATCCTGTCTACCTGTCCAGCCTCCTGAAACAGTGAACTGGCAGGAGGACTCTGGACAGATAAATTGCCAGGTGATTCTGCCACCCCCCCACACCCCCACCCCCCGAAAGTGGTGAGGAAAGCAGAAGCACATACTGGGGGTTCCGAGGGAGGTCTGGCACAAGGTGTTGGCATGCACAGAAACCCCTCTTTGTGGGGCTGCTTGCATCATGCTGCTATTGCTACTATCTTTAATCCTCATGCTTAAACCTGACTAACATGCAGAACAACGGGCTTCCTGAAGACAAGAAGTTGATGATGTATTTTGTAGCTGCCTTTAAAAGTCTTTGTGGCACGCTGTGACATTGACCTGCCTATAAATAGGCCTGATTTTACATTTGTGTAAGTGCATTCCCCATAGTGTCAAACAGCCTATATAGCCTATATTTTTAATAATATTAAATATTTTATTTATTCATTTTTTTATCTGCTGTATTTTCATTTACATGGTTTTCATGTGATAGCCTACCTAAAAGTTCTTTTGTTTTTTATTTTGGGAAAGGTCTTCTAATTGCTGTGTTTGTTTAATAATAAACAATGTCACACTATTAATCCACCCATCATTACCGCAAGGGAAATTTATTCACCTTGACAGCCCAAGATCTCATCAGGAAAAGGATGTGGATTTTTGTTTGTGAGCATGCACATTCATATGCATTCACATAAGAATTCAAACCTGCATATAAACGCACATACATCCTTAAAATATGCCTAACCACCCAGCCTGTAACATATCAAACACCAAGATTCAAAAAGGCACTCATGGATTTGGAGGTAGACTTCAGTGGCACTTCTGGCAACAATCACCACCTTTTTTACTCTGATAAAAGAAGAAAAAGGAGAAAACATTGACTTAGCCTCTTTCAGGGTAGATTCTTATTGCTGTTTGCCCCTTGCCCTGTTTTATGAGTGGATTTAATGAGAAGACCTCAAAACTTGGGCAGAACTGCTGCTTCTATAATAATAATCATCAGATAGATAGATTGACAACCTCATAAACAAAGTGTAAGAGATATCTGAGAAAATATTAGATGCATTGTTTCAAGATCTTGTTCAACATCACTTACTACAACATTACAACACTGCTGTTAAAAAGCAATATCCCTCCTACATAAATTATTAAACATCAGTTATTTCATTGCAATAAGTTCCCAAAGGACAATTTCTTCACTCAGAGGTTGCTTTTTATATCTGATGAGACTCTAATGAGAGTTTATGTCATTTATGTATTAAGCTTTTGTCCTTTTGTTGGCTTTTTGAAGACCATAGTAGACATAATTGTTTACATACATTAAGAGTACAGAGCTCTAAAACAGGTATTTTAGAGGTGTTTTAAACAGTAGCTCAGTTAGTAACGCATTGTGTTAACAGTGCAAGGATTGTAGGTTCAGTCCCCAGGGAGTGCATATACTGGTAAAATATGTCAAATGCACTGTAATCTAACGTGTAATCATAAACGTGTCTGCCAACATTATAAAATGTTGTGTTAAAAATCAAGATGTTTTATTTGTGACTTCTCTTTTCTGTGATTTTAACAACACATTAGAAGTATGTCCAGGTAGGTTTACTCTATTTAAATGTGAGTGCCCTAAAAGATGTCTTTAAAGGAAAAGTTCATATATTTTTATTGTTACAGTATATCTCTTACACCATGTATACAGACTAAACTCTACTCAGTCATAGGTGGTCTTCCTCAGGCATTATCAAGTGAGACTGATTTTGCAGAAAATCAGCAGGTCAAATTGTGTCGTAATATCGGGCTCTGAATTTCTAAAATGCACTTCAGTGGCTGAAGAACTACCTCTGCGATAGTACAGACTTAGTCTATGCCAGGTCTGACATGTCAACTTTAGGCTCAAACAGTGTCATTGTTTGAGGCAGTTTTTTAACAATGGACAATTATCACTGTCACAACAATTATTACTGTCACATATATGCGATAACATTGTCAATCATGCAACATGCAAGATGTTTGTCATTTACCAATTGATAGTTGTTTTTATTTTATTTTTGTCCAATAGAAAAGGCAAAGCACAAAGAGATCTCATTAATTTCAAAATTGTTTCTTTTAGACAGCAATGATTGTTAAACAGAACAAAAATGGCTTTTTGTTTCTCCAACTTCTCAGATATATCTCCTGATAAACATTACTTTTTATGTCTTCTGAAGAAAATAAACTTTTACATTGATTTACACTATGATTGACACTCAGATCAAATCTGGTCAAAACTGTCAGAGACTTTAATATAAACATACAGTTCTGAGCTATGCTATTCACTTGTATTGTATAGCTCTGTAAAGAATAATATTAACAATTGTTTTATTTGTTTCTATTTCTTTGTCAAGTTTTTGGAGAGTTTTATTCTTCAGTAAAACATAATTGTAAATTCTCTGTTACATCTCCTAAGCTTTGACTTTCTGGGGTTAAATGACATCTGTTAAACACAACACCTGACAACTAATCTTTACTCATCTATCTTATCTGTCTTTAAAATGGTCCTGCAAACATCTTTCACCTTTTTGTCCTAGTTCATCTGTTTTTTATCCCTCTCAGGGAATGATTCTTCTGCTTTATCTTGTTTGAATGAATGCAGTGTAGAAATCATTGTTTCACTTTGTTATAATTTGGTTTCATCCACAGCTTCATTATTTGGCTTCCTCTCAATTCTGCTTTGCACACTTGTTTTCTGTGAATGCATCTGACATCTTACAAATGCAGTTAACTGAAATAACTAACTATATAAAGAAAAATAAATATATATAAATAAATAAAAGTATAAATAAGTAAGTATATATATATTCTTAGTAAATAAATAAGTGCTAAAGAAATAATGACTGGAATCAGCACTACGTAAAGACCAGGATGAGCTGACTTAATAACTTGTGAAATTGTGTTTTTATTTTAACAGGGAACTTTCTAAAGACACACACAAATATAGAAATACGCAATAGCGGAAGTGCTAAAACAGCATCTATTACTTTGCCATATATTGGAATAAAGGCAGAAGACCAGTCACAATTAGTATCAATCAGCATGTAGGAACATTATGGTAGCCTACATTTAAATTGTTGGTGTGTTCAAGAACTCACAATCCCTGTATCTTTAGAGAACTGTTGGAAATGGAGAGAATTCTTTGAACTCGTCTTAGAAATATCAACATCACAAAAATAAATATATAATAAATAAATGTATAATGTATAACGTTTATCACGTATATAATGTATAAACGTGCCTCCATCGTACCTCAGCAGCAGGATTGGATCCGCAGGGCGACCACATCCGAGGTTCATTCTGACAGACAGCAAAGCAGGACAGAGCTTCTTCAGTGAGAAGAATGTGCACACTCAGCTGCCTTGAGAACTAAGCGCGCATGTTCCTCACCAAGGCAAACAACATAGAATTTGTGCATGTTACATTGCCGTGATTAGACAGCGGTATTCAGACACTGGTCACACCAAAGTTGGTCTGCCATAGCGTCAAACCAAAAATAGTGTGGAGTTACCTCAAAAGGAACTATTTTTTCAAGCTGGTCCAGCTACAACACATACTGTACATGTCTGAGAGTAAACAAACAGGCAACTGGCTCTTTTAACCAGAAGGCTAGTTTTTGTATTACTACAGGGCCATATTGAGAATGGTATCCCTTTAATAAAGATGACTGAGGCAGGGTTACAGCCATCATATTAAGTGATATGATTTTTCCCATTTCTGTATAGACGTGGTCGGTGTACTCATAATGTCTTGGAACAACAATAGCATAGTGCCGGAAGAGCACTGGCATGGCACAGGCATGCACCACTCTGAAAATCTAGTTTATGTAGTACAATACTATGAAACTACTGTCATTACCACACTCTGCAAATAAATCATAATGACATCACAGCTTCAGACACAGTTAAAGACAATCATATTTGCTTAATATCCTATTATTTGTATTACACATACTCTCAGTCTTTATTTACTTATGGTTCAAGTGCTCTGACACAAGCTATTACATTTGTGTTGTATTAATGCCATGCCATCCTAATTTATGTTGCAGGACAATTTACAGTTGTTAAACATGCAATTCCATTTCAGTATGTCACAAGCAGCCCTAAATGTGTCTTGACAGACACTATCTTTATCAGATGTTGTATTTTCAGACATTCTGAGTTTTGATAGATGTCACTATGCAGATATATATGCAAATACTATTTTAGAGACACTGACACTGTCTGTATAAAACAAAGTTGCCATCAGCAAGGTAATGAAAGCCTTGTAAAGTTAATGTTTAAAGATAAGTAGCACTTTCATCGACATGACCAATCTGTAAAGCTTCAACACCAGTGTTGATGCGAAACTGTGATGCTCACATGTTTTAACACATGAAGGCTTGGGTACTTTCTCTTTGTACTGCATGTTTCTTAATTATAAATTATAAGTATTGTATGAATTGTTTTGTATATGTAAATGGTATGTATTTTGTATATGGATGAATATTACAACAACATGTTGAGGTCATATTTCATTTCAAATTAAAATGAAAATAGGAAACATTTTGCAAAAAGAAAATAATTTTTGAAAGAATCAATATGTTTTGCTATCTAACTGTTACAGTGGAGGTCTCTGCTCCACCTCCTCCATGCCACCAGAGGGAACCCTCACAATTCTTGCTACAATTAATCTAACTTAATCTAACTATGCTACAATTCTGAATGTTTATCATTGTATTTGGATTAGCTGTGTTTGACTTTGGATTGTTTATGCATTCTCGCCTGTTTGCTGCCTGCCCCGTTTATTGGATTTGTATTTTGTGATTGTTTGCTGCCTACCTCGACCCTTGCCCGTTTACCATTTTGTCTTTGCCTTGCCCTTGTTAACCCTGTATGCTGATAATTGACCTTGCCTCTCTGACTACGATTAATAAATGCTGCAAATAGATCCCTGTGTGACTAGCTTATCATTACACTAACAGTATTTTGAGACATTTAGCTAAAGCCCTCCCCTATTCCTGTCATTAAATTGCGTCAGCATAATTCTGTAAATGTAGTAGGTTAAAACAAATACAACCATACAGTATAAAAGCTTTAAAATTTGTAAAACACATTACATTAAAATGCATTACTGTAATTATACATAATCACTATTACTCTTTATTATTGTATGGAAAATGCGTGGAACGACATGTGGTCACAACTGAGTCAATGTTTTTGAACAAAATGGTTGACTGAATGATTCATAGACTCAAGATTTCTAAAGGAGTCTTTTGGTAAACTGAATTATTGCAGTTACTGGGATGAACTGGAATTAATCAATATTATCATGGGTTTGTAGTTCTGTAATTGAGGTTAAAAGACAAAGGCATCATTTACATCATTTACAGTAATGATATGATACAGTAATGGTTTATAGTAATGATATATAATTTTAACTGTCAGGTCTGATTTCACAGGAAATGTATCAAAATCTAAACAGAGCCTGCAAGATCAAGATCATCTGAAAGCATCCCAAAGACCCCACAAATATATTGCCCACAATGTAACTTATAACATTTCCATTGTACAAGAGCAATAATCACTGGGTAAAAAAACATACATTTAGATTAAAATTTATGTGTGTGTGGGTGGGTAATAAATGGACAAACAAGTGGATTCTGTAAACATGTTTGCATGTGTTTGTATGTGTCTTAAGTAAAGACCCTTAGTTTTTGGGGGTTGACAGCACTAGAGAATCTGGTCAATACTGAGAATGAGACAAATCAAAGTGCCACATCAGAAATAAGAGAGGGAGAGTGAGAGAGCATTACATAAACTATTTCTTTTTGGAATGTGCAGCCCCCAAAAGATTTCCTCTCCTGTTGAAATGACTGCCAAAGGGCAAACAGTGTGTGTGTATCTGATGCCTTCTTGTGCATTTGCTTGTGTGTGTTGCAAATATCAAAGATGTTGTTTGGCAACATTTACTCTGGCTGTCCACAGAAGTCAGTCTTGTCTGGTGTGGACTGTTTCTTCTGATGGCTGATGTCCTGGTGTCTTCAGCTTCAGTTTAAATTAAGGTGAGACCAGCCTGCATGAATTCTGATGAAGTGTCTCTGTGTTTGTGTGCACCCCCACAATGCGATTGCAAACTGACCCACAAAAATGACCATGGGCTTGGTTGGGATGGCGCTGAGAGAATGTGTTAGATTTATTTCTAGATGAAAAAGTGGATGCTTTAGTTTGCTCTTATCACAACATTTTATAGAGTTAGAAATTAAATATTCTCCCTAGTGAACAGAATTTGTTTTGTAAGGCAGCAGGTCTAGGGAAAAGCACTGGGTTTGTTTACAGAAACATACCTTAAAACAACAAAACACCAGTTGATACTTGTTCCCAGGCTATGGTTCCTTGCTTCCCCCCCCGTGGGACACTGATGATCTGAATTTCACCTCTGCTTTCCGTCTCATTTTAGACTCAGATCAATGGAGCTCATTGAACATATATGTGCAACATATAGTGTGATGTTATTGAGTTTTCATTCTCATGTTTGATATCATTTTAAAGGTCATGGTGTGATGGGTAAAAATGTGTAATTTCTATAATTATGGGATAAAGTATATTAGAGGGAGAAAACTTAATAGAAAACCTACACTTCTGTTATGGGTGTGCCTCTCTCAAGACATCTGGGTACTGATTACTCTGTGCGACCATGGGTCCCTAATGAAAGAATAACTAAGAGTATGGGAATCTCCAAGTAATCAAATCTAAATTATGATTAACAGATAATTTGGAATCATTAATCTAAAATTCATATAAAATTGGAGTCAGATTGGAACTAACCACAATAAAACTAAATTGTAATAAATTAAAGAAATTTGTATAGAAGTGCTATGGAAATAGATAATATTGACTAATTATGTGTATTGCCCTATATATATATATATATATATATATATATATATATATATATATATACTAAGAAACACTATAATTTTTCTTAGTACATATACTAAACATATATATGAACATAATTTGTGTAAGAACTAACATTAATTTATATCAGAATTAGTTATTAGTATTAAACAACGTGTCTGTGCATTTTTTCCTGAAACTTTCAAGCAAAAAATATAGTGTTTCTTACTACCAAGATTAGATCAAAGATATTATGCTAGCATAATGCTCCCATTCTAATAACATACAAGCAAGCCTCACATACTGTAACTATATGAAAATATTGCTATAAAAGATTATTCTCTACCTTTAAGCGTGAGTGAAATCCGGCGGCAGAGAAGTGGGGCTTCTGCCACTTTAAAATGCCCTGACGTCATTCTGATGTAGGGCTGAAGATGACCTCGTGCGAAAGGAAGGAGACATAAATACAACGTATTGTTTTATAAAATTCATTTCGTTTATTGACAGCACCGCGGTCAGCATTGCGTTGTTATAGTGGCGTCTGTCAGAAGCATTTACTTTAGTGATGAGAATAGGAATAAGTATAAGAATGCAGGGATGCTGCGAGTCTGGTGTGTAGAATGCGCGCGTTGTCACAGAGACTGAACGGCTTGGATACAGAGCAACAAAAAGAGCGTGAACGCGCACAGGAGAGAGAGGCGGGCAATCAGAAATCACAGCATCCCTCAATGCAACGGCTCCCCTAATCACGGGACCACTGTAGCAATTGGAGCGCCTTCAGAAGCATGAATGAGATACTGAGGATGCCGATAGATTTAACCCGAGACTGCCCAAGTGAGCGTGTAAAATTAGCTTTGGTTATCGGAAAACCAGAATATATCACGTAAAAGTTTCAAAGGTTAGAAATTTAAAGAATAAAATCAAGTCGTAGACGTGAATTTGTGTTCTTATGTAATCTGTCATATGCTATGATGGGAGAGACAAGCTGTCGTCTCCAAACACGAATTTCATAGGACAAATTTAACTAGACTTATTTTACAAATACTTTGCGTTAATCGAGCGGCGCTAAAATGCAATTCTTAATGTATCGATTTTTTTTTCGGATTGTTTATGGTGTCGGGGTGTTGTCGGCAGAAGCCGTGAAACATGTACTGCTGTTATCAGACAACGGAGACTATAGTGTGTTTTCTCAGAGTCTGCGTATGTGAAATGCAGCTCATGTTGATGGAATAGCCCTGACAACAGAGAGAACGAGGATATACCCATAGAGCTCATTGTACATAAACCGCGGACTTCTGCCTGCAGGTCTTAACCAGGTAAGGTATTTGCATAGGAAAATGTTATAAATTCAACCAGATTTGTACTGTTGTACTATTATACTGTTATATATATACTGGATATTTGTTTTTTTATAGCAAACACAATTCTTTTTTTAACAGCTAAGTACATGTAAGATATTATTTTTGTTATTTCTGAAAATTATACGACCAGTTTTGTCCTGTGTAGTTTGTGCTGTCCACGCAACCTGTTCTGAATGCACCTGCTTTTATGAAATCCTGAGCGACAAGCGCTTCATCCGCGTGTTTATGATCTGGGGCAGAACGGGGACGCGCCGATGTTGATTTCACATGCACGATTGTGTGTGTCGGAAAAAAATAAACCTACACATTGACCTATTTTAATACGCCAAGCAGTTTAAAAACGCAGTTTAAAAATTTAATGTTCAAATCCATGTGACTGCTTTCACTTTTCTATTACTGTGTTACACCTGTTTGAAACATTGGCAATTCATTCTCTGGTTCTCTTTGAATGTTTGTAAGTGCTTCGTGACGTCAGGAAACTTAGAAATTTAGAACTAGTGCTGTCAGAGAATCTCTACCAACCCCAGCACTACACACTGTATCTACACACACACACACACACACACACACACAGGTACACACACGTTTACTTGTCTATCTAAATTTTAAACTAAGTTTTGGTCCGATTTTTCAGGTTTTGCTGACATCTGGGTACAAATTTGTCCCCAATATATGGTTAAGTAATCCCCCCAAACACACCCACACACAGTCTAAAAGAATGGGCCACATTTATATGCTAACCTGGTGTGGCCATTCCAAACCTAGTGGATAGCAGAATTGAGAAAAGACAGAAGCTCTCTGTTCTGTGAGCAGGGAATGCTGAGCTCACTCTTGCCCAAATAGCTGATTTGAGGCTTATTGTGTCATCTTTGTGTATTGCATTATGAAAGCATTAAGCTGGGGGATAAAAGGTAGTGCTGTCAAAATGTCAGATTTGATGGTTTCTCCTGATTCATGTCATTTCCATCAGCTTTTTGTTGCATATGTGTGGGCTTTGGTCTGCAGAACCGATCCAGGCATTTGGGGTCTTAGATCAGAGTTGTGTGATGTTCCGATGTAAGGGACAGAGACTGACATGATAAAAGTAGGATTTGTTTACAAACTCATGCGCACGCAGACAGAGAAGGAGAGAGAGCAAGACATTATAAGCTACATCAGTAAGCACATCTCAGCAATGCAGTTGTTTTCATATTAAGATAATGTTATTTGCCGTACCCTACTCCTAAACCTAACCTCTTAAATAAACTGTTGACATTAGATTTAAAGAAAAACATGATATGTGAACCTTTTAAATAGCAAAAGACCAGCGAATGTGTTTAGGGGTTAGTTTTTACACAATTTTTTACATGCTTCACTGTTTTAATGAGGATATTTAAAACAAAATTGTCCGCACAAGTATAGCCACATCTGTGAACACATACTCTGTCTGGCCTTGCATCTCAGAGCTCTAAGTCAATGCTGGCCAACATGTCACCCCTCAGCAGCCATTTAAATGAGATTTGTGTCATCACAGGGGTGTGATGTTTTTCCTGTCTCCTCTGGTTTTTGTTTGCCTCTCCCGCCGATAGATTGTTCTACTCTTTTTTTGTTTGCAGCACCTTATTTATCTCTTTCTCATAGGCTCCCGTTTAAAGGTTAGAGGAAGGTCAGCTGCTCAAAAGAATCTTTAATGAAAATACACACATACAGCGCAGTGTGTGAAGCATTCTCACACATTGTTATTTTCAAGGCCATTGAAGAGGGCCAAGCAGCTTAAATACATAAAAAAACATTTGACACACACACAGACTTACATACACATTCCTCACCTGTTGAGCTGTAGGTCTGTAGCAGTTAATCTGCTGCAAGCAGCACCAATCAGAATTGCAAAAATTTTAATTGTTTCAAACAAGCTACCTGAACACTGTGACAATTTTCACCCTGCCTCCATTTTTTTGGTCAAGCTGGTAGTCAAGCTCAATCTTACGATATTGGTTGAGCCAGAAATGGACATGATAGGCTACCTGAGCCACACAACCAGAGCCATATTCTGACTGTTAACACTCTTAACAGTCAAGAGTGTTCACACAGGAAGTCAATCTACAAATATTTTTTAGGTGAGAAATCTGACATTTTATAAATCACACAGATTTAATATGACAAGTTTATCGGCTCCCACAGTGTGTTGGACAGGATGGCTAAACCCAGAACAGTAGCAGCCGGAAAGATCTCAGGTTTCCAAAACATGCTGCTGTGTTTAATATATCCAATGTTAATAGAAACCTTTAAATAGTAACACTCAGGTGGGGCAGGAGCTACATGAATTTAGAAAACTGTTTAAAAACATAGTGGTAATTCATCTTTTGTTTTTTGTTTGATTCTATACATCTATGCAGTGAAAATCACTGCGTGCCAAAACATGAAATTGTGCCTCTTTTCTATTACCCCATTCTCACCTGTTAAATATCAATAGCAGTTTCTCTAGTTGCATTGATCTCCATTGATGTTCTGTTTAGTCACCACTGTGCATCATGTGACCAGCAAGCAAGGTCACTGCTCTATGCCCAGTGACATTTGTTGCTATTTTGTCCTCAAATGGAATGCATGTGATGCATTTTGCCCTATGATGACAGCATCAAAGATGTGGGTTGACATGCAAGGAGTGGGTTTAAACTATTCGCTTCCTGTTCCTGTTAGCACACACATGCACACACACACCATATTAACCATAATAATGAGCTTTTAAAATATAAATTTAACACTTAAGTGAATACATACAATTATCCGCATGACACTGGCAAGAGTAATGATTATAAATGCAAGAAATGTATATTATATTATATAAAATGTAAACAGCAAACACTACAACAATATAGGCATTTATCCAAATCACATCACTGCAATCTCAGATTTCTGTTTTTGCTGCAATCTCAGATTTCTAAGAAAGGAGCACTGGACATTCTGAAGCACTTAACTTGCCATTTAGTGCTTTGCGTTAATATTCTGGGTTCTTCTGCTTTTTTGTACATAATTCAGAACTTTAGTACAGAATTTATTAATTAGGTATGTCATGAATAATAAGCCAAATTAAGCCTGTTGGAACATGAGTTAACTTGCGGTGTCCTACTCACAATAAAACTGGGGCACTAGCCATTGAGAAGATGCATGCTAAAGGCATTTGTTCATATAGATGTATGTCTGGCAAGCTTAGCATAGCATCTTTTTTTGACCACCACGTCCACACTTGGATATGATTCTAATAATTGCACACATGTATCTAGCGGGAACGCCCAAGTAAGGCAAATAACATTAAGCTACTACTCGCATATTAAGTAATAAATTATGCTTATGGTCACTGAAATATAGGCGAAAGTTTAGCTGCACAACTTACATGTCATCTTTTTAGGTCATCTGTTACCTTCTTGAAATGATCACAGATTTCTTGCCTGACATAATTAGCCTACGGCAAACATCTGTCAATCACAGACTGCATGACTCGTCTTTTATTTTTTCTGTGACTAATTAAAATTAGTTTGACTAAGCTTTTTGTCTTCGACTAACATTTAGTCAACTGATAGGGGACAGCCCTAATATTTTTATAGCATTTTTACAAATGAAGACATCCTAAAAGGAGGAAAAGAGGTTTTGCTCTGATTTGTCAGGTTGTGCTGACTTTTGGGTGCAAAATTGTCCCTAATATATGGTTAATTAAACACATTAAATGAGAGTGTATTTGAGATTTCTGTAGACTGTAGGCCAGTCTTCTTGGTTACTCCTAATAGCACTGTGAATTATGTGAATTAAAAATCGTTATAATCGAAATAGTTTGAATATTAATGTTAATCAAGTTACATCAGTCTGATGTCCACCTGGAGTGGCACAAAAATGATTGCAGCCAGTCAGAAAAGTGGGGGAGGTCACTCTGTTTGCATGCTGTCTCACTCTCACAAGCGCAAAAACCTAAAGGTACATACCTTGTATTTTCATATTTGCAAAACATCTTCAGAGGGCATCTGTTTCACACTTGTTCTTGTGGAAATTGTGATATTTGAATCAAAATCTATTGTTTCGTGGTTTCTACTAACAGTGTTTTCTTATATTTTTTTCTTATATTGTGATATTTTTTATATTTTTAAGGCTTTGTTCAATGATGTTTCAGTGTTAGCGGGCCAAACCCAGCGCGACACTGCTGAATTAAATACCAAGCGAAATTGTAGTGTTGTTTGTTGCTGTCGTAGTTAGTTAAAACAGCTTTTATCGCTTGTTGCTTTGTCGCGTCGCACCAGATTAGGACATAGCACAACCCTTTTCCTTTATTTTGATCTCTTTCACTTTCTACTCCTCTTTCCAATCAGGGTGTTTGTGCAGATAGTTGTGTGTGCCTGCTGCTAGGGGCCGGCCTGGTGTCTGAATGTTAATGTATAATAGGAACTGTTAGACAGCACACAGTAAGTGCCACCATCATAACAGTGAGCAATATGACAACCGACCGCCATAGACAGGTGTTGCCAGGGACAATAATGAGGCCCTGAACATTCTGTCAGTCTCTTATCACAAACATGCATCCACATCTCATAACTTCAATCCTTACCTCCTCCATTTCTTTTTGCTTCTCTCCTTTTTTATCACCCTCTCACCCTTTCTTCCCCCTTTTTTTTGGGGGGTTTTGTCCATGCTCAGGAAATGACAATGCCTCTGGGTGGCTGGTTATGTAGGTTAAAAGGGGTTGGGGGGGGGTAGGTGGATGGGGGTTGGGTGGTGGTGTAGGGGTGGTGTGGAGGTAATGGAGACATAGGGCCTAAATTTTTTTCTGTGGAACCCCCTCCCTTCTTTTGTTTTTTTACCTCTTTCAAAACCCTGCTGGTCTCAATACTTCTTTGCAGTACAGGGTTGGCCACTTGCCCTGTGTCAATATTACAGCACAGAAGCTGGTCCCAGATCAGTGCAGCAGGTGTGTTTGTTGAACCTGGAGTGAATGGTTTCAGAAGAGGATATAGAATGGAGCAGCTAATCAAGGATCTTTACTAACTTGGAGATCCCTGATGCGCAGTGTACTTTCTGAAAGTATGCTTTTAATCCTCCATCGCTCTCTCTCTCTCTCTTTCTTGCTTTCAGACTTTAGTGGCTGGCTGTTCTGTTTTGTTAAATCTAACAAAGCCTGTTAAGTAAATATTCAGGTCATATTTTACCAAAAAATCTAAAATCATATTTTAATTAAAAATTGTACCTTTTTTGTACTGTTAAGACAAAGCAGCTATATTTTGACAACATTTTCATGACAACTAAATAGACAATTTTCCTATTACCATACTGCAAAAAATACATATTCCTATTTGTTATATACATGTTGTATTTTTCCTTTATGTGCATTTATGCTGATTATAAATAAAAACTTAATAATCAAATTGAATTATTTTCATTACTGTAATATTTTGGTACTATTTGTACTATTTTAGATACTGTATTATATAATAACTGTTATTAAGAATTATCAATGAGCAAAAATAAAAATGACAAACAATTACAGATGTAACTGTTATAAGACTTGTCATGAAAATTGATATTTTTTATGTAATATGCCTCATTATGTTTGTGCAAAATTTTATTTCTTGTCTTTTAATTTTGAATAAAAAACTTTTGAGTGGCGATGATACAGAGGAGCAAACCTAGACACTTTTTCTTTTATCTTACATTACATTTTAATCATTCCTGTTACTGCCAAAATAAGCAATGAAAACACCAAGCTGAGAGAGAAAGATTCAGAGAGAAAGGGGAATTAGATGGTCTTAAGACTCAAATAAAAAAGCATGAAATGGTTTTCTTGGTCGATTCTGCTTGACTGGATGCTGATCTTTCCCTCCTCTTTAAGCACTGGGCATTGGATTTGGGTTGCTCTGCCATTTTTCACATAAAACAGTGGCTTTTTCAAGATTCATTAACCAGGAGGCTCTTTCCTTCTCCCAAGGCTAAATAAATAAATATTAAAAGAACAGTAAGTAATAAATGGGTAGGTACAGTAAGTGGTTCTATGTATGAGCTGGCACCATGTTAAAGGTTCCCAAGGTCACTTGAGTACTGTATTTAATGTTTTATTGCAAAAATTATAATAGGGCAGGGTATTGTGACCAATAGATTCTATTCAATATCGATTACAGCTATATATATATATATATATATAGGCGGACAGAAAACAAACCCATGCACAGACAGCGTTAAACTGAAAAAAGTCTTTATTTACAAGAACCAAAAAAACAAATACCAAAACCAATGCTTAAAACTAAACTCAAAATACTATGTTAGACTGATGGCTGACATAATACAATAAGGGATGTTTAGGCGATGATGCCGACGTTAAAATGAGACTGAGAGCAGCTATACATAACTATATCAGACTGCTGGTATAGACAGAATAACGTATTATACTAAGAATATGAATAGAGATTAACAGTAGCATTAGTGTAATAGGTGATGGTGGCGGTTGATTTTTTCACAGTTCCCATGGTGGTTACCCCCTCCTTTAGTCAGGCAGTTGTGAGCTTGTCACGTTGAACTAGACCTAATCTGTATTGCTCAGAGTCCCTCAGAGGAGAGGGAAAAGGAGGAAGAGAGAGAGAGAGAGAGAGAGGAAGAGAGGAAGAGAGAGGGAAACAAAACAGGCTTATATTAGTGTAGGGGCCGTTCACATAGAATGTGAAAGGCATAGGTGTGACAGTAGTTGAATTAGATGAATGCAATTCTGAAGAGATGGGTCTTTAGTTTAGACTTGAACTCCTCGAGTGTGCCTGAGTCCCAAACATTGCTGGGAAGGTAATTCCAGAGTTTTGGTGCTAGGTAGGAGAAAGATCTGCCACCTTTAGACGTTTTTGATATTCTTGGAATTATTAACAGACCACTATTTTGCGAGCGCAGTGTCTGCAATGGATTGTATTCTGAAAGTAATTCACGAATATACGAAGGCGCATTCTTCTGAGCATTCTTACAGCTGCATTTTGAACCAGCTGAAGCTTATTTATTTGTTTTGCGTGACCCATCCCCCCCAGTAATGAGTTACAATAGTCAATTCTTAAGGTCATAAGTGAGTGGATAAGCTTCTCTACAGCTGAGACAGACAGCGCTAGAATATATCCCATTTTACCTTATTTTCTTTTTACCTTAAGGTAAAATAGGATATATTCTAGCATATTCAATATAGTCACCCTTCATCAAGAATTTAATAAAATTTTCTTGAAATTTTCCATCACCCAGTTTCTTGAGGAATCATACTGAGAAGATTTTTAAAGAGCTTTGAAGGAGAAACGTTTTTTTTAAATTAAAAAATAAATTGAAATTAATATGTTGGTACAATTATATTATATTTTTACATTTTTAACTTTTTTTCTCTTTTTTAGAGAAATTTTAGTAGAGAAATTCTTAATTCTAATTAGTCATAACATTATTCCTAAACTTATTCCTAAAGTTACATTTGTGCTATTTCATAGTTTTTATAAGTTTACTATTATTCATAAATTAAAAAAATATGAACAAAGAAGTTTTTCCAAACTTTTGACTGGTAGTGTATATATATATATATATATATATATATATATATATAATTGATATATATATATATATATATATATATTTTTTTTTTTTTTTTTTTTTTTTTTTTTTTTTTTTTTTTTTTTTTTTTTTTTATGAATGGTGAGGATAAATAGATAGATAGATGGGCTTTTGACATCATTTTGTATGGGTTCATACATTTACAATAAGTGCAATAAGCCATAGAAAGTTTGCAAACTTTGGGTGTGTGCGGACATAAAACCACTGTCTGTCAGACCATCTCTGTGTCTTGAGTACAGCCCAGGGCTGCGTTTCTCAAAAGCATCACTTCATAAGCTTAAGTTGATTGTAGAGACCATTGATGCCAATTGGTGCTACAATATACATAGGCTTTTGATGCTTTTGAGAAACACTGCCCAGTTTGTTTCAATTTGCATGTGTGTGTGTGATGCGCAGGATCTGAAGTGGCGGTGGTGGCAGGAACAGGAGGGGCAGGGGTCTGACTGACTGTGAGTGACAGATGCTTTGCCGAAACAACGTCTCAAAATATACTGTAAGAGATTTTTATGTTATTATGAAGGTGTAACAATACTTTTGGTTCGTTTTACAACTATGGCGGGACAAATTAGACTACAACGGGCCACCACAGCCTAGGTAATGAATAGAAAAAACTAAGCACGCACTAAGCAAAGTACAACACTCACATTAAGAATTAGGATTTCCTGAATCGATATTGTTAAGTTAACCTGCACTGTAAAAAAACTTTGGTGCCTTAAGTTATAATTCCATATAATTCCATATAATTTCTTGTTCTTGCTGTTTAAACTATTTTGTTTATACATTTTATTTAGAAAAGTGATCATTACAGCTATGATTCTGTGGTGTTGTTTGCTGTTGCCAGGGTGTTGCCATGTGGTAGCTGAAAGCGTTTCACAGAGGATTATTAGGATATAGAATTATTTAGAAAAATAATAGCACACCTTTCTTCAGTAAGGCACACAATGTTTGACATATCCTTCATGTCGATAGCTCAAGCTGGTGCAGGGCATTGTATGTGCCAAAGTTTAATACTACAGGGTTAGAGGTTTAGAACAAACTTCTACACCTAAGTGTGAGCAGAAATTGCAACAGCATAGAGAGGGGATGAAATGAGATAAAACAATCTTCCTTAATTCCCAACTCCAGGGAGGAGTTTCAGAAGCAAGAAAGGAAGAAAGGCTGCAAAATACAAGTCTGAAAGATTCTGCCTTTTTTCTCTACAAGGGAAATTAATCAGGCTGAATCCTTAATTGGTAATCACAGCTCTCATCTGGGTGGAGGAAACACACAATCTTGATAGTTTTCCAGTTCTTTCACTTATTTCCTTAACAATATAAAAGATTTCAGCCCACTAAAAGTAAAAACATGAATTTAATTGCCGCATAAAATTTTCAAGTAAATTCTAAGTGTTGCCAAAGTTACAGCCTGTGGTGATTAAAAGTTCATTGCACTTTTTAGTCAATAATTTAATTACTAAAGCAAAAATTGTGTTACAACTCTGAAAACCCATGAAACCAAGTAGAAATGACAAAAAGTATTGAATAGAATTTAAAGCTTTTTGTGTTCAAGAGCCGTTTGTTTGCTCGGTTGTCACACACTATGTACTTCATGTGTTAGAGGTTTTTGACACTGGAGGACATGCATGATCTTTGTGGCGGGTGTTTGGGCGAAGATCATGCACTCTCAGTTCTTGAGGGAGCTGAGTGCACGCATTGCAAGGGCTTCTCTCTCAAGAAGCTCCGCTCTCGTCTGGCTGTCTGCTTGGGCGGATGCCCCGCGGGGACGGTCCCACTGCTGCTGAGCCACAGCAGAAACTCGCTTTGTGGGGTTCGCAGGTAGACTTGGCAGAGTAGCTGGAGAAGGCATGAGTCTTTCTCGCTCCACCGCCGAGAAGGAGAGCCGTCCACCAGGTCAGGGGGAGGATGCATCAGACTCCTCAGATGCATCGGACAATCTCTTGCTGCCAGTGAGCCAGGAGATGCAGGATGTGGCAGAGGAGGCAACGAGTTAGCCTTCTCAACCTGCCTGCCCTACATGCGAAGAGTTGTTGGAGGTCATGTCTCACGTCACAGAGTGGTTAGATCTTCCCTGATGGCGCGAGCAGCCGGTGATTGCTTGTGGCCGGCTAGACAAGCGGCTCCTGGCTGCCCATGGCCAACAACTTCAGGTAAGCCTGCCTTTTCTTCCTGATCTGCATGCTGAGATCGAGAGATCGTGGAAGAGGCCATATTCTGCTCGTGTTATTCTGCCATATTGCATGGCTACGTGGGGATGCCCCTATTGCTATCTCTCAGTGGGTGGGGCATCGTCCCTGCAGGCTTCTACTCTTCCAACTGGGCTGCTCCGGGTCACTTTGTGGCTCAATGGCTGTATGTTTGGTTTTAGGGGCTGATAACATAGAGGTGGCCATAGTGCCACCAACTGGCAAAAGAAAATATGTTACTTAAAAAACATTTAAGAGTCCTTTTAAATTTACTCAAGTCGTTTCCTACTTGGTCAGAAAAATCAAGAGATATTGAAAATGCTAAACTGTGAACGTATTTTTGATATCTCGAACTGGGTTGCCATTGTAAGGCAATCAATTTATTGTAATAAATGAAACAGGAAGTGTCTCATATCTTCACGTGACAACTATGCATTGTTTTCTGAAAAGCACCAGGTGGCGATGGCGCAGTAGTGCTTGGGCCCGTAATTGCTGCTTTCAGCCCTATTTTTCATTTGTTTCTTTCTCCCACAGAAGGATGTTATCTTGTGTACAAATGAAGGTGGTTCAAAAGTGCTATGAGTTGCCTTGCTCATTGATGATTTTGTTCCTCAGATTAACTATTCGGTTCTGGAGTGTGCAAACTACACACTTCAGGCAATTTGTTGGTTCCCTGGTTTTTATTTTTGCTGGAATTAGTAACCCCGCCTACAGTGAAATCTCATTGGTCTAAATTTCCCCACATAACTGCATATTGATCATCAAATGTTTTGAGCAATTGTTGTTACTTTGTTGTGTGATATAGCTTTTCCCTCTGTGTGGATACGCATCTCTTGTGGCTTCCTTTCTGATTAAAAAAAGGCTTCTCTTGTGGCTTCTCTTGTGGCTTCCTTTCTGTAGCAAACAAACCGTCCTAGATGATGTCAATGAGGCTGTTGAGATGTTGAGGATTGCTTGAAGCCTACTTCAACTTCTCTGTCCTTCAGTCCACCTGATTCTCTCTTATTTGCTCATGCGTCCCTCATCCTTTGTCTCTCTTTCACTTCCTTTCAAGTGCCTGCTGCAGCATGTGTTAAATGACTGGAGAGTTGCCCGTGCCTCTGGGGAGCTATGTTCTCTTTTTCATTCTTGTTTACTGCCTAGGCCAGAGCAGGGCCACTCTCTCTCCATTACTAGATTGCTGACTGGTGTTGGAGAGGCCAAAAGTTTCAGATCTTTCCCACAGATCTGCAAAGATATTTCTGCAAGCGCATGCTATGGCTTGTGTGCCCAAACAGATGCTATGTTAAGCTTTATTTTTTATTTTAATAAGCTTGTATGGAGATTGTAAAATTACATAAACAAAAAAATGTCAAAATGAAATCAAAATAGACTTTTTACCTTCTTAATTTTTTACTGTCTTATTGTACATAATTCATCAGTATTCTTTCAGAACAATGTTATTACTTGTTCGGCCTCCACAAAAACATTCTTTTTTGGCTGCCGTCACCCAGACTACTACTTTCTCTGGCAGTGTTTCAGGAGGAGGGTGTAAAGGTCTGCCACAATTAACTGCAAATTTTGGTATGGAACACCCACTTTCCCAATCAATTCCCAATGAATACAATAAATTATAGAATAATAAAATAAAATATATGTTTTTCTTCATTAAATATGCAGTTTTAGTTTTGAGTTCTGAGATTTAGTATTCTTTTAAATCAATTTATAGCAGATTACATGCATTAAAATAGACCTAGCAGTTTTGGGTAGAATATTTGTTGTTAGTTCGTTTTGGCAGTGGCAGTGCTTTATTTGAGGATCACAGTACTCAATTTGTAGCCAGTCTGTTCCCGGGGGTGTTTTATGGGAACCAGCCCAACATTGCCACCTAAATAAAATATAATGGGACAGGAAATGAGAGACTTCTTTGCTGAAAGCCTAACTTAACCAGAGAGTCTCAGTTCAGCTGTGACTACACTACCTCTTCCTGTTTTTATTTATTTTGGTTGCAACAGTCATTGCATTGATGTATGAGTGTAATGTCGTATCGTACTGCAGGGCATTGGACAGTGAAGTTTCATTTGCTCATATACATATTTACTACAGACTGTCGGCTTGGGACAGGATTATGTGTTGCTGTATAATTTCACGGGATGCGTGCCCTATTATACTTAACATTAATACACCCTACAAATAATAAACAGCCCAGCACTTTTAAAAGGAAAGAAAAATGAGAAGACACCCTGGAGTGAGGGATTTAGAAAACAAGTTTAAAAATAGGAAAGTGCCTTTTAAGAATATACATGTAAATATAAACATAATCTGCTGGGAAGAAATAGCATATTCACAATGTTTGCTTGCATGCCAAACATGTTTCAATGGGGCACAGAACACGAGCAGAAGCATATACACATGGTAGGTAATTAAATGTTAACACATTTTCTAGGGATGAGTTAAAAATAGTCAAACTTTAAAAATATGCATCTTGAGACCCTTACATTCTATTTTGTTTTGCTGCACTTTGTCTAGCCGTTGAACACAAGAATGTCTTACATAAATGCCACTTAAGACACTTACCTAATTGAGTGAGATGAACCTAAAACTATCCTAAACATACAGGACTTCTATAGTGGTTAGATGACTAGCTATACCTGGCACTAGCTGTGGCAATCCAATTGGGTTGTTCCAACTCCGATACTAGTATCGGAGGGCTGCAATCTTTTTTTGTGGGTCACACATTGGCAAGTCCGTAGCTGAATCAACTGAGGGGATGCTTGTGAAGTGGAATATCTCTGTAACCCATTTCTTAACCCTAAAGTCAACAGGTTTGGAAATGAATTTATTTACGTCCATCCGATGAAAGTGAAGCAATTTTGAAATCACTCAATTTTGAACACACAGCTTCCCTGAATGAGCAGTCCTGAACACACGATGAATCCAGTCGATCCACTTCCACTGACAAAGCACACGATCTGTCCAGTCTCTCTATAGCTGCTATGTCTTTATCACACACGGCTATACTCTGCAAGCTGACTCGAAGGATTGCATATAATAACACAGAAATTAAATGCACTTTAAATCACAAAAAAGAAAAGAAAACAATTGTCGTTTCTCGACAATTTGGGCCTTATATTACACCGAATATATTAGTCTCCAAAATTACGTACTTGTTTTTTTTACAGAGACAGCAGACTCGCTGGCAGGACACTCTCCCTGCATATGCGATACAGTTTTTTTCTCATTGCGTAACTCACATCATGGCACAACTTCAACAGACTTCAGCTTTAAACAAACTCAACAGTCATTGCCCAGCAACAATACACTTAACATAAATGAAATATATCATTGAATATGAAACAAAAAATGCTGGTGCCTGTTCTTATCACATTTAGAAGTAAACAAAAATAAAATACATACATTTTAACTACCCAAGCACATTTTAGAGGTCCCTTTAGAAGTCCCGTGTTCATGTTAGAGTTCATAGAGTATATTAGTTCACTTGATATGTATTATTTTAAATGGTACTGTATAAATGCTATTTTCAAAAACTTTTTGCACCTAATAATTTAACAGAATTTCCTGAAAAAGTTCCCATTGTTACTTAAATTGTGAACAATACTAAGTTCCCACAGCAGTGTGTAACCTAGTTTACGATACGTATATTTTTATTCTGGGTTTAATACTGCTCTTGTTGAAACTTAACTTGTTCAGTTGAGGTTTATTTTTTTACTCTGTTACTCAAATCTCTTATTTCATTACATGCATAGTGTTTTTTTAAAAGACTACTTAGATTGAGTTTAAGTTATTAGCCCTGTATTTTCTATCCGTTCATACAGGGCTAGTAGTACATACAGCTGTATATACAGATACACATCCAGATATCGGATCAGTACTGGGTATCGGCCCATACCCTAAGCCCAGGTATCAGAATTGGTATGAGGAAGAAAAAAAGGGTATCATATCTCTACAATCCAATGATTAGTCTGTTATGAAAATATATAGTTTGCTCTTATGTATCTACTCACACACAAATGTGCACACACACAGGCATAGACTAGACATAGCATTTTAAAACAGATTGTATGATATCTAGTTGATTGTGCCATAATTGTTCAATGATACATGGAATATTTTCACAGTGAACAGTTTGACAAGAGCATGATGGTTCGCTTGCGGTTGATTGGCAGTAATTATTATTATATTGTCTTTTCTATTTGTGTCTTTATTTTTCCAAGCCACTTGGACTAAATGCACCTGCCAGTGAAATCAAAATAACACCATCAAGGCATTTTCAATTGAAGCATGTAGGTCAAGCAGACCATGTGCTATAAGATTAAAATTGCATTACACTCAAAAACACACACACAGAGAGAAACATAAAATCAGTCTGTAGTGCTGTCTTACACCTGATGTAGACAGGTGCAGTAGTGTGGAAGAGTGCTTTTTGGGTAACATTTTCGGGTACATATATACCTTGCAGTGTCCATGTGTACTGATGATGTGTGCCCTCTCTTTCTGTCTGTCTGTCACACACACACACATTTTCTTATCTATGTAAAGGGGGTTATGCCATAGACTTTTTTACATTTTAAAAAATAAACTTTGCTACATTTGTTAGTAGTGCTGCACGATTAATCGTATCGCAATCACGATGTCAGCCTGTGCAATTATATGACAGAAAAATGTTGCGATTATATTAAATAAATGTGTGGACTTGAGAACACATGCTTTTTTCCGTGTTTTGTTCCGCTAACAAAACAAAAAAAGATTAAAAAAAGATCTGACAGTCTCTCAGTATAGGTAGTGCACGTGTGACTGTGACGTGCGTGAGTGCATGCGTGTTCACTTGTGTGGGCAGAGCAGAGAGACCAGAACGAAGATGGATGCCAAGGAGACTGATCTAGTAGCCAAAAACTCTACCTCTGTTATATTGCGATATTTTCGATTTGAGATTACTGACACTGAGCAGAGAGATGTACTGTGCAAGATTTGCAAAATTGAAGTTGCTATATCACGTGTCAATACGACAAATTTATATCAGTATCTGAAACAGCACAGAGAAAAATATGATGAATGCATGACGATGAAAACCCAGATTTGTAAAGAGACCGCTGAAGGAAACAAGGCACAAGCTGTTTCCTGAACAAAACACAGCACAGTTACAGATGTGTTTGCGAGCCTCACGCCATATGAGAAATCTTCTTCTAGACATAAAGAAATTACCGACTCCATAACGCACTGCTTGGCGAAAGACATGTTGCCCATACACACCGTTAGTGAAGTTGGATTTCAGAAAATGATCCGCACGCTAGACAAGAGGTACCAGCTGCCTTCTCTAAACTACTTCTCTCAAGTAGCGATCCCTGAACTTTATTACTCGCACCATGACGAAGTTCAAAAGGAAATGGCTACGGTGACGTTCTTTTCAACCACTACGGACCTGTGGTCAAGCAGGACAAGTGAACCGTATATTAGCTAGACCGTGCACTTTGTCGACAAGGAGTTTGAATTAAGTACCATTTGGAAGCACCAGTTGGTCATTAAAAAATATTTATTGGTTTGAGTTTGAACCACAATTTTATATCAATTTTTTTTCCAAAAGAGTTTACAGAGAGTATGTTAAATAAATGTGTATTTATTTTTTTGTGAAAATGTTTTTATTTATTGTTTTATTTAATTCAGCTATATTTTGAGTAGTTTACATTAATGCAATTGTTATTCAATTTTGTACAAATTATTTATTTTGAAACCATTTTTAGTTTTACAAATACACATTTCAGCATTATTACTAACCTGTGTGTGCATTTTCCTTAAAAACCCATCAAGTTGACTAACAATACCATTTATTAAAATCGCATATCGCAATATTGACCTCTATAATCGCAATATGAAAAATCTTCCAAATCATGCAGCCCTACTCTGCAGTCTGAGATTACTGAAGACTTATTCCAATTGAGCACTCAAATGCAATTATCATATCAAAGATCTGGCATGTAAGTGGGCATTTAATCTGCTAGTTTGATCGTTGGGACAGGGCAACTATGTAATGTAAAGCAAGATTAAGAGGACTTGCACAGTCAGAGATGGCTGCTGTTGCTCGCGGTTTAATTTAAAAATTGGCCACCATTATGTCTCATTTAATCACATTTTGTTAATGGAATGTTTTTTGATTTTATTAAGAAAATTATTTAAGGAAAATATTAAGATTTTCCTTTAAACTGATGTCCACTGTCACTGTATTGAAATTGTTGAGGAATGACAGTAATTTTTAGTAGCCTAGAGTGCACATGGTACAACATTTAATAAAAAATGACAATTCAATTTTTCAATCATGCTAGAGTAAATGATACCCCCCAAAGTTGTTTTAGTTTGTGCAAGATCTGTTCAGGACTGGTACTTGCTAATAGCTTTAGCATATAAAGCCTCCAGTTATAACATATTGTGGAGAGGCCTGCCAATAAATAAATCAAGCACACTAAAGTAGCATAAAAATTTTCTGTTATAAATGCACCAAAAGCTTTATATTATTTGTGCCTAATTTTTAAAAATAACATTGGTCAAATGTGATTTAAGGAAGCCGATGGGTGGTGGGTGGTGGAATGGATTGCATATGAATTTAAACTGGATTGGCAAGTAGAGGATTGGTTTCAGCTATTAAAAATGGGGTAAATGTGGCGGCTGAGTGGGAAAGGGTAATACACCTTTACCATGACCTATACAGAGACAGAGAGATGTTGGGAAACAGTTTGGGAAATGGTTTAAAATGTGGAAATAAAAATGTGAAGAAAGGGAACTGTAACATCACGCCAGCAGAGGGAGCCCTCACCGGAATACTGACTGCTCATGCTCCCTCTGCTGAACTCTGAACTTCCTGTTTGGCATCTATATAAACCTTGCTGCCACATGGCCACGTTGCGAAGTATTGCCAGCTTTACACCTGACTACTAAGCATTCTCTTTTACTGCCTGCTTTCCTGTGTTTTACCTATTGTTTGGTTCTCGTTTTCTGATTTTTGCCTAGCCCCTTTGTTTGACACCTGGATCGGACTGTTTGTTTAGATATTGATTCTCTGCCTGGATTTACGACCTCTGATTTACGTCTCTCCCTTTTGTTGTGTTGCATGGTTGGACTGTCTATGTTTATTACGACCCTTTGCCTGTACTTTCGACTTTGATTATGGATAACCCCAATAAACATCCGCAACTGGATCCTGCTTCAGCTTCTGCCTCAGCCCCCTTACAGGAACATTACATGGATGAAGTATGGGAGAAAAAAGAAAAATATGAAGCTGAAGATTACACAGAGGGTGTTATTAGCAATGATAAAGAGATTGTAGAATCCCAAAGAATAAAAAGGGTATGGTATAAACAGATTTGTCAACAAGCAAAACAAGCAGAATTGTCAACAAGCAAATACATGACACCAAGATATATTACATATTTTAGATAAAGTAAAAAAAAACTAAAGTGTCAAAGTGCCCCACCATCCCCTAAGTAATTTTATGCAGTTGCCTGCACTCGTTCCACCTCTAACTTGACCTTGGCTACAGGAGAGAACCTACAGACATGACTATAAGTGTTACAAGAGAGAATATAGACAATTCCATACTAAACTTTAGGCAATTTTATTGGCTGGAATGTTATTTTAATTTGCTGAGGTCAGCCTTTATGCTAATGCAGGTTTTGTGTGGTACAGTGCTTTAAAGTCGATTTTCATGCTGTAAGATTTAAACATGAAAACCCGATGAAAACACTCAGGATCAGAAAAATCATTTTGCTGAATCTAAATGAGTAATCAAGTGTGCAATCTTTTGCTGTGTTTTATTTCAGTCATCAATCACAAAAATCTGTTGTTAATGTATATCATTTCATATACATTTCTATGGATTTTATAAACGTCTCTCCAAGATACAGCTCATCTTATAATAATACACCTTAAAGTAATAACTGAAATTTGTATGTTCTGTATGACATGAATTGTAATGTTTTCATGTATAAACCTAAATAATGATCTTAATAAACATATATGTTATGTATAATAAATGAGAATACAAACAATCACCTTATTTTGAAACCCTCTTAGTCTAAGTTGTTAGAGGGGGATAACAACCTATTTTTTGCAATTTGTCCCCTCAGTTTATAAACTGTACTCACAATTTTTAAACTGTTCCCTCGGTTTAACAAATTGTGCCCACAGATTAATTAACCATACCCAATTAAATTCATAATCCGTGTGCCCGCTTTGTAAATCCGTTACCACGGGTTTGTAAACTGTACTCACAGACTCATTTAAAAGGAAAAGCAAGCTCTCAGGTAAGGTACGTGTTAACAAATCTGATTGTATATTGTTTTATTGTGTATTATTAAGGGGAATACATCTAATTGTCTTAACTGCATGCTTACAGTGATTCTCTATAAACTGAAGCAGGTATGAGGTGCAATACAACAATTTAATAAGAATCATGTGCGTCAAAATCTTGTATTTATTTGTGCTAATCTTAGCACTTTATTATTATTGTCTAATAAACCATTGTGTATCACGACTGACTTTTGACTAATTGATTTGTTCCTCTTTGTAAGTTGTTCCAGATAATTATTATTATTGTTATTATTATTTAATTTATAACTATAAATGAGTGCACTTAGGACAGTCATATATGTTTATCATAAAATAATTCATGAATGCTATTTTTAAATAACCTTTAACAGTTTTGGAAATGCCTTTGTGTACTATTCATTCTTAACATGAAGACTTGTTTTGGTGATTTTATTATACTAAGCTTTTTTCCCCAAAAATGGACTTTAAAAAATAAAAGTAAATTAGACCATTCAGTGTACTAGGGTTTAAATACATTGTACAGAATACTGTCCAATGACTCTCGATCTCTATCTACCCTAGGCTTCCATCCACCTTGAGCTCACATAATTTATTCCTTACCCTATGATGGACAGATTTCAACTAATTCAACATTACTTTGACCTGGGTCTAAAGTATGAAGAAATCATTCATATTTTAAGTGTTAAACATGGGATTATTATCAGCATGAAGACACTTTAAAAATCTTAAGCAGAAAAGACTATTTCACAGAATTTTTTTGTGTTATTCAGTTTGTTAGGGAAGAGCCTAACAAACCTGTACATTATTTGTTTTGTATTGCTTTTTTACCTTCTCCTTTCAAAATGCTGACAGAGTCACGTCATCCAACTCTATTGGTTTTTTTTAAAAATTCAGGAAGTTCTCCATTTTGTAAAATAAGTGCATCCACACTTAAACAGGTGACCTGGTTGAATCTGCTGGCAAAGACTGGGGGCTGGGCCACAAATCCGTGTGTACAATTTACAAACCCATGGGAACGGATTGCGAAAGCATGCGCATGGATTATAAATTTGTGGGTACAAATTAAAAACCGAAGGTACAGTTTATAAAATCTGAGCGCACAGATTGAAAATTCGTGGGTGCGGTTTATTAATCCGTGGGCACGATTTGTTAAACCGAGGCAACAGTTTAGGAATTTGTGAGTACTGTTTATAAACTGAGGGGCTGAATTGCAAAACTGTCGTCACGGATTGTTTTTTCCCCTACAGGTGACTTCCCAGGCTCCGTAGATCTCTGAAAGGTATTGACTGAGAAATACATTCTAATTCATTTACATAATGCATGCTGATTTGATCAGATTTGTGTTTATGATTACTGCTTAAATTATTTGTATAGCATGACTGAAATAACGTTATAACTGTATTGTTCTTTTATTGTACATTGTTCCTGAGATAGTTATTGTGATTAGTTCATAGGACATACATTTTTATTGTTATTTTGTTATTATTTCAAGAGATGTAAGCAAAATCAATAAATTTATTAGCTGTTCCCTGTAATTGTTTATGAGGTTGGAATGACACAAAGGCATCTTTATGGAACCAGAGGAAATAAAATAGTCTTCATCTCAATGTCTCCCTTTCTTTTTTCATTCTATGAAGATTCCTTTCTTTCATCCCTGCATCTTGCATTTACAAGATTTTGAGTTGTGGGAACAAGAAAGATTGAAGCATTAAGGTCGTGGTCAAGTCCCTTAGCTATCCATAATAACCTTTGTTTACTAGCTGGAAAGTTTGGAAATAAAATGTCAGTTTTGACATTTTAATAGCCAGTCTAGGCCCTTGGGGGCCTATTACGGAGATCAGTCACCTTCTTGCCAGTCAAAATACAGGTATTGTGCCTTGCAAATTTGAGCACAGTTTGAGACATCTAAGACATGGTTATGTCTTACAAGTCATTTTCTGCCTCAGAGGAGGTGCTGTTTATTTCTAATCATGAATATCTCCTTTGCCTGTTTTTTCATATGGCATGGTCACAGCTCTTCCACTCTGTTGTGTAGGACTTTTCAATAACCTCATCAAAGAGCTTTTGCTTCCTCCGAGTGTGAGGTTTCAATGGTTGGACAGGGGCTTAGGTTAAGATGACAGGTGGAGTGAAATGTGCAGAAGTGGCCATTTAACCTCTTTAGTAGTGATGATAATTATAACCAACTGACATCCTCCATTCCTCTGGAAACCAGCCTCTCCAAACCCTCATGCAGAAGAAGACAGATTGAATTACTTTTGGAGCCTTGTTAGTTATAAGTGTCAAGACTTAGGGGATATAGCCTTATTTCCCCTTTATCAGTTTAATAATTCAGTTACAGGTTTGAAAATTTAGTTTGTACGTTTTTGTGTACCTTATTTTCTGTTTTTCTTTCTTGCGTGTCCACAGAGGTTTCAAACTGACGTAAAACAAACGCGTCTTCAGGTTTCTTTGTCTTCAGAGACCTCTTTGTGTGTGTGTGTGTGTTGCCTTTTGTGCAGGTGGCCAGATTAAAACTTGACTGGCACCAGGAGAAAGAGATCCACTAATCCTCAAAGCCAGGGGGAGGGGCCTCTGCAACGATCTGTTTTGTTTTTGAAAGACCTCCATGACTAGTTATCTCATTCATGGGCGAGACAATATTCTTCATGTGTTTATGTGCCTTCTACATCATTTTATTCTACTATAGTGGGTGCAGGGGCTTGTGGTTGTACGATGATGCCGCAGGTGGAGGAGATATTGGCTTGCTATCTCTCCCCTGAAAGTTCATTGTCCCTGAAGAGACCAGTGCTCCCCACCAAGCCATGCAGAGTAACATCCTTGATGGTGGGGAAGTTTCAGGAAACCGGTCAGGCTAATGTTTCCCTGCCCACTATGGCTGTGTTACAGGTGTATCAGGCAGATACAGATCTCACAAGATCTCAACACAGTCAGGCTATAGATGATGAAGCCTTCTCGGAACTTCGCTGGGCCACAGATTTGCCTCTCTGGGTGGCTAAGCAGACAGCCCACGATATCAGCCATTCTATGGCGGCTACAGTTGCCAAGAAAGGCATCTGTGGTTAAATCTCATGGGGATTAAGAACAGAGACAACAGGTTCAGGGAGGCAGTGGGTCATGGGGAGGACTTTTTCAAGTTTCTGTTGGCCACCCAGCCCCAACCTGGTCTGTTATCTCAGCAGAGGGATGCCCAAAGGCAGACTGTGGCGAGGCATGCTCCCCATTGTAAAAACTGGGGGAACAGGACAGACTGGGATTCGTCATCTCATCTTAGAAAAAATCCTAAGGCTTTTGCACCCAAGATTGTGGGGGACAGAGTGCATAAAATTATATTAAGCAGCTCCTTCCAGACCCCCTCACGAGTCAGGAAGGGAGTTTGCCCACCACCCTCCATGTTTCAGTGGTGTGGTTCCCACTACCGTGAAGCCAGAACAGATGGATTTACTGTCACAGGGGGCAAGGGGACCATAGGGCATGTTTCCTCCCAGAGAAAGAGTCAGACTATTACAGTCGGTACCAGATTTTAGATCTTTGCAGCCTGAACCGTTTTCTCAGTGATCATTTTGATCAAAATGATCGTGTCTCAGATCCAATGCAAGGATTGGTTCATCACAATTGATCTCAAGGATACATATTTTTATATTGAAATTCTGACACAACACAGGAAGTTTTTGTGGTTTGCTTTCGGGAGTGAAGCTTACCAGTATTGGGTCCTTCCATTTGGGCTTAACTTTGTCACCTGCCCAAACACGAAATGCAAGGCTCCATTGCGATTCCAGGGCATCCACATTCTAAATTACATAGACAGTCTGCCCCAGTCTGGCCCAGTCTCAGGGGCTTGCGCTTCAACATCAGGATGTTGTCCTTACTCATCTCAAATCTCTAGGGTTGAGTCTCAACTCCAAGAAAACATTCTCTCTCCTGCCCAGAGGACAGTGTATCTAGGGGTCATATGGAACTTGGTCGCAATGCAGGCACAGCTGTTCTGGGCATGTGTAGAGTCCATTCAAAGCGCTCTGAAGAATGTCAAGCTATGTCAGAAAATTACCTTTAATTGCTTTCAAAGAGTTCCTGGGGCTCATGGTGGCTTTATATGTGGTTCAGACCCCGGTTTTTCTCACCTTGGGTCCCACTCTAGGTGCATGTTGTCGTTGCAAGATGCTTACAACAGACGCTTCCTGTATGGGTTGAGATGCAGTCTTAGATGGCCATCCAGCTCAGAAAGCAGCTTCTGCTGTGGGCCTGGTATACATTCCTGTCCCTCAGAGCGATTTACATTCCAGGGCATATGCATGTGGGAGCAGACTTACTGTCCAGATGTGACCAGGCTGTGACACATGGAGATTGGAAAGTCCACCCTAAGGTAGTCAATCAAAGATGAAATAGTCTTCTTGGTAAAGACAATGACTCATCTTATTGCTCTAGGAGCATGTATGAATAATAACAGAAAATATTGTATTTTAAGTTGATTTTTGTAAAAAAAAAAAACTATTGTTAATGAGACCACATTTGTCAGATTTGAAAATGTCAAACTGTATTATAAATTTCAGTATCAGTAGTTTTCAAGATCTTTGTTAACATACTTGAAAAATAAGTGCATAAGGATTTGATTTGCGGTCAGATGTTGTATCCAGTACATGCAATGGGTCCAGTTATAGAGTTTTAAATGAACAGAAGAAAAATTTGGTCACATGAAACCAATTAGTTGGCATGAGCCATTATGCTTGATTCTGACCTGGAAACATATAACGTGGTCATTCAAGCTGTCATTACCCTGTACTCTGAGCTGCATAGTCCGAAAACAAGCCCAAAATCTCATGACTCGTAAAATGTGAATCATTTACATAAATCTACATAAATTTGAACATCACCACACTGTCTCTTTCTTAAACATCACCGTGTGCTAATTTCAGTGCCACTGTGTGGGTTTCCCTGGCGATGATGTGAAATCATAAATTGCACTTAGTGATCTTAAATATTTTTCCCTTTTAGTACAGCTGAATCATTGTATAGTTATTACAGGATCATGTACCCTAAGCCCTTAGAATTAGGCAAACTAGGCTGATTTTGATATTACAATGCATATAACAATGTAGTGTATTTGGGAACATTAGACGTTTAGCCCAAAGAGAAAAATCACACACAATTTGATGTGATTTATCATACGTGTTTTATAGATTTAGTTAGAGTTAATATAGGGTATTAAATATAGAGTATAGAGTTAGTATAGAGTTAATACTAGCGACAGACTAAATTACTCGTCCACTGCGTATTCAGCGGATCACTTATCAACTTTAAGAAATGTTACTTTTCTGGCCTTGAAAAGATAACATTCTTACTGTAACACAGTACTACTTCAGAGCAGGTAACAAAGTCAAGGCAGTTTAAGTGACATTAATATGTGAGCAATAAACTCTGAAGCAATTCCCAGGAATAAATATGCAGGTTTGTTGAACTAAGCTATGGGGAACATATATGACTACACTAACAAATAAACATACATTAAACAAACGAATACATAAACAGCAAGAGAAAGAAGAGGAGTAAAGAATGGCAAGATTAAATCGGCTAAGCACTTCTGCGTGAACCATCAGTTAAATCACCTTAAAAAGGGGTAACACTTAAATGCAGCTATTAGGTAACGAATCGGATACTTGCATTGAACTCGGATGTGTCCGGGTGTGCATGAGGGATGATGCAGGTGCTGATGCATACGAAGTGAGCAGCAGTTAATTGGGTTCTTTCCGATGCCGGATTGGTCAGTGAAGATTTATTCATGCTTATTCATTCATTTACATGCTCTTCATGTCTCTGGAAAGTTTGTGCATTTTAGCTGAATCTAAAATAATATGCGTATTATGCCAGATACATTTATACACTATACTGCATCAGTCAGCAAATCAAGAGATGAGCATTTAGAACGTAAACATGACCAGGTTTGACATACGTTAATATGCAATTTATTTGAGAATATGCGTACAGGTAAAATACTTGTTAGACTATATACACCAAGGCAATAAGACGATGGAGGTTAATATGGGGAGACACATACAATCAAGAACATAACATAACATGAACACAGAGGTGTTCTGGTTGGCAATAAAACCATGGGTGGTAGGTGGGGTACACTCTGGCTCCGATGGGTAACCATCGATCTCAGCCCCCACTCTGAGTGCTATCCCCTCCATGTATTTTATGATCCAACTGGTAACCTTTGGTCAGACCAGACGCTGCAACAATTATAACAATTATGTGGGCTTGCTGTTGGACATTGTGAACCTATTTTGTGAAGTTGTCTTAATGTAATATAAAACCTGAATTACAGGTCTACAAACAATTTATGTTAAAATGTGCTGCTCAAATAGTCACGGTCAAACAAAAATGATCAGGATCCTAAACTTAACCATTAATTTCCAAAGTTGAGGTATTTTGGAAGGCTGTGAAAAGCCGTAGGAGTTACACATAGTCAGGTGCAGCAAGAGGTTTTGTGAATTTCCCAGAATTTTCATTATCCATACCATTATCATTTATTTAAAAATAATAAAAAATAATAAAAATAATATTATCAGAATTTTTTCTATGTTTGGTGTTCTCCTTGTCATTCACACAGCGTTGGACAGACCAAGCTGCTAAATCTCAAGTCATTGACAGATAAATGTTAGTAGTCGAGCATTGTTTACTGTATTTATCCTTCTGATATCAGAATGTCAAGCCACAGACTTTGGAATGTTTCTGCATCTTAAATTTTGTTTATTTTCGAGAAAGAATTTTGACTTCTAAAAGTGAGAGTATGTTTTTATTTAATTTAACTTTTTTATATCAAAAGGTCAAAAGAATTTGTTTTGACCCTAGTAACTTTTTTACATCTGTGGACTCTGGGTGACAAAATTGTTCTTGATTCACCATTGGAGTCACCATCGACTTATAAATTGTTTTAAATGGCACTTGCCCTACAATTAGTGCTACTATACAGTATAAAACCCTACCTGCTGTGGTTTTTCTGTAGGTGTTCCTCTGGCTTCAGAACTTCATGGGCTTCATGTAAGCAAAACCTTCTTTTGGGGAAATCCTCATTTGTAAAAATGCCATAAAAATATAGTAAATAAAGTTTATTTGAAACAGTAAAAAAGCATTTTCTGTAGGGTTAGAGTTTGGGTTAGGTTATATTGTTTACAACAACCTGTCTATAAAAACAGTAGAAGTCTATGGAATGTCTTAATTTAGATAGATAAGTAAACATTTTGTGTGTGTATGTGCACGAGGGTGTATAATGTGCATACATGTGTCTAACAGTGTGGAAGGTTTCTTTTTCTCACCCACTGTTAGCTTGTCCCTGGAGGCTGAGCTGGCAGGTGTTGTCTATGCACACAGATTTTCCCTGTTTTGGTCTGTCACATTCACAGACACACACACAGCTCTCCTGTCCTGCAGAAAATGAAAGTGGTATTCTTGTGTAATATCATTGTGGAGACAGTGATGGGTTTATTAAGAACTCTTCAGTGATCAGAAGCAGTAATCAGTGCTCTGCCATTCACACCCTCACACACTCCCTGTTACTCTACCATACACTGGAGTATCCTTAAACATGCTCCATTGAGTATGCATCACAGAACGACGGCTGCTTCAGAAGTTAAAGGGTTCTCACTGGATCCCAGAGGAACTGTCGACTATCTGAAAAAATTTGGATAGTTCTAATGTCATTCTCTTGCTTTCTCTCTTTTTTTTGAAGAACATTATACAGATAATCAACTTCGAAATGCTATTGCATTCGTGACCTTTAAGCAAAAACAAAACAAAAAATAGGAAAAAGCAAATAAATTATTTTTTATAAATTTATTATTATTTATTTATTTTTCAACACAGAGTTTAGTGCTACTATCTCTAAAACGAGATCACAGACAATATGTGTGTTTGTGCATTATTGAAAGCCAGCAATTTTGTTTTGAGAGTGCTTGACTGTTCTGATCTGATTCTGCTTAGCACACACATACATTCCCTCACTCACTCTGGAAGCCATCAGTTGGGGCTGTGAACCATTTTGAAATATGTTTGTGTTTGAATGTGTTTGGGCACAAATGTAAAAAGTTAAATCTAATATCAGCTATATTGACATTGTGGGGACCAGCCAACAGCCTCCACCAGATAAAAAGCTTACCAAACAAAGTTGTGTGTGAGTGTTAGGGAGTAGAAAATATAATAAGCTCAGTATAGAAACAACAGTCAAAGGAATGTCCCTACTATTATAATACATAAAAACAGTACAGTGTAAGGACCACCCATTGGCCCAACGACGGAATCCAATGGTGTGGGTAAAGGTATCTCAAGTGTTCTGCCTTTCCATAGCACTTCTACAAATTTCTTTAATTTATTACAATTTAGTTTTATTGACCCTGTGGTTAGTTCCAATCTGACTCCAATTTTATATTATTTTAGATGAATGATTCCAAATTCATAATTTAGATTTGATTACTTGGAGATTCCCATACTCTTAGTTATTCTTTCATTAGGGACCCGTGGTCGCACTGAGTCTCGCGCCGGCCAATATACGCGGATTTCACAATCACAAAGCTGTCATTTTGATCTTCCTCAGAGGTTGCCGGGTAAACAAATATTATTAAACCTTGCTGTTCCATACTTGCTCAGATCTAGTAACAGTTGTCTTAGTCACGATCATGCAACTTGTTAAGACAGATGATAGACAGAAACCTGGAGATCTTGGTTGATGTGCTCCTAGCTCCTTTCAACAAGTCCCCAGTATGATCATAACACTAATTTTGCGGTAACCTTGGACTCCTTGGACTTCTAATCTACTGGTAATAACAATTTCTTAAGAACTTCTAATGTATCAAGAAAACAATTTATTTGCCAGGCAGGTTAAAACATCAGTTTAGAAACATAAAATTACATAATATGAATTTGAATACAAGAAAATCAATACATGATCAATAGAATAAAAACAAGGTACAAAGTCTAAATCATACCTGGCAAATGAGACACACAGCAATTGTGTGGGAAGTTCTGGTTACAGAATGCTTTTACCTAGCCACCTTATATACACAGATAAGACAAAGAGTCATAAATTTTGTGGTCAGTTCAGTATGTGGTTGGTCAGTTTCTCGTGACCTGAAAGACCCCTGTTGAGATGATCAGTACCCAGATGTCTTGAGAGAGGCACACCCATAACATAAGTGTAGGTTTTCTATTAAGTTTTCTCCCTCTAATATACATTATCCCATAATTATAGAAATTGCACCTTTTTACCCATCACACCATGACCTTTAAAATGATATCAAACATGAGAATGAAAACTCAATAACATCACACTATATATTGCACATATATGTTCAATGAGCTCTATTGATCTGAGTCTAAAATGAGAGGGAAAGCAGAGGTGAAATTCGGGTCATCAGTGTCCCACAGGGGGAAGCAAGGAACCATAGCCTGGGAACAAGTATCAACTGGTGTTTTGTTGTTTTATGATATGTTTCTGCTGCCTTACAGCAGTATGTGTGTATAGTTTTCAGAGTGCTTTTGTGCATAGTGTCTTGGGTTTGTGAACACAGACACGTAAACTTGTGTGTTGTTTGTTATAAATGATTAATGGGACTTAATGGCTGTGTTGCCATGGCCACCCCATCCGCACACTCAGAGCAATGGATGTTTTATTGGCGTTATTCTACTGAGAAATGTGGAGAGCGCATTATAGACCTTTATCACACTTCCAAATTCTGGTAAGTGAATCAGTGTATCGCTACTTCCGGTATCATCACAACACAGTAAAAACTAATGGTTGAATCCTCTCGCCGGTGTTATTGCAGCGTACTGGCTGCTATAATTTTGCTATAATTACACCCATATCTCAGGTTTCATGATTTCTTGACAACAAAAGAACTGAGGAAATCTCACCCATGGTGAGATTACAGCATATCTTGCTTAATGATTTTGTAATTTTATTGGTTCAGTCACCCCTTTTTCTTTTCATAAATCTATCTAGTATGCCTAATTATTTATATACACAATAATACCAATTATTCTTTGTTAAACATGTCTGACATTTGTTCTGTTCTTTATAATAATTATTTTTTATTTATTATATGTAAAGCTGCTTTGAAGCAATGTAACGTGAAAAAAAATATATGTATATAATTAAAACTGAATTGAAATGAACCACGCCTTTTTCATTTTCCAATCCCTTCTGAACTGGCTGCAATTAACCCGTAAGACCTCAACATTGAGACCATACAGGGAAAGCCATTAGTATGTGGGAAGATTCGGTACCAATCATCACTCATCACGCTCAAGATCAGCTGTCTACATCAGGAACAGATATTCTTTCTGGTGTGGCAAGGCAGAGCAATATCAGAAAAGGCAAACAATCACTATCCAGAAACAACAATCCAAAGGGGTCAGGGCAGGCAGTTCCTTGTCTATAGTTAATCAGAAACGATAGACAATCCAAGAGTGATAACAGGTAATCCAAAACAGGTAAATGCTCAGAAATGATGGCCAGGGCAACTCAAAACTTTTCAAAGGATAGAGTGTGAATTGGGGTTTATATAGGGGAGTGAAATAGGGAACAGGTGACAGAGTAATCAGTCCCAGGAATGCGGCCTCATGGGAAATGTAGTCCCTCTACATAAATGAATTACAGCTATGTTCTACCAATGTAGTCCTGAAAAAAGACCTGAACCTATCAATCTAGTTTAAATACCTCCTGAATACTGGGCATTCTAGGATGTCTTCAGCAAGAGGGTAGCTACATGTCTACCACCACATCGGCCATGGGACTGTGCCATCGACCTGCTGCCTGGGGCTCAACTCCCTTAGGTTAGGATATACCCTTTGTCCTCCTGATCAACAATTCATCCCTCCTTCCACCTCTCCAGCAGCTTCCAGTGTTTTCTTTGTTTGGAAAAAGGACAGGCTTGAGACCCTGCGAGTTCCACAAGTCCACCATCTATTTCCTTGGTTACGTCATCAGTCCCGAGGGAGTCCAGATGGATCAGGGGAAGGTTAAAGCTATCAGAAATTGGCCAAAACCACTATCTGTTAAAGAACTTTAACGTTTTATTGGTTTCGCAAATTTCTAACAGTATACTCACTGCTCCCCTCCAAGTCTCTGTCCTGGACCCCCAAAGCCCTCCAAGCCTTTAATAACCTCAAACAAGGCTTCTGTAATGCTCCAATCCTCAAACACCCTAATCCTCAAATCCCATTTGTAGTAGAAATTGATGCTTCTACCCTAGGAGTCAGAGCGATACTTTCTCAATACCATGGTGAGCTTCCTTTATTTCACCCATGTGCTCGTTGGGCTCTCTTCTTCACCGGATTTCACTTTAACATAACCTACCGACCTGGACCAAAGAATATTCAAGATGATTTCCTTTCATGCAAGTATCAGCCAGACAACCTTTCTCTCACTGAAACCATCCTCCCTCTAGCTGTAGTGGTAAGTCCCATTCTGTGGGATTTAGATGAACAGATTTGCTTTGCCACTCAAGCTGAATCTGCTTCGCTGGGAGACCCAGAAGGGAAGATTTACATTCCAGATCCTCTTCGTCTTAACCTTTTGGGATTACTGCATGCTTCCCTGGGCTCTTGACACCCAGGCAGCCAGTGAACTCTCTCGCTCCTACAAGATGGGTACTGGGGGACCAAATATGGCCCGCAATGTCTCCCAGTATGTCAAGGGATGCTCAGTCTGTGCCATCTCCAGTACACAATGTCAACTCCTTTCTGGTTAACTAGTTCCACTACCCATTCCTCACAGACCATGGTCCCATCTCGAGGTGGATTTCATCATAGACCTACCTAATTCCGATTCTCATACCTGTATTCTGGTAATTGTTGATCTGGTAATTATGATTCTCCAAGGCATAAAATTTATTCCTTTAAAAGTTCTTTCTACATGATTTGAAACTGCAGAACCACTATTTCAACACATCTTCCAGAACTTCGGCATACCCGAAAATATCATCTCAGATCATGGGCCCCAGTTTATCTCTCAACTCTAAAAAGCCTTCTTCAAACACCTTGGAGTCACTCACCACCCACAGACTAATGGCCAGACTGAGCGTAAGATCCAGGAAATTGGGAGATATCTGCGGACCACAACAATGACAACCAGCACAGCTGGAACCATTACCTTCCATGGGCTGAGTATGCACAAAATTCCCTTTAGACAATCTACCCCGGGGCCCACTCCCTTCCATTGCATACTCGGTTATCACTTGGTTAATCTCCCAGTCACCAGAATTCTAATCAGTCACACCTGTCTCCACTAATCACCCACTCTATTTAAACAACAGTCACTCCTCACCTCTTTGTCCAGTCTACATGCTAGCTGTATGAATTTACCCGTTCCTCCTTCATTGTTTACTTATCTGTGATTCTCCCTATCAGTTTCCTCATTGTGGACTCCTGCTTTTCTACGTTCTCCTGATTTTTATCCTGACTGACTGCGGGGCTGCAGGTCAGACTCAGGTCTAATTTCAGCTGGTCTGTCTCGGGTCAGATTTTTCTTTTAAAAAATGAATTTATGCATGTCAGATTCAGGTAAGTGATTTGGGTCGGGTATGGATTTTAGGACCCAAGAAGACCTCCACTATAGTTTATAGGGCTCTAATAATCTATCTGTACTAATACCTCTCTGTTCACTATATCTGCATGCACTGGATGCAAAGGAAGGAGGAAAATAATCACAGCCTATTGGCAACTGCTAACTTTAAACTTATCCTGCTAAAAGTTACAGCTTACTGCAGACACACAATTTATCACTCAAAGTCTCTAAATCGACATACTGTTTTAGAGGTTGCTGTATTTAGACTATATAAATATTAGACACAATTCATAGCAAAACTCCTCTCTTAGTAATAAGCTGATGCTAACAGGATAACTAGCAACCAGAATATGCTGAAATGGCAATAAACTTAAAATTACTAAAAATAAAAAATTGACACCCTGCTTCTTCCGGGTATCAATTCTGCTATGATAAAGGTCTATTGTAGCGTAAAAGGTCTATTGTAGCACATTATAATAAAATGCAAGAGCACAAACCTCTCTGATCGCATAATGATTTCATTTGGTTTCGCACAAAACTGGATGAACTTTTAAATGTGTGTCCTGACTGCATCCAGCGTGGCCAGACTGCACAAAACGTGACTTTAAGCTTTAATTAGCTTTAATTTATAATTATTATTAAATGTGTGCCTGCTGTGCCTTTTCTTTGATTTATTTTTTTCATAATTATTTTACTTTACTTTATTTTACTTTACTTAACAGGCAGTTTGGTTTACCAAGCATAGTTTGTTCTCTTTTTGGGTTTGATGGATCTGAATTTGCATGACTTTTTCAGTTTAGTGTGGAATAAGGCAGTGTATTATTCTGAAATGCTTGTTGAATAAAAAATACACTTATTTTACAAATGTTCAAGCTTTGTTATATTCATTGAAGATATGTTGGGAAAAATTGCTATTGATAGTATTCATGGCTCAGTGTTTTTTCCAGGATGGAAAAGAAATGCTTGAAAGGGTAAGGGTTTTTCAAATGCTTGAAAACAAACCTGTTCTGCATACATCAGATTAATCTATAACTTTTCACTGTTTATCTTTCTTAACAACAAAACAACCTTTTCTCCTATACTGTTTATCCTGTTTCCAGCTTCCTACCTTTAAATGTAGGATTTATTGTAGGATTTGTAGGAAAATGTAGGAGTTTTGGCAAAATGTTAAATGCGTTCTCATTTGTAATTTGTGTTGGATTAAAGTGTCTGCTAAATTAATAATTGTAAATGTAATTTACTGATATATCTCCAGAGATAATTCAACACAACACAATTTAACAACACAATTTGTAACACTTGATGTTGCATGTTGTAGTTAATGCTCTGGCCACTAAAAAAGTTTGGAAGGTCATTTAGAAAACTGTGTCTTCCCTATGGAAATATTTAGTATTTCATTTTTCAAGTGTATTCCTGAGCTTTTCGAGAAGCAGACATTAATTTTTTTCATGATTCATAAGGTGAATCATGCAGTGCTCCAAGTCAAATAGTCATTTCAAAATAATTCAAGTGAATCATTTTAATGAAATAATGATTTGACATTAACGTGGTTTTTAAACTTTGAAATGCTCCAAAGCACTAAGCAGCACAATACCTAGTAAGAGAACTTTTGACCCACACACTTCTGGCCTGATACTGCTGACCTGCTGCTGTTTACACCACCAGCGATTTATTTCACTGCTTGTCTATAGTGGGTGTTTCTTGTTACCAAGTAACATTTGTGAATGACAATCAATAATGTTACTCCATATTGTAGACAACAAATCAGTTTTTTGCATTTTGTACATTTTGTAGGAAAAGGCTTAATGTAAATGGAATTGGAAAATAAAGTGCTTAATATGAACAATGAACGAGGAACAACACGTTTTTTGTGATTGCAGCTATATACCTTCGGCAAAAGCGCAAACGCCGGTCTGTTTGGGTTCATGAAACCATTAAGGTCAGAGTCAGCACGATGAGTACCACCGGCTGGTGCAGGAGCTACGGCTAGATGGAGTTCAGTTCCAGCAGTATTTCAGACTGGACAGAACCTGACATGTTTTTTCATGCATCATTTTTTAATTGGTCTTTGTATGTATACAGAGACAGATTATAAACTATAGGCAAATTGCTAACTGAAATAATGCAGGAATAATGCGCTCTTCGACATTTGTCAGTAAAATGACAGCATATCATGTCATCAGCATCAATGACTGCCATTACAGCACATTAATAAACACACATGTACAATATAAAGACTAAATCAGGAAATACTATTACCCAGAACCAGAATGATTATGCATTTAACCATTATAATTGCATAACTCTAAAGCATATGTTCAACAGTGACATCTCAGTTACAATTCATCAAAGCGTGGCTCACATTTTTGCCTTCATCAATGACTGAATATAAAAATACATCACATGCCCAAAATACAGTTAAATGGTTTTGTGAATGACAGTAATGCATTTAAAACCAAGCTAACCAAGCTCTTGTTGTTGTTGATAAGCTCGTAGTGCAGTCCCCACTAGTTTGTTAGATAGTTATTATTTAGCAAGTTTATTGGGAGCCTTTAAATTCCTGACAGATCATTATCACAAAGAAAGTTACTTGCTATAAATGAATATAGTTTTTGTCTTTGTATATTCTAACATGAGTCAAGCAAGAAAGCCTGGGAGAGATATTTTAAAACTGTGTAAGACAGAGTGTTAGTAATGAAATTCACAACTTGTGTTTAAACAGAATCTTTAGGGAAAATAAAATATTTAGAGTAGCTTTCTGTGCTTCTCTTGAAATAGGCTGTCTTAAGATACCAATTTAGTAAAACACATTCACACTAATTCACCAGCTGATAAACAATGCCAAATACCATTAACTCTGATATGTAGGATGGCATTTTATTACACAAGGACTTGTATGTATGCCTTTGATTTGTGATGTGTTTATTCATAGTAACACAGTAGATTCATATTTCTGCTTCAGAGCTGAGTGTGAGCTACTCGCACTCGACTATCCCCTTTTAAGTTCCCCAGCGCCAGCTGTGTGTGACAGCACCAGTGGCGGTCCACGCTTTGGCAGATCTGTGTCAGGAACACACAAAGATCCAATAGTGGAAGCAGTTTCTATGGGCTGGGGTGCCCTTATAACAATTGTCCAGACACGTTGTAACAACGGATGCCTCCAAGACAGGATGGGGCGCTGTGTGCAATGGGCAGGTGGTTTCGGGCTCCTGGACAGGACCCCGACGCCTGTGGCACGTCAATTGCCTGAAATTGTTGGCAGTGCTTTGGCCCTATGCCGGTTTAATCCGTTGCTGTAGAGCAGGCATGGGATAGTCCGCACAGGCAGCACGGCAACTGTGGCCTACATCTACGCTCACTTCACGTCTCAACTCACCCGTCATCTCCTCCTCTGGGGTCAGCGGCGACTCGGGTCGCTCGCACCACCTTCCTCCAGGCGAGCTCAACTGTGCGGCCGATGCACTCTCACGGCACCTATGAGCCCAGGACAGTGGAGACTCCATCCCCAGGCCATCCAGCTGATGTGGAGTCAATTCAGGGAGGCACAGGTGGTCCTCCCACAGAATCCTCCCACTGCCCGTTGTTTTATTCCTTGCAGAGGCCCCAACGCATGGATGCGTTGGCACACAGCTGGCCCTGTGAGCCTCCTTGCACAAACACTGTTCAAGGTCAGGGAGGATGACAAACCCTCCCTGGTGTATTCCCCGGATGAAGGACCTTCTTTCTCGGAGATGGGGCACTATGTGTGGTCCTTGGACGGGACGTGAAGAACCTAAATGATCTATCCCCGGCCATGGTGGACCTATCACTCCAGAGCCAGAAGTAGAGCCTCTTGCTGACTGGTGTTGGAGAAGGCCCCCCGCTTTGTCGATCAGCTCTGTGCTTTCCTTTCTGCAGGAAGGGTTGGAACGGAGGTTGTCCCCATCCACCCTGAAGGTGTATATGGCCGTTATATTGGCCCATCACCTAGCAGTAAGAGGTAAGTATTTAGAAAAACATGAGCTGATCATCACGGTATCCTGAGACCCAGACCTGACTACATGCCCAAGGTTCCCACCACACCTGTCAAGGACCAGGTGGTGGTACTTTGTTGTGTCCCGTTCGCACCTTGCGCATTTACGTGGATCGTATTTGGAGCATCGGAAACTCTGATCAGCTCTTTGTCTGCTTCGGAGGTCAGCAGAAGGGAAAGGCCCTCTCCAAACAGAGGTTGGCCCACTGGATAGTGGAAGCTATTGCCTTGGTGTACCACTCCCAAGGCGTCCCGAGCCCCCTAGGACTGAGGGCTCACTCGACTAGGAGTGTTGCCTCCTCTTGGGCGTTGGTGCACGACACCCCTCTAGCAGACAATCGCAGAGCTGTGGGCTGGCCAACACCTAACACCCTTGTGAGGTTTAACGATCTCAGGGTGGAGCCTGTATCCTCTCGTGTGTTGGGGCCCACTACGTAGTGGGCGGAAGGACGTGCTTGGTGTCTTTGCTTGCATTGCCTCCTCCCTGGGATGGGAAAAATAGGCATTTATACTCCTTCACAGCGGTTTGCCACTGGTGAACCCTGTGTTGCGATTCCTTCAGCACCCGTCGGTGGGTAGGCTCAATGGAGGAGCCTCACGCCAGGCCCAGTACTCGTGTGTATGCCACAGTCAGCCCTTGTACTGGGTTAGGTGCCCCATATGTAGTGATTCCCCACTGGTAATCCCATGTGTGTATTCTCCCTGATAATATTGTTTCCCTGTCAGTGAACCTGTGTCTTTCCCTTGGCACGTACTGCTGCCAGTCTCTGTTGCCGTCCCAGTAGGTAGGACCTGCATAGACACCTTTCTTATAGGTAGTACTGCCTTGTCAGTCTATACCTCATCTCCCGGGTGTGGTCTCTGCAGCACCCTTTCAGCATGAGGGTTAAATAATGTAACCAAGACGTTTTATGGCTGCCAAAAGATAAAATGTCAGACTCAGCCAGGGAAAGGGCATTTAATAGAAGCTGTTTCTGTTTCTTGGCTGAAAGCAGGCACAGTAATTATATATGATGCACAGTGTGAACAAGTTTGTTCTTGAAGATTCATTTATTTGAAGCTCTTTATCTGTTCATTTCATACAGTAACAGGATTTGCCATAATTTTAGGTCTACGCATACTGTTAAAGCAGGGCTATCTGTCACACAGGGAAGGGCTGTACGTTTGAGGCATGGGTTCAGTTATACAAATGTGTTTTCTCTAGTGGGGGTTTTGTATATGCTTATAACTCTTCTTAAAACATAACAAATAAAAAAACTATTTTGAAGAAGAATTCCAATATTACATTAAATAAAATCATTAAAATTATATTTAGATGTTATTTTGATTAATGATTTGATAATTTGGTATGTAACTTTTACATTTTCATCATGAATTGACATTTTCATGTTTCATGTTTTACTGTTTATATCTTGCATATAGGCTGTTGGTAGGTTCTGACAGTGTTGATAACACCACCCTGTTTTGCATCACATTTGCATGAAGCCACTGTGTTTTTAGGTGTTGCAAAAAGCTATAAAACTCTGGTGCTTTTGTGACCTTGCTGAATTCACAGCAGGTGAAATTTGACTTTCGTATTATCAAAATGTATAACAGTTTTTTTTTGGAAATATGATGATATTGACAAAAAAGTGACACTGTTAACTTATAAAACATCACAAACATGTATAGAAATGTATTAAGCAATTTATTCTGTCAGGAAATAATAATGTTAAAAGATAAAATATATGTTAAAAGATACATATTTGACTTTGAATTTTTAATTTTGATTCATCTGAATTTTTCAAGATAAAGATTTATATTTAGACTCTTATCCAGACACAGTTGTTCATGGAATTGAAACACAGTTTTGAAATGACTGGACTGCTGTCTGTAGTCACATCTATTTAACACAGACATTTTTTCTTTCCCAAATCACCAGTTTCTTCCTGCAGTCACCCTATCTAAATAATGTCAACTGCCTCTAAGGCATTAACAACATACAGTTCTTAATCACTGCCAAACCTGCACCCCTTTGCATACACGGTGACAGAACACCATCTCAGCACCCCATTGGTATATAAGACATAAAAATCTAAAGAAACCTGCATGACTCTCACTGCTGCCTCCTAGCAAAGTTTTATCAGCTGAGTGCATAGGGAAAGAGAGGGATGTAGCACTTTGGATTAATAAAGACATCTGTTTATTAGATAGAGCTGAGCTGTGACATGGTTTAGCTGGGGAGTGCAGCGCTAGGGTGTAACATATAGATGTTCCCCTGCTGAGAGATGACACAACACACAGCAGCCCACTGTTATATGAGCACTGCAAATTCATTCAGTTAGAGAACGAGCAGGGAGTGAGAGGGTGTGAAACAAAGGCTGCATTTATACTGCCACAAAAAAAATCTAATTATTCCTTGCTTCTGACACAGATTGGATATTGTTGCTGCGCCAGAAGAAACTGAACCAGATCTGATTTAAATCAGATTTAAATCAGATACAATTTCAATTGGGGACACTTGACCTGTATGTAAACACCTATATCAGATTCCCATTTGTAATGATGTCACCACTTGATGGACTGATGCCAGGTGCGCTGGTTTCTCCTTTCCATAGCACTTGGGAGGTTGCACGTCCATGGCATCTGCTGTTGCTTAGCGACCATGAATTTTCAGCAAGGTAAACTTGGATTTTAAGCACAGAAAATTCCTTGCAGTAGCTCTGCTGCTAGATTTATTTATTCTTCATCTTTGCGCAGCTTTTAATATTGTCACAGAAAGGGTGATTCTGAAAAGTTGAGATCTTGGATATAGGATACCAGCCGTGTAAATGTAAACAGACAGGACAAAAAATTTTATATAATCAAAAGATAGGATCTGTGCATTTAGAATTGCAGTGTAAACACAGACAAAGAGGAGCAGAAAGAGAGAATGAATAAGGCTGTAAATATACTGGGTATTTCCAAAACCCACAGTAAACACATGGGGAGTGCTGTAAAACTTTGGATGACGTGTGTGGTGCTTTAAATAATGTTGCCCTCACTCTGTTACTTCTTATAAACTTATATAGGCAGAAAAGCACTGATCTAGAAATTCTAGTCAATATACTCATTTATATTATGGTTGATAGTGGTCTGATGGTACAAATTTGGGTTAGTTGTCACTTTCTCTTCAGTTTATATTTCTTGTGTCTGAACATGGGTAAAATAAGGGCTATTTATAGGAAGTTCAAGGTCATATACAGAATAGGTGATATAGAATTGTGTGCCATGTAGCCTTTAAAAGGGGCTTGCAAAGTACATCATCAGATTCTAAGTCTGAAGGCCATACAAGATAGGGAACTGGGTTACATACATAACGTGATACATTTTTTTTCAAGGGAACTCAATGCTGCATCAAGCTTGATCCTATGGGGAATAATAATGCCCACTCCACCACAGCGAGAGAAGACCTGAGTGCCTGAAGTTGAATTCAAGTCTAACCTGTAAAATCTAATAATGTGTGCAGGGAGGACCAGCCTGGCACAGCACAAACATCATTTAGAAATGGCTCCCTAAACAGACAGGATATCTGCTCCTAGATTTGCATGCCCTTGGATGTACATCGTTCTGGCCTGGTCTATGGAAAAACACTCGTAGAGTGGGACCAAAGATGAGAAACCGGGGTCTGAGCCACATAGAAAGGGTACAAAGCCCTCTGCGCTTAACCCTTACCATCTTTCTCAGGTGGTTTTTGGGATGAAACACGTTTTTCCTTAGCCAGAACTGAAATGGTCTCATATGCAGTAGGCCCAGTGGAATCATTTTGGCCACTGCTGCCATGAAGCCTAATGGCCTCTGAATCTAGGGGACTGTTAGGTTCTGGCCTAGTCAAACTCTCTTCACAGCGACAAGGATTGACTGTGGAGTGATGCAGCATCAAGTTCCATCAAGAGGGAACTTGAAGTCTTGGCTACAAAACACCTATTAAACATTTATTTACATTATTGCCCAAGACAAAAAATGACAGTGGTCACAACATATGGGGTAAGTTGTCACAATAGGTTCCTATTGACATAAATGACAAATCTGTCAGTATTAATGAAAATTTAGAAACATAGTTTTGTATCTTACAATTTTTACTGATATTAGACAAAGCCTCTGAAATACCTTAGAACAAGTCAAACCCATCAGTTCATAATAATTCCTAAGATTTAATAGCTTTTTGAGAAACTTTTTTTTAAAATCTGTTCTGAGCCTATTTTCCCAGTACTCAAGAACAGACAGATAGAGCTTTTAACACAAACCTGTTTTGACATGTAATATCTGTTCTGATGCATTGTTGCTTCGGGCAGTTGCCATGGTTTTCAGATGTTTATGCTGTTGTGTGCACATGTCAGTGTGTATGTGAGATGGGTGGAGACACACTGTCATTTAAAATAGAATGATTGTTTTAGAAACCTCACACATCTCAAACAAATTTAAACCTGACCTTAGACAGCATATCTTGCCATCAGTTTAATAAATCAACATCAGCCTGTGCATACTTATGATTTATCAGGAAACATGATTTCAAGTCATAATTTTTAAATAGACAACACACACATACTACTGTTTAAAGGTGGTGTAAGGAATTATTTGAAGCTGACAGTGACAAATGTCTGACACCACTGAGCAGGGACCGGTCATAATGTTTTAAATGCTGTTAATAGAATAAGTGACTATCTATGGGATCAGAATTGTTGTGTAATACCAAATAAAAAGATCAACAAATTAATGTAGAGAGATTCACAAATAAAAAATAAATTCACAAATAAAAAGAAAGAGATCCGCAAATACGTTAAAACAAAAATTGCACAAAAATGAATCAAATTCACAAATAAATAAAATAAGATTTGCAGATATGTCAAAAACACAACTCTGTCACAACTCTTTCAACCCCTGTCTCTATTTGGGGATTGCTTTCTGTGCATTTGTGGATCGCATCCTGCACACCCATGCACATTTACCCCCCAGGCTTTTTGTGGACCTCTGTTGTTTTTAAATTAGGCAGAATGTAATTACCATTAACTAAATGAAGCCCTAACATTAAACTATAATAGGTTGGGTTTAGTTTTAGAAGTGAAAAAAGACATGATTTACCCTTTAAAAAATGAAGGTCCATGCTGGTTCAAGTTGTTTCATACTTTTTAGTTTAGGTCTGGTGCTGACCTAGTCAGTGAACAGCTAAACTTTGTATAGAAATACAATCTTGGCCATCTAGTTTAACCAGACAGAGCATACTTCATACCCGGTTGTAATTCAAAGGTGTAATAAAATATGAAAGTAATATTTTAAGATCATAAGTTAATTTAACATAGGCTTAAATAAAGGAATTTAAAGGAGAGTGAAGGTGGAGAAAAATAAAGTGTATTAAATTTGATTTAAACAAAAAACTAAAATACAATAGTTTCAATAGTTTTACATAAAAATACATTTTGCACACATGCAAAGAACAATTTTTAACAATTGGACTCTCAATTGCCCTTATTACTGATTCATGACCAAGGTGAGATACACACACAGCCATCAGATGATTGCTCTTGTTCATTTCAGCATCATTAAACAGACAGTGTCACAATCATGAGGAGTGAACCCAATTGCAGACAGCTTTTAAACACAAAAAATCTTTATTTTTGAAATAAGAACCCACGAGGGAGCAAAACAAGAAACAAAACAAGGTCCTCCAACAAAACAAAGAGCAAAAACACAGCACAAAACTGACAATAGTCTAAGACTGGAAACAGAAACGTCAGAAAACAAACCTGGCACAAGATAGAAAACACAAGGGCATTAAATAGGAACAAAACAAGAACAAACAGGTGATGGAAATAAACCAATAACGAGACTAACAGGGAAACAAGGGGCGGGGCCAAGACACGAGAGCAGAGAGCACATGGCAAATGTAAACCCAACAGAGGCCATGTGCTTCCACAGAAAACAAAGGCCCAGAGCATGAGAAGAGATCCTGACTCCAAGAAACAAGAATCAAGACTAGGATGAGTCAGGATCCAAACAACATTCTCTGACACAGAACACAGGGAATGTCAGGATCCTGGCAAGATAACCTAGAAAGACTCAAAACTGGAAGCCAGGACCCTGACAGACAGAGGCTTTTGCCAAGCTTAATTTGCCATGATGATGTTTTGGCCAGCAGCAGAAAGAGAAGCAGATTGTGTTGTTTGGTTTATAGGTTTATCTACAAGAGTGTGTTGTTTAAAAACAGCTTTCTTTGCATTAAAATCACAGTCTTGTGTTTATTTATGTGTTTGTGTGTGTATGTGTGTCAGTTTCAGAAGTGTGGTAGCACTTTTCATACAAGTGTGGGTGTCACACTGTAAGTGTTGCAGTGTATTACATTCAGCATTCTCCAACAAGCCATGCTGAGTGAAACACACACACACCTGACAACCTTACACTCATAAAAAAATATCAGATGTGTCACAGACACTAATAAACAGCCTGCTCTTCGTCATAAAGCCATGCCTGTGTGTGTGTAGGAGATGGAGTCTGTTTGTACACTTCATATACACATGTTGCTTGGCCCAAAGATAGTAAGATGGCACTGGCATGCCTCTCATTGCATACTCACAGCGTGTAATTTAAGTTTATATGGATGTGTGTCTGTTGGGGTGGTGTGTGAGGATGTGTGGGAAAGGGAATATTAATCAGATGATAAATTAAAAGTGTGTGTACAGCGTGTGTTATTGCAGTGAAGATGGAGAATTTAAGATATGAGTGTGTGTGTTTGCATGTCCCTGTATTGGATAATTGAGCGGATCCCAGCGGAAACTAAAGGGCCACAGCAGTGCCAGGCCGCAAAAATTATGAGATGCTGTTGCACAGTGACACAACATGTGAAGTTAATCCTCTTCACTCCCCATTGAGCTCAGTCTCACTGCCCCTTTTAAGTGAAAATTACCTCATTGATATTAAACTCTCTGTGAAACGGTACCCCACATAGGACAAACATTTTGAAAATCTCAATCAGAGGGTTTGTTGCATTACCACAAGACATTCTTTACTTATTAAGAAAACTTCAGAAAGTCGCCAAATGTGTCTACAAAGCAGTAAAACTTTAGAGTAGCTTATTGCTCAGAAGTTGCTCTTCCGTAGCTGGGTAATTCTTTGTTATGTTTCATTTAAGAAATCAGATTTTTCCTCCAAAAATATCTTAGGAAAAGAACTTTTCAACAAAAATGAACTTAAACCATCATCACACAATTTTTGACATTGAGATTTGTTCTAAAACTGTAGATGGAAACATTAGAGATTGCCATGGCCTCTTTTGAGCAAAAGTGTCTAAGAAACTGAAAACTTAAAGCAAAAGTTACGCAATAGGTTCCTTTTATTTTAATCCCACTGCTGTTAAAGAGAAACAATCTTTATATTAAAAATATCTTATTTGTAATTTTCCTTTTCAGTGAAAAAGCATGCAAACTATCAACCAGCACTGAAAAACTGAAAATTGTTGTAGTGGTCTGATTGGCAATGAATAATGATAGATCCAATGCAGGGCCAAAATAACTCATTATTATCCTAGAATAATTATCATAAGGTTACACGTTAAAGGCTATTAAGGTTAAATTTATTTTAAAGTATTACAAGACACGACTGGGTAACCTCTGTTGAAGTCGTTCAATGACTAATAAAGTAGTCAATGTGCTATGAATCATGTTGTATGTGTGTGTGTATGTTGAATACTTTGGGATTGCGTGGTCTTCAAGCTCTTGCTAGAGCAGTCAAGAGCAGAAACTAAGACTCTCTCAGGACTGATATGAAAAGCCTCCCTCAGGGCTTTTAAAACATTTTACACTGTAATGTTTAATTTATTGTCCTATTTGCGCACTGTCTGTGAGGTAATAAGCAGCAGGTAAACTCTGAGGTATTTTCTGAACTTTTAAGATAGTGAAGAGTCTGGTAATTTTGACTGGAAATTAATCTCAAACACCTTTTTGGAAAGTTCTCTGATGCTCGCGCTGTGGTTATGTGGTACAAAGAAGCATTGACAATTACTAAATGTTATTTTCTATTTAACAAGGCCTGTCAATCAATCGAGTAATATTGTTGTTAAATTCAGGCTTGCATACATAATTTGGCCAATGTGATACGCTTTATGCAATTACACGAAAACGAACTGCTATATTTAAGATGTTTTATGTACATGTGTGTGTGTGCATGTGTGTAATGTAAATGCTAAAGTGTTTTAGGTTCAAAATCTGCAAGGGGAAATCAAAAACCATTAACTCCAGGTTGGTTGCTAAAGCGAGATGGCCCTTGTGAAATCTGTATGCTAAATAATCAGCTAAATAATACATAAAAGAATAGTTAGCTGATGCTTATGTTGACAAGCAACAATTAAAGACATGTAAGCAGTCAGTAATAAAACAAGAACTAATGACAATACAATACAACCAAAGATGCAAATAAGTAAACAGTGCTTATTGTTTTCATGTAACTCTAATAGCTGTATTTAAGCAGTAAATTAAGAGTAAATTAGTCTAAACATGTCAAATAAAACACTGCAGAATTTTACTGCATAAATAAAGCTCCAAAATTAATCTGTTGGAGGTGACTTTCTGTTTTTTTTATTTTGTTTGGTTAACATTAACATCATAGCAATACATATACAAGGATATATAATTCCAGTATATCTGTTATGGTGGAGGCTCCCGTACCACCTCCTCCGAACCACCAGAGGGAGCTGTCACCTGAGTACTAATCACCATTTCTGACTACAACTCCCATAGGGCCACATTCCTGGGGCTGATTACATTCGCACCTGTTTCCCATTTACTCTGCTATATAAGCCTCATGTTAATTCATGCACTTTGCGAAGTCTTCTTGTACCCTGACTAATGGTTCTGGGTGGTTTCACAGGTTTTGGATTACCTGTTGCTGCTTGGGTTGTTTATCGTCATTCTGATTGTTTGTTGCCTGCCCAGACTTTGGATTGTTTACTGCTTTGATTGTTAGCTGCCTGCCTTTGACTACTGCCTGTTTACTGTTGCTGATTAGCCTTGCCCCTGCTACACCTGTAACTGTTGCCTGACCCTGCCTGTTCCCTTTGGAAAAAAAACAGAAAAATGTATTTGTTTTCTTTTGCATTTAACATTTCTAAAGTCTAGCAAGTTCTTTGGTCTTGCAATATTCAGTTGTCTGTACCCGAGTAATATTTATATGCATTTTATTCTGCGGAGCACACTCTAGTTGACAGGCATCCATACAAACAGTAAGTCTTGTCTGGTGTAGCATTGGTATGACTGGAGTTACTGTCTGTCTGGCCTGATACAGGTTAAGGGCGCCATCTCTGACTTATGTCTTCTATTGGGTCTCACAGACCTGAAATGAAGATTATATATTTATTCATACCCATTACAAAGTATCCTGTCTTGTCACAAACTGCTAAAGGAGTATTCACATATCAACTCACAGTCCTAACCTTCAATTAAAATAATATTTTTAAAAAAGAAAAATATTAAATGATTATTTGGTCCATAATGTCTTACAAAAAACTTAATTTTAAGTGACAACCTAAGCTTAATTAATGCATCTACAATCTCTTTTTTTGTTAGATACAACAGCTTTTGATGAATCTTACACATTGGAAAATATTTACTATTTAGTAAATTTAAATGGCTCTGTTGAAGAGTTACTTCCTAAAAAATCAATAGATTCAGCTTCACAGGACAAAATACAGTTAGCATCTGTATATTGCAGCAAGGATGGACCCTACACATACAGGAGACAATTGTGCCCGCATCATAGTGGAGTCCTAAATTACACATAGAAAAGTAGTTCTCTGGACAGGAGAAAGCATACTCTTTTTGGTGCTGAGTATCAGCCCTAAGCACCTCCAAAGGAGCCAGGGCTGCATCCATGCACTTCGTGAAGGTGCGAGGTGATAGGGCTAGGCCGAAAGGAAGGAAGCACTCGATATTGGTAAGCTTTGTACCCCGAAAGTGAACCTGAGAAACGTCCTGTGTTCTGGCAAAATCTCGATATGAAAGTACACGTCCTTCAGATCTATCGTGACAAACCAGTCCTCGGACTGAATTTGACACACAATCTGCTTGAGCATCAACATCTTGAATCTGCATCTCCTTAGAGAGCGATTAAATGAAGGAAATCCAGAACTGGATGCAACCCCTGTCCTTTTGGGGACTATAAAATATCAGCTGTAAAAGCATAGATTTCTCATGTAAAGGGGAACACATTCTATAGCCCCTTTCACCAAGAGAGTCTCTAGTAAACATTAAATGCTGCTCTCCTACTACTACTACAGTCTGGAAAATGCCATTGAAATGGTAAGGACGGGAGGCAAATAGAATTCTGTAACCTCTCTCTACTGTACTTAACAGCCATAGGGCAGAGGTTTTCAATGCTGTCCAGTCTCCTGAAACAGCGGACTGGCAAGAAAAATCTGGACCCCTGAAACACCTGGGGTGTTTGTTGCTGCCTGTAGGCCGCAGAAGATTTAATGGAAGAAGAGATGGATGGACCTTAAACAAGTGAGCCTGGTACACCTGCAAAACTGCCATAGTGTTCAGGGACCAGGAACTCCAGCACTGGAACTCCAGCACTGAACCAACAGGACAGTGAACCGAGTCAATATGGTGTTGCCCACACCACGACACAAAGAGCTGCCAATTCAGGGCATACAGTCTCCTAGTAGGTGGGGCTCTGGAACTCAGAATGGTCTCTACAACCTCAGTTGAGAGACCAGAATTTAGGAGCTGGCTCCCCTCAGGGGCCAGACCCACAGTTTTTCAGACCTCTGGCCAGGGTATAGGCTGGGATAGCATGGGCAAGGTGGCACGCATTTTTTAAAGTTTTTGGAAGACATACTTCTTCTAACTTCTTACTTCCTAATCGCTCTCTTTTTTTCCCCTCACTTTGCCTGTCTACATGCAGACTAAGAGCTTTCTGAAGACAAAAAAGCTGATGACTTATTTTGCAGGCGCTTTTTAAAGGCTTTGTGGCGCACAATGCTACGTCACATGACTTTGACCTGCCTGTAAATAGGCCTGATTTTACACGTGTTCAGGCTCAGGCGCGCACAAAATGACCTATCACTCATTGCTCACAGCTATGGCTTTGTTACTCACAAAAAAATCTCTTTTCACTGTCTGCTTTTCACACACAAAATAAAGCAATTATTATTGACCTTATATGGGGGTTATTGGGACAGGATTCTCTGTTTGCCTTATTTGGATGGGATTGTTTTTTTCCTGAGGAGGTTGGGTGAACTTTTGTTTCACAGCCGTACTTTGTAACTTGTGTTGTCTCACACAGAAAAATTCAGGAGCAAATTGCCTGCTGCTTTCAAGTTTACTTGGTATTTGAAATAAGAACAGGAAAAGGAATGCCTGTAATTTAGGTAATATTTTTTTTTCAGAATGTTTCTTATTTATTTTTACCTTTGTTAAACACTGTTACTAAAGCTAAATTTCTCATTACATTGCCTGGTACATAACCTGGTGCCAGCTTTTAAGGTCAAAACAGCAGTTAATAGTTCAAGTACTCCAGTCATCTTGTCTAAAAGAGAATTAAATCAAAAAGGGGTGTTAATTCCTGGAAATGTCTGTAGTAGTAGCGTCAGGTGGGATTCTTACCTTAATTAATTCCTTCTCCTAATTTTGTAAATACTATGATATATTTATATTTATAATTCTTGTTTATTTCCAAATGTTTTGTAATGCACATATAAGGATAGTAGATATTTCAACTGTAGCAAAACAATCAGAGGTCTTAATTCTGTCCAAACCAAAAGTTTATTTGGACAGAATTAAGCTAACACTGAGCTACAGTATTCTCCTGTAGCTCAGTGGTAGAGCATTGCGTTAGCAGCGCAAGAGGTTGTGGGTTTGATTCCCAGGGAGCACGTGTAGTGACAAAAATGTATAACTTACTGTACTGTAAGTCGCTTTGGATAAAAGCATCTGCCAAATGCATAAATGTAAATGTATATGTATATGAAATCATTTCTCCAGTGCAGTCTCTCTTAACAGGAGAATAAATTCTAGTTGGCTGGAGGAGTTGGGCTCTGTGGGCAACGTGTTGAATATGCATCAGTTACAGCCTCACATGGCATTAAATATTAATCAGGGGAAATGCAATCGTGGTGACAGCTCTGCTGTTTTTAGTAGTCGACTAAACATTAGCCAAAGAGAAAAGGCTTAGTCGAAATTTTAATTAGTCTGTTAGTTGCAGAAAAATCAAGGACAAATGTTTGCAGTAGGCTAATTATGACAGGCAGAAAATCAAAAGTGATCATTTTGTGACATCAAACATTGTTTATTTGAAACGCGGGTAGTAGCTTAACGTTAGCCACTTAACATGGTCGTTCGTGCTAGATAAATGTACGCTATTATTAGAAGCTTATCCAAGTTTGATCAAGTGTGGGAGTGTGTATATGGTGGCCAAAAACAGTGACTATGCTAATCTTGCCAGATCTGCTAAGCACCTGCATTCCACCCATTTCACATTCTCAGCATTAGCACACATCTTCTCAAAGGCCGCTGCGTCAGCTTCAGTGTGAGCAGGACACGGAGCTCAGTTCTCCCTGACACTGTAGGCGAACTTGTATCCTAAAAAGCTTAATGTGGCTTACAATTCATGACACACCTATTTAATAAATTCTGCACTGAAAAAGTGCTAAATGGCATGTAAGCGAATGTCCAGTGCTAGATAATTGTCAATATATCGTTGCAGTGTTTGCTACTTTATCTTTTATATATTAGTTTTTATATAATGCATAAACTAGGCTATTTATTTTGTTTACATTCTCACATTCATAATCATTACTTATGCCTGTGTAACGCAGATCATTTTCGTTGTGCGCTTTAGTACTTTATTTTTAAAGCTTGTTATTATGGTTTAGTATTTCTCTGCAATGTAGAACAATGTTAACAATGTAACATATAACATTGTTTTCATCCCTGAAACTCAAACCATTATCTAATACCCTCCTCCAAGGTACATATGTAAGTAATTCAATTAATCATAAACGTGCAACTAGTCAAATTATGGCTTAATTGACTATCAGTCGACTAGGAAAATCTTTAGTTGGGGGCAGCCCTAGTTTCAGGAACTGATGTTTTGCTGTTTGTGTGAGGAAAACAGAGGGACTTTAAATATAATGGCAGTTTAACACACAAGCATTGCACAAGACAGTGATTGAGCAGACATGACTGACAGTGAGTAATGCTTTCATTGCTGTGTAATTAGCACAGTGCTGACTGGCACTGACCCTTCACAGGTCTACTTTGCCCTGGCCCACATTAAATCCCTGTTAAAAGCAAATATTTATCTTTCAAGTCTTCATCTTATATTGTTTCCAATTTTGTACTCTGGTGGGCTGCAATCATTCATTCCTTCCAGCATGTGTGTGTATGTGTTAATGTCCCTTGTGACTAGACAAAGATTATTCCCTTTAAAGAGGTTAATCTTTTTCGATTGGATGGACAAAAATGAATTTAGGAAACTTGATCTATTTCAGGTTATAGAGAAAACTTGCACTTTCTCTTGTGGGCCAGTTGACATGGCTTGCCCCCACCTCGCTCCTCTCATATGTATTGTTGTTTAGCCTTTACCTTTTTCCAAGCAGCTCCTTATGCTGTACTTTCCTTCTCTTCCTACCACTCCATCCCACTTCTGTTGCTAGCTGCCTGCACAGACACACTAGAAGTGTTAGGTTTAGCACAGGTCAAGTATTGAAATTATGGCCCTCTGTGTAGTTTGTTGGCCGTACCGTAACATCACATATTTTTGATGAATAAAGCTGCCACATACAGCATATTGTCACATATTATTGATTAGTAAACATACAGTGACATCACCAACTACCAGGGTTTTTACTTACATTACTTACATTATGGGAACATTGGGAATATTATAAAAGTATATCACAAAAGTATATCACAGCCACCTAAATGATCACATACAAGTTCTACAATAAAGTTTTATGCACATAAAGGGAACATGGTTATTGCAGACAAGATTGTCCAGTGTGATGGCTGCAAAATGTCATGTGATGTTCTTATTTTTTTAACAAAGATATGCACAATAAATAGTATACTAAAATGGTCCGTGTGACTTGGGTCTCTGTGAATTGATTGCAAGAATCTTGCGTATCGAATGGTTGTAAACATCTTTTGATCTAGTCGGTAACACCTCTGGTTGTTTGGGACATACCATTTGGGTTGTTGCAATGTACTGGTATTGACAATAACTTTGATATTAATACACAAGTTTATTGATAGCGTGCTAATATTACACATATGATAATATGATGAATCATTTCATCACCAGTATTAGCAGGTGGTACTATTGCACTCGTTTAACATTTTGCATTACATATATTGTCATACACATTAAAACCACTGTCATTGAACAAAAACGCTGAGGGGATGAATAAGGTTGCTCATCAGAACCACCCACCCATACACACACACACACACACACACAACTGTCTTTCTTCCTGACACTCACTGCAGGTATCTGTTCTCTCAGTCACAGACAGACCTGGTGCCATCATCCCCAATTCACACCTCACACAGTATCCCCTTCAGTTTATGTGTGTGTGTGTATGCATGAGTGTTTCTCTCCCTCACTCATTCATAAGGTTTTTTAACCATCTGTCTTTCTCTTTGTTTTACTCTGTGTTTATTTATTACAATTATCATTTTCCATCACAGTCAGAGGGCATACAGCATGGCCACAAAACAACCAGTTTTGTAATGATGCCAATTGAGCAATTACGGCCCAAACAACCCTCCCAGCCACTCCACAGTGCCAACTTTCTGCCCCTCTGGTCCTGCTGCTCTCCTTACTCTCTGGCCCCTAGCTGTGGGGGAATCAGCTGCTGCTGGACCAATACAGTCATCCGATTAAACACAGCACACACTGGTCCATGATCAGGGAGGTGACAAGCTTGTAAGTCTGACATAAGGCTTAACTACTGGGGCTGCTGATTTCAGATCAGTGTGGAACGGGTAAGCAGATGGATATGTGGGAAAAAATGTCACATGGGAGTTGATGGACATATGGGATGAACTGTCAGAGGGTAAATACAGAGGTTCAGCAGGGTTATGATTCACAGTGATGGAAACTGTCGGTTTCCAAGATACAGTTGCCCACTTTTTAAAGTAGCCAAATACAGTCTGTCTATGTCAGTCTTTTTGAAAAATACACTACACTACAAGCTGTTAACAAAAAGAAACAAATGTTGCCTTTAAGTCAAATAGAAATTGTTGTTATTTACAAGATCAATGCAAAGGAATGCCTCCATATTGGACCAAAGTAACCAGTTAGATAAAAAAAAAACAATTCCAGCTCTAAAATTGATTGGTTGATAAACACACACCTGGGACCACACGTTTGTCTTAATGTGCAAAGTTGCTATGTTGCTTGGCAACCATTAACATCCTGCAGTTAGGATAATGAAATAGAATGCTTGGCAGGCAAATACACTACAATACCATGCCTAGGAATGTCCTTTACCTGTGATCTCTGTGACACAGCTTCTCAAGGTTAACTGCTTTATGGTGGATGAAATTTGGTATTGATTGTAGTAACAAACAATATTTTACTGTTGATGAAGTGTAGCAGAAAATCTTATGGTTTATAATAACCAATTTCCAATCCAAAGTATGATTGTAGAAATTTGCTTTTAATTTTTAAAAATTTTGTTTTAACAAATTGAAAAGACAAAGACATATGAAATAGCTCACTCGTTTATTTTGTACAAAGACTGGTACAAAATAATTTGAAGATCACACAAATAAAATTAGTTGAAATGCAACTAATAAATAATTAGTAAAATAAACTAATTAAAAAACAAACTGTGAAGAAACTGTAATTTAACAGAAAACAAAATGCTACCTGCTGATATTTATCAAAATATTTATTTTGCTACAAAAAGATGCAAAATTCATACGGTTTCTAAGGTTTTATTACGGAGCAGAGAGAATCCTGTCAGTGCTCCCAAGACCCTCTTTCAGTACCCTGGAGACCACTCTCTATTTTCATGTCATAGAACAGAGAGAGTGTGAGAGATGATGGTGTCAGGGTCCTGGCTTCCTGTTTCTGAGTTTCTAGATTATCTATCTTGCCAGGATCCTGACATGCCCCGTGTTTAGTGTCAGAGCGTGCTGTTTGGATCCTGACTCCTTTTAGTCTTGGTTCTTGTTTCTTGGAGTCGAGATCTGAACGCGCGCTCTGGGTTTTCATCTTGTGTGGAAGCACATGGCCTCTGTTCTGTTTACATTCGCCATGTGCTCTCCGGTCTTGCGTCTTGACCCCGTCCCCTTGTCTCGTCAGCGCTCATTTCGTGCACCTGTTAGTCGTTTGTCTGTGTGCTATTTAATGCCCTTGTGTTTTCTGTCTTGTGCCGATTTGTTTTTGCTTCTTTGCATTTTGCATTTGGATGTTTTTGCTTCATGGTTTTTGCGTCTGGGTGTTTTTGCATCTTTGCATCTTGGGTCTTGTCTGATATCTTGGCTCATTGTATCGTGGTTTAGTTTCAAGCCTGTCTTTTGTTTTCATTTTGCCCCCTCGTGGGTTTTTGTGTTGTCTTTTGTTAATAGAGTTTTTTCTGTTACACGCTGTCTGTGATTGGGTTTGTTTTTCTCCCGTACCTGACAGAGGGGCTGGTAAAGTAACAAATTATAGAAGAGATAATAAAGACAGACATAGTTTTGATTTAACATTTATTGTCATTTATTGCATACAACAGCTACATGCATATATAACATAAAAGGCTATTAAAGCTGGCATCACACGTTTGTGTTCATGTACACTATAGAAGAGTGGGGATGGGTGACACTGGACCAGGATTGGGTCATAAATTATTATAAAATAAAGTGGTAAGACTTATAGTTTGATATAATAGGAAAAGATAGTACCCTGTTTAATTAATTTTCGATTTCCGAGACACCTGGCTGAATGACTGCTCGACAAAGGCTGTGGACTTTGGCAAAGCAGGACGTTCAGCACACAATGTACCTTGTGGTAGAAATACCCCAGGACTTCAAGTGAAGTTCTGTGCCTTTTAGTCTGTCTATTAGCACTGAAGCCAGCTATATGGTAGTGTTCTCAATAAGGTTAAACAGAATGTACATCAATGCAGGAAGGAAAAACCTACACTTGTGAAAAGGTTTTGTAGGACCTTTAAATTGAGTTGTTTTAGCGAGCATTTACTCATTCAAAGCTTGGTATGGCTGTCATCATTGTAGTATAAGATTGTAAGGGGGCTGAGGCAGAAGCTGAAGCAGGATCCAGTTGTGGATGTTTATTGGGGTTATCCATAATCAAAGTCGAAAGTACAGGCAAAGGGTCGTAATAAACATAGACAGTCCAACCATGCAACACAACAAAAGGGAGAGACGTAAATCAGAGGTCGTAAATCCAGGCAGAGAATCAATATCTAAACAAACAGTCCGATCCAGGTGTCAAACAAAGGGGCTAGGCAAAAATCAGAAAACGAGAACCAAACAATAGGTAAAACACAGGAAAGCAGGTAGTAAAAGAGAATGCTTAGTAGTCAGGTGTAAAGCTGGCAATACTTTGCAACGTGGCCATGTGGCAGCAAGGTTTATATGGATGCCAAACAGGAAGTTCAGAGTTCAAAGTTCAGAGTTCAGCAGAGGGAGCATGAGCAGTCAGTATTCCGGTGAGGGCGTGATGTTACAAAGATGGTCATTTTTGATCATGTTGGGGAAATAACACCACGCTTGAAAATATTTAATTCATAGTCTCTATGCATTATCTAACCAATTGTATTTTCCTTTAACTTTTAACACACAAGCACACATACACCTGTCTCTCTCCCTCTCTCTCTTTCTCTCTCTCTCTCTCTCTCTCTCTCTCTCTCTCTCAGTTCACAGACTGGAATCATCTGAATGCCAAGAAAAATATATAATAAAAAAGACATAACTCCAATAAACGAAGACTCATGGTATGCACAATGTGTACAGCTGCAGGTGCCACTGCTTAATCTAAGGACGTTTTATAGCATTTACCATGTAAAGTGCTAGTGCCTGCACAGGCTCCTGAGGTAAATACTCACTGTGTCCTTACACCTTTCTTGTTCTTTTTTCTCTCTCTCTTGTCTTTATCTTTCTCTCATTGTTTCTCTCTCTAATCAATAATACCAAAATCCGAGTAGCTTTATTGGCATAACAAAAAGACACACATAGAGTGACACAATGCTGCGTTAGAAGCGCTAATGGTCACATTAAATGAGACTATTATACGATGGTGATAGTAGTAATACTAATATCACTGGAGGAGTCTATTCATCATCATGATTTTTGACGCATTAACACCGATGGTGATAATGAAGATAAAGCATTGTTTTGCTTTTAAAATAAATTGCCTTCCACATTCATGCTATAGCCTTTGTCCACCCTGCTGGCTATGCACTTCTTTGTGTTGTTTAGTGCTGTTATACAGCAGAGTACAACAGTCAGAGACCACTTGTGAAAATCCTTCTTCTTTTTGCTAATTTAATACTATTTACTGTTGCTATGCTACTGTTTAGTATGTCATAATGTCTTAGTATTTAGTATGTCCCTTTTTTGCTTTAATGACAGGACAGCACTTAAGCTTTTTGTACATGAATAAAAATCCCAGAAATTTCAATGTAGTCTCAGACCCTGTTATACCATATACTGTATGAGGTTACTGCCATCTCTGATTTACTATTTCTTGCCTCTTCCTAGCATTAGCCTTCTTTTGCCCGCTGTCTTGTCCTGACTTTATATCTTAATTCACATTAAATCTGGAAGCAACATGCAAATCTCTCCTCTCTGTTGTTGCTAACCGTTAAAATGCCAACACATATTGGCTAAGCACTCTTGTCTAACAGCTAACACCATTTAAAATGATCATCAAAGTTTGAAAACATCAATCAGCTCTCCCAGGCGATTAAAGCCTTTTAAAATCAAAAGATGCATTCACAGAAAAATGTGTTGGTTCCTAATTAAACTTAAATTCCTTGCAAATTCTTTCCTGAGGTTGTGAGCTAAAACATCTATATTTTGTTATTTAGTCATAACTGACTATTTTTGTGAGTGTTTTGAGATGTTTTCCTTTAAATGTCTGGCCCCATCTTCTCTTTAGTCTTACTGTGTTTAGAATCCTTGCCCTGAACAAGTCATCTGGGGCATCATAGCCTGAAGTACCCCTGTTCTTCCCAGGCTTTGGACTTACAACTCTATGGGTTACTGAGTCACTAAATGTTTCAGCAAACAGATTAAACATTTATATTTGACAATAACATAGTATAAAAGTTTTCAGATTGCACATTTCCAGTTTTCAGTTTTAATTACAGCCTAGTCTTGTCATCAAAAATCTGGACTAGGAACTAAACGTTTGTAGATTCAAATCCACACAATTACTGTTGTAACTTCTGGGTTGTGCCAAGAACTACATTAAGAAATAAATTCTAGTTCAATTCCTCAGTGAGAATTGAATACAGGTTACAAACCGGTTGCAAAATTGTAATTTTAATTCAAACTGTAGAATTTAAATAAAACTAAATGAAATTAATAGATTTTTTGTTTTGTAATTTTTCAGTGTGTAGTACCTCACTCACACAATGTATAGGATATTTCCAGAAATATTACATAATAAAAATTATAATCAGTGTATGAAATGCAATCTAGAGACTTAGTATTTATAATAATAATTAGTGTTTATTATAATAATTTATAATAATAAGAATACTGATGGAATAACACTTTGATGTTGTGGTTTAGTAATGAATTTTAATTTGAGTAATTTGAGTTTTAATTTGATTGCAGTAATATTGTAATCTAAAAACAATATGGTGGATATTTTGTTATGCTATATTATTTCAATTTGATTTGATGACTATGTTAATTGTATCGATAATATTTAACTTTGTTTTAGAAAAATCAAATCTGTCTAATCAGTTGAGAAATTGTAATGTATACTTTGGTGCCTTTGGGCCCAAAATCTAGGTTGAGTCAGGGGTCCAGCTTATCACACAAAGTTATGTAAACGGTGCATTATAGTCTCCGAAATGAATTATATTGACCCCAAATCATCTGGTGATAATTTTAATAAATATTAACTATGAATATTCTATTCTACCTTATGTTGCTAGTTAATGACATACTTAACCTTATATGTTACCTTACACTTAGTCTTCTTTTTTGGTTCTGACAGGATCATCGGTCATCTGTGTGGCTTTCTTTATTGACCCTGTGAGGACGGCTCAGGGAGATGGAACACAACAGACTGTTCAAATTTACTGTCTGCTGCATTTCGACAATAACCCACCAATGCTGAGCACAACATTAGCTGCTCGTCCACCCCAACCCTTCCACAACCCCCCATTTCTGTCCTCCCTTTTCTTGTTTCCTCCTCTAATTCCATAAAGGACACCCAAACAGACAGCCAGGGTTACTTGTTGCTCCTCTATGTTTGTTTAACTTTAGTTTTTCACTCACCTGTGATAAAAACACTGTGTAGGTTAATCAACAGTGAAGCGAAGACAGAAAGAGAGAGACAGAAAGAGAGAAACAGATAGTCATGTATCTCCCCCATTCCTGTAAACGTGACTTGGGCCATGCCCGCAATTTAGAAGCCATCCACAAAATCTCCATCTTCTGTTTGGCAGTCTGGATCACGCTGGCATCATGCCAACGCACAGATCCTGGTTCCAAGTACCCTACTGTGACTACAAATTACGGCAGGTTACGTGGAATCAAAAAGGAGCTCAACAATGATATTCTGGGTCCAGTAGAACAGTACCTGGGGGTCCCATACGCTACAGCACCAATTGGAGACCGCCGCTTTCAGCCACCTGAAGCTCCTGGGTCCTGGCAGGAAATGCGTAACACAACACAGTTCGCCCCTGTGTGCCCGCAAAACGTGCATGGTGTTTTGCCTGAAATTATGCTGCCTGTTTGGTTTACGGACAGCTTGGATGTAGCTGCAACCTACATTCAGAATCAGAGTGAAGACTGTCTCTACCTCAATGTCTATGTGCCCACAGAGGATGGTAAGTTCCTGACAAAACACAACAAAGCATCATGGAAAAATCTCAGAAAATCCTATTTAACCATAATCTCAGCATAATGTCACATGGTAGGAAACACAGCACAATGCCTGTGTCATTTCATAACTTATTAGAACACTTTAGTCCAACATTAACACTTAAAAGTACAGAATTATAAAAGTATGCCCTCTCCCCATTATGATCAGCCCACTGCACTAAAGATCAGGGTATGTCAGGAATAGTGTAGCCTATGATTTACTTTAAGAGAAAGGCCAGATGGAAAGAGCAAAATGTTCCAGGAAATTACTTGCGCCACAGTATAAGGCATACATTTCTGACAAATTGCAATAAATTGACCAAAAGTTAACTGTTCAAATAAGTGAGTGACTTTTGAGGCTGAGGTAAAAGCTTTCAATGTTTGCCTTTGTTCCTTCTCTTCCAGTTGTTTTTTTTCTTTTTTGTTTTGAGAAAGAGCAAAGTGGACAGAGACTCTCTGAGGATGGGAAGAGCTGATTTACGAGAAGGTGTTTTTCTCACACAATTAAACGTCATCAGTAACTTGCAATCTGTGGGCCTTTTGTTCTCTGTTCCTCTCCCTTCTTACCTGTTTTTGACAGCCAGTTGTTTTGTTTACAAAGGTAATTGTCTTTGTATGGTTAACAAGTTTTGTGTTTGTTATTTGAAGCCAGTTTTTTGGGAAAAAAAGTCATAAAAGTACTACTTTACCATGTCAAAGTGCACATGCATACAATCACAAACATGCAAACACACACTGGCTTTCATATAATAATGCTTAATAAAGTAGACAGATTTATTGCTAAAATTCAAGGGGCACAAGGCAGGATATTTAACCCCGGGCCCAGTGATAAAGCTTTAAAAATAAAGGCCCCACCCTGTTGTTCCCCTTTAAAGATGGCCCTTTTCATAACAGATTAGCATGAAACTTGAAATGCACACTGCTGTCAGACGGAGTATCTGCATGGGCCTGAGAGTGTGTGTGGGAGTGTCTGTTCACAGTGAAAATGCCAGCCTTATTTTCTTGGGGTTTTTTTGACAATGTGTTGCCTTTTCGTTATTATTATTACAATAACAGTTTTGTTATTATTAGTGGTCAAGCCCCAAAGGGGCAAAGATCCTTATTGCATCTGTTAATGTTCTTCTTCTTACGCTCTATGGCAGCCCATAGAACCATACATAGGAAAGTTATGAAATTTGGCACACATATAGAGGACAGTCTGAAATGTTACTATATCAAATTTGGAGTATCTTCCTCAAACACTGTAGTTCCACCAACAGTTCAAAATTTCACTTTTGAACTGAATAAAATATAACTTTTGATTTGTAAGCCCTAGAAACATATTTTTCCTCTGATTCCTTGTCTTATGCCAATTCCACTGGACCCTATCATGTAATTTCCGGTTCCCTTTCGAGGGAACTCGATGCTGCGTCAGCTTAACGCTATAGCGACCCATTCTTCCCAAATCTTCACACGAGGTGACGAAGTCATAGAAGAACCCATACTCAGCTTGTGTATTTACTCCGAATACAAGCAATTATTCCTCTATTGTGGGTTTACATGAGCACGGGTATGGGGCAATGCTCAGGGTTGAAGAGACGCTTGCGGGCTATTTCTCTCCCTCTACAGCATCGTTGTGGAGGAAACCTGCCAGTCAGGCTGGTGCATCGCTGCACACCATGGCAGTTTTACAGGCGTACCAGGCTGACCTGCTTAAAGACCTGGACCAAGGTGGGGGGTTAGAACCGGACGCAGTTCAGGAGCTCTGCAGAGCCACAGATCTTGCCCTTCAAAACAGATGGCCTGTTCTATCAGCCGTTCTATGGCTGCCATGGTGGCTACAGAGAGGCATTTGTGGCTCAACCTGTCGGGCATTCGCAACAGGGATAAAGGCTTCCTTCTGGATGCCCCGGTTGCTCCTCAGGGTCTGTTTGGCGATGCAGTGAGCTCTGTCGTCGACAGATACCGGGAGGCTAAAAAGCAATCGGAGGTGTTCAAGGAGCTCCTCCCCCGCCTTGGTCAGGTCACTGCGGCGTCAGGTGGTCCGTCTACCTCGGCATCTTCCAAGACCTCAGCTGTTTATAGGCAGCAGCAGAAGGCCAGCGTGGCTGCTCGAGCTCCCCCTCATAGATTTAAGGGGACTGGGCAGCCTACGCAGACCTCACAGCCAAAGAGGAGGTTCGATCTGAGGACCGTGATCTCCTCTAAGGCTGATAAGAAGAAGAACACCTGAGGCCAGAAGCAGCATACTGGGGGCCAGCCCCGGTTTCTTACCTTGGGTCCCACTCTCTGGATTCTCACGACGGATGTCTCTCTCACAGGCTTGGGTGCGGTCCTCGATGGCCACCCAGTCCGTGGTCAGTGGGAGGACCCCCATCTCTCCTGGCACATAAACTGCCTGGAAATGACGGCGGTGTTTCTGGCATTGAAACACTTCCTCTTACACCTCAAGGGCCAACATGTCCTAGTCTTAGAGCAGATATCCTGTCGAGGCAGGGGCTGAGGCCCGGGGGATGGAGGCTCCATCCACAAGTGGTGGAGTCCATTTGGTGGATATATGGCACAGTGGAGGTGGATTTGTTCTCCTCAGAGGTGTCGACACACTGTCCCCTCTGGTTCAGCCTCACTCATCCAGCTCCCTTTGGGCTGGACGCCATGGTGCAGACGTGGCTGAGGCTATGAGACCTGGTCCAGGTCTTTCCCCCGATAGCCTTGCTCCCAGGAGTCCTAGCCAGGGTCCGTCAGGACAGAGTTTGTCTGCTTCTAGTAGCGCCGATCTGGCCGACCTGGGTCTGGTTCTCAGACATAATGTCTCTTCTGGACGGGACTCCTTGGGAGCTCCCAGTCCGGAGGGAATTCCTATCCCAATCTTTCACCCCCCGGCCAGAGATCTGGAAATTGTGGTTCTGGCTGAGGATCCAGCTCTTAAATTCTGGTCTCAGGTTGTAGAGACCATTCTAAGTTCCAGAGCCCCATCTACTAGGAGACTGTATGCCCTGAAATGGCAGCTCTTTGTGTCGTGGTGTGAGTGACATCATGTTGACCCGGTTCACTGCCCTGTTGGTTCAGTACTGGAGTTCCTTCAAGAGCACCTCTCTGCAGGGTTGGCTCCCACCACCCTAAAGGTTTACATGGCCGCCGTGTCTGCTAGCTATGAACCTGTCAATGGAGGCTCTATTGGGAGATACCGTTTGGTGTCTCATTTTTTGCGTGATACCAGATGGCTGAGGCCTTTCTGTCACACGCGGGTCCCTTCTTGGGACCTTACCATTGTTCTAAGCGGTTTATCTTTGGCTCCATTTGACACCCTAGAGTCAGCCTTGGATAAGTTTCTGACTCTGAAGGTGGCTCTACTTTTGTCTCTTACATCGCTCAAAAGAGAAGGAGTTCTACAGGCTGAAGATCCTGCCTGCTTGGATTTTGTCCCTGGCTGTGTTAAAGCCATTTTGCACCGTAGACCAGACTATATCCCCAAGGTGCCTGCTGCGGCTGGTCACCCGGTGGTACTTCAAGCCTGATTAGTTTGATTCACCGGAGCAGGAGAGGCTTCATTTGTTGTGTCCAGTCCAGCCTTGAGGATTCATGTCCATTTTATAGTTTAGACTTGAACTCAACTCCAGGCGCTCAGGTCCTCCTGGGTTGACAAGTCTAAATCTGCTCCTTTGCCCTGTGCCAATGTTTCACAGCATTTGGGGCAGGCCTTCCCTCACTGTGGCGTAGTGGGTATTACTTCCCCATAGCGTCAAGCTGACGCAGCATCGAGTTCTTTCGAAAGGGAACATTGCGTTGCTTCGCCACATCTAGGTCTAGCCTGTATGACCTTTCTTCAGACCTAAGCTGATGATATATTTTGCTTTGTGGCGCGCAATGCTACGTCAATTGACCTTGAACTTGCCTATAAATAGGCATGGTTTTACACGTGTTCAGACTCGGGCGCGCTGAAACGCTTTTCCCCATAGCGTCAAGCTGACGCAGCATCTCGTTCCCCATCTCAGGGAACAGGGTTACATACGTAAACGTACGTTTTTCTGACAGTTTGCATTTTCTAAAAAAAACTGTTTTTTCAAACAAATTCTAGGGGTGTTTGTCAGATTTGCACGAAATTTGGTATGTAGCACCTAGAGACACCCTCGACGGAAAGTTATCAAACGTTTTTGATAATTTAAACAAATTTAATTTTTTAACACAAAACCGGACATGGTTCAGGAGCTCTGTCGAGGCACAAAAAGCAATTTGAGATGTTCAAGGAGCTCTTCCCCCTCATCCAACTCTTCCGTTAAATCTTCTGCTACCTACAGGCAGCAACAGAAGGCCACCATGGCAGCTTAAGCTCCGCCACAGAGTTGCTAAGGGGACTGGGCAGCACAAGCAGGCTTTTGATTTGATTCAAAGGCTGCAAAGAAGAACACCTGATGCCAACAGCATAATGGGGGCCAGCCCCACAAAGGAGGGTCCCTGTGCATGCCAACACCTCATGCTAGACCTTCCTCTGGGACCCCAGTGGGCACTTCTGCTTTCCCCGCCACCCCAGGTGATATGGGGGTAAAAGCACCCAGCGGTTCATCTGTCCAGATTTCTCTTACCGCCATTTGCGTAATTGAATCGCTCTCTGAGGAGATGCAGGTTCAACATGTTGACGCTCTACAGATTGTTTGTCAAATTCAGCCCAAGGACTGGTTTGTCTTGATAGATCTGATAGATGCATACTTTCACATTGAGATTTGCCAGAACACAGGAAATTTCTCAGGTGCCCTTACGGGGGTTAAGCTTACCAATATTGAGTGTTTCCTTTCAGCCTAGCCCTATCGCCTTCATGAAGTGAGTGGATGAAGCCCTGGCTCCTTTGAGACTCCAGGTCATCCGCATACTAAACTACATAGACTATTGGCTAGTAGTTTAGTGCATGGCCAGCTCCCAAGAAATAGCTACATGGCATTGAGATGTCATGTTAGCTCATATGAGGTGCTTACGGCTGAGACTTGACCCCAAAAAGAGTATGCTTTCTCCTGTCCAGAGAATTACTTTTCTAGGGGTAATTTGGGACTCCTTTATGATGCAGGCACAATTATCTCCTGCACATGTGTAGTCGATCCTTCCTGCTGTGGGCAGTGTTCAGCTAGGCCGGCACCTGACATTGCTCCAGGTTCTGAGGCTGTTAGAACTCATGACAGCAGTGGCCAATGTGATTCCGTTGGGCCTGCTGCACATGAGATACTTTCAGTTCTAGATAAGGAAAAATGAGTTTCATCTATAATCCACCCACAACTGGTGGTAAGGGTTATGTGCCAAGGGCTTTGTACGCTTTCTATGTGACTCAGACCCCGGTTTCTCACCTTGGGTCCAACTCTTGGCTAAGGAAAAATGGGTTTCATCCCAAAATCCACCCACTAAGGGTGGTAAGGATTGCACCACTTGCATCTGACTATCAGATTGATTTGAGTAAAAAAGAAAAACAATTAGAGAGAGGCCCAACAAACATAAAATTTACAGAATTTCATAATCTTATAGCTGCAGCAAACAATACACAAAAAAATCAATGGAATGGCAAATAAATAAATAAGCAAATAAAAACAGAACAGATTGGCAATACACACTGCAGTAAATATCATTCTGACTACAACAACATATGTTGAAGTATTCCAAAGGTCACAAAAGAAAGAAATGAGGGGTTGCTTGAACAAAAGATGGAATTTGATTTGTTCCATGCAAGGAAAATCAAACCTGCTTTGGAAGAGCCCCCGAGTGCTGGTGTGGAGGGTGTTTTTAATTAGCTCCTGGAAACTCTGAGGGATTCTGAATATAGAAAGACTGTAATGGGCCCCTTTGAAGTGCAAAAAACCACTATGACATGACAAAACAAATAATGCAAACAAAATTTTCTGGCCCACAGGCAACAGCATTAGTAATTTCTTTAACAGCATTAGTAAAGTTTAGCTCTGAGGTGCCTTGCTTCCAGGAATGGCATCATTGTGATATTATGATCCAAATGAGTATTTAGAGGGAACAAATGTACTTACATTTCTCCTTTTTCCTCAACTAGCTTGTTTTCCTACAGTATTTCCCCCTTGTAGATGAAAGACAATTTTCAATTTTGCAGCAAGCTCCAACCAATGGAATCAGTCAAAGTTTTTAGTGAAAATAATGAGAACAAATTAGTAACTTTTTAACAGGGTGTGTGCTGTATTTCATAAAGGCTTTTAGCTCTAACTCTCATGCTGTGCTAGAGAATATGTATATTGGAATCCAAAAGTCACAGGCCATAAATCTGGGATTTTTTTCACCATTTAAAACTTCACATCTCAATATTTTCACTATTGGTTTCTTTGTTTTGCATCCCACTGTATATGTATGTATGTGTTTCAAGCTCTGTAAATATGTAGGTATATGAGCCTTGCAGCTTATTTAACATACTAAATAATGTCCTATTGAAAATGTTAAAATGCCAAAAGGAAGAAAGAAATACCTGATGTGAACCATGCCTTGAACAAAAGCACATTAATGTAAGGAATCCTGGCTGCTGCATCACTGTTGACATTTATAAGATACAATATATAAAAGTGAAGAAAGGTGTAGATGGCAGGACACCACAGAGGAAGCTACAAAATAGCTCTGCTTGTCTGAAGCAAAAGCCCAGCTGGATATTTCACAGTGCTACTGACAAAATATTCTAGGGAGATACAAAAACAAAGTTGAGTTGTTTGAAAAAACTGTCTCAGGTTATGACTGTAACCCTTGTTCCCTAAGAAGGGAATGAAACGCTTCGTCATTGCATCGAAAGCATGTTTATGAAATCAGTCCAGTAGGATGACAGATGAGGCAAATCGATCTTAGGAAGTACGGCAGGGAGACGCAATGTCTTTTTCAGGGAACCAGGATTACATTCGTAACCCGAGAAGTTTCCATTTGAGGCAACTCATGCTGCGTCACCATAGGAATGATATACCTCAAATCAAACTTCCAAGTACCTGTCTGTGTGAATTGTAAAGAGCATATTAGGATGAAAGCACCTAAGAACTTGAGGCTCCTAAGAACAGAGGCTCAGTTATAGAACCTGACAAAGGTGAGCGGAAAGGAACATGTCCTGAACTAAGACCCCTCACCATAAAGCCTTAAAGCCTGCCACACTTTATGACAAGTGCCCTCTGATGGCTAAAGAAGAAAGCCATTCAGATCACTTGTAAGCAAGTGAGCCTCAACTGTCCACTTGCTAAGGGTCTGCTTGCTGAAAATCGCTTCTTGGGTGAACCAAAGCAGACAAAAGCTGAGATTATTTTCCATGAGGCAGCTCTGTGGACATAGGCATCCAGTGCGTGCACTAAACACACTAGATGCTGTCTAGTCAAACCTGTCTCTAACCCCTCTGCGGATGCAGACAATCACGCAGACGCTACTATGGCATCTCAGTGCAAGTTCCTTCGGTAGGGAAATAATGCTAGCAAATAGTGTAGGGGCAATCATAGTTTAAGGGGCTTTTCTGCCTAAAGCCTGCACAACTGTAGAAAATGAATTTCCAGGTTTATAAGGCCATTTGTCAGAAAATGTACAATCTTTTTGCCAATTGAAGCAAAACAAAAGTTGGGTAATGCAACTGGAAAATGTCACAGAGCACAGTAGTAAGTCAACAATGGCATCAGCAGAAGTCATAGTCTAGTCATAGAAGTAGATAGTCTTGAACAGTCCTGAACCCGACTGAAATACTTTGACGTGACCTCTAAGACGGAGTAAGGCCTAATAAGATTTATCTAAAGAAACAAACAACAGCCAATGTGCTGATGAATACAAGACAGGGAATAAGACTGTTTATAGATAATGAAGATATGAAAAAGTATAAAGGACAAAAAATATAGTGATGTAAGAGTATGTAAAATAGAAGCAAAAGAAATATTAAAAATACAGAAAAATACAAACAAACAGACACAAAGAGAGAAGTATGGAGATAAGAGCAGATACGTATGGATATATAATGCTGAAACAGAATGTGTTTGGCAAGAGAATGGGTCGTTTCTGGAAACCTTGCAGCTTCCTGCGTGAAGCTTTCAGGCAGCACGTCAGAGCCATGGAAGTGTGTGTGTGCATTCTTTCGCGCTACCACCAGACTTTCAATGAAGGAATTAGCAAGAGCTCTGCCACACAATCTATATATAGCCACAAAAGAGATAAGCACTTGAAAGAAAGTTATTAGGTGTGTGTGTGGTTGCGTGTGAAGCCTTAATGTATGCCGTCATTGTGCAGATGGTGCATTGTGCTTGGTCGTGGTTCCTTAATCCCCTCATCTCTCTGTCTTTTCTTGCTCTCTTTTTGTCTCCTTTTAGTCCCTACGCATAAACTCCTCACATGCTAACAAGCTTATTGATTTGACATCAGTTGTCGGATGTGTTTGTACAGTTGCTGCAATTGACAAAAACGAGTCCAGAGCTCACTGAAGTTCCTGTTGACTTTTGTGACTGTAAAAGGAAGCAGCAGTAGGAAATGAATGGAGTCAATTAATAAACGTTTATAGATTAGGTCTCTAAAAAGATTCTCTAGAATCTTGGATACTGCCTGTGCTACAGGCTGATGGATAAAATCAATAAACAGTCCCCCAAGTTTTTACTTGGGCCTTTCTCTCCCTCTCTGTCTTTCCTCCTGCTGCTTTTCCACTTGTTTCTTCTCTCTTGCTTTCTCTGTCTCTCTGTGTAGCTCAAAGGGTCATCTCTTCAGAGCCTGCTGCAGCTTAGGTGGCAAGTAGCCGTGAATGCAAATTAGATTCAAAAACAGACACACGCTGGGCTTATGCCTCTTCTGGTGCTTTGGAAATGGATGAATGTGGAAACAGAAACCAGGAGGTTTCAAGAGGCAGAGTGAAAAAAAGACACGGAGAGAAAGATGTAACACAATGAAAAATATAAAGGATATAAAGTTTATGAGTCTACAAACAGTGAACTGGCCTGATATCCTCTTAATTTGTACTGTGCAGTATAAAAGCTATAAAGGCTTCTGTAGGTGTAACCTAATGCAGTCAGTCATTACATTTCTTGATTGCTAACACACAATGCATGAAACAAATCACTATTTTCTCTGTAAGACTATAATCTATAAAAAACTACAAGACTACAAACACAATATCAAAATTATACATCAACTTGCACAAACCTTAGACTTCAGGTCACAATCAAACAATTTAGTTAAAAACATTATTTTTTTCAGAATCAAACTTTGTCTACACACACAAAAAATCAGTGGAAATGTGAAGATACAGTAAAATTCAGCAAGGAGCTTTTTAGAAATTTTTGTAACAGTACTATAATGTGATATACACTTTCCAGAAGAAAAACCTTCAAAGAACTGAATATGAACTATGACACTGTATACTGTCAATTACAATACAGTAAAAAAAAAAAAAAATACAGTTTTCTCTGTCAAAGCAGTGGGGAAAATATACTCTGCTGTATCCTGTTCAGTCTATAATTGACTCTACAGCAATGTCAGCACACAGCAATGTCTTCTGTTACATTCAAAAGGTTTTCCTGTTCATAAGGGTTTCATTCATAAACTTTACACTGACATGCAAAAAAACTCTTCTATGGGATTAAGAAATGGGGAGCATGCTGGTAAAACATGCGTAAAAATCTAGGATAGTAATTTAAACTATTGCAAACAAACAGCAGCATAATGGATCTTAAATTACCCCAAATCACATATCATCCACCTCCTCTTCCTTATATACATAATCTTCCTCCTCATTCATGCACCCTCCCTGATATTCATACTTGTCCTTCCCTCTTCCTTCCCTGATTGTTTTCATCCATTGCTCACATCATCAGAAACAAGTGTGAACAATTTTGAGTCATTGTGTGTAAAAGATTAAATCTGTGTTGTAGTTGCATTTTGCTTTTGCCACATGTGTTTACCATTTTACAACACCAGTGCATCACAGTGTGAATTTTGTTTTAGTGAGGGAGAAACTCATGAGAATTGCAAATAGTTTACTACTGAACTGGTTTAGGGTTTTGCCAAAAGAGTGATTTATTTGACAAATGAGTTTAGGCCACTGAGCATTTGCCTTAGAGAATAGGGTTTATTGTTTTAGCAGGATGTTACCGCATGAGGCACATTTTTAGGTTGTTATGGTAATACCAGGTGAAAAAAGATCAAGATCTGTCTTGGTTAACCACTTATAATCAGTTCACCAAAGACAAGATGAGACATAAGGAGAGAGAAGAAATGTAAAGAGAAAAAACAAGAAGAAAAGAGACATGAGGAGAGGAGACATGAATAAAGAAACATGAAGTGAAGAGATGACAAGAAGAGAAGAGATGAGAAGAGACAAAAGGAAAAGCTGCAAAGAGCAAAGATGAAACACTGTCAGTGACATTCTAATTGGATCTAGGTGATTAGTAGCTGCATTTTGTATGTGTTAACAGGATTACGTCAATGTCAGTGAGAAAATGATGAGAACAATTGTTCACTAAATTGAGCTAGAAGTTATTGTTATTGATTGCCATATTGTTTGTCAACTTCCCAAACGGGTCTAAAATTAACTTTTTGCCACACATGCAAAATAAATGTAGGTGAATTTGCAAAATGTTATAAATACTTCTTTCTTGCCATGAAACTGTATTTTGCAATATTTATACTAAAAATATATTTTTTTAGTCTTATATATTATTTTAGTCTTCTTTAGTATTTATTTAGTTGTTCTTTCATATTTTGGGACACACAGTGGAACTGTTATTTTTTGAACCTTATATTTTTGCATAATGTGATTCTCAGTTATGTGAGTATTACTCAGTATGAGCAATAAAATGTTTAGGTGTTCTGGATACGTTTGATGATAAGTTTTCCACTAAGGTAAATATTAGAAGGCACACAAGTTTGCTGTTTGACACATTTACTTAGTACATGCAGGCTTTGTATGTCTTTGACTAATAATTTGAAGTTGACATTCTTAAATAAAATTAACAGCCAATTGGCATTTTATTTACGTCAATTGTTAATGAGTGGTACTTTATTTAGCACTTGGTGAGTGTGATCTTTGGAAACTGTTCTCATATATTATATCGTATGTTTAATATATGGAATAATACAGTGTAGTGAGGTACTTAAACATGTGAAAAATATCTGCCAGTGGAACCACTTTAAAAGCCTTAATGACTTATGCAGTTTTGTATGACATTATTTATTTTATAATAATAGTTCTAAAATATGATGTTACAACAAGTATTACAGGCTATAAGCTGGAAGCTGTACACAGGGTTTGAAACACCTTATATAAGTGTTATGACAGATCTCTCCAGCCCTTATGGCTGAACAGACAGGTAGATGTCTGGGCATTATGTTTCCCTTGAGACCCAGCTTTAATACTGAGCACTGGGGTTACCACGGAAACAGGTGCTGTCTGCATCTCCCCCACACCTAAATGTCATCCGTCCAGCTCTGCTCACAGTTCAAATACTCCTCTTTTCATTCAATCACAAAATACATTCTCTTTGTATGTCCCTCTTTCTATCGCCACCAAACACTTCATCCACTTGACATACCATGTAACTATTATGCCATATGAATAGAGTAATGTGCTTGTACTGGACTGTAGTATCAAATCACCAAGAGTAAGAGTTTAGATTTATAGAGCTCTAAACAATGGTTTAGTGACTACTTTTCCTGAATCCCACCACTAAATTCATCTTTAATTTTTATTTATTTATCGCTAACTTCATTATTAGATAGTCCAGGTGGTATTCAGAACTTGAATCCAGTTTCAAGGTTCAGCCCTTTATCTTGGAGAGCAAGCCAAATAGTTTACCTTCGTTACATTCAAAGATTATAGGAACAAGTAAATTGTAATTTTTTTTTTTTTTTTTTTAACTTACAGTGCCACAGTATTTTATTAGTTGTGCTTACCAGTTCTTTTTTTTTTTCTTTTTTTCTCTTTTTTTTTTTTTTTTTTCTTTTTTTCACTCTCAGTACCATAAACCAACATCCCTACTTTATTAAAGCAAATATACTCAGAATGCATTAAAGATTTATGATGGATTGTGGCAATACTCTGAATAATTATGTTTAGCAGAAATGCCTCTAATGCTAATTCTAATTTACATCACTCCATATTGTATAATAGAAAGTCACTTCACACTCTGTTGGGCAGGCATCACTAATGCTGTTACACAGAGTTTATTTATATCCAGTCTATCAAAGTCACTTGGGTGTTCTTGTTCAATCCCAGCTCTAATTTCTCCCCCTTACACTCAGGAGAAGCTGAGAAGCATGAAAACATCAGGTGGAAGCCATCTGGCTATCTTGCTCCTCTTTCAAGCTGATTTTCTGAATCATATTTCTGCAAAGAGGGTGAGCCTCAGGTAGCTGATTGGACTCATATCCCCCCATTTGGGATATCAGAGGAGAGATACCTGCTAGAATGTTCCAGTGCATGGATACCTGTGGTCAGCCTGATTATAAACCCTGACATCTAACCCTGAAGGAGTGTGTAATTCAGCTGGCACCTTCTGATGAGGTCTACTGCATATGTGTATGTGTGTGAGCAGCTCATCATATAGCACCCAGCACACTAACATCCCCAACATGCATGTGAGGAAGATGTGAGGGCCAATAAATGCTGTTTGCAGCTTTAATTTGAATTGCTTTAGCAGCTACCATGAGTCTAAATATGCAGCATCATAGCTAAGTTTCATGTTTCTTAGGGCTGCGTGGTATGTCTCTGGATTTGTTTTTGATAAACCAAGATTTAACCCACCTAGATTGTTTAACTAGAACTTAAATTAGAACTAATTTAAATTAGATTTAAATTAGAACTTCCCCTGGTTTCAGAATGTTAAGTATAGCTAGATAGATCAAGTAATATCCACTGCTATATGTTATATTCAGAAATATCAAATCAAAGTTAAAAATATATTTTCAACACTTCATTTTTCCAAATTATTCAAGTGGCCAGGACATGCTAATAAGTGCTATGTAGCAGTCAGCCACATTCTGTGTAATATTTGTGAGCTTTTAAACACCACTGATAGGCAGCATCACTTCGAAGAAGACATTCCAGGGATAAGTTATGCCTTTTAGAAGGTACTGCATGAGCTAAATAGTTATGTTTTCCTTATTCTTAAAAACAGTATGATACAACAATCAATATATTAAAAATATTGTTTATGTGAATTACTAAAGGTACATTTCTGGCTTTAACATTATTTGTTCTTCAGACATTCCTTTTTAAAAGAAATGAATTACCAGTTTTTTACAAAGTGACACACATTTACAAAGTGACACACAAATAGGTGAGGGAAATCAACTGAAAACAGGATTAACGAGGAAACAAGGGGGCGAGGTCAAGACACACAACCGGAGAGCACATGGCAAACGTAAACAAACAGAGACCATGTGCTTCAGAAAACAAAGACCCAGAGCATGAGTTTAGATCCCGACAAGAACCAAGAAACAAGAACCACAACTAGGATTGAGTCAGTATCTAAACAACATGCCCTGACACAAAACACAGGGAATGTCAGGATCCTGGTAAGAGAAACTAAGAAAACTCGAAACAGGAAGCCATGACAGCAACTGTACTAAGACAGAGCACATGTACTAAGAAAATGTACAACTTGAAAGCACTTTAAATCGCTTTTAAGCCTCTGTCAAATGCATAAATGTAAAATGTTAATATTATATTTGCATTATTTACATAATATACAACATTGATAATCTAAAGGGGATGGTAAGGGAGAGGTGGCTTTACATTTTTTCAACAAAGGGGATGCCATCCCCCACATCCCTCCTCAATTCGAGCCCTGTATCTATGTTTGTGTTTATTTAATGTATGTATGTGTACTGTATGTACAAAGAGGGTGAACAATGTGTGTATATGTGTGAGGACAGCACCCTCTATTGCTTAGGGTGTTTGATATGTGCGTGTGTGTAGGTGTGAACACTTGCTTGGTGTGTTCTGCCCTTCTTTCCACAGGTCCACTCTTTCTACCTCACATTTTCAAAGTAAGGCAGATAATAGCTTGACCAAAGCACCAGGTGGTACACTGGAGAAAAAGGGTTGGGAATTCTTGTTTTTTATACCACAGAGGTTATTTTCTTATTCTTCTTATTCTTATCATTGTGATTCTGTGTTTATGATGCTTTTTGTTGCTTGCCTTTGCTTTTCTTTTTTGTCACCTTTTGAAACACTGAGAACAATAGCCTCTTGCTGATGTCTTGTTTTTTTTTAGCTCTTTCTTGTTTTCTTTTTTGATTTTTTTTACCACAGTAATCTTTTTTTGAATTTTCTCTTTTCTCTTTTTCCCTCCTTTTTGTTTGAACCCTAGGTCCATTTACAAAAAAACACGATGAATCAACACTGAACCGGCCACAAGATGAAGGTATTTTTGTTGCATGCTCCTTTTTCTTTTTAAAAATTCTTTTTTGGAAGATTAAAAAAAAACTTTCATTGGTAGTGATGAAGAGTATATGAGCCACGTGTGAGTATATGTGTGTCTATGTCTGTGTGGAATGAGATTAGAAACGTTTTCGTTTGACTGTATATATCCAGGAGTGCTGAATGTTTGTGATAATGGCAGTAACCTTTAAGAATATAACACCACTGTATCTTCATTAACTGAGAGAAGAACAGTCCTTTTGAAATGTAATACTCTGTGCTGTCTAAAGAACAATTTTAAAGCTTCTCTGAGAAGCAACATGCTTTTTTATGATGTTTTTCAAGGAGTGATTATTAGGCTTTATGCTTGTCTTCAAGTCTCAAGAAGACAAAGGAATGTTTTCACGGTTGTGTCAGTGTGCGTAGTTCTCTAGATCAGCCAGTAAAACATAAAAATAAAGCATTGCAGTGGGTAGAAAAAACTGAAAAACACAGACAAACACACATGGACAGCACATGTTGTAATCACTTGGAGCTTAGATATGCTTATTAATAATCTTTGGACTTTCTTAAGAGAGATCATTAGAAATGTTTTTTTTCTTGTGCTGATATTCTTTCTTGTGTTTACCATTTTTCCTCTTCCATCTCAATTTTTCTGCTTTTTCTTCTTTTTTTGGAAAAAAGACTGAAATGGGCTTTGGAAAATACCTTAAATACCCCTTATGCAGATTTCAAATGTCTCTGTACACAGTGCATTTATTGAATTGTTGAATTGGAACTGGAATTAAATGGAACTGGACTCACTCAATTGTAATGACTGCTCTTCCATTATTTTATAACAGAAAAGAATATATATGCGTGTGTGTGCATCTGTGGCCATTAACATACTGATTTTTGATTAGTCGGGTGTTCTCCTTCATTAGCATTGGTGCCCTACTTCCATGATCCTTCATGTACAGATGCTTGGCTATACCTCTAAACTTTACAGTGCACCCAAGGGGAAAACAAACCACACTTTACCCATACATCACACATAAAATGAGATCTACTGGTGTCCACATTCTGAAGTAGAGGATATAAAAAGAGAAAACACTATTTAGAAAGTAAAAAGGCAGTGGGCCAACAGAAACATAAAAGCAGAGAATTGTAGAATAAGATGAGAGGTTCTCGTACCTATACAAGCATGAGAAGAGAAAGAGAGAGAGAGAGAGAGAGAGAGAGAGAGGAGAGAAAGACAGAGGTTTGTCCTACTAATGTTAGAAGAGCTGGAAAAGACAGAGAGGGAGACAGAGAGAGACACTAACAGACAAATGCACACTTAAATACCACAAGTGAGATTATGAATAGACATTTTAATGAAACAACAATGTACTTACACAATCTCCATGTCATTCAAATACATTGTTTAGTAAGAACTCCAATACACTAATAGAGAGAGTTGTCTTACTCCCACACATTCTTTTGCCGACTCCTTCAGACTTACTTTTGCTATTTTCAGGAGAGAGCTTGTAAAGTACAAATATGTTCTAAAACTTTCCAATAAATATAGAATGAAACACAAAGTGTTAACACAACATCCCAATTTCTAGTCTGTATAGGATGTACACTACCAGTCAAAAGTTTGGAAACACTTACTTTTTCTTTGCTCATATTTTTTTCTTAATTTATAAATAGTAAACTTATCAAAACTATGAAATAACACAAATGTAACTTTAGGAATTATGTGGTGACTAAAGAAAATTAAAAATAAGGTAAATTAGTGTTATGGTGGAGGCGTACCGCCTCCCCCGAACCACCAGAGGGAACCGCCACCTGAATATTAGGTCATGTTTGGACTACATTTCCCATAGAGCCACCTCCCTGGGACTGATTACTTCCTGCTCACCTCATCCTCATTAACTCTGTGTATATAAACCTCAGCATTTGATTAGCTCATTGCAAAGTCTTGTTTTGCCCCGGCTAACATTTCTGAGCGGTTCTATTGTTGTTGGTTTACCTGTTGTTACCTGGATTGTTTGTCATTGTTCTGGTTGTTTGCTGCCTACAAATAGGATATATTCTAGCATATTCAATATAGTCACCCTTTGTCTAGAATTTACAAAACATTTCTTGACATTTTCCATCACCCAGTTTCTTAAGGAATCATCCTGAGAAGGTTTTTAAAGAGTTTTGAAGGAGTTCCCCTCTATCCTGCACTCTTATTGGCTGCTTTTTTTCTTCATTATTTGGTCCAAATCATCTACTTCAAAAACGTTTTTTAGAAAAACAGTTTTCTAATAACAAATTAAATTGAAATATGTTGTTTTTTTATTTTAACATTTATTTTTAACGTTTGATCAAATGTCTTTGGATTAAAAGATTTTTAATCTGACATTTCAGTAAAGTGTTTCCAAACTTTTGATTGGTAGTGTACATAACTTCCTTTTTTAATTTATTTAGTTATAAAAATCAAAGCCATTCTACACGATGTTGTTTCTGCTTCACCAGTCAGCGTTGCTTCCGTCTCGTCAACTGGCCAAACAGCAGTACTTTTCACAGCCTTTCTCTGTAATTTAAATGAGGTTTATACTGTAGGTTTATTGAACCTCATCCAGTCAAGCACACCACCATTCAGATTTCTACAGAATTCACTGCCAGTTAAATGGGGATTGGTGAGATGAGGGAACAATTATGCCGAAGAGAAAGACAGGGATGTAACAAGGTCAAATTAGGACACACTATCCACACACACACACATAAATTCTCACAACAACTGCCCAGAGAGCCCAGTCTATTATTGTTGGTCTTGCCATTATCCTGAAATAAACAAGAGAGATGGAGAACCGAGTTGTGTTGGGGTGGAGGTAGATGGTGGCTGAGAAAAGAGAAAAAGGGAATGGGGGGAAAAATAATGAGCGAGACAGGGATTGACAAACAAGCCCTTCATATATGCTTCTGTGATTTATGTGTGGCCAAATCAGGTGTGCATGTGTAAATGTGTATGTATATATGGCGGATGTTCACAGTTGAACTTCAGACCATCTGGATCTTAGTAATTGATCTTTTAAATAAAAACAAATCAAGCCAGCTCAATTAGGCATGCTGTTTTGGAACCCTTAGAAGACGTCTAGGAGAAAGATGGGGTGGAGAGATTGGGGGGCTGCAGAAGAAGACTGGAGCCATAAGGAAAATAAATAAAAAGGAAATTAGTTACAAAGGAAGGGAAAAACATGTACAGATAGCAGTAATGGAGAGATTCCCAAAGTTAATAATATGACATCAGAAACAGGATGTTGGGTTTCTAAGAAGGCAAACAAAAATAGTCCCTTGTTTCTGTGGATGGTGTGATGAAGCCATCAGGACCCATTCTACCTGTAGGGAATCGGCATTACTGATAAGGCTATATGCAGTGGCCTACCGCTTCGCATAGAAGTTAGGACAATGTCCCCCTTCTGATGAAGGTTGGAGCACTGTGGAGCTCACATCCTACCAGCGAAAAATGTCATGTGGTAGATATAACATATGGGCATATCGGGGAAGTAGTACACATATTAAAACCTATTGCAAAACCTAAAGGTAGAGGAACTCTACCGATTGGTAGACACAGGGTTTACTGTGGAAAAACCTCTGTGGACAATACATCATACAGGGTTACCCAAGAGAGGGGAATCCACACCTATTGAGCACCAAGTTCAGATGCACAGGATTATCTAAAAAAGGACCATGCAAAAAATGACCCCCAAGATGTCCAAGGACATTATCTGGACAGGAATGATGCACATTATCACCTCAGTGAGGTGAAAGCAGTACACCTAGAGCCTCTGACATTGTTTCAGCGGGACCGCTGTTCTGTGTCTTAATGACATCAGACAGGTAAACACCAACTGGGCTCTCTCCTCTGTGAGGTGGGACATCATTATGACCGATTCCAACTACATCCCTAGAAAAGAGATGCTCTGCACAGGGGAGAGCTTACTCTTTTCCCAGCTGACCTCAAACCCCAATCAGCTGAGGTAGCAGAGCACCTGAAACTGGGGGGGCACTGTGCAAACGGATCACGTGGCCAAGGCGGATCATCCTCAAGAACCACTGCAACAGGCTGGAGACTTATTCCCATGCTCCAGGGAACCATGCTTCATGCCATGCCAGGGATGAGTGGAGCACAGTAGTGTGTGGTGACTGTACTTACCTGTTTTATCAGAAACTCTGTCGGGGGGCCATCCTGAGGAAGGCCACAAAAAGATTTGCATCTGGAAGGATGCAGAGACAGAGGAAATTGCTCTTTTTTTAAATTTTGGTTTCAGCCCCGTGGAAAAAAGGGGGGGGTTTGGGGGGGGGAAGGGCCCCCCCCGCCCCCCTCTGTTTGGGAAGGAAAAAACTCCCTCCGGGGGGCCCCGCGCGGGGGAAAAAAAAAAAAAATAAAAAAAAAAAAAAAATTTTTTCATATTTTTTTTTTTGTGTTTTTTTTTTTTTTTTTTTTTTTTTTTTTAAGGGGAAAAAAAAAAAAAAAAAAAAAATAAAAAAAAAAAAAAAAAAAAAAATTTATATTTTTTTTTTTTAAAAAAAAAAAAAAAAAAAAAAAAAAAAAAAAAAAAAAAAAAAAAAAAAAAAAAAATAAAAAAAAAAAAAAAAAAAATATTTTAATTTTTTTTTTTTTTTTTTTTTTTTTTTTTTTTTTTTAAATAATTTATTAAAAAAAAAAAAAAAAAAAAAAAAAAAAAAAAAAAAAAAAAAATATTTTTTTTTTTTTTTTTTTAAGGGTGGAAGGAAAAGAAAGGAAAAAAAAAAAAAAGATTTTTTTTTTTTTTTAAAAAAAAAAAAAAAAAAAAAAAGGGAGGGGGGGGGGGGGGGGGGGGTAAAAAAAAAAAAAAAAAAAAAAAAAAAAAAAAAAAAAATTTTTTTTTTTTTTTTTTTTTTTTTTTTTTCTTTTTTCGGGGGGGGGGGGGGGGGGGGGGGGGGGGGGAGGCTTGTGTGAGTGAAATTTTGCTTTTAAACCTTTTTTTTCTTTTTTCTTTTTGTGATAATTATACATTATTTATACATTAGCCAAATGCTTTTAACCATTTGAGGTTAACATTCTATCAGTTCAGTACCATGCTTTGCCAGTTGTGCTACAGGTGTCTAAAATGTGAGGACACAAAGTAAAAACACCAGAGTTTTGGTAGCTGTAAGACAGAACATATTGGATTATTATTTGTACAACCCCCCAGCTGAACATTCTTCTCTCTTTGGTAATATATTCTTCTAAAATATTCTTCTATTTTTCTATAATATGTCCCTATATGTAAAGATTTGTCTAGTCACTCATTTTCAATAATGACACTTGTAAGGGTGATTTCACTACAGTGGTTCAAGCTGTAGGAAAGCCGAAATGACTAGAAAAATGTTAACAGCAAGATGGTATAAAACTGTATTTTCTGTCAATTTCCACCCATCTGCTACTTATAACAACAACGGAAATAAGCGCAGTTATGATAGCTAAATGTGGGAGAGCATTGCTATAATAACTAATTGTATTGCAATATAGTATCTTTAATTATTAACAATGAATCAAAACTAGTTGGTGTAGAATTTATAGATTTATTAACATTACTGCCTGAAGTTACACAAAATGGATACAATGAAGATGCTTATAATGGTAAAGTACATGTACAATTAACTTTAAATAGTGTATGTGGAGAATTTTACGTTACAGATAAAGAACAGAAGATAGAGAAAGAAAGATGAGAAAAGAGAGGGCTGAAAGTTGGGCCTAGGGCTCAGATAAAGAAGAAGAGCATAAAGTATGTGCAGAATCCAAGAGCAGAGCTTAAGGAAATGCACCCAGAGAAAAGAAAAGCACAAAGAATAGGAGTGCAGGGGGAAAAGATCACAAAGGAAAAGAGCCAGAGCATATCTTACATTCTCTTTTTATCCTTTCCTTGACTATGTGACTGAAACCAACCAAGACAATCAAAGTGACCAATCAGAAGACCATGTTTAACCTCCTCTGTACTTGACAAAAGGTAGACCCCCTGCATGTAACACAAACATTTCAGCCAATAGCCTTTGTTCTCTATCAGCTCGTCTGTGGGCTCAGGAATGCAAAAGGTTCCTTTAAGCAAGTAGATTGGGTTTGGGGCACAGCAATAAATGCCATTTAAAATGTAACCCTACAAAACTGTGATTTTTGTTCCAAATTAATTAATTAAAACCTGCTTATTGAAACTTGATTAATTATATTTTTATATGAAATGTTCACACACTATGGTTGAATGAGAACTACTGTGTTTATGTGTGTGTGTGTTTGAGAGAGAATTTATAATTATACACTTGTATAATCTATGACAACCTGAAAATGTCTGTGTGAGGGCGTATCACAGCTTCTGTGTATCTGTCCAGTCATGTGTGAAAGATTACACCTTTGAGCATGTGTGTATTTCATGGGTGAATAAGTCAGTGATCCACCTTGACTGAACGTCTGTTTGATAGTCTGCTCAAGAAATGCACTGGATTTGTTTGTTTCTGTCTGTGTGTAATCAGTCTGCATCTTGGTCCATCTAACTTCATCAGTTATCTGTTTTAAGAAATCCACTGAGATTCAGGTGGCAATGGCAGGTGTCAGTGGGTTAGAAAATGAAGGTATGTGTGTCTGTGTAATAGATCTCCATAGCAACAGTCAGTGAGAGCTAGTCCCATTGATGGAATAGCCTTTGTTGGGTAGATAGGGAAATCAAACTGAGGCAGTTACTATAGTGACATTCTATTGCAGCTGCCTCTGTATCTGTCCTGGTATGTAGTTGCGTGTTTGTGTGTTGTATCTTTAGAAATAAGAGATTATTAGTGTTTAAAGAGGCCTAATATCCAGCGTTAATAAAACCTTTAAAAGACAACCTCAAACTGCAAGGATCCAGCCATCACACTTAATACCATCTACAGAGTGACGCATATTTTTTTCTTTTTTTAATTCTACATTTTTTCTTTTAATTCTTTTAATTCTTATACAACAATTTCTTACTTCTCATTTTGACTTTTTTTTGACTCAGATATCCGAGACCGCAGGAAGAAACCCGTCATGCTGTTCATACATGGTGGATCTTACATGGAAGGAACTGGGAACATGTTCGATGCCAGCGTGCTTGCAGCGTACGGCAACGTCATTGTAGTCACCATGAACTACAGATTGGGAGTTCTGGGTAAGTCCACCTCAATTCGATCTTCATGCAAGTCTGAAATCACGGCCTGACTGTTTGGGCACAGAAGCTGGTCCCTACAGAAGTTCTGTAAATGTTGATCCATGCTTAGACATTTACAGGGTATGTGTGTTTGGTAAGAGGGGTTGTTACTGTTTTGAACTCAACATATTGGAGCATGTGCACATACAGTAACTTTGTATTAGTCATTATTTATTGCAAATCTTGCCATTCCCTGATGCTTGCCTCCATCCCATGTTTACATCCAGCAAATAGCTGGTAAATAGCATCACTAGCTCTCAAAGTGCAACAATCACAGGTTAAATGCATACATGTAAAATGCATCTCTTTTTGACTTGAGTGTTATCCTTTGGCAATAATAAAAAACCATGCTAAAGCTAAACTACAAGCTAAAAAAACTGACAAACAATAGCTCAAACATCCGCTCTATTGACTGCTTGAAACAAACTCCTTATCACCATCTACATCAGAAAATGTGTATATTAAGCTTTCTTTAAAGAGTATTTATTCTTATAAGCACCTGCTTTAGCGTTTACATGACACTTCAAAACAGTTATTAGCACTTTAATTAAATACATGCTAACTTGGGATCATAGCTGATAAATGATACTTTTAAAAAACGGACATTATACTTCAGAACAAATTGTGTTACAGCCAACTGATGCTAATTTTTTCCACTATTGCAAAAGTTGCCAGCCCTAATAAAGATACTTGCATCAAATAACAACTGAGCTAAATTGAACTCTCTACATCCTGTCAGGTCCATTCACACTGAAGTTAAAGCATGTCACCTTTTTTGTTCAGTTTAACTGTTATATGTAGTATATACCACAAGAAGAAACAACAGCTTTCTGACTGAAAAGAGAAAGCGCACAATTAAACTGAGGTTAAAAAGATGACCACAGTTAAAGACAACCAAATATTACTTATTCAGTGCTAACAGAGAATTATACAATGCAGATTTTTTAACTTATTATACAACGTACATACAAACAGTATTATATAAAGTGCATACAATTTGTTACTATACTGATACTGATTCCTGAAATGAAATTAATACTATACCTTGGAGGGTATTGCATTGCATGAGGACAGATCCAGTGAGATCCAGAGACATTAGAACAGGTGGAAGAATTGAAAATGCTCTGCACATGTGCAGATGTGGATTTCATGACAACATCTAAAACGAACACCATACAGTAACACTACTTAACACTAGATTTTAACACACTGGCTGCTCAACACTGAGTTTATATGACTCAGTAATTTTCTGTGTGTAAAGTTAAATGCAGGTGAATTAGAAGCGCAAGTAGTAAAGTTTCTTAGGGGTAATGTGAAACCTTATAGGAGTGTTTTTGAATTAGAAGGGCTAAATCCTTTTTCATCCTCTCTCTCAGACTATTTTATTTCTTTACAAGACTGAAATATTGAAGTGTGATACATTCATACATATTAGATTTAGCTCTGATGTTTTTATTGGGCCAAGGCATTAGCCCAATGCCCTGCACTGAAGTGCTGCCCAGAGCATGGGTAAAGCGCCCTTTAGATTTGTGCTTATTATTAAAAAGGAAAAGGGAATAAAAAGAAAGGAGACATTCAAAAAATTACAGCTAAACTGCAGAATAGTCTGAGCAGTTTCAGGTTTGTATCTTGTAGCAGCTTCATATCAGCTTCATATCTTGTAATAAATAACATACACACAAGCATTACAGGAGGGATGACTTTAGTGTTTTGAATTTCTTTGTCATTTTTGGACATCATGTATGGCTCCGAGGCATAGAGATGTCAGCCTCTCAGCTCTGTTCTTCCTGCCATTGGGAAGAGGGTGCTTATGTGTGTTTGTCAGTGTTTTTCTCTAGTTAAGTTATATTGTAGATTCAAGACTAGCAGGCTGTTTAGCTCTGGATATAATGCACTTAGACAAGAGTGCATATATACTGTTTGGACCAACTGTCTCCACGAGTATAGTAAACCTGTAAAAGTGCAGAAAGATTTGTGTAAAGGGTTATTTTGGGTCAAGGGATCAGCAGTTGGGCTTATTGTCATTCCGCTATATGTGGGTGAGGACATACATTGTTTTTTTGCTACATAAATACAGACATACAACAATGACGTGAAACATATACATCTAAACAAATGCTAACAGAATGTTTTTTTTTTTAAATATATATAAAGTTGCCTATACATAAACTATTTAAATACAAACTATACAAATGTTCCACTTATAAATATTGCATCGAGGAAAAAGAAAGTCAAGCACTGTTCCTGGCTGGATAGTTGGGAAATGGAACATATCATTGGCTCGATCAAAGTGTTAGAAAGACAAATGTGTAAATTAAAGATAAAAACGTATCTCTGGTGTAATGAGGTGAAGTTGCTTTATTTAAAAAGAATGTTGTGGACACCATAAAATATGGTGTCCTTGTCGAATCAGGGGAAGTGAAAGATGGGTTGAGGGTAGGTCCAGAAGTGCTTTGCTTGGAAGTCATTATCTTAGTGGCCACTTAACTGAAGCTTGCCATAACTGGACCTCAAGGACACCGGGAGCATGCAATTCACTACGAAAAGAAATACCACCAACATTGCACATTTTCAATGGTTGTGTCCAAAATAGCCTTCTGTATGTTTATATAGTGCACTAGTTGAGTAAAAAGCCATTTAATAGTTGTGTCTGAAACCGTACTGGACATTATCAAGTGCTCTCATTTAATGATGAAACACATAATGCACTGCAGGAATGATCATTCAACCAATGCCAATGGCAGCTACCCATCCACTGTGAGGGTCACACCAAATTAATTCCTGCATCTGTGCAGAAGATGGCATCTGGAGCCACTTTCCAGTGCATTTAGTGTCTAAATTTACTCGCTTAGATTTATTCACTTCTTCAAATGGACAATATTAGTGAAGTAATGTATGGAATAGTGAATGAGGATATAGGGAGCTATTTCGGATGCAGCCAGTGTCTCCATTTCTAACATATAATTCAGGTGAAATAATCTCTACTAATGAGTTGAATTCAATCAGGTGTCTTAGATTAGGGAGACACATTCAAAACTTTCAGTGTTAGAGTTCTCCAGAATTAGGAATGGAAAACACTGTTCTACAGCTATTGTAGCCAAGATATATAATTTTGCTGACACTATACTATGCTGTAAGTTATATGCTTTGTAAGGTTCATATAACCATATAGCCATTTGATTAGCTTTGACGTGCATCAGAACATCTAATTGATGTTTAGTTTGGTAGCTCATAGCACTTTGTATGAATGTCTGCATGTGTGGGTGTTGGCAAGCCTTAGATTAATTCTTAGTCTATATTACCTGTTGCACAATTTCGTGGACAAATACACAGTGAGAAATGATACACACATTGATGCACATACAATAAAACACACACATTAATACACATCACACACTATAATTTTTGTATATTGCTCTGCCAGTATTTACTCACTCGAAACAGGTTTTTCTGAAATAAGTGCACTATAGTGACATTTACTATTATCCCGACAAGATCACTTCTCAAGATCACTTTCTTGACTCCTGCTTTTGCTGTTCAATCCATTCTTCCCTGATAAGCGAGCTGCAGCTACAAGTGCTACTGAGGCTTCATATTCCCCAACACATCCAGCCACATGGTTGTTTTTCTTCACAGCATCCCAAGTTACCATGACAGCGGTTGCTGTGGTGGCAGTTGCCGTGAAAGCAGTGATTTAGGGTTCAAGGCTTGCTCTGTGTCTGTCTGACCAAGAGTGAAAATGATGTTGTGACCCCAACCATCACACAGCTATACCTACAGCTCTGAAAAAGAGTGGATATTTTCTTTTACCCCTGTTGTTTGCTTCAGTCTCTTGTGACTGCAGTGTCTTCATTTGTATCTCTGCCTATGTGCTGTCTGTCCTTTCAGCTGTATATTTCATTCCTAATTGTCTCTTTCTTTCATTACAGACTTTGTTGTGGAGTGTATTTTAAAGGGAATTCCTCTCTCTGTCTCTCTCCCTTTGTTAAATAGTGTGATTGCTAAATCAGAAACCATTTAGAGCTTGACCTTGGTTTTGCTAAGACAATGACAAAATAAAAAAATGAGATAGGGAATATTTCCCAGACATGTGTAGTGTCTGGCATGGCCTAATATTTGGATCATGTATAGATCATAAAATATCTCCTTTTACTTAAGACATACAAACCTAGTGTGGGGGGTGAAAGACCCCCTCAGATGGCCCAGTCCATCTGAGACAGACTCTGGACATCACTTCACCTAACTTCATCGATCTCCGGAACTTGACGAACTCCATCACGTCTGAACCACTCAGGACTCTCTCTCTCTCTCCATGCACATTTGGATTTGCGCTCTGCACTAGAGCTCAATGCAAGTATCCATATTCTATACACATAGAATAGCTGCGCTAAGTTGTGCCCCTTTATTAAGGTGATTCTACTAGTTGTTCATTCAGAATGCTTAGCTGATTTAACTTGCACAGGCTTAACATTCTCTCTCTCTCTCTCTCTCTCTCTCTCTCTCTCCTTGCTCTCCTTACTTTTGGTTATGTGTTTAATGTGTGTATGTTCATGCCTAGTTATATGTTACATGTTTTCCCTGTAGTGTAGTTTAATAAACACCCATGTGTATTCACCCTTGATTGTTGCTGCGTTTAATGCTCACAAATAAGGTCACTGATCTTTCTACTTGCTCTGAAGTCTTGTTAAAGCAGAGAAGCATTGTTTTTAAGGCCAGACAAATAATGTTTCCTAGATTCAATAAGACCGCATATGCACACAAATGCAAAAGCTGATTATTGGAATCATCCCTGCTGATCAGGTACTACAAAATATGTATATTTAATGACGATTAATTATATGTATTTTCCTTTGAGTTTCATTCCACAAATGAAATGGAGTTTTAACAACACCGTTTCCTTGATTTGACATTTGATTTGCTACATAATTGTGCTGCTGGTTCATGTTTATAATCTGGAGTCCCTAATTCTGCTGATCTTTGCTGCATGCTCTACAAGAGTGTTAAATCAATGTATTACATTGATTAAGAATTCCCCAAATCATTGATCCTGATTACTTATTCATAATTTTATATAATATATATATAATATATATATATATATATAAAATTCATAATTTTATATAATATATATATATATATATATATATATATATATATATATATATATACATATATATATTTAATACATTGATTTATATATATATATATATATATATATATATATATATATATATATATATATATATATATATATATATATATATATATATATATATATATATATATATATATATATATATAATACCCAAATTAAAACTAGTCATTACTATAATTTAATACTTAAATCATAACAGCGCTGATTATGACGCTGCAAACATATAAAACTTTAAATCAGAATACTGACTGCGATGCTGTAAATCTTTAAATCCTTACACCAAAGTACTGATTGCAGCTGTAACACGTCAGAGGAGAAATGACCCTCCCGGTGAGCCTTGGTTCTCCCAAGGTTTTTTTCTCCACATTCATCATTGGAGTTTGGGTTTCTTGCCACTGTTGCCGTGTTGGAGTGCTCACTGGGAGACTGCGGATAATAGATATTTGATACTCCATAGTAAATATTTTGTTACTTTTTTTGACTGATTTTTTGACTTGTTACTTAATTATTGATAATTGACATACCGTGGTTACTGTATCATTGTATCATTGTATATATGTCCTTGTTTTTTCCTTTTTCCTCCCTGTAAAGTGGCTTTGACACAATGCCACATTGTAAAAGTGCTATACAAATAAAGTTGAATTGTGTATATATATATATATATATATATATATATATATATATATATATATATATATATATATATATATATATATATATATATATATATATATATATATATATGTTTCCCTTACACAGGGAATGGTGGAGAATATTAACATTAATTTTGAGTGAACTTAATAATAATAATGAATAATTAATTAATAATTATGTCTGCAATGCTTATTTGCAAACAAGCCTCAGTAATAATTTCCCTTAAACACATTTTCGCTACACATGACTCACTCACAAACAGTAGCACATTCATCTCTGGGTAGGATCTCTTGATGTAAAAAGTCACACATATATGACACTTTGTTTTAAAAATATGTTTTATTTCAGATTATGTCCAGTTCGGACAGGCTTTTGAAAAAAGCTGTTTTCAAAGAAAGAAGGTATGTTACATTAATGGCTGCAACCATCAGGGTCTCTAAAGGTAGAGGTCTTTTTATGTGTGTATGTTTGTGTTGACAAGGTCAAGGAAAATATTAAAATGTCAACAAAGAGCCAAACTCCAAATCCTGACCATCTGGACAGTTTCCATAGCAACCTAAGGCAGAGCAGGTAAGCTAAGGCCTCTTCAATCCAAGAGTGTGAGTGAGAGAGGAAGAGACAGAGACAGAGAGAAACTTGATCTTACGGATCAGGTAGGAGGAAAAATAATGAAATGAAACTACTGTATGTGCTGCCACACACAAACAAACACATTAGCGATTATGCAAGAAAGATCCTGTTCATTTCCCCTGCCTGTTTGTTTCCTCCATTTGGCTTTTTTCTTTTCTCCTCCAAAATCTACCCAAAATAGAAAATCATGTCATTTACTCGCTTTTGCATCTTTTAAAAGCGGTCTGGCTTGCTTATTCAACATTATTTACGCAAAATGCCAAAACTACTTTTTCTGTACAATGAAAGTGAACAGTAACCATGGCTGTGAATACTTTCAGTGTTGACTTAAAATGTGAATCTGTTGTCTCTGAGTTATTATATGGTTTCAGATGACTTAGATATACAGCACACTTCATATGAGCTTTATTAATGATGTTTATGTGTTGATTTTTTGGTTTGTTGGAGTTTTCCACCTGACAGCTTTAACCTTTGGAAATTACATTCTCGGATTGTATGTGGGTACAGGCAATGTGTGTCAGCTCTGTGTTTAACTGATTAGTTGCATTAAGCTTTCTTCATCTTCATGTTAACTGTTCACTGTGGTTCAGTTTGTCAGTGACATTGAAAATGATTGTTTATTTGCATAGAGGAAAATGGGTTGGAAGACAAAAACGACAGACTAGTGTGACTTGATTGGTCCTCAGTTATTGACAGCTGAAGGCCACCCCGTTTTACAAAGGTTTTAGGGTCAGGGTCAGAAAGAGTTGAGATTTTGCTATTAAAATAATTTGGAAGCAAAACTGTGCAATAATCTGTTTGATCAATGTCTTGATAACGTAAGACTCGTAATCGTTAAATTTATAAATTCATCTGATTTTATAGTTGTTTGAGACTTAAAAATTTTGTTTATAGACTGATCACAGACTTGAATAGTACTAAAATAATTAAAACAAATTGCAAAAAGATGGTTTGTTGTGACTAAAGGTTTAATAAGGTGAATACAGGTTTACTTTTAAAGGTTTAATTAAAATTGTAAGGAAAAAGGTAAAAAGTGTGATTCCTCCATCTCTTTCCTCTGTAAGGTCACAACTGTGTTAGCTCCCTCCTTTAGTTCCCATTTTCCTAGCATGCAAATTAGGTTAAAAAGAGTTCCACAAAGCTGAAATTCCTGTGGGTTAAACACACATGCACATGCATCCATAGCATGATGAATGATTGAAATAGCATATGGATTTAGTGATTTAGAGAAAAGGTAGTAATTTGGGGTAATCAGGTGAGCAGATGCCATATTGCGTGCATAGCTCCATTCTTGTGTGCCCTAGTGCACATACCCTTTCATTTAGTGCAATATTCCAGGTTCACAAGGTGCTCATGTTAATTAAGTCATTAACCAATTAACCGGTTCATTCTGGGGAAGCAGCACACTTTCTGTCAGCCTATTTTCACATTGGTCTGCAAGCCTCAGGGGAAGGTGATATCTCTGCCAGTTTTTCCATTGCACTTGCATTGAGTGTTTAATAAACCTCCCACACTGAGCTGAGACAAAGACCTCCAGCACTGTTATCAGTACTTTTTCTTTATTCTGGTTAATTCTTGCAATGCTTTTCCACAGAAGGAAAGGGCAAATATGTTTTCTTCTGACCTGCTCCACTTTGATTTGCAGGGCTCAATGAGGCATACTTCACTCCCTTCTAGACAGCACTGAAGTATCTAACAGAAGTATGCTGCTACAAAATATGTTTCTGTCCTTACCTCTGCCTCCACCACAGCTCGAACACTAATCAAAGGCTTTGGCAGCTGGGCATTTCTAGTGCTGAGCCAGGTGTTCTAGGGACTCATGTTGATGTGGGATTGGATGAAGTGGTGGTAGAATCACTAGTATGCGTTTGGAAATCACTGTTTGTTTTGCCCATCCTTAATGCAGACAGATTAGCTTTTTTGGTAATGAATTCTAGCCTGCAGCTTCTGAATACAAACAAGAGGGATACAGAGAGTGGTTAGAATCAGCAATGAGATTGGCTTATTTTTAAAGATTGGCTTTAAAAATAAGATCTGATCTCATTTGTTTTCATTATAACTGGTCTACCTCTAATTGTGATTATTCCAGCTGAGAACATGATTCTAGGATTGTTAACTAAAGAAGCCTTTTTGTTCAGCGATGGCAAATCTTGATTGGTAAAGTAATGACTGGTTGGAATTCACAGTGAGCAGCCAATATAGAATAGTTCATAATTCTGAATTTGATCTATTGCATGTAGTTTTCTGCTGTTGAGGAAGAATTAAATATTGATAGGATGACTGGCAGACAAATTGCTTTTGTGATCTGGATGAGTTTGGAGAGATGTGTTTTATTTTTTAAGGCAACATGCTAATCTGCTTCTCAAGTTATGTACAGCTTCAAGTTGTATCCAACTTGAAACTTCAGGTCCACTAAAACAGCAAGAGGCCAACTGACTGACATGTAAAGTGACCAACTTAGGTTGGTGAAGTTGTGTTAGTGGCAGGTGAATCTAAAAATTGATGACAACACAAAAATACCTCAATAAATTGATTCAAATTCACATTAATAATCCCCTTTGCAGCTGTTCATAATTCAAACAGCTGTGCAGTAGTCTACGCAAACAGTTGTACAGGAAACACAAAAGAAATTGGAGGAAAATGTTTGCAGATTTTCTGTCAGTCTAAATGTAAAAAGTACTGATTATTTGTTAATATAGTTATGGTCATGCATATTTGGTTCACTTGCAGCTAAGCAACTATATTTTTGCAAATCTAGTGAATGGTTCTTCATCAAGCATTTTTCCCTAATGGGCTGATAAAAAACTGCATTTCCAGAGAATCTACTAAATTCATGTACATACTTTTTGGCATCCTTAAAGAGATAGTTCACCCTAAAATGAAAATTCTCTCATGTCGTTCCACACTCATAAGACCTTCTTTCATATTTGGAACACAAATTAAGATTGTTTTGGTGAACCATCCTTTTATGGTACATCCTGCAGCTATGCAAGTGTGTAGTATAAATACATTACTAAACATTTTACTAATTTGATATACTGCTTTGTACATACTGTGTAGCAAAAAAGTACACATTCAGATGTAGCCAATAGCTAATACACTTTGGGGTATTTTGTTTGTTTGTTTTTTTGTTTGATTTTGTTATTTGATTAGTGTAAGGTATTCAAAGATACACCTTTCAGCATTCAAAATCAATTAACATGCAGCAAACTGCCTGTTTTTATTTCCTTCACTGAGGTAACGCACTGAGCTTGTTTACTCATGAAAGCAAGCCGTCACATAATCACAGCCTTGTTAACACAACCAACGCTAGTTAAATGTAAACAATGAAACCTTTATTAACTCAAGAAATGACTGCCAACAGCACAGTAGTTGAGTTCCATGTCCACTTTGTCATTCTTTGAGCTGATCTGGTTACCAGGTGTTGTCCACAGGGTTAGCGCTGGGTTAATAATTGGTTTTCTGTAGGGTGTCTTCTGATCTAAAACAAGCCACGGTGCTTCTTTTGATGATTAATTATGTAGCAATAGCAAGAAAAGCTGATTCAGTATAACTATGAAAGAACATCGCTTATTGCATAGTGCAGTTGGAAATGCATTTGGAATGACTGCTTGGCCTGATCAAAGGTAATTTGTAATATCTAAGGCACAAAAATGACGTCCAAAAAATTCAAATGTGTAACCTCTTAGATTTAAGACTTTAATATCTAGACATGGAGAGTCCTGGCTGGCTGACTGTGTTTGTTTAAGCCCAATTAAGACACTCCTGCAAGCTGACAGTTTGGCTGCGATCCCTGGTACGGAGGAGTCTTCCACAGCATCTTCTCTTTCAGTGTTTTTGTTGGTTCTTGTTCAGATTTACTTTTGTTTAATCAATCTGGATTTGCACCAATTTTTTTAATTAATGTGGCACCCAGAATCAACATCAGTTACAGATCACAACATAAAAGCATATTAGGCTTGAGATATGTGGTACTGTAATAGACAGGAAAATTACTGGTTTTTGGCTGTCTCATCTGATGTATTTATTTAACTGTCCATCACCATGCAGGATTAAAAGTTATGTAGCTTCACCTCATCTTTCTTCTCTCTGTCTTGCCCTCTCTCTCTCTCACTTGCTTATTGTATACCTTCGTTGTTATTAGTCGTTATTTCTATCATTCTGAATCTGTCATTCACTGTACATCTCTTCATTTCATTAAGCATGTCACTTTGTCATGCAGCATTTGATTTCTAGCATACATTAAGCATAAGTAAGTATAAATTCATATAATGTATAATTCAATATGGAACTTTGAGCTGGCACCCAACATTTAACTTCAACAATGTTGAAATTACTCATGTGAAGAAAATTGCAGTGCCAAACCGAGAACTGACACTCTGATGTTATCATTTTATAGGACCTAAACCTGAATGGGTAATATTGACGGACACTAATTGCATTGAATGTGCATGTTTAAATTGAAACAGGGTGCATAGTCCCCAAATATGTAGTTCCAGTGGTTTGTATCATACATATTGCATAATGTTGAATGACACCTGTCTAGATTTAATAGGAGGGTCAGTGAGAGGGTCAGTGTTGTCATGACAGCCTTGTTACTGCCATGTGTTTAGCTGTTCAATGAAAAATAGGCTGCAGTGTTTTCAAGTACTTTAAGCAGCTTAAACTGGCCAACAGCCCCTCAGTTAGACAGGAAGACTCATCTGACTGAACAAACGTCACAGCTGTTACAGTAGGGAAAGGGTTATCACAACAATATTGCTTTGTTCATTATTTTGCAATAATAACTCAATGTGAAAATTTTTACAGAAAATACATGGTAAAATTAGGGAAAATATGCAGATGCCTTAGACATACTGCATTAAAGGGGTCATATGATGTTATTTTAAAAGATCATTATTTTATCTATTGGATATAATGGGATATGTTAACATGGTTTAAAGTTATAAACACATTTTTCACATATTGTACATTATTGTAGCTCCTGTATTTCCAGTCTTCCTAAAGCACATCAGTTTTTACGAAGACCATACTTCTGAAATCACAGTGTGCTCTGATTGGCCAGCTGACCAAGCACATATCATGCTTACTGGCGCGTTAAATTGTTGGCTAACTTCAAACATTAAAAATGTGGGCTTTTAAATACAAAACTTTCGTATTTAATAAATTATAAAAGATCAATTTCTAATGAATACCTTACATGATATTCACTCAACAGCTAAACCAAAGTATGTAATCTCTGGAGTTCATTCTCCATTCTTCAATCAGTCCTTCTCTCTATTCTTCTTCTCCCTGCCCTCTGCCCTGCTGACAGGTCCAGGTCTATGGCTGTTATGTCTGTCAGAATACATTCACAAAATTCTCTCTCTCTCTCTCTCTCTCTCTCTCTCTCTGTTATTCACACTCACTCCTTCCATGCCATTGTATGTTTCTGTCCCACTCCTCCTCATCCATCATCTTTACATTGTCTCCTGTTCCCCCATCTCAAACATTAATAGCCACCTGTCTATCCTCATCACTATGGTAACAGTTGTCTTCTCTCACTGTCCTTCTGCCTCACCTGTTTGTCTTTCCCATTTTCCGTTCCTACAACCACTGTGTTTTAAGAAGCTTTAAGTTCCTAAACCCCTAAATCATTTATCTATGTCTTTCTGTCTCTCGCTCTTAATTTATGGGAGTTTCTTCAACTATGGCCATTTTTGGCCTTACAGACATTTAGAAACTAAAACACATTTTTCACACACTATTTTATTTAATCTCCGTACCAAAAGCTCTCAGCAGTGAATATACATGCATCACAGGTTCCTGGTTTTGTTATTATTTCCTGAACTGTTATATTTCTGAACATCATGTATTTTATGTATTATCTTTCGTAATTTCACAGCTAGCATTTTTATGACGTTAATACACATTAAAAATCTTTTAACCCTTGTTTATGAAATGACATCTACAGTTGTAACTTTTAAAAAAGAAGTCTATATCATAATAATATACGTTTAGACTGTCATAGATTTCAAATAATAAAAAAAAAATCTGATCTTTTTAACACAAATTTACCACAGAACAAAAGTGCCTGTATTCAAAGAACTCATTCATCCATAACTCTCTATTTTTCCATTTAGACAGTTTTCTAACACCTCTGTGGCACCTCTCTCAAACCTCTCTCTGACACTCAGCTCTGCAGGTTTAGACCTGCTGTAGATTCTCACACTCTTAAACTGCTGCTACTACGTGCAACTTATACTGCTGTATAAAGGCTGATCTGTGCCGAACCAAGACACTCCAAATGTAAGTGTGTTACTGTCTGGTTCAGACAGCAGTTATCTTTCACTTGTCATCTTTTGTTAGCCACTGTTTAGTGATGGCCTTCATATTTGGTTACAGTGAGTGGCAGCAGGAGTACACACGTTAAATCATGGCTCCTCCAGCAATTGTCCAATAATAATGTATTTTTCAGTATTTTATTCAATACACACACATAAATGGTTAAAACATTGCACTGCTTACTGATTGCACATGTGACCAACATAAGAGTATTAACCCAATTAACCCAGCTATCAATTTTATGTTCTAAGAATGTTTTCCTAACATTCCATTAAGTTAAAAATGAATGTTCTAGGACACCCAGTTTTTTGGATATTGTATTGCTTGGTTATAAGAACGTTATTGATTCTTAATTCTGTAAGGTTTATAAAATGTTCCACTAAGATAACTTTTAGAGAACATTAAGTTCTGATGACATTCCTTGTTGGAACTGGGAATAAATAGTTTAAGAGAAAGGAAATGTACTACTTGTAGAAATATGAGTGAAATCACAATGCTCAGTACAGTGACAAAGGTTGTACCACTCTACCATTAAAAGAAACATACACTTTTTACAGTATTGCTTATTATCCTATTATCCAAAACATAAATGCACCTCAGCTGGACCAACCTAGTTGTAATGTACTGCTCCAGGACACAGCTTCGAGGATCCAAATGCAGATTGTATTAAACACAATACAAGGTCATAATCCAAAAACAGGCACATAGTCGAAACACAGATAATCAGTCCTAGCATGAAAAAAACACAGGCCATAACACAGGGAAATAGGAACACAGAGAGAATTGTAACTGCAATGATGTGGCTGTTCAGATCAGGTCAACAGATTAAACGAGGGTGGAGCAGAAGGGCACCAGAGCGAATGGAGCTCCATGGTCATATCAGGGCAAGACAGGAAACTCGGGAACAACCTCTGTGGTTACATTAGGGGAGGCAGGAAACTCAGAAATAACATCAGGGCTGTTATCACGAAGTGTACAGACAACCTCCAATGGTCGTATCAGGGACAAAAGGGATCAACACAGCTTTTTTATTGATTTTGTAAGAAACAAGAGAATCCAATGCCGTAGGTGAAGGTTTTTTGTATGTTCTAATGGTTCCAAATTATCTGTTGATCATAATTTAGGGTTTGATTAATTGTAAATTCTCATACATTTACATATGTACATTTGTTCATTAGAAACCCAGTGTAACACAGAGTCATGGTCACAAAATTGTCAGTCTGATCTTAGTCAGAGGTTGCCAGATAAACTGCTATTATTAAATCTGGCCACCCACGCTTGCTCCGATCTAATAATAGTTATCTTAGTTACGATCATGCAACTTGCTAAGTCATTTGATAGAAATCTGGAGATCTTGGTTGATGTAGTCCTTGCTCCATTCAAATACAGGTCTTAGTCTGATCTTATCCTTACATACTTATTTTGCGGTAACATTGGACTCTTTCTAATGAAGTCTGACTATAAACTTCCATAAAGGCTAATTCGCTGATGTTCTGAACATTATTGATGAGTTTTCTCTTGGAGTCTTTATCGAAGAGCTTATGTATGTGTAAATTTCAAGTTTGTTTGTTTGTATAAATGTTTTATGACATGTTAACAAAGTCTACCAGCATGATCTCTTCAGAATTACTGAAGTATGATGGGTAAAAAGCACAGAGCCTGTATCTCAGCAACCATAAATATCTCTCCACGACAGATGAACTGAAAGAAAGAGATGAGGAGCAGACAGAACATAAGTTTAAAGGTCAGATGGTTTTGTTGTATTTGAACAAGGTTATTAAGTCACAACGACCACGTGACCATGCATGTAGATTCTTTTCACACATGGAAAGAGAGAAAGAAAGAGAGAAGGAGAGAGAGAGAGAGAGAGAGAGAGAGAGAGGAGAGGTGACGAAGGTGAATTGGAAAATAGTTTGGAAAGAAAAGGTTTGGAAAATGTGGGGGTGCCACTCACCACCTTATGATTGCCTTCAGAACCTTGTGGGAATCAGTAGATTTGAAACACAGGAGTGTGTGTCTGTGTTCTGACTGAAATACTGGCTGGCTTCAGATGCCTCTGTTGTCATGCTGTTTAGGATCATTTGTGTAAACATTAAGCGCTTTGGGGGTTTAAAATCGGTTCACTGAATTTTTAAAAACAGGTTTGTATCACTTTTGTTCTCAGTACCATCTGTCAAGTCCTGTTCTCACTAACCCAAGAATTACAGTAGGAAAAGCAGCAGGATACTAAATTATTCTCTCTACAGGCATGCCACATTCACGACACACACACACACACACACACACACACACACACACATATATACAGTATATCTAAAGAGAAAGAGAGAGAGAGGGATAGAGAGGAATAGAGACAACTTTAACAGCATTTGAGAGCAATAAATAAATAAACAATATTGGTGTTTAGTAACAATAGCAAATTACATTAACTTTCTGTATCTCAAACAAGAGCACACCTCTATATAATAATATAATTGCTTTAATTCTTAATAACATTCCTGAATAGTTGTTGTCTTTGTTTGACTTTCTTTTAGGTGTCAAGTATAACGTGTGCTTTTCAGTATTTTTAAATTGTACCTACATTATAATTATGTGAGATTAGTGAGGTTCTTTTCATTAAAATATTTTGAAAAGCTGATAGGTCAAGAACAATCTAAATAATTAATTAATGTTCCTTACATATTAAAGAAATACTCTTTTAACTCACAATAAATTATGTTATTTCAGTCGTTTAGACAGCAGAATAAAAGAACTTGATATCCCAGAAATTCAGTTAAAAATTTGAAAAAGTGAAACCATTGCACTTATTTTTATCAAGAAATACTCTGCTGAGCATGTGTTGACTAAGTCTCATTAATCCAGCTGATTTATGATTGTTTAAATTTACAACAATTTCAACTGCCAACATTACATTGGACCCTAGAGTTCGACTTTACATCAATGTACTGATGTATGGGGTCTCGCTTGAGAGCCCTATCACCTTCAAGTAGTAGAAAACGTGCCAATGAACGTTGGCCCGAGAGGAAAGAGCCAATGAGCATTTGGACAAAGGATTTGCGTGCGGAGCCAAGTGTGGAGCCAAAATTCTCACTCTGCTCCTACCCATTCTGTTGCTCTGGCTACACGCCTGAAAGGGACAGAGTTGGTTAGCACTTTGGGAGATTTCAGAGTGATGGTGGAGACCCTCCTGCTGGGTCAGTCCCTGTGGACCTGCCAGTCCTCTCCAGAGTCGGGATCAGAGCTGCCAGGTGACAGCGCCATTCCCTCCAGGGACCTGCTGTCACTTTTGGTGCTCCAGATGAGAACCGGATGTTGAAGAGTGCATTGGAGAGTGGGCTGCTCTTCTCTAAGGATGAGGCGGAACTTCCCCATTGGGGCTAGGTCGTTCCTGCTGAGTCAGACACCTTTTTCTGTCTGAAGCTGCTTTTCCTCATCCACTCTCACTACCCTCGTTAGGCGGGGCTGCCAAGAGATGTGTGCAGATCCTTCCGGTGGAGTGTGCAATTACGGTGCACCTGTGCCCATAAAATGCTGCCACCTCTCCCGTCCAAGGCCTGTAAGACTGCGGCATCTCTTGCTGACAAAAACTTACAGCTTGCTGGACAGGCAGCTTCTGCCCTGCATGCCATGGCCATCCTGCAGGTTTACCAGGCCAAGGCACTTAAGCAGCTCCACAAGGGTAGTTCTGAGCCAAGGTGATGCAGGAGCTGCACATGGTTACTGACCTTGCCCTCTGGGTGAGGACAGTCACAGTGCAGGTCCTCAGCCAGACGATGTCCACCTTGGTGGTCCAGGAACGCCATCTCTGGCTAAATCTTGTGGAGATGTGGGACACAGACAAAGTTTGCTTTCTTGATGCCCCCATCTTCCAAGGTGGCCTTTTCGGCGATGCTGTCGAGGGCTCTGCCCAGCAGTTCTCGGCAGTCTGGAAGCAGACGGAGGCTATCAGTAACATCTCCCCAGGCGTGACTCCACCTCCACGCCACAGCCTGGCCCCGAGTCTGTTTATCGCTGAGGGCGTCTCCCTGCTGCACCAGCTCCATCGCGGACTGAGGCTGTCCATCATCCTCATCATAGAGTCAGCTGCAAGAAGTTGACACCCGCTCTTCAGGTCCCTGATAAGTCCTCCAGAAGGATGGCTAAGCAACCCTGAGAGAACAGGTGAGGCTGCATTTGCAGGATGCAGTGCCTCCTCTCGTGCCTCCTGCCTCCCTGCTGGGGCTAGTAGCTCAGCCTCTTGGATCTGCGTGTCTTGAATCAGTCCCTGTACAAGTTACCCTTCAAGATGCTTATGCAGAAACACACTTTTTCATGTGTCCATCCCAATGATTGGCTCACAGCAGTTGTGCTGAAGGACACGTACGTCCACATCTCGATTCTGCCTCAACACGGCCTTCCTTCGTTAGGGGTGGGGCGAGCCTTGGCTTCCATTTCCTTGTATCTTTACCAAAGTCGCAGAGGCCGCCCTTGACCTGTTATGGGAAGTGGGCATTCGCATCCTCAACTACCTCGATGACTGGCCTAATTTGGCCACTCTCGAGAGCAGTTGTGCGAACATGGGGATCTAGTGCTCCGGCACCTCAGCCACCCGGGGCTTCGGGTCAACTGGTAAAAGAGCAAGCTCTTCCTAATGCAGGGCATCTCTTTTCTTCGTATGGAGCTGGACTCAGTCACTATGGTGCCGTGCCTCTCTGACAAGTGTGCGCAGTCACTGCTGCTGTGTCTTTTCCTTGGCGCTTACTGCTGCCAATCTCTGTTGACAGTAGTGCCATCCCAGTGGGTAGGACCTGCACAGAGACCTTTCTTTAGGTAGGACTGCCTTTTCAGTCTATACCTCATCTCCACACATTACCTCCTTTTAGCAGGGTGTGGTCTCCGCAGTGCCCTTTCCCTGAAATGGGGTGCTTTCTCCAGTGTTCTTGTGGCTATCCCAAGAGAGGAAGGAGACCAGTGCACCAAGGTGCCTTCTCCTGGGGGGACAGGAACAGTTGTCGCGATCTCTCCACGTCCAGGCTCCGCACCCTGTGGGGCTGCGACGGTTGCCTGCGCGGAGCACTGGGTAGGTTAAGGAGGCAGGGAAGCTGTCATACAGAGGCACATCTCACCTGCTGGTACTTGCATTCCTAGCACGTAACGTGGGTCGGCTTGCGGCGTTTTCCACAGGGACCCCATACGTCAGTACGTTGACGTAACATCGAACATGACTGACTGAAAGGGAATGTCTTGGTTATGTATATGTAACCCTCGTTCCCTGAAGGAGGGAATGGAGACATTAAATCCCCTTGCCGCAAACCTGAGTTATCGCTGACTGTCCGGGACACATCTCAGCTCCTCAGCACAAACCTGAATGAAAGTGAGTTGCGGCCGGCTTTATAACCCCTTCTGGGTGGGCGTGACTCGGCACGCAAATCCTTTGGCCAAATTGGTTCTTTTCTCTCAGGCCAATATTCATTGGTCAGTACGAATTCATACATAATGTCTCCATTCCCTCCTTCAGGGAACAGGGGTTACAAACGTGACCAAGATGTTCCCTATTGATTTAAGACGGTTAGTTTTGTGTATCTGTTACTTTTGATAACTACCACTAAAACAAAAGAAGCTGGCCCTAAAAGCTTACTTTAGACTTTATTTCAGATGCTTTTTCTCCATTCCATCACATCATCCCACTTATTGTTTTCTACACTGTAAAAAAACATTGCTGCCTTAAATTTTCAAGTTATTTCAACTTACTCTTTGTAATCTTGACTGGCCTTGAGTTGCTGTAACTTTTAAGAAATGGTTGAAAATTGCTTAACCTATTTTTTTAGGTTTTACCAGTCAGGATTTTAAATTTTATGTTGAAATGACTTGTATAGCCAAGTTGATTAAACTTAAACATTTAAGACAGCAAAGTTTTTTACAGTGTATATTAGATTCATAAACTCCAGGGGTTTAGATAAAGGGCAGCTCTTACTCTTAAGTAATTATAATCTTACTTTTGAAACTTCTAGAGATTTTATTGGCAGGAGGTTGAAGGTCAGTGTGACCTGCTGAGATCTGACAAGAAGGCCTGTGGAGCACAAGAACTTCATCAGTTGGCGGATGAAGGTGGAGACATGCACCTGAATTCAAATTTTAATGAGACAGGAAACAGAGGAGTTTGTGAAAGAGAGAGAGGAGAGAGTGAAAGAAGGAGATGTTTTAAACACTTTAAAACTGTTTAAAGTGAATGTTTAAAGTGAAACAGCAAAGTTAGGGAAGTAGGGGATGACACTTAAACCTAATTGTGACAAACTGTGTTTGTTTGTGTATGTGTGTGTGCAGGTTTGTTAAGTGTTTGTTGTATATGTGCCAGATCCATATTTAGAACTGGCGGAAAGTGTCGAGCCTACACTCTTTTCCCTCTTTTCCTCATTATTGCACATCCATTCCCTCTTTCCCTACATCTTTCTACAGTTATAATGCCCATCAATTATGAGTCCTTCCACGGATGTGCAGAGCAGCTGAAACATTGAGAGAGAGAGAGAGAGACAAATGCCCTTTTGCAGATTTCCTTATTCTTAAATGATTACCATGGCAAGAAACCCAGTCTGTATTTGACACTGTCTTTGTGCATGTGCTTGAGCAAGATTTTATTTTATGTTTTTATGAATTCGGGTTTCTACCCAGTGGAGCATAATTTCCCTTATTATTGAAACACTTATTATCATAAATTGATTGCCTCTCAGTGGCAATGTTCAAGATATCAAGAATTCATTCACAGTTAGACATTTTAAATATCACTTCTTTTTTTTGACCAAGCGACTTGAGTACATTTAAACTGACTCTTTTAGACGTTGTTTTAAGTGAAATTTTCTTCTGCCAGTTGGTGGCACTATGACTGTGACTCACAATAGCCACATCTATGTCATCAGTCCCTAGGACCAAACTTACAGCTCAAGTTTGAACGAAATCACTTAATTCATGCAGCAGATAAAATACACATATAATCCAAAATGGCTGACTTCCTGTTGGGCGGAGCTAATAAATGTACTTTTGAAAGTTGTCTGGCTTGATGAGAACAATACATGTACCAAGTTTCGTGACAGTAGACAAAACTAACCCAGTCATTTTAGTCAAAAGGGGACACTACAGAGCCCTCACAACATGCTCATGTCTAAGCTTTTGCCCACATCTATTTGATCACTATGTATGTGTTAAATTTCATGCCATTTCAAGCATGTGCTTCAAATACACCAGAATGTGGTTTTAAAGGTTGGCATGTTGCCATGGCAACAATATTCTTCTACAATGTTATATCAGCCATATCTCTACAATATTCTGACCAAGCCCAAAGTGACTTGGCTAAATGTAAGTTGACTATTCTAAAGTTTGTTTTAAGTGAAACACGTCATATCAATGTCATCATCCCTCCACAATAAACATATTTGTAAGTCTTATCCTAATGAAGACATAAGTCTTCATTAGGATCTGAGAGATCTTAGCTGCTCTTGGGATGGTAGTATTAAACTTCTGATTTATTTAGCAAAAGACCCTTAAAGCGCTGTAGAGTCCCTTACAAATATATTACAAATATTACACATCAGCAACTATTCCATTGAAGCGTTTTCCCCCTAATGATTTGAGTTTGCGTATGTTTGATATTTGTCAATTGCTTTAAGGTCCTTTTAGGCCCAACTGGCACAGAGCAGCTCTGTGCATAATAATGCTTTTCTGTATCAAAGTATCTTTCGCATAGATATACCAGAAATGGATGATTTCACATCAAAAATTGCATTACCTATGATCATCTGCATGTGCTTCAGGTTACCTCTAGCTGTTAAGTAAATTATGACTTTTTTTATTTACAGAACATTTTTCTTTTTGCAGTCTCTAACAGAAGTTCAATGACAAATGATCATCTCAGGGCTGAGCCTCCTGTGCACATGGGTAAATCATGTCTGTCTTATTACTTGTATCCAGTGTACACAAGGATTTTTAAGGCATCATATTGTTCAGCAGAGTGTGTTTACTGTATACTGTAGTAACACACACATATTTCCCAGACTAGCACTGCTAATCTATTATGTCTGCTATTTAAGACAGATAAATGGACATGTTGTCCTATAAAAGGGAAATAGTAGATCCTCCTGATGCACAGAGGTCCATCTGCTGGGGGCTTTTTCCTTTAAGAGCATTGAGTTGTGCTTGCGATTTGCTTATCACATGATAGAAGATAACATGAGAGAAAGCCAAACAAGACTATCAAATAGCTGAAAATAAGTGGAAGAGAATGAAAGAGAGAGACAGACAGAGAGAGAGAGAGAGAGAGAGAGAGAGAGAGAAAATTCTTTTCAATCCAACTTCAATTATCAATAGTTCTTAATGTGGTGACATGAGCAAGCTAGCAGGCAAGTAAGATTTAAAGAGAGATTGCAGTGGCCATGCACACATATGCACACTTTCAAACACACACACATCACCCACTCATCAGGATTGCAGTACTATGCAGGAAGTAAAAAATATTTCATTTTTTGTGCCTGCCAATTTATAAACTAAATTGATATTTGTTTACTGAATATAGATGGAGTCCCTAATGATTTTTTAGAAGGAGCATGTGCAACTCCCACCCATCACAATTATTAAATTGTCACTTGCTTCAATCCATCTACTGATTTCTCAAAACTTGTGAATTATTGCGTTTCTTTAAGAAACGAGAATGTATGAAATACATAGTTTTATCTAAAAATGTTGTAAGATGTATATATGTGTAAAAGGAATCTAATGCAAAACAAGGGATGATGAATGCACTGATCTCTCTCTCTCTCATACACACACACACATTGATTGGGTATTGAACATATGAAGCCCTTTTAAATCTGATATGCTCAGTATCATCAGCATATTTAATTATCCTATCAGTTTCCTCATTATGATCAGAGGCTTATTTTAATATTTTGGTGAAATTGATTCCCAGTACTAATTAGTAGAGTAATGGGTCTCTAGTTTGAAATATTAAATTGAAGGAAAGTTAAAATTTTTAATTTTCATCCGTCGTTATTATTCTGTATATTCTGTATGTGTGTCAGGAAAATGCAAGTAAAGAGAAAAAGACATACACATCCATACACATACACATAACATACTCCTATGGGGGCATGTACTCACAGATTTAACTACAGGGGTTAGACAATGAAACTGAAACACTGGCCAATACAGTATTGGAAAACTCATGGCTATATTTGTGCAGCCTGATGACCAGTCTTCACTGATTGCACATTCCACCAGTAAGAGCAGAGTGTGAAGGTTCAGTTAGCAGAGCAATAGCACAGCTGTACATAAAATATTTCACAATACAATGCACACACCATAATGGGAAACATATCAGAATTCAAAAGAGAACACATTGTTGGTGCACGTTTCGCTGGCACATCTGTGACTAGGACAGCAAGTCTTTGTGGTGTATTTAGAGCCACGGTATCCTGGGTAATGTCAGCATACTACCATGAAGGATGAACCACATCCAACAGGAGTAACTGTCGACACAAGAAGAAGCTGTCTGAAAGGGATGTCTGGGTGCTAACCCGAATTGTATCCAAAAAACATAAAACCAACTCACAAAACAAGCTGCCCAACTCACTGCAGAATGCAATGTTCACCTTAACTCTCCTGTTTTCACCAAAACTGTTTGTTGGGAGTTCCACAGGGTCAATATACATGGCCGGGCTACTATAGCCAAACCTTTGGTCACACGTGCCACACATAGGTTTTTTAATATTGCCAGCAGCGGAAATCTTGGGCTGTGGACAATGTGAAACGTATTGTTGTCTGATGAGTCCAGTTACGGTGTGAAGAAGCCCCAAAGAAGTTTACTTCCTGGACTGTTGCATGCCCAGAGTGAAGCATGGGGGTGGATCAGTGATGGTTTGGGCTGCAATATCATGACATTCGCTAGGCCCTACACTTGTTCTAGATGGGCGCGTCACTGCCAAGGACTACTGAACCATGTGGACTCAAATTACTCTGCAGGACCATGTGCACCCATTGGTTCAAACATTGTACCCTGAAGTTGGTGCCATGTATCAGGATGATAATGCACCAATACACACAGCAAGACTGATGACAAAGTGGTTTGATGAACATGAAAGTGAAGTTGAACATCTTCCATGGCCTGCACAGTCACCAGATCTGAATATTATTGAACTACTTTGGGGTGTTTTGGCATGGCCTGGCCACTGCTCGGCACCAGGAATGGCTCAAAATCTCTTTGGCCACTGTGCAGGACTTGCATCAGTGAGCAAGATGAATTGATAACTCAATGGCTAACTCAATGGTTTAATGTGTCATAGCTAGGAACAACTATTTTCGTACATTACAAACATGCATGACATCTTTCTTTGTGGGGGACATTTTGTAGTTACACAGCTCTTTGGAATACTCAGTTTGGATTGGTCAGTCATGCCATCCAGTGCTTTGATATTGCTGAATAACCACCATTTAAGTAAGGTGGTTAAGGCTTAAGCAAAAAATCTGACCATTTATCTGGGCTTCTTTACTGTGCTTCATAAATGTTTAACAATAAAATGATAACTAATTAAATATTTATTATTTATTCAAATATTTACATATATTATTCAAATTGATATATGTTAAGTAGCACTTCAATATTATAGTCAACTTGTCTGTTTTATTGTACGATAACAGTACATTATACCTTACTTAACTTCTAATTGGGTTACTCATACTTCTTTAGTTTTGAATGCTAATTTTCCTCTCCTTTCTCTTGGGGCAGTTGTGGCCTAGAGAGGTAGAGAGTAACCTGAAGGTTGCAGGTTCGATTCTCAATGCTGGCAGGAAACGACTTAGGTGACCCTGAGCAAGGCACCTTTCTCCCAGTTGTTCCCGGGATGCTACAGTGAATGGCTGCCCACTGCTACCACTGTGTGTGGTCATGGCTTGCAGTGCGTGTGTTCACTACTCACTGGATGGGTTAAATGCAGAGGTAAATTCAGATTATGGATTGCTATACTTGGCTATCATGTCACTTTACCTAACTCTCTCCCAACCTCCACTTTAACTTGATGTTTATCAGTTGTTGTGTGTTCTCACCTTTTTTCTCATTCATTGTTTTCTGTATTTATCTTTGTCTGTTTCAGTCATTCCTGTTACTCCTTTTCTGTTTCCCTTTCCATCTTTCTGTGGATCTCCATCACATTTATTATGTGATTATCCAGGAGCGCTGCACACAAGGCTATGGCTCTGACTTTTCCCTTTTTCCTATTCTTTTTTTATCCCATCTGATGTTTATCTGAAGTTGCAGATTCACATATCATTGCAAGTGAGAGCACAAACGTGTTCTCCATTAAAAATCACAAATTACAGAATTGAAATCAAACAATTTGAAATTTCTCATCCAATTCTCCCCAAACCATATGACCTATGATATCCATATTATATTTATATAGTGTAGTTTCAGCCTGTACAAAGTTGTCTCATTTGTTTTCATTTTTCTGAAAATATTTTTCATTCTTCTGGGCATGTACACACTTACAGAAAGATAAAAAGACAAAGAGAATGACAGAGACAGACAGAGGCAGACAAGAATTGTCTAGGCAATCTCTTTGGAAGCAGCTTTGGAAGGTTGCCAAGCAACAGTGAACTGTGGCTGCCGTTACTGGCCTTTCAGCAGTGGAACACATTTGTATATTTTCTTAGGCTAATGGCTGCCGTGCATTTAGTGTTCAGCCTGCGCTAACACACCTGAAACTGGGACAGAATACTTTAAAAAACTACGAATGAGTGCTTGCTGTATGGAGAAGAATGAATGTTTTAGCTCTTTGTCTGTCTGGGATTGCTTCTCTAACAGAGGAGCTCTTTACACCTGCCACTAACGCTACTGCTACTTCTTCAAACAGATATGAGAACATTTCTTTCTTTCTCTCTTTGTGTTTGGCTCTGTCATTCTAGTATTGTGCCTCTGCCTTTATCATCACTTAATTATCTCTCTTGTATCTGAAAAATTCTAGTTACTTATCAACGTCACTGTTATTATTAGGTGATCACTACTATTACAGCAGGGTTGGAAATATTTCACTGTTATCATTACATCACTTTTCTAACATTATGTCACAAACATAAACAGGTAATTTGTAGCTAACGACAATGCATACTTCTAGCTTAATCAGAATATTTTTTATTATGTTTATTAAGTTGTTTTCCTTGTGGGATGTAGATGGACATAGAGTGCAGATTGTAGAGTGCATCTGTATTTGTTTCTGTTTGTGCATGTGAAAATGGTAAGTGTGAATAGCCATGAGTTTTCAGGTTGCACTGCTGTGTTCTGCTGTTTCCTCACTGTTAGACTTTATGTTGAATTTTTGCAGTAACTCACTGGCAGCACTATTGTTGCTGTTACTGTAGCTGCTCCTTTATAGTCGCTATAGTAACATGTTTTACAGTATGGTCTTAGCAGTTTCAGTGTACAGTACAATACCCTTACCACAACTTCTTTTTACTGTATAACATCCTTACCGTAACTTAGTTTTACAGTACAATGACCTTACAGTAACTATTATAATTATAATTTGCTATAGACAATGATACTGTAATTGTCTTGTTGCTTAATACTTTAACGGTAATTGTGTTACACAGTAGTTTACATTTATTTGGTACTGGCAGTAAAAATGTTTTTTGAATGAAAAAATTCTACATAAATGCTACTTAATTTCCAAATAAGTGACATTAGTTCATGTTTACCTGTGTTTTTTTTTATTCTCTGCAAAATTATTCATTCACATATAGCACACATAAAACATAAGAAAAAGTCAAATATAGCATAAACATACATGGATAACATATCAGGAATTGAACTAAATGTAAACAGACAGAAAATGTATTAGAAATGTTCATGGGGTTATCTCATCTAATTTCTGATAAACAGACAAACAACTTACAGTTTCAATATACAATAGTCAGCACCAATATATTATTAATTGTACAGGGAATTTGAACAATTCTGGACCTGAATGTATAATAATGTTAATGGTACTCTAAGTAACCTTTTAATGGCCTTCAAACATAAACCTTTCCACCTGTTTACATTTTAATGTATCTTTTAGTTGTGACAGACCTCTTGATACAAGAGATATCTCTTGTATCAAGAGGTCTGTCACAGCTAAAGATATCTCTTGTATCAAGAGGTCTGTCACAGCTAAAAGATACATCTCTTTGTAGTAGCATATTGAGGGTGTTCAGAGGGCTGTGTAGCCTTTTCCAGTATACAAATAAATTTGACTTGACTACGTATACATTACATGCAATATTCTCTTTACATCATAGCTTCTCAAACTCCAAAACATACCAAAAGGCCCATATTTTTATGTGTGTATATATAAAATAAGATCATCTTTTTGCACACAATTTACAGTTTCAACATTTACAGTGTTTAAATTATAGGTAATCATAAAATTTACTAATCATATTCTGGTTAAGGTAATGATGATGGTGCATTCATATTGGAAATATCATATTTGTGAGATGAGTTTACATAGTAGCTAAACTGTTGTATATATACCTCCAATACAACAATCGTAGGTTTGCAATACTTTATTTTGGAGCAAAACCTTTTAAAGAAGTAAATTAAACATATCCATATACATATTGCTAGTGTTCTCATTGTTTCTCTGAAAGATGCCGGAGGGAATGATCTCCAGCATTATGTGATGTGTCTCACTCCCACATAAACCAATTTAAAATACTGATCATATATAGTTTTCAAGTCTGGAGCATTTATATACTGGTGACCAGCACCAATAAACATACAAAGGAGAAACACAAAGCTAACATAATGACCATTGTAAGGACCACCCATTGGCCCAATGACAGAATCCAAAGGTGTGTGTAAAGGTATCTCACGTGTTCTGCCTTTCCGTAGCACTTCTACAAATTTCTTTAACTTATTACAATTTAGTTTTATTGACCATGTGGTTAGTTCTAATCTGAATCCAATTTTATATGAATTTTAGTATGTGATTCCAAATTATCTGTTGATCATAATTTAGGTTTGATTACTTGAAGATTCCCATACTCTTAGTTATTCTTTCATTAGGGACCCATGGTCGCACCGAGTCTCGCACCGGCCGATATACATGGATCTCACAATCACAAAATGGTCATTTTGATCTTACTCAGAGGTTGCCGGGTAAACAAATATTATTAAACCTGGCTGTTCCATGCTTGCTCAGATCTAGTAACAGTTAGTCATGATCATGCAACTTATTGAGACAGGTGATCTTGGTGGATGTGCTCCTAGCTCCTTTCAACTACAAGTCCCCAGTATGATCGTATCCTGACACTTATTTTGCGGTAACCTTGGACTCCTTCTAATCTACCTGTAATAACAATTTCTTAAGAACTTCCAGTTGTATCAAGACAAAACTTCTTATTTGCCAGGCAGGTTAAAACATCAGTTTAAAGAAATAAAAAGTCTAAAGTAGTACAAAGTCTAAATCATACCTGGCAAATAAGACACACAGCAGTTGTGTGGGAAGTTCTGGTTACAGAATGCTTCCCCGAGTCTTTTGCCTAGCCACCTTATATACACAGATAAGACAAAGAGTCATAAACTCCATGGCCAATTCAAGATTTGATCTGAGAGTTCTTGTGACCTGAAGGGGCATCCCACTGGGAGAGTTAACACTACAAAGTCCAGGACTCCTGGGAAAGACACACCCATACCAGGGGTGTATATTATTTCCTATGTGTTTACGTCCTTAGAACACTGTATCCAGTAATAATAGAAATTAGACCTTTTTACCCATCACACCATAACCTTCAAAATGATACCAAACATGATAATGGACATTCAATGACATCGCACTGTATGTTGCACATATATGTTCAGTGAGCTCCATTGATCTGAGCCTAGAGGGAGGGGAAGAATGAGAGAGAAGGGGGGAGGCAGAGGTGAAATTCAGGGTATCAGTGCCACATGGGGGGAAGCAAGGAACCATAGCCTGGGAACAAGCATCAACGGGTGATTTGTTGTTTTATGGTATGTTTCTGTAAACAAACCCAGTGTTTATCTCTAGACCAGCTGCCTTACACCATTATGCAAAAAAATGACAAAAAACTTAAAAATGTACAAAACATTTAAAACACAACTCATCTAAACACAAAGTAAGTTTTGACAAAACGCAGGAGGGAGGAAAGTTATCACAGCCTACTGGCAACTGTTAACTTTAAACTTATCCTGCTTAAGTTAAAAAAGTTAGTCTTGATTATGAAAGGTTGATAACATGACATGCGTTTTTGATTGGCTTGCTTTACCATTAATAACTTTGTAGACTGTGCAAACTGAATAGAAATGGCTTACTGCAGACATACAATTTATTTGCTTAAATTTTGCAAATCGACATACTATTTGGTTTATTTAGGTTAAGTGTTAGACAATTTGTAGCAAAACGTCTCTTTTAGTAATAAGCAGAAGCTTACAGGATAACAGAAACTTATCGAAGGATGGAGCTGAAGATAAGCCCCCAAAATTATAGTCCCAAGAGGGGACCCGTGTGCGACAGCAAGGCCACCTGGCACCATGCAGAAAACAAGACACCAAAGGATGTCTCCCAATAAATGCTCCATCAACAGGTTCATGGCTAGCAGAAACAGTGGCCACATAAACCTTGACAGCTAATGCAGCCCTCCCTGGTGATTTAATACAAGACCACTGTTAGATGCTGACTGTTAGATGCTGGCTTGGCCAAACGCTGCTCACAGTGGGATTGACTCTACAAATGCGGAAGACAATTGTGCCCACATTGTAGCAGAGTCTCAATTTACCCCAGAAAAGTTGTTTTCTAAACTGGAAAAAGCATGTTCTGTTGAGTCTCAGCCTTTAGCTCCTCATATGAGCTAACACGACATTTTTATGCTTGAAGCTAAGTAAGCTTGGTAAACTTCCTATGTTCTGGCAATATCCTGATGTAAAAATATGCCTCCTTGAGATTTACATTTACATTTAGTCATTTAGCAGACGCTTTTATCCAAAGTTTACAAAAGGACGAGAGCATTGAACATTTTGCCTTGTGAGCCGACAAGCCAAGTCTACATTTACAAGCGGACATTGTATCCTGCTACTAGAGACAGAATGAACTAAAGACAAGGAGATTTTTTTTTTTTTGAGGATAGGATAGAGCATTAGGGATTAGTCAGGTGTCTGCGAAACAGGTGTGTTTTGAGTTGTTTTTTAAAGGTTGTGATGGTCTCAGTGGATCAGGTGGAGGCTGGGAGATAGAAGGTTTTACAGACTGATTTGGTGCTTCGTTGTGGGGAAACAATCAGATGTCACACATTGACTGACTGGCGGGAGGGGACATATGTCTGGAGGAGTGAGTTGAGGTAGGAGGGAGAGGTTCCGGTTACTGTCCTAAAGGCAAGCATTAGAGATTTAAATTTGATGCGGGTGGATACAGGTAGACAGTGGAGTAAGGTCAGGAAGGGTGTGACATGGGCTGTTTTTGGTTGATTGAAGACCAGACGTGCTGCAGCATTCTGGATCATTTGCAGGGGTTTGATGGCATTGGCTGGAAGGCCAGCCAGAAGGGCTGTAGTCCAGCCTTGATATTACAAGTGCTTGGACTAGGAGCTGTGTTGTGTGCCGGACAGGAAGGGTCTGATTTTCATGATGTTGCCCCCAAAACACCTGGGGTGGTCGGGCAAGAAGAAACATCTGCTGGGGACTCTGAGGGGTGCCTGGCGTGGGTTGTTGACATGCAGAGAAACCCTCTTCATTGGGCTGGCCCCCAGTGTAGTGCTACTGGCATCATGTGTTCTTCTTTGCAGCCGTTTGAGGAAAGCACAGCCCTCAAACAGAACTTCCAGCTGGGCTGCAAGACCTGCATATGCTTCCTAGCTCCCTTAAATCTCTGTGGGAGAGCTCGAACTGCCATGCTAGCTTCCTACTTCTGCCCATAGGCAGAAGAAGATTTTAAAAAAGAAGAGGTGGATGGAACTCATAATTTTCTCTTGTTTTCTTTCTTTTAACTACTAGCTGCTTCCTAGCACTAATATCTTCTTTTTCCTCACACTCAGACCTGACTGATGGGCAGACAAACTGGCTTCTTGAAGGCAAGAAGCCAGTTTGTTCACTACTCCATGCTGGTGGAATGATCTTCCTGCCTTCATCCGTAATGCAGAATCCCTGGCAATATTCAAAAGACAGCTAAAAACACATCTCTTTCGTGAGCACTTAACCTCATCATAAAAAAAACCCTTTCCCTTCATTTCCTTTCCCTTCATTTCCTATCCCTCTTCCCTTTAAATCTCTCCCTTGTTGTAGCATATGATACTCTGAGCACTGTTTGAAACTTGTATTGTGAGCACTTATTGTGTCTAATTGCCTCTTCAGGTTGACTCGCTTGTTGTATTCCGCACTTGCAAGTCGCTTTGGATAAAAGTGTCTGCTAAATGAACAAATGTAAATGTAAATGTAAGAGGCTGTTGACTTATTTTGCAGGCACCTTTTAAAGTCTTTGTGGCATACAACACTGTCACATGACTTTGATCTGCCTATAAATAGGCATAATTTTACAAGTTTTCAGACTAGGGTGTGCCTAAAGCGCATTCCCCACAGCATCAAGCCATGAGGCAGTGTTGAGTTCCATTAACAGGGAAATGGCAGAAGGAGGCTGCAGAGCAGAGCCCAACGTCACAGCAGTGTCAGCGTCATTCGACTTTGATGTGAGGAACATCATTGAAACATGATATTTCTTGATTATTGGCTAAATACATGGGCAGTATCTTAACTTTTTTGGGGGGGAAAAGTGAGATGTGCTGCTTGTCATGCTCTCATATAAGTTATTCCTTTACTTTTTCTTTCTATGATTCGCAATAATTTACATTGCTGAAAAACAGTGCCCGGGCCCAGGGTCAAAAATCAGCTATTTGAGCTGATTTTTACATTTCAGTGACACAATTTTAATATCTTAAATGCTGGAAGTCTTATTTGGCTACACTAGCACCACTGCTCTTGTGTAAACAGCAGAATACTGCAAATTTGTAAAATACTGTAAATCACTGTAAATTAAATGAAATGACAAAAAAATGCAAGCCCACTATGCAATGCATAATACAGTAATGAACCGTTACGTAAATATTATGGTATTTTATTGGGGTTTATCATATCATTTGCATTTTTTAATTACACTGTAATTAAGGCAAGAAGGCAAGAGAGTGAATGAGAAAAAAATGAGAGGAAAAGAGTTGAGTATTTAAGTGGCTGTTTTCCTGAGTGCAGTGAAAAAGGAGGAAATATTCAGCTGTGAGAGGAAGAACAGCGTGGGATCACAGGAAGTCATGCAGTCACTGAAGCATGATTTGGGCCAGATGCTCTCAGGGAGGCAGTCACAAAGGGTCAATTTGTTGCATCACTGCACAAAATGTGACATTAATGCATAAAAGTTCAGATCAGTTTGTGATCAAGTTGTGATGTTAAGCAGCAGTATTTATAGTTCAATCAGCTGTTAACCACAAAAGAAAATGTATGTTAATTGTTAATACTTAACCATCCACAGTTCTGCCACAGAGTTCTCTGATCATGAAATAAATGGTATCTTTATTTATCATTTGACTGACAAATTTTGTCATTTTAGTCCAGTCTTTATGTTCGTAAGTGATTCTTGGCAATGTCACGGCTGATGTAGATAGTCTGCCTGACCTACCGGATGTTCCATCTGAATTCATGAATGTTAACAAGAAAAGGGATGGGAGTGGACACAAGGGACATTGCAAGCCCAGAGATGGCACAGGGCACCAGCATGAGCTGAAGTACATAAATTTGAAACAAACGGAGGAAACAATACGCACATATACACACATCACTTTGACAGTAAGCACATCTATTCCTGAACTGTGCAAGCCTGGCAGGTTGTGCTTAATTAAGAGTTGTTTTTTATCTACAGTTTGTGTGTGTGTGTGTGCTTAAATTAATTAATTAAATGCCTTCACTGTTATAAAGCTCTGATAGCACACACAGACTGTGGCTGCACCACTGGCATTTAGAACACCTGTGGCAGCATGTGTTCAGCATGGGTTTATGCGTTCTATGTTCCAACATGCAGTGCCCAGCTACAATGCCCGTTGTCACCTCTGTTTCACCCCCCATTACCCTAGGCAGGAGGGCCAACAAAGTGTGTGAAGGCACAGAGTAAATGGTAGAGCAAGGGGGAGAAATAAAAAAAACAAAACATAAAAGTGGAAAGGGGAAGAAGATATCTTTATTAATTATTTTGGTTTCAATCCAGGTGAAATTCCAGAAGAACAATTACACAGATCTGTGCACACATTTCTGTGCCTATATCCAGTAAACAGTTTCTACAGCATGTCTCCTGTGTGTATTGTCTCCATCTCTGATTCTGTGTGTGTCTTTCTCAGTTTTGTCCCGGCAAGCAGTGCTGGGGAAGCTACTCTGAAACTGTAGTTTGACAAGCTACTCAACCTACTCATTAGTAGTAAAGATACAGTTAAGCTACCCTTCTGAAAAAGTAGTAAACTACACTACAAGGTACTGTCAAAAAGTAGTACATATTATTGTATGGATCTCTAGAGATGACTTATAGAGATGATTATAAATGTGACAGGTGCTGTAGGGTGGAAATCACAAAGTCTGTTTTGAGTAAGTTTATTGTGGTGATCATGAAGTCTGTTATTATAGTAGGCTCCTGTCTTTCAATTAGACACACACTTATACTGACGCTGTCAGAGAGCGAAGACAGAAATCTTATGGTTGGACTCTATATGGACAGCACTGTAAGACATTATTTAATGATTTTTGTGGTCACTTGGCACCTCTTCTGTATGTGTTTGTATTTTGTTAGTCCTCTGTATACCTTTCTCTTATTTAAAATGGTGACAGTCCTCTCTTAGTATCTGGAAATTCACTTCAGCTTTATAGATGACTGTTTTTACAAACTACTAAACATTCCCAAATGCTAAAATGAAGGTATTATTGTACATGATACATAACATTTCTAGATACCATACCATTTCTTCTCTTTCCACTGCAGGGTTCCTTAGTACAGGAGATCAGTCTGCTAAAGGGAACTATGGGCTGTTGGATCAAATCCAGGCCCTGCGATGGCTGAATGAGAACATTGGACATTTTGGTGGTGACCCTGAGCGAATCACTATCTTTGGCTCCGGGGCTGGAGCATCTTGTGTCAACCTACTCATCCTGTCACACCACTCTGAGGGTAGGCAAGATGTGTATGTGTGTACAGGTTTGACTAGACCTGTAAGGGCCAAGTTTTGAAAATGTCCTTACAAATGCAGCGTAATATACACTAGTAAAACTGGTCAAAATTGGATAAATTTAGCTTAACTGTTAATCTAATAATATAAGTGGGTTTGTGTGATTTTTAGGGTTTGCTGTAGGTTGGTTCGGTATCATTAGGTCTAAGTAATACAGTCAAACAAACCTGTGTGTGTGTTTTAATTCTTTGTCAGACTAATACTATCACTGCACAGGATTCTGCCTTGTTTTACTGGTGTGTGTGTGAGTGTAATTAACTCATAAAGTGTCACACAGACCCTGTCTTAACTCTGTTCTCTGCATTCCTTGTCAAAAACGTCCACCCCCCACCATCCTCATCGTCACTGTCATCCTTACGTAACATCAATCCTGCAGCCCTCAGCTGTCAGTCATGCCAGGTAAGCCATGACAACTGTTACCCCTGGAGACAACATTCATGTCATCTCAAGTCAGTTCCATATAAGAAATCCACCCTAACAAAAACAGGATAAACAAATATAACAGAGTTTTATGGGTAAGACAATGAGATTACTTGTTAATTAATAAAGTATATAGATAAAAACATATCATTGATAAGAGGAAAAAAGAAGAACTGATAGAGAGGTGAAGGTTACATGTTTTGATGACATTATAAGCATGAACCACCACAAAATCATGTGTGATACAAACAAGACTTTATTAACTACACTGTAAACATACTACACTAACATATACAAACACACAACACACATATAGTTAAAGTACACATACAGACTAAAGATTAAAGTATAAGATTATTGGAAAGTCAGCAGATCAACAACCTGAACGAACCATCAGTTCCCTTTTGAGGGAACTCGATGCTGCGTCAGCTTGACACTACGGGCAACGCGCTTCAGGCGTGCCTGAGTCTGTACACATGTAAAATCAGGCCTATTTATAGGCAGGTTAAGGTAGCATTGCGCACCACAATGCCTTTAAAATACGCCTGCAAAATATGTCATCAGCTTTTTTGTCTTCAGGAAGCTCGTTTGACTGCACGTTAGTCAGGTCTAAGAGAGTGAGAAAAAGAAGATATTAGCGCTAGGAAGCAGCTAGTATTCAGAAAGCAGAAGAGAAAAAATATATAGACCTATAACCTAGGTTGTAGAGACCATTCTGAGTTCCAAAGCTTCATCTACTAGGAAATCATATGCCCTAAAGTAGCAGCTCCTTGTGTCATGGTGTGACTGACACCATGTTGACCAGGTGCACTGACCTGTTGGTTCAGGGCTGGAGCTTCTCCAAGAGTGCTTCTCTGCAGGGTTGGCCCCGGCTACCCTCAAGGTTTACATGGCCGCTGTATCTACTGGCCACTAACCTGTCAATAGCCTGTATTGGGAGACATCCATTTTCTGCGTGCTGCCAGTTGGCTGAGGCCTTTCTGTCACATGCGGGTCCCTTCTTGGGACCTTACTATTGTCTTAGAGCTTTATCTTCGGCTCCATCTCCACCTTTAGCTCTTACATCGCTCAAAAGGGAAAGGGATCTGCAGACTCCATCAGTAGACCCGGCCTGTTTGGATATGCCCCTGGCTTTGTTTAAGCCATTTTGCACCATAAACCAGACCACATTCCTAAGGTGCCCACTGCGTCTGGTCACCTGCTGGTACTTCAAGCCTTCTGTTCTCCGCTGTTTGAGTCGCCGGATCAGGAAAGGCTTCATTTACTATGTCCAGTTAGGGCTTTGAGGACCTATGTCCACCGCTCAGGCCAGTGGTGTAAGACCTCTTGGCTCTTAATCTGTTTTTGGTGGCCGGGATAATGTGATCACTAAACAGTGCTTATCTCACTGGGTCACACATGCTATTACCCTGGCTTACGAGGCCTGTGACTTAGTCACCTTTGGGCCCATTGTACCAGGGGTGTAGCATCATCTAAATCTCTGTCTAGGGGAGCATCTCTAAGTGATGTTTGTGCTGCGACAAGCTGGTCCTCTCTGCACAAAGTTATTTGATTTTACAGCTTAGACTCAACTCCAGGCACTTAGGTCCTCCTGCATTGACAAGTCTAAGTCTGCTCCTGATGTTTTTGTGCCAGTGTTTCACAGCATTTGGAGGCCTTCCCTCACTGTGGCGTAGTGGGTATTACTTCAACATAGCGCCAAGCTGATGCAGCGTCAAGTTGGTTCCCTGAGATAGGGAACGAGACATTGCGTCGCTTTGCCACACTTCAGTCTTGCCTGCACGGCCTTCCTTCAGACTTAAAGCTGATGACCTAATGACATGACCTTGCCCTGCCTATAAATAGGCTTGATTTTACACGTGTTCAGACTTGGGCGTGCCTGAAGCGCGTTCCCCATAGCGTCAAGCTGACGCAGCTTCTCGTTCCCTATCTCAGGGAACCGGGTTACATACTTAACCTGAGACGTTTCTTAATATCAACACACCTTAGTGAAAGGTCTAATGATAGTTATGTATTAATTACTAAGACCAAGTATGATGCTTGCATGTCTTGCCCATTGAAGGAAAGTGTCCTGATGCAGTTAGTCGGGGCTCTAGTTGATCTTCGCTGGATGTTGTATTGATGAGAGAGAAAACCAGTTTGATGCAGAGGTCTTTGATGAATGGAAACACTAGGCCGCAGCCTGGCACAAGCTTAGAGGTCTGCAGAGAACTTCTAGTTCAGCATTCTTATCCTGTTAAGAGTCCTTAAAGGACTGTAGAAGACGGCCAGTGGAAAGGCAAAGAGACAACAGAGAGAGGGGCAAAGAGAAAAACAGAGACGAGAAAAAGACAGAAAAGACCATTTGTGTCTTTGGACACTGGTATTTAAACTGGTGAGGATGTCACACCCTGAAGAGTTGTGTGATCCAATCAGAAGTTGTCCTCTTAGAGGGAAAGTTAACTCTCTTTGTCTTCCAACATGCATATGCAATTTGATTGGATGTCAAAGTGGAAATCTTTAGTAGTTTTATAATTTTAATATAAGCCAAAGTTATCAAAATGTTATGGACACTGATGTTCAGGATATTAAAAAATAGATACTAAACACAGATACATGTGATCTTGATTAACAGAGTAACTCTAAAACACAGATTAGTATATATATATATATATATATATCAAAGACATGTAGCATGGGGGAAATTAGATACATGTGTTTATACATTTCTATTATGCATTCTTAATTGAATATGTTCACAAGTAAAAATGGTTTCTTTGTGTTTTCAAAAGAAATTGAGTGAGAGTGAATCTCTCTACATTCCTTTGGGTTGTAAAACAGTCTTATCTATACTTTGCTATGGTCACCAGAGTCCTGGTTCTGCATCTGGGTGTTAATTGTAGTTTGGGGTTAGTTTTACAGACACTCAGCATAGTTTGTTTGAAGAGTGATGTATATGTAGTTATATAAATGAAATATTTTCAGTTATTGTGTGTCTGATCTGTCTCAGACACTATACATTCTTTCTTTCCTCAGATTTAATACAACTCAGTTACTGATTAAATGACAGAGCAGTGTCTGGATCCATTGTGCTTTGCAGGCATCAGAATACACCAACACCATCTCCCACAGTAGAATCATACAAAGGATAAACTTAACCCTGTTTTTTCACCAGTACAAGAGTCAAACTGTCCTCTGAAAATGGATTATATTTAAGAAGCATCAATTGTGATTTTGGAATTGTGAATGGAAAGGATGTATTGTTGGGATCGCACAGCACAACATTGGAACAAAGTATTGAACAAAGAAAACTTCCCATAAAGGTATATCTAATGCACCAAATTGTGGACAAAAGGATTTGTTGGAATATAAATGCACATATACATTGACTGTGAGGCTAAGAGAAGTTATCTGCTTTTGAAATTTATGAAATTTGAGAAGTTTCTGCTTTTGAAAGAAAATATTTATGGATGAATCTGATTCTGATCATTTCCCAAGCCCAACTCAAAAGGACTTGAATATGGTAGCTGCACATTTGAAAGCCTTAAGAGCAGTCAGGATGCCACATCTTACACTGTGAATGAATATTCATTAAGAATAACTCTTTGATGGATGATGCTCAATATTATGAAGAAGGTTAAAATGTAATAAAATACTTGAATAAACTGAAATGTTTGTTTCCACCATCAAACAGGACGGTTCCACCTTATTAAATGAGTAACAGTTGCACTGTTCTTGCACAATTTTTGAGTCCCTTTACTCTACCTGCCAAATTACTTCTCCAAGATCTCTGTAGGTGTAAGTGTTGTTGGAATAAGGAAATACCTGAAGTTGCTGTGGATAAGTGGACAAAGTGGATAAAGGATCTTAATAAAATACAAGATTTCAGAATGGCATGTCATGTAAAGCCAACTGATTTTGGATTGTTGGTGCAAGCAGAGCTACCTAATAATGCCAGTGAACACGGATATGGTACACAGAGTACATGTCTCTTTCATGCTGGGGAAAGCAAGATTGGCCCCACTTAAGCAAATCACAATTCCATGCCTAGAACTTACAGTCAGAGTGGACATTATGCTAAGGAATAGAGTTAGATCTAGCATTAGAGTTAGATTTCAAAACCTCAACATTTTAGATGGTTAGTCAGTCAGTGTTAAAGTATTGCAAAGTAGGTGCAAAGAATGGCTCAATTGACCAGACTCCATATGGAAGGAAGAAGAGGAATGGCCTACAGAATACTTGGGACCCATGTCTCTCTCACTTGATGATCTTGAAGTTAAAAGAAACACTACTGTGTGTAGTACTGTCACCAAAAGAAAGTATACCCTACAAGACAATTACTTAGCTATTTCTCAGCCTGGAAAAAGTTAAAGACGGCAGTAGTGTGGTTTTTGAAGTTCAAGAATTTATTTCACTTGCTGCATGGGTAAGGACACCAAGAGCCAAAATAAGCTATGTGAAGAAATAAATGCATTCAAGACATCACTATCTGGACAATCATTTACCTTGGATGATCACCATTGTTGAGTTTTGCAAAAGACAAAGGTGTTATAAAGGTGTTATAAAAGAGGAAATATCAAGAATAAAAAAAATCACATATTGGAAAGTGCTTGAATAAATTCAGCAACCTGTAAAAGCTAGATCCTGTGATGGACGATGGAGTATTAAGAATTGGAGGAAGCTTTAACAAGTCCGCAATGCCGGAGGAGACCAAGCAACCAATATTTCTACCAATGGATCTTCGCATCTCTAAACTTTATTCTTCAACACATACAGTACTGTGCAAAGGTCTTAGGCACATTAGTATTTTCACACCCAAAAATGGTTTTAAGCAAGTTATTTATATATTTTGTTGTAGAGTTAGGAATTATAAGAGACAAGAAAAAGACAGGTTACAGGCAGGTTTAGTCTGTCTCAGTTTTTTCTGTTGGTTCATGTAATCACAGACAGACTTGATTGTGAGATCAGATCTCTCTGTGGAGCACCGACAGTAAGGAAAAGAAGAGCACTCTTTCTATACTTCATTTGAGAGTAAACCCTATGTTTGTAAAATATTTGTAAGAAAAAGGCTACAAGAGAGCAATAAACATGCTTTTATTTGGAAGAGAGACTTTCAATGCAGAATTAAAAAAAGTACTTCCAAAACCTCATATTCTTATTTCTGAACTGACATTAAAGATAAATTCCTTCCCTTTAATACATCACAGTTATCTACTAATTAAGTTATGTGTGTCTGTTATGTGTGCTGACCACCAAGTACATTGAATATACACTGTGCCATTAAAATAACCATTTATCTCATCCCATCACACTTGCGTAAAACAGGTGCAGTTTTCTTGTATGTACTGTAGTTAAAAGCTTGCTGTTGCTCTCTTCTAACCCAGGACTGTTTCAAAGAGCGATTGCTCAAAGTGGTTCAGCCATCTCTAGCTGGTCCATTAATTACCAGCCTTTGAAGTACACTAAGATTCTGGCGCGTAAAGTGGGATGCACATACGGGGAGACCGCAGACCTGGTGGACTGCCTCCGCAGGAAAAACTTCAGAGAGCTGGTGGATCAGGACATCCAGCCAGCCCGCTATCATATTGCGTTTGGACCTGTTGTGGATGGAGATGTTGTGCCAGATGACCCAGAGATCTTGATGCAGCAGGTGATCATGAGATAACTATTACAAATAATTGTAATAGCATTTTGGGGATTTAGATCTATTTTGGCCATTTAGTCTATTTTTTTATGGTGAATCACTATTTTCAAAGGCAAGGATTAGGTGTAAACATGCCCAGTAAACCATTAAAATGTGTTTTTCCCCAAGCTTCAGGCTTTAAACATAGGATTTTGTATTAAAACTGATGAGATTCTTATAGAACAGACATGGCCCATGATAATGACAGCTTTACAAATGAATGCTTTTAGTATACAAATTTATGATATGTACAGCAGTGTCCATTTTATAAAACACTTAACTGTTAATTTAGACTTTTTTAATTCTGAGGTGGTTCTGAGGTAATTTGTGTTCTCCACTAGGGAGAGTTCTTGAACTATGACCTTCTGATTGGTGTAAATCAAGGTGAGGGGCTAAAGTTTGTGGATGATGGGGGCACTGAAAGTGAAGAAGGGATTTCAGCTGCAGCCTTTGACTATACCATCTCCAACTTTGTAGACAACCTCTATGGATACCCTGAAGGTGAGATCTTGAGTCATGTGTATATTTTATAATATATATATATATATACACACACACACACACAAGATAGTCAGGAGAAAGAAAACGAACCCACGCGCAGACAGCGTAAAACTGAAAAATCTCTTTATTTACAAACCCAAAACAATAACCCACGAGGGGGCAAATGAAAACCAAACACAGGCTTAGAAACAAAGCTCAAAAGGCTCTCCAAAAACTGGAGCAAGAAAACGAAACTAAAAACCGGAAAAAAACAGTGAACGAAAAACACTAGACTACACTGAGACTAGGTTAATTTGACAAGACTAGAAAACAAGATCCGACTCAGAGCACGAGGTAATAAAATCACAAAGTCACAAAATTGCAAAACCACATTACCAAGACAGCGAACACGGGGGCATTAAATAGCACGAGGACAACGACTAACAGGTGCGCGAAATGAGCTCTGACGAGACGAGACAAGAGAACAAGGGGGTGGGGCAAAGACGCAAGACCGGAGAGCACGTGGAGAATAAAAACAAAACAGAGGCCATGTGCTTCCACACAAGACGAAGACCCAGAGCATGCGTTCAGATCCCGACCTCAAGAAACAAGAACCAAGACTAGAAGGAGTCAGGATCCAAACAGCACGCTCTGACACTAAACACAGGGCATGTCAGGATCCTGGCAAGATAATCTAGAATACTCAGAAACAGGAAGCTGAAATGATTAGGCCACATCTTTGTCAACCTCTGGTGAAACAAGTTAATACTAGCACCTAATTAGCAGACTGACCCATATGCAAAAGTAATATACAGTATGCCAATATATCCAATGTCCATTATATGCCATATATTAAACCTTTTAAAAAATTATAAGAATTCCCTATATTTTGACATAAATCTACCCCATATGTATTATATATATATATATATATATATATATATATATATATCGACAAAGCCAAGATGTGGCCTAATCATTAAATTATTGCCGTATGCCAAACACTTTTTCACTAAAATATTTATTGGTGTTATGCACCCTCATAAATGTGGCCGTGTATCCCTAGGTGGTGCAGAGGTGAGAGATAAGCATGAAAAATATGCATATGTATGTTTTATCAGAAACCAATTTGCATATACACTTTTACATATAATTTTCAAAGTTTTATTTGACTTGGCCAAATACTCACTTATTATTAACAAATTTGTTTCCATTATGCTTTTAGATTTATTCCTGTGTCTTTTCTCACTTCCCTCCACATTGTTACGTCTGTTTTTCTTCACTCTAATTACATTTCCTAGGAAAAGACATTCTAAGGGAAACTATTAAGTTCATGTACACAGACTGGGCAGACCGCGACAACGGGGAAATGCGCCGCAAGACTCTTCTTGCATTATTCACTGATCATCAGTGGGTGGCACCAGCCATTGCTACTGCTAAGCTCCATGCCGAGTACCAGTCACCTGTCTACTTCTATACCTTCAACCATCACTGCCAAACAGAGACACGACCCGAATGGGCAGACACAGCACACGGGGATGAGATTCCATATGTGTTTGGGGTGCCCATGATTGGAGCAACAGACCTTTTTCCTTGTAACTTTTCCAAAAATGATGTGATGCTTAGTGCTGTGGTCATGACCTACTGGACCAACTTTGCAAAGACTGGGTGAGTCTGCAAAAAGTTTGTATTTTTATATACTGTATATATTGATTAAAATGTCCTTGTACATACAATGACATAAGAACTGTTTTCTCTAGGGATCCTAACTTACCTGTTCCTCAGGACACTAAGTTCATCCACACCAAGCCTAATCGCTTTGAGGAAGTGATCTGGACCAAGTTTAACTCTAAAGATAAGCATTACCTCCACATTGGCCTTAAGCCTCGCATCCGTGACAACTACAGAGCAAACAAGGTTGCCTTCTGGCTAGAATTGGTTCCTCACCTCCACAACCTTCATGAGGAACTCCTGAGCTCCATCACAACTCAGCTGCCTCCAGGAACTGCTCGTACCCCACGCTGGAAGGGCCCAGTACCCCGTACAACACGTCATCCCTTTCCTACCTTCCCTTCAGAACCTGAGCCAGATGGCTCAGAGCCCGCCAGGTTTTCACCTTTTCCAAGTGACACCCGGGACTACTCTACTGAATTAAGTGTGACGGTAGCTGTTGGTGCCTCTCTCCTTTTCCTCAACATCCTTGCCTTCGCTGCACTTTACTACAAACGCGATAAACAGCATGAGATGCGACGGCACCGGTTGTCCCCACAGCGAGGCATGCCTTCTAATGACTTAGCACATAGCCAAGAAGAGGAGATCATGTCACTACAAATGAAGCACACAGAACATGATGCACATCATGACATGGAGCCATTGCGACCACATGATATTTTGCGACCAGCGTGCCCACCTGACTACACGTTGGCCCTAAGACGGGCACCTGACGATGTTCTGCTTATGACTCCAAACACCATTACCATGATTCCTAGTACCATCACTAGCATGCAACCCCTCCATGCCTTCAATACTTTCCCATCAACCACTGCCCACAACAACACCTTACCCCACCCACACTCTACCACCCGTGTATAGTACCACCTCTAAACTGAGAGGACTAGCATATCCAGTTTGCTCTCTCCATCCACACATTGAACTCCTTATAAAGTGTATTCTGTTGGTGTTCTCACAGACAAATATCTGAGGACTGCTATGTATTGAACACACTTCAGGAGCTCTGTTGGTTGACTCTACAGTGAGCAGCAGCAGTTTTGGCCAGCAGTCATTTGCCTTTTATTAGATTTCAACTTGCTGTTTGTTTTCTCACTATGCCCTTAAAGAGACAGTGATTTTTGGTGGTGACTAGTTGATGATTAATGAATGATCTGATGTGATATGAGGGAATTTTTTTCCAAAATATTTCTTCTCTCACTAAAGTGGCAGAGTGCATATATCATCTCCCCTATCTATGTTTTATTCTCTTCTTCTTATCCTTTGTTATTCCATTACAGTGCTGTCACTACCAAATCATGCCTCTCTCCTGTGAGAACTGAATGTGATCTGTACCTTGGACTATGTTTTACAGGAGTTGTAGGGACATTCGATAAAATCCAGATTTGTTTATGTTGTGTTTACCTGTAGTCTTGTGTCAAGTATTAAATTATACCTTGTAACAACAGATACAGAGAATACATGACAATGTTTGACAGAAGACAAAAACAAAAGTGCTAAATATAGACCATCACAGATAGCTCTGGAAGTTCACTTGTGCACACAATGTGCACCACTATCAAGGTCAATATTACTATTGTGATTTTACAATCACTTTTAACTGTATATGATTGTTAAAAGTCTTTAAAAGAATTGGCAAAAGATCTGTTTGTTGGTGATGAAAAGAGAGAATATGTCCTGCTGAGGAAGTTTTTTATAGCTGAGGTTAGTGAGGATTGTATTTTTTTAAACTGATTTAAGGAAGCCAACCGAAGTAGGCAAATAATTATACAAATAAGCTTAATGTGCTGTGGGGATTTACAGCTCAGTGTCCTTCTTGTTGCGTTAAAAATATGGCATGCATAGATCATAATCATAATCATAAGTGATTTTACTATTGACCTTGATAGTTGGTCAGTTTGGTCAGTTTGTTAAAAGTAACTTATTACATATGGCGAATTCCTACATCTGTATTAAAGGGCCTGTTATGGTGTCTATAACGTAGCTTTTATTTACATTAATTTGTAGGGTCTAAATTTAAATTCACGTCCTTAAACCTCATTGTAGCCTATAGATTTGTTATAATGTGAGTGTGTGAGGTATGCTGTTTGGGAGCAGTTTTTCTTTAGAACCCAGATGAGTGCATGTGACAGACAGAAGGAGAGAGAGAGAAACAATAGAAAATTTGGAGAGAGACAGACAGAGCTTGTTGTATCCTTGACAAACACCACATAAGCAAAGACTCCTTTCTAGTCAAAAGTCCCTTGTTTTCTCTTTCTCTGCGCTGAAAACCCTAATAAGTTGAGTGTGAACTAATTTGATTGAGTAAACTCCTTCCCTTAATTGAACTGAGTAATGGAGTCTCCCAAAACTTGCATATTTAAATTTATATATATATATATAAATATTTTTAAAAAATTTTTAACTTGGTGTGTATGTAGACTGTACTTAAAATTTTTAAAATTGTGAACATTTCTACAGATGATTAGTTATGATTTTTAGTTAAAATCTTACTTGAAATCTTAAGTTTATGGATTTTAAAGGTAAATAAGTTATATTACCTCATATTGTTTAGTTATGGGGCCAAAATCCAACACTTTAAGTAATGTTTAGTCAAGATTATTTGACTGTTTAAGTAAAGACAACATTAGGGTTTACAGTGTGGAGGTTCATGGTAAGCAGCTCATGTATTAGTTTAATGGGTCTCATGTCTATTGATACTGCACACTTGACTTTTTTTGGTTATGAAAAGCACAGCAACAGAGGGGCAGTGAACCTGATTTATAGATAAATCTGTTTAGAGACTTTTTTCTTCTTTTTTTCTTTTTTTTCTACAACACGCTCAGATTAATTAAACAACTAATGGCTAAAAATCAAGATAACAACAGGGATTCATCAGAAAATGTGTCCCACTGTTGGCTTGCCTGCCACTGTATTGAGTCTAACATGCCTGGAATATTTCCTCAGCCATACACAGGTCCAACATGATGAGGCAAGAACTTATGTCAGTATGCTGCACAATATACTACAACATGAATAAACTCTATTAGCATTGCTAAGTGTGCATTGCATACTGGATGCTCAGTATTCTGTGCAAACTGAATGTCATTCTTTGGTAATTTGACTAAAATCACAGTGGAGGACAACACCTACAATAAATGAGGGGCAAATCTGTTGCAAACTACAGAAACTACAAGAAATGCTTTCTAAATGTCTGAGATTATAAATCAGACCTGTGGACATGTACCATCTGTATACTTGTATGTGGTTGTAGCTATCAGTGAACTCCGTTTTAATCAAACTATGGTGAGTTGACTAGATCTGCATACAAAATAACCTGAATTCTAATGATTAATACTGATTTAAGGGACGAGTTCAGAATCTTTTTTTGTTTATTTTTGTAGGCTCAGCCACTTGAGTGTGATGTAGTACAAACAGAATAGACTCTCATTACATACATAATGACCCATTCATCAGGTCTGCAGTAGGCGTACAGTGAAAGAATGAGAAATAGAATTTTAACTGTAAATAAGTCTAAGAACAAACCAACTGAAATATTGTAAGCATTCAGTTACTTGTTTGATTTTTTTTTTTTTTTTTCTTTGTTATTTTCTGGTCAAGTGAATATTGAAATACTTTATAACCAGAACAACAGGTGCAAATTCTAATTCAAACACCAGCAAAATTTAACATTTTATTCATAAGAGGTTAAATTCTATGTCTGCTGTTTCATTTAATTTCAGGATCTATGGGTGGAAATGATTTATTGCTCCTCTATTTAAGTATAAACAAAGTGTGTATCATGTACCATATTAGTGTCACTTGAATCATCATAGCTGGTTATATTCATGCATATATATTTTAGATGCTAAACCTGCCAGTTTACATAAAATGTTTCTGGACAAATCTTTGACATGAAAATTGACAGTAACTTCTGTTTTATTTAAGCAAAGGAAACTGGAGTCCATCACAAGTATCTCTACTGCCATTTTCTCATTGTAGCATTAAATCCTTAGAGGAGAAAGTATAATTTTATGGTCACATTTATACATGTTTCATTATTTTGAATGAATTAAGCATCTAGTGAAACAGAGCCATATTAAGTATGGCATTGATCTTATTATTTGATGGTTTAAAAACTACTTAATAATGAAGCACATGCTATTCCTAAGAATATTAAAACATTTGAATGAGTCCTAAAGCAAATTTATACCTGTTGCCCTGTTTTACTGTCTGTTTAGAATCAGAATGTCACACTTGGTAAACGGATTAATAAATATGTTTATAATGGATTTTTAGGAAAGGAGAAATAGTAAAAATATATAAATAAGATCATGATATTTCTCTTTATTTTAAATAGATCAGAGGATCTGGGGGAAATTAAAGACATTCATAGCTAGACATCAGACTCTTTTTCCTTTAATTCAAAATCAAAATAAGATCAAAATAATCTTAATCACTTATTTATTGGTTTATTATTTAAGTTAAAGACATCCAGTTAGTAAACTTAGTTCTACCAGAAAGATCCAGCAGGTTTCAGATTCTAGCTGTTCCTGTCTGAAGATGAAGGCAGGAGTGGAGTCTACCCCCAAAAGTATAGACAGGGACCAACCGTTGTAGTTGTTGTTAGGATGTCGGTGAACGCTGGTATCAAAATATGCAAGCGCAAAAGTGAGTGAGTATGGAATTTATACATACCAGGTATCTAATGGTGATTGGCTAGATTACCTGTTCAATTAGTACAGCATGAAACTATGACATAATAAAACATAACATATTGAATGAGGAAGCACTTTACTTTCAAAGTGACCCTAAGTGAGAAATAATAATGTTTAACATTTTAACATTTAACATTAAATCCATCAATACATCGATAAAACATTAAATATACATAAAAATCTGCATAATTAAACCAATCATTTCCAAACTGCACTTTTTACAGATGAACTTCATATTCTGTATCTGTAGCATCAACAGCGAAGAAAAAAATTCCTATTAACACAAACAAAAATGTACACCTATCAATTCCTTTAAAAAATCAATTCATCACCTGCACTATTACATGACAAAGGAGAGATTGACTGACAACTTGCATAAAACTCTACTGAAGTGTTTTACATCTATAAATGTTTCGTCCGCCTCTTATGACCGTGTAAACATGGCCAGATCATTGAATTACGGCACTGTTAGTAGCACTGTTAATATATTCTTGTATATGTAGAAGTTACCATTAGCACAGTTATTTGTTTCGCAACAGTTATTTTAAATAATGTTATGATACAAATACAGTAATTGTGTTTGTCACCATAATTGTATTTGTGTACCAGTCACCATGTTCCTTTCATTTATGTTGGTTTAACCACGGTTGGGAATGTCAGATGGCAAGCAATTAAAGTTTATTTACAGTCTAAGCCTGTTTTCTTCATTATTTCCTCATTATGTATAAATTATTAGAATAACCCAGCAAGAACCCAGCAAACACAGAACGTTCTTCTCATTTTCCCATATGGTTCACATCTGAGTTTTTTTGTGAACCAAATAAGAACATTCTGGGAAGCAAAAATTGTTAGCTGAGAATAACCCTATCAATGGTTAAAATTACTACATTACTACAATTATTAAATTTTTTTCAACAATGTGTTAAAATGTGTAACTCAACTTGCTTTGTAAACTGAACCTAGCATGTGTTCTGTGTAATATTTACCCAGCACTGGGTTGCCATTTTTAAGCTGCAGTTTATTCTCCTCATCTCGTCAGCAGGTTACAAAATATTCACCTGTCAAATACGGATTTAGCAGTTTGACTATACTCACTTTGCCAGGGATCAAGTCCTATGTGTTGTATACACAAGATTTTCAGGGTTTGCATCCCAGTTCAGCCGCCTCGTGCAGTGCCTGAGGTCGTGGTACTGGCTGGGACTCAAGCCCCCATTACGTAAGTTTGTCCCCTTAGATTGTGACTGTCCACTGATGGATTTTTGATTTTACGATAAGATTACGATAGCCACGCTACACCAGAGCCCTCTCACATTGTGGCCACCACACCAGCGCCCTCTTACGTCGTGGCCACCACACCAGTACAGTCTTACGTTGTGGCCACCACACCAGCGCCCACTTCCTTGTGGCCATAATGCCAGCACCTTTTCATGTAATGGCCACTACACCAAAGCCCTTTCACATCATGGCCATCATGCCAAAGCACCTGTTGGTCAGTCCCTTGGATATTTTTTTGGGGAGGAACAATAAAGGAGGCAAAGCAGACCCACTTTGACCCACAATTTAGGAGAGGCATGTTCTGATAGCTGATTATGTTGATGCACTGGAGAACAAGCGTGGGCAACTTAAGTAACAGAAGTGCCTTTGAAGTCCTTTGAAGACCTTTCTGAAAAATCAGACTGACATGGACAAGTGTGACTATCTTTTTCAAAGGCTTTGTTTTAGAAAATAAAGATAACAACGAGAAGAGAAAATATACTTTTGTAATGTTTGAGCTTGTTTGAGCTTATACATGATATACATACACAAAATATACAAAATATAAAGAACAAAATCTAAGCTTTGTGAATTTGGTTAAAGGAAGACCTAAGAAAAGTCAGAATAAGATTGTTAATGCTCTCTTGTTCTGTAACATTGCAAGTTGTGAACACATTGAATATAGATCATTCAATTATTAACAGCAATGTGTCTCTTCACCAGTGATGGGTTAAATACAGATGCCACATTTCGGGTATATATTACCATACCTGATAGAATTGTTCTCTTCATTCACCTCTTAAACTTCCCCCTCTGCTCTGAAGTGCACTCTGGGATACATGACACTTTCTGTTCATGCGGAAAGGGGTTTAAGTATTTTAAATGCAAGTTAATAACTTTAAAGTAAACGTTTCATCTTTGTCCCAAAAAAATTCAGTCTTGTCAAAGCGCCAAATATAACAAGGATTTCTTCTTGTTTCCTGGCTGCTGAGGAAAGCAGTGTCAAAGCTAGAAATATCCCCTTATCAGTAGATGAAGTTCATTCTAGTCTGTTAAACTCCCCACACCTCCTAAAGAGTAGTGTTATATTTATAGCTGAAGATGAAGGGCAGCAGGGTCCAGAGCAAGAGGAAGGGGTCTTCCTGAAACAATCAATCTAGAGCAATAGACCCACCAGCAGACTTTGTGTAGGAGAAGCCTGAAAAAAATCTTGTAAAAGTTACAAGTTTCCTTATCTGTCACGAAGAAAAAGCTTCACTTTGCAATCCATCCATATGACACCAGTACATTAACAGTTCAGTCAACTCTATATTCATAAACCAATTATAATCTTAGTATCCCTAATTAGTTGTACTAATATACATCTTCATAATGAAGAGATTTTTGTACTGTCGGACCTTTGACAATTACATTTTCAATTACAATTCCTAAGTCATTGTCACCAAGACAAACTGCAGTATTATAATGAATCAGTCCTTCAATATATATGTTTTGTACCATTTTTGCTTATTGAGCTATGTATACAAAATTGTTGCAGATGGACCTGAAAAATATTGAATAAAAGGTTAGGAACTATTTTTTGACTGTTTAGAACATGTTAACCCACAACATGAAGAGGACATCAATGACCTTTTCAACAAAAATAAATATTTGCTAAGTTTATTGCATATATACCTCCTGGGTTGCAAAGATAATCACAACTGAAAACAGAGCAAGGAGTTTGTTTTACCAAAGAAAGTGCTATACCCAGTGAACCCAAGTTTATTAATTATGGATGCCTCTCATTCTAAAACAATAACTTCCGACAGGCCACCTTAGTGGCTCCAACCTCCCTGTGCCCCATTCTTTCACATGAGTTTCCTGTCTTGTGGCGCGCCTGTGGACCTGAAACAAGGAGCCCTATCTGGCTCTTTTCCCATTCAGCAATCAAGACAGTGGACGTATAGTCATTCTCTATTTACTATGCAGATCTTCCTCTTATTCTCACTCTCCTCACTCTATTTTTCTGCATTGCCAACTCCTGGCTGTCTTTATTTATTACCCAATGGAGTGGGAGATTGTCCTTGGGGCTTACTCCCGATTTCAATTTCAATGACAGGGTCCATTTGGCTCATGCAGAGAGCAAACAGCAGGTTGATTAAACAAGACAACAAACAATTTGGAAAGATTTAGAACCACCAAACAAACATGGTGAATGTAGGTGATATGGAAGTAGGTGTGTGGAAACTAAAACAGATGTTTAGTTACCAATGTTTAAAACTGAGGAGATAATATACAGTGATATCTAAATTGTTTTTATAGTTATGTGAACTGCTGTGCTATGACTGCAAACATGAAGACGCTAAACTAGTGTTTCCCAACCTTTCTTGTCTTCTGTACCCCAATAGCCACTTATGTACGACAAGCATATGCATTATGTATTACCGAACAAGTAATGTGCTCTTTAAATTTATACTGAATATCATTACCATTATCATACCCCTAGAACCCACCTAAGCACCCCAGGGGTACACATATTGGGAATCATTACTTGCAGATATAGATCTTGTGTACGTGTATGAACTGTAGACAGACAGAGAAGCTATCAAAATCATTTACACAAATGGATTAATTCCTATATTAATTATGCTCAGATTAGACATATGTTGTACAAGTACACAGTGAGTAATATACACTACTGGTTAAAAGTTTAGGATCACTTTCCTGAAATGTTTCTTATTATCTTAAAAGTCTTTCTGAATCTGAAAGTATTTTTATGCTTAAAATGTTAGTAAAAAATAAAAGTTTTGTAAACATTAATACGATTACTACAACCTTAACTAATTTCTGTCATTAGAAAGCTACAATTTTATAAAAAAAAACTAAATATTAAATAATGACAAAAAAACAGCCAAAATGAGCCCAACATAGATGGGAACACCTTTTAACTACTGTTAAAAAATCATCACAGGTTGATGCCTCACAAAATTACATGGTAAAATTCCATGGGGACACAAATGCCAAGAGGACACATTTTTGCAAATTCTAGGCAATGTATGGCTATATTAAAAATACTAAAATATAACTGTTTGATTTATTTAAAACGTAAAAAATGTGGAAGTAAATATTAATAATGGAAAAAGTGATCCTAAACTTTTTGACAGATAGTGAATAGCCCAGTCAACATTTTTCTTCTGTCATTGTGTGACTAGTTAATAAAGGAATTTATTCTCTTTACTCTTAATTTATTTGCTTTAAAACTAACAGTTTACTCTTATGCCTGTAATTTACATATATATGCACTCAGTTGCTCATTCTGAAATTGCAATGTTACTGAGTGAGCCATATTATTAACTGACTGACACTTTATAGGTCTGTGTCATGGACTGTGTGTCATGGACTGTGCCACATCAGACATGATTTAGCACAGTATAATGCATTTGTATTGCTTTAAGTACTCTGGCAAAAATAAACATTTAACATAACATATAACTTCAGACAAAATGCATTTTATTTTTTGTGAATGCACATTATGGATTACAATTCTGTGATGATAACATTTAAGCACAATATAGAGTAGTTCTGATCATATTTGTCCCTTTATCTTGATTTTATATACACAAAACTGTTTTACTTTTTACACATAGAATTAATAAAAAGCCTTGATTTGGGTCTTACAATGGTAATTAACTTATGTTTAACTCCAAATAGCATCTAAAACCACTTTCAACGATTTGAAACTTCAAAGTTCAAATAAACAGATTAATTAACTCACAAGTTAATTTGACCTAAACCTTGAAAGTGATAAAAGTAAACAGATGTAGCTGGCTGCTCACAATGAAGGCGCTTGAGGATGCAGCTGGTATAGTGTTCACAAGTTAATTCAGAGAATTAGAAATAAGGATGGAGTTGATATGGCGAAGGGATGCTGGACGAATTAAACTTTTGGGATACAAATAAGCATAAATAGACATGTAAGTATTCTTGGAAGTAGGCCAAGTGAACAAAAGCTATTAAAATCATTTGTAGAAATAGCTTTAAAAAGGGAACTGAGCTAACCCTTTTAAGGACACTATTTACTTTTGTGGACTACTTGGAGAAAATCGATATTATGCAAGTAACAATAAAAAAAACCTAAATCTTCCAAAACAGGAAGTTCATCAGATAGTTATCACTGTTATAATTAATTTATTTCCAAGTCTGTATTACAAAAATAAATGAGTCTTACGGAATCGATGAGTGCTGACAGTACCTTAAAAGCTTTGGTTGCAATTAATGGGCAATAGACGGAGCCATGGTCTGTAAGAGACTGGATTCTGAGATGCAGATACCCTGTGAGTAAATTAAATGACCTCTGGCTTTTTCACGTGGGGTTCACTGTCTCACTAATAGAAGGTATATTCTCCACCTCTCACATGACATTAGAGTGAGCGTTCCACCTTTTCTGCTTAAATCGCGCTATCGCTTTCGTGGAGTCAAAGTGAATTTATATTTCATAGAAAGCATGCCAAAAGGGATTGCTTTATGTGCCTCCTGGGAAGGGACGATGTCATTGTATCTGGCCGTGTGTGAGTCTCACTGAGTCTACTTGGAGGTGCGCGCAGGCTGGATGTGCCTGTGTTCCAGTATATCGATGTCTTTTGTACAACCAGTTCAGCTGTATTTACACGATATTTTTTATTTTTAATCATGTATTTGAAAAATGCCAAGCTGGTTTGCGAATGTTTCACAGTTCAGGTAAGATTCGTTCATAATTTGATCATTCTTTTTAATTTTTTTTGTTTAGCGTTGTTAGTGGTATGGTATGTGTATCTACCAACAGAATAATGTTTCACATTTTTCATATCATTTATTGTTAACTACATCGTTTTGGAAGTTAGCATTTTACACTTTAAACATTAAATAGCTTTGCATTGCTCTTGTTTCAGAATATATTGGTTTATTTACTGCTAATATTATTTTGACATTTAGAAAGTTAGAATGAGGCACGTACCTGAAATGAAGTGAACTTACTATGGTAATATAGCAAATCAGCAATGGGTTATCATTAAATCATTAAATTATTAATATTCATGGCAGTCTTTAATGCTGCTTTGGTCTGACATAAAAGAGAAAATGAAATCAGGTCATAAAACTGTGATTACCACTCATACTAAAATTGTCAAATTGTCAAAGTTGCACATTTTTGATGGGAAAACAAAAAAGTCCCCGCTTCAGTTAGGAAAGTCACTGAAAAATACTGAGATCTTTACTGTCAGTAAATGCATTTGTTGAGAATTTTCACACTGATGCCCTGGCATTTATGTAAGCATGGGCTTTACATTACAAGAAGAGCTGACTCATTCAACGTAAAACCTTCTGCATTATGTAAACTAGAAAACAGACCGCAAATTAGGTGCGACAGTGCAGAAAAAACACACAGCGGATAAGTGTTTTAAATAGTTACTCAATAAGCTTGTATAGATAGCTTCTCAGATTGCTTATTTCAAAGAATATTTATTCTGTGATATTACAAATCATTTTTTAATCTAGAAGAGGTGTGTTTCTCTAGACCATATTTATTTTTAAAGCATTGATTCCCATAGTCAATATCTATGTTACTAAAAATCCCTGTTACATACTTCAGTGGATTTTTATTGACACAGTTAAAGTGTGGATTTTGTGTAAATGTATAAAAGTAATAATTGTAGGTCAAGGTACTTTGTTTAACCATGGGTAAGACTTGCTTTTGTGTCAGTGCTCTCTTTGCATGGATAGACTCTGGTTGTTGGCATTAAAAATAGACTCTGGTTGTTGGCATTAGTTTTGGCACTTTCCCTGTTACCTTTAACATTAGCTAAGATCCTATCTTGAAGTCCTTAAACTTCAAGCCTAGCATGTGGTTGACTATGCCCTCTGCTGAACAGTGAGCCTGTTCGCAATAGTCTCTCTCCCTTCCTGTTTCCTTTACTTTCTCATTCAGTGACAGGGACAAATGTATAATTTTGCTTAAAGTTAGCACATTCTTCATCAAGTGGTTATTTTAAAATTAACATTTTATAATTACTGTGAATCACAATCATTGCCATCTGGCTAAATTGTTCTGGAAATAAAAGGCCTGTGCCATGAAAATATAAAGATATTACACACACTTAGTTATCTAAATAGGGACGTTCCATAGACTTCTATGATGCCCAGTGTCCAGCCTGGACACTGGGCATCCCCAGAGGATGCATTTTGTTGTGGTTAGACTTACTGCGTCACAGCCTGCTAACGTTGAAAGAGTACATTCAAAATTTCCTAGAAAAACTAAATGGTAGATGTTCACATGACTAGCTACATAGGGTGAATATGGCAGTATTAATGCAGAACCCCATGGCTTCAGCAGGCCACAATAATAAGAAAACAAGTGGGCAAGATTACTAATTTTGGCTCCTTTTCTGGATTACAGTTTGTTGCCACTGCAAATATGTATTTCTGTCATTGAATTTTTTGCCTTGACACAGACAATACCTTTCTCTAATCCTCTAACAAAGGATTAGAGATTGCAGACCAGATGTACACAAACACTTTCTTTGTGTAATCTGTTTCTTCATTACATGTGTACAGTGGATCCACTGTTTGGACAGTTCTGTTCTTATTGTGTATGTGTCATTCTTTTAAGATGTTAAAAATGCTTTTCAAATGTTAATCATGTAAATGCTGACAACTTTTACATAATGGTAAAAGAATGTATGAGCTGTTTTTCCATAGAAAAAGTATCTGATAAAAAACGCATCACAACATTCATCACAACATTCAAAATGGTGCATAAATTAATATCCCAGGCCGTAAAGTACAAGTAATGAATAAGAAATTACAACATTTAACTAGTAACTGCATTAAGTTTGTCATGTTTACTAGAAGACAGTAAACAGGTATTGTACGTACCATGGATGTATAACGTGTGCTGTCTCTGTATGTAAGATCTCTGTTATATTTATTCTTGCCCCTGGATTACCATTAAATTGATCATTATTCATGTGTTCTGTATGTTTCAGCACTCTTTGCCTTACTGCTGATGGTGCTGGAGTGGACCTATCTAGGCCTGTCTTCCCCATCACACCCCATCTGTGACCTGCGTGTCCTTGACCATTTCATCAAGGAGGCCTGGGATGCAGAGGCTGCCATGGTGAGAGACATGCACACATTCACTAAAGCTGTGATCTTTATTGTACTTCCAAGCACTACTCATTTCCTCACCTTGTGATTGTTTTCTCTCGTCGTTTTAGAGAGCTTGTAAAGCTGATTGCAGCATTGCAACAAATCTCACTGTTCCTCTGACAAGAGTTGATTTTGATGTGTGGGAAGCAATAAATGTAAGTAGTTTTCCTGTAAAGCTCTCATACAAGTATAGAGACAAAGTCAAAGTGTATTTTAATGTCATTCCAACAATACTACAAGTAGTGTACAGAGAATAAGATTGCATTTCTCCAAGCTCAAATATGCAAGGTAAGTACAGGCACAAATAAGACAACAACATAAAGCTGGTACAAGCAGCTTACAATTGCTGGTACAATTGTAAATAGGGATCATGAAACTAATGAATACTTTTTTTATGAAACTTCAATATATTCACAACGTTGCCTAAAACAAAATAAATATAATGTGAATATTTAATATATTACCAGGCCCTAAAAAAGTGCCTAGTTTATTTGTATTTTAGCATCAATAAAGGGATTTAGGCATGTTTGGTTCCAGTATAAAACAATTAGTGAGGAAATAAGATTGTACATTGTTTTAATATATCAGAAAGTGCATTTTTATGAACGTACACATCTGTCACTTTAGATACAGGCACAAGCTCAAGAGGTCCAGTCAGGCCTGCAGGTGCTAAACAAGGCCATCAGCTCCTTACAGGCATATAATCAAACTGACATACTTCACTCCCACATAGATACCAGTGTTAGAAACATTGCCAGCATCAGAAAGGTGCTGAGAAGTCTCAGCATACCGGTGAGTGAACCTTTAAACATAAACATTCATAAAGCATATATGAAACAGCAGCATGAGTTGTGTTGTGCATTTTGGGAAATAATTTTCTTCAAGCATTCTTCAAGAACTACATTTAAGACACCAATTCAGTGTTGTTATTTTATAAGTATTATATTTAAATTCATTTATTTGACATGACTTTATCAAAAATCACTAGAAATTAGTAAGGTGTACATCAGTTTTTGTGTTCCTTTAGAAATAACCCATGAGTTTAGCATTGCTAACACAATTCTCTACCATCAAGCTACAAGGAAAGGAGAAATCCATATAATGTGTCATACTAATGAAGTGCAGTGTACTGTTCTACACTTACAACAAGTTTAGAAGTAGTGCATGTTCTTCACTATATGTTTGTGTCATTGTATGTGCATAGACTCATATATATTGGTTATAATATATATAGTATAATAATATATATGGTGACTAACATGTGATCATATAATCAAATATACATTTTTGTGATGTAATAATGAGCGAAATCAGAAGCATCAGGAGCTAACCCTCCTCTGTTTCTCAGGAATATGTGCCTTCAACTAGTGATAAAGAGGGCCAGGAGACACAGAAAGTGTCCTCAATGTCTGAGCTGTTTCATGTCCACATCAATTTCCTGCGTGGAAAAGTGCGGCTTCTGCTTGCCAATGCACCTGTCTGCCATCAAGGTGTGAGCTGATAAAAACTTAAGGGCAAGAGCCAATGTAGTTGGAGCTCCTCATATCAGAAGGCAAGATATGGACTATTACAGATAATAACTTTGGTGAAAGGATAGAGTCACAAAGGATATTTTGCCAAAGTTAGAAGAAATGACTGGGAGTTGTAGCACTTGTAGCACAGTTGTAACACCCCCTGTGGCATGATTAAGGCTGTCTGTTGTTGAGCATTTTCAAGCCCAGCTGCATTAACTGACAAGCAAAGAACTACCAGAAATCACTCCTCTTTCCCTCAAATGACTGAAGGCATTTGTCGCCTAGCACAACTGGGAAGATTTCTCTCTTCCCTAAGAAATTGTCATTTATATAGAGTATATATTTCTTAGAGCTGGAATCACTGCCTTTTTCAGATTCTTCTCTGAAATTATCAGGTGAAGACATCTGTTCCTCCATGTACTGCTGCCTCAAGCACCTCCAAACTTTGAACTGTTCATAGAGAACTATTTATCAATATTAATTATGCACTGTGGGCTTTACATTCATTTCAGTGTGTGAAAATGTGTTTTTCTTTAAAGAATGCTGCAGGGAGTGTTTAAAGGATCAAAGCACAAAGGTTATAATGGTAAATTGTTATGGGTCATTTGAGGTGAAAAGAAGTACTGGATCTCTGCTTCTGTTGGGAATTGGAAAATTTCATGAGAGCTGATGAGGCTCTCTATTAGTTATCAGTGCTCACGTCTGAATTACGTTGAGGAGCACGGTCCAGTGCAGATAACGTTGCTGCCAGGAAAAATATTGATTGGTGTGTGTGACGAACATCCTGCCTCACTTCCACTTGACTCACGACATGCTGCATATTTGCCTTTGGGAAATGATTGTAAGGTTGATTTTTTGTAATTTGTTTGTGTAACTTGTTTGTGTTTTTTGCAAAATACCCTGTTGTTTTGACTTCTGTCAGTCACTGCCTGCATGCAACAATGTATGTTTGCAGCTGTTTTTTCCTGTTATTTTGCTTGTAATTTGCAAGTTTGCTTGTAATTTGCATTTAACAGCAAATGACAAAGTATTATTTGTAAATGATAATCAAATTATGAAATCAAGAAGAGAGGAAGTTCGTCGTTTTGTCTTATGAAGCATCTCTTTTGAGAATGTTCCAATATACTGCTCACCATTGTATGAATACATGTGAATTTTTAAAGAATCTGATATGAAAACAAGAACCTTTGTAGAGAGAATGATAGGCATACATTATGCCAAAACTGTAAATGGATTAAAATAATATCCACATTTTTGTTATGTGTTGTAATGAATTTTGTTACAATGAATTTAGTTACAACTAAACATTTCTAATCACCACTTTGTGTTTCTATCACTTACCCAAACCATTAGTTGTCATTGAAATATCCACTTTCTCATTTTGGTAAGGAATGGTTATTGTATACGAATGAGCACCTTTAATAAATTTTTCACCCGTCATATCATCTTACTTCTTGAAAGAAAATCTGATCCATTCCAATCTCACTTGAAAAACGAAGGATGAAATTAAACACTACTTCTGGTAAAATCAAAGCTTAGACCTTAGAATTCAAATAACGACATGCCAATCTTTGCTTAGGTTCGTCAGTACAGCGCTAGATCACGCTGTGCTCAACTATTTATCAGGGTATTTCTAGAGAAATTACTTCCTACACAGAGCCAACCAAATCATGGTTCATGAGAGGTAATATTATACGCTTTAATTTTTCATTTTAGCAAAATACAATCTTCTAGAAATGTCATTGTGGCTCTAGATCATCGACCAGCTCTGTGGTGGAGGTATTGGCCACCAGCTGCAGTGCACCCTGGCTGCATGTCTGAAGCTGCGGGACAATGTTAATGACCAGTTGATAGCCAGTCCCAAACTGTGTATACAGATGTCTTCTATAAGTGCCCAGAAGCTTCTGACACCTCACCAGCTGGGCCTTAAAGTCTGTTTTCATATTGGTGTAGATGTTGCGTAGTTATGGGAGGTAGTTTGCTGGACAGGTGCTTGCGGAAGGTGTACTCCATCGGGTCCATACTAAGATACTGAGTTTTGACATGCTGAAAATACTGATGACAAGCTACTTCTTTTTCTGCTGTTTTGACTTCCAACAGATCAACTTGAGGTATTATAAAAATGTATGGTTTACATTCTGGAATTACAATTGTTGGGCTCATATTGACACTATTGCCTTTGTTTTTCACATATATTTTAATAATCCATTCAAAGCTTATTCTACATGTTTTTTTGTTCCCAGCACTTCTGCAAGACCATTTTTAGTTTGAATAGGTTGGTAGAATGTTCCTCTCCATGCCCCTAGTCCAGTAGTTGATCTTTAATTGTTTTCTGATTTCTAGTGGCATCTCTCCTAACAAGACTTGTAAAGCTGAAATAGGTGTCATCTTTACTGTCCACAACATTGTCCCATTGCTTGAGTTTTTGTTTTTATATTGTTTTATATTGTTCTAATATTGTTTATCTGATGGGGTTAAATGCCCTATCATTAGCAAAAAGAGATCTACCTCTGTAAGATCTAAGATGTCACATTGTACTGATTAAAAACATCACTGATCATTATAGATAAAATAACAGTTATATATCTCAATTTTATTTAATACTTTATTCTCTCTAATAGGAATTATATCCTCCTCCCAAACTCAGTTATACAAGTTTAAAGTTTTTCCAACAACCCCATCTTTAAGATGTTCCAGAATTATATGTCTCATCTGATCTTTTCCTGGAGATGACAGTATTATTTGAATTACAAATCTGTCTTTTAAATTCATCTGGGATAAATTGGAAGTTAATTATCTGGTCTTTCATTCCTCCACATCTTTCCAGCTCTTCTAAATGTTGTCTCTTTGTTATTTCTCTCTTCTTTTCTTCCTCACTCAAGTTCCTTGCCCCATATATCTGTACAAATGTTTTAACCAACATTTCTGTCTTTTCCGTATCCATTACTGCTTTCTCCTTATTGGATATTCTCACTCTTTCTTATTACCCCCATTCTCTTTATCATACTCCATATGTCTCCTATGAGTTGTTCTTCTAATTTTACAGCAAAACACCTTTTTTGCCTATCTTATAGTTCTCCTCACCACTGCTTGAATTTTCTTGTATAGTATTAAATAGGAATAAGTGTGTTATTATTCAAAAATTTTTACTGTATTTCTATTTATAGTCTTTGTCAGTTTTAATGGATTAAATTTGCTTACTCCAGACTGATCTCCAAACCTTATGCACTTAATACTTTCCTCAATTCTTTTATCAGATTCTTCAGAATCATTCCTTTTCTTCAGTTTTTTCCCTCAATTACTTCTTTTCAACTGTTCCTTAAAGATCATTGTCCACTTCTCTTCCTATATCCATACTACCTTCACTGCCCCCCCCCATTCCATTTAGGGATGGCCAACGTGAAACAGATGTTTCAATGCTGTGCCCATATCCCAAAGTTTAGATGTTTCAAAACACTGCTCTGGAGTGTGATTCAGACACTCATGTCATGTAACTGTGGCTAAATGAAGCTTTGGCATATTTTACAAGTGTTTCGACAGCTGGCATACCTGCCGAATCTGCAGATGATTGACAGTGTCAGGAACAAACCACACAATCTCGTTTCAACCTAACTCCTACAAAGTTTTAAAAGTGAAGTTAATGCACCTTCATCTTGTGGATTTTTGTTAGATGATTTTTTTCGAAGGTCATTATGGCTTTTAGGTTCCTTGTTAGAATCCCTGACTCCCATGCTAGACTAATGGTCGGTTTGAGCACTGCCCGGAGTGGGTATTAGGCCAGTTCCACTTTCACAATAGAGCACTTATTACTTTTAAATTAAAATCTTGATATGTAAATGTGAGACATTGTGGCTTGAATTCTTTTATTCATCTTCATTTTCCATGACCAAAATAGCTTATTCATAATAAGGAGCTTACAAGTTACAAAACCAACCTCATGTAGTTGTCAAATATTAAAGATTCAACACACAGATTCAACATAAAAAAACACAACAAAAAACAGAAATTTTAAAACAGCTCATACAACACCTTAGACAAGGACATCTAACCCAGGATTCGAATCCACACGTTTTTGTGTTGGAAACAAACATGTAGGTTATAGTGCGTCAAGGCTTGTATAAATTGTTGTTTCTGATCAACATGTGCTAGTGACCACTAGGTGTCACCGTAGAAACGCCTCCGAGCCATACGGCATATTTGCTTCAACTGTTACTTGAAAGATTTTCTTAGTATGTGGTAGATTTAAACGCTACCAAAACTAGTCTACCATTAAAGAAATCGTAACTGTCAATTTCAGTCGCATGAGAAACCAATCAGTCGCATGAGAAACCAAGAGTCAACCAATCAGTATGACAATGACATCAGTGGCCGGTCGTCAGAGTTTTATGACAGTCAATTACAATTGACGTTGCACAGCTACTTGGAACATTTAACCTTATTTTAATCTACTCAATCAAGTACAGCTTCACTGGGCATACAATAGCAATAATATTAATTTCTAAATATGTGATTGTAACTTAATTGTTTAAATCTAAAGCCAATGAAATAAATTATAAATAATTAATAAATCACTTTTTTACGTTCGTTCATTAAACGTGTTATATCATCATCATCATCAAGCATACACAGCAGACATAATAGTCATTACAATTCAAACCTTATTTTCATTGGTGAAACATGAAAGCCAAACAAAAAACGTAGATATTTCTTATTTACTTCAGAACACATACAATATCACACATTACGTAGTATTTATTAATAAACAGTAATATTACACATTTGCTGTGGTGATGCCGTAAATGAGTCCTACCTGTCGCAACATTGCCTACTTTGCCCTCTCTTATAAAATAGCATCTTAATCATAGTAAAAATTTCGAAGTTAAAGTTACTTTCTTGCCTGCTGAATATTTTGCCATCCTACGAACCGGGTGAGACGTTTACGTTTCAAAATTACCCTGCAAGTTTTCTTTTGCCTCGATTGTTTTCTTTATGCATCACTGATCTTTCGTCCATTTTCGCGCCTGGAGCCACCTGTTTAACCACACTGCCTCAAACTTAATTCTTCTTTTTCTTTTTCTTCATGGTTTTGAACGGTGGCTGGCAACCTGCGAAGTAGGTATATTACTGCCACCTTCAGCTCCAGAGTATGGAACTGAGTTTAAATTCCCTTTCTCGAGGGTAATTAGAGAAGCAAAATCACTATTACTTTCTTAAATACTTATAAGTGGTGCTTGCTAGACAAAGCATCACTATAACTCTCCTCCATACTTCGTCTAGAGCAGCAACCGCCCCATAGACTTCCATTGAAAAAATCCCATAGAGGTAACACTGGGCAGATCTTTGTGATGTCATAGCTCCGCAGCAGAATGTCATAAAGACTTGAAGTTGGGCTCATATTGCTCAGCTTAGTAAGCAGCAACAAATGGTGATGTTTCAACTTCATACCCTAGCAACTTTATAATAAAATGAATACGCCCTGGCAACTTCCTGACCACACCCTAGCACCCATTTAGATCATCCTAGCAACCTCCCAACATCATGAATAAGCCATATTTTAGTATATCTATAATGCTAAATCATGCTAGAATCATGCTAATATCATGTTACTTAATGCTAGCATAATGCTAACATCATGCTAACCTGCATCAAGTCAGGTTAGCATCATGTTATTTCATGCTAAAACATGCTAATATTATGCTATATCATACTAGAATCATGCTAAATGCTACTTGGCATAAACTATCACGAAAATTCTTATTAATTTGTAAGTTCTACTGGTTCACCGTTTTAGTTTTAATGCAGTTTTAATTTAGATTATGTCAGACACATGGAGTCACAGCCAGGCACCCAGAAAGCAGCTGGACTCCATGCAAGAGAGACTACAGATAGAAGAATCCACTTAACTGGGCATTGGTATGCTGGCATGCTAAAGATTTACAATCTGTGAAATCCTTAAAACTATAAACTGTGTTTTAGGTAGTAACTAGTTTGGAAACTAATGGGAAAAAATCTATTGCAAACTATGTAAATGTGTGCTTTATGACACCATAAGAGGTTTCTGTCAAAAATCATCATTAAATCATCATCATCATTTTGCTGAAACTAAAATGAAAAAAATGTTATGAATTTGAATGTATGCATATGAGTAAAGGAAGTTTCTACCATTTCTACCATAATACTGTAACTCAGTAAACAATAAATCTTTAACATTTTACAGCAATATATTTTTTTCTGTTTCTAACAGAAATTGGAAAAGTTGATGGATTATCTGAGTGATAGCCCTGGAGTCCATCACAGGCGGATGTTGAGCATTCTCCAAAACCAAAACTAGACAGGAGACTCTTTCTCCTACACCCTTGTCACCCATTCATCAAAAAAGAGCTCCAGGCTCCTCACCTGTGCTTCAAGCCCTGTTTTCACCTCCCAATAAATCCTCTTCCTCCCTGGTTTCTGACTCAGACTCACAGCTTACTAGCTCATCTGGAGGGGCGTGGAGGGAAAACAGAGGGAAAAGCGCAGAACAATAAGGAGCAAACGTCTCACCTGGACATGGAAATTGAGTCTTCCAACTCAGCAGTTTACTAAACAGCAAAGTAACAAATGTACAATTAAGGAGCTAGTCAGCAGACCCTTTCCCACATTTCTGTGTATTTGTGTTTATATGTATGTGGGGCCTTGTATGTCAGGTGAGCCAAGAGCACTCCATTGTGGGAGACAACAATGTGGGCAAGTTGTTTCCTTCACAGGTATCACGCGTCAACCTGCTCCAAAGCATTCTTGAATTTTTTTGTTTCATGTTTAACTCAGGACTTAAAACATCCTTAAAATCATGTTCATTATAATTTCAGCAGTAAAAGATTCAAGATTGACATTTTATTTTAAGACATATTGTAGATTATAGATATGACCTCTGAATTTTCTCCTTCTCATTGGATTTGCTGAGAAATCTGTTGTCTTCCCAATCCTGGGGAAGTTTGTGGTGGTGATGGCCAACACACTGGGGGACAACAACATGGAGTTTCCGTATGGAACACTCACAGATGATGAGATGAGGAAACTCAACATTTCTGTTTTTGCAGTATGATGATTTCCTCTTCCTTTGGGTGACAGGAACGTAAGCACTCTTCGGGATTGCTGCACACAAAGCTTCTCTTCAGACACTCTAATCTTAAATGTAGTCATAGAGCTTATTGGCATCAGACTTGTATTTCATAGCTAAATGTAAACTTTATTGCATCATTAAATTGTTATTATTGAGTTACAATTCAACGGTCATATACCACATAGTATAGTCATATAGTTGTTTTTAATTTGAGCAGAGTTTCATCTAAAACAGCTCTCAATACTCTCAAGCTCTACACATTTAACTTGACCTGTGTCTGAATTAATTTTATGCATAATACCTCTGTTATCATATACACATTATAGTAATTGTTTTGAATATATTAAAAAGAGATGATGTATGTTAGCAGATGTATGTGGCAGAGGTCAGTCATAATCAGTTCTCACAGAAAAAGCAGTGAGCTACTGAGTTGTATGTATTGCTTGTGTTTGATTACTTCAGTAATTTATTGGCTTCATTTTAAATGTATACATTAAGGTTAATAAACTACATGAACAGTAATCTGTTCAATAATCAGGCACACAAAAGATTAATTTATTTTGGAAGTTCACATAATGTACAGATGTGCAGGCCAATTGGTGAGTCAAACATTTAAGAGTTCAATTTAGGTTTTCAATTCACTTGAAAAAAACAAACAAATAAAAAAAACAATTTACTCTCTTATTACTCTATTCCACTATTACCCCCGTCCGACACCCCTAGCTATTGGTCAGAACTGTAACAGGCTTTTGTACTATGCTTTATAAATAAAGACACAAATAAAGAATACTTTGTTTGTTTTGTTGTTATTGTTTTTACATCAGTTTAATTTACAGCCTTTTGAATTTTGTTATTGTAATTTACTTTTTTTTTTAAAAAGTTGAATTTACTTACCTCATACAAAACATACAAAAATACATTCCAAGGAAATCTTTCATAAAATTATTCATTGACTGTTCAGAGGTGCAGGTGTCTTGTGAGTTCTTTATGTTCTGGGTTGGGATGCAAAAAATAAGATTTAACATAAATACATCAAATGTTACCAATTACAAGACGGAAGAATGAAGGGCTAGGTGCACTAACGTTTGCAGTAACAGAAACAATAAAGGTTTCCCTATTGGTAAACCTGTGTCTTTCCAGCGCTGGCAGGTAGCAACTGAAGTGCCCTTGAGCAAGGCACCTAACCCCCAATTGCTCCCTGGGCGCAGTAGTGTGCTGCCCACTGCTCCGTGTGTGTGTGTGCTCACGGCTTGCAGTGTGTGTTCACTCCTCACCAGTGATGGCTTAAATGCAGAGGTCACATTTCGGGTATGGGTTACCATATCTGTCAAATATGTCACTTTCACTTTAGATGGTCATATCCATCATAGCCTATAATTTGGGTAGTTCTCCCTCCGGTAGTCCCCTGCTTATATGTGTAATTTGATGTGTTACTTCCCTGAAGTCCATCTATTTCCACATATAACCTCCCCTTAGGTAGGTTGTGGTCTCTGCAGTGTCTTCTCTTGAGGAGAAGTTCACTATTCCAATGCATTCGACAAGCAGATATTCTGCTATGATTTTGTAGAAGCTTTATAATTGCATCCCTTTGGTATGGTTGCAGGTTATGAAGTGCATTGAAGGTTATGGGTTGCGTAACGACGTGCTCAGGCACGCCATGCTTGCCGGCAGCTGTGCTACCTGTTGGTGATCATGTAAAAAAGCGTTTTTTATCATTTCCCCTTTCACCAATTTACACTCAGCTGTACCATTATGTTAAAAGACTCTAAACACTAATCTTGGCATCATTACAATGTTTCCATGAAAGCCTGTGAGCATGCTCAGGACAGGTGACAATTACAGAATGAACTAGAAAAATATCTTTCATGCTGCTTGTTCCATCGTCTTAATGCCTCATCCTCCTGTTCCATATAAAAGCTCTCAGTTAAGGAATGTGAACTAAATTGGGACTAAAAGACATAAGTTCACTTTCAAGGATTCTTAAGAGATCACATGAGGGCAGCGTTAGTATGTGCCATCCACTGCATTGATGTTGCAGTTCAGCTGTTGTCGGAGAGATTTGGGAAAAATAGGTCTGTGGGTAGTTCAAACTGCTGCTGTTGCTGCCCCCTTCACTGCCCCAGGAAGCCAGGGATGACAGCCAAGATTTCATGTCTTCACTTGGTACTGTTGGAAAAATAGAACAAACATGTTTTTAACTTAGAAAACAATAAAAAATCATCTTACTTTATAAAAATACATTTATAAAAATCTAAAAATAATACATTAGTGGTCTAATAAATAACAGACCATGAGCTTTTTAATATTCAGACTTTAGAGTAAGTGTGTAAAAATGAATGTCTAGAAAAATGTGCACATGTGCTGTGACTGCTCATAATTTCAGTATCACAATGCAGTACACTACTGTTAATTTTCATGTCAAGTAACCTTAGAGCTGGGCTACAAAGGCTGGGCAAAGGCTGGCATATGGGTGGCACATACCATGAACGTTTAAATACTCCTCCTAGGGATTTAATGTGATTGGCACCAAACTTGGTGAACATTATAGCAAGTCACTGAAGATTCAAAAAAAGGGATTTTTGATACCTCAAACAGTGTTGCCATGGCGAGGCAGTAAAAGTTTTGGAAACAGGTCTGTAATATCTACAGCATGGTTTAAGTGATTGGCGTCAAACGTGACAAATATGTGTATAGTGGTAGGCTGATGACATTGATATGACTATTTGTTATATCTTAAATATTGTTGCCATGGTAATGCATCAAACTTTAAAACCACATTCAGGTGCTTAACATGCTTGAAATGGCATGAAATTTGGTACACACATCATAGTGGTCAGTGGTTAGACATGAGCAAACAATAGTGATGGGATTAGTTTTGCTTATAGTCACCAGACTTGGTAAATGTATTGTTTTCATCAAGACAGACAACATTTAAAATTGCATTCATTAGCTCTGCCCAACAGGAAGTCAGCCATTTTGAATTGTATGCAGATTTATTTGTCAATTTCAGGCTCTGAATTTTTAAATTATCTAATTATGGTATAAATAATTTATGGGATTGTCACAAAATGTGGCAAATATTATGTCAAGACAATGAAGATACTAAATTGCGAAGGGATTTTTTTATATCTCGAATGGTGTTGCCATGATGAGACAATAAATGGCAAAAAATAGATGCAGGAAGTGGTATATGTCTTCTGCATGCTTCCAATGATTTAATTGAACGTTGAGCTGCATGTTTAGTCCTAGGAACTGATGACATAAATGACTATTGTGAGTCACAGTCATGATAAATTTTTTAAAAATGTTTTCACAATCTGTTTCCTCCCATCCACTCCCTATTAGTTATGTGGTGAACACTTATAAATCAAAGAAATGTATCATGCTTTTTGTTTGTGTCTTAGCTTGCATTCGTATATGGCTGAAAACAAACACATCTGAACGCAGAATAATAACTAATGTTGAATTAAAGAATTTTGTAAGTGTTGAAATAGCTCTTTTAATAACTGCATGCACACATTTAAGTGCTTATTCAACTTTAGCATTAGCTCCCTGCAGCTCAACAGGCAGAACATGGTGCTAACAATATGGGTTAATTTCCCAGGGAACACTTGCTGGAATGCTTTGTAAGTAAAAAAGCATCTGCAAAATGAGCACATGTAATAGGAAAACGTTTTAATATATTATAGACGTATAATTTCAATGTTTACAGACACTAGATAATAATCATGATTTGTGTTGTAGGTTGTATTGAAATGAATTCTAAATTGCTTTCTGTAAAACCTCAGTTGCTTATTATTAAGCAGAACACATATGAAGAACACAGTTCATAGGAGATAAAGGCAAATTTTTCATTCAAGTTTCCCTTGATACTAGTAAATGCACACAAACACACAAATGTACTGTGCAAAAGTCACAATGCCTTGAATTAGGTTCTATCTTTAGTCAATTTAGTCAATTTTTGACTAATTGTAATCCCTGCATAGTCTCAATGCCAAATAAAAAGTGGTTGAGATAGGCACAAGAAAAGAGAAGAAGCAAAAAACAAGAAACAAATGGCTTTTTCTGTAAGCCATTTCACTTTCCTATTCCATTCAGTTGATCAAAGTGCAGGAATGCAGAGGATGGTTACTACAATTCTGAAAAGTAGGCTTTTAAACTTCAGCAATCCAGTCTTGTCTTGAAACTCATTTGAAGGCATTCATCCAACTCCTGACCTGCCCCTGCTTTAGGCCTAAAGGTTGATTGACATCTTAACACAGTGTTATTTGAATATTGCTTTTTAACATACAGTATATGTTTTACTTGGGTCCACTGGTAAACTGTAATAATTTAACTAAGCATGTTTTATGTCCCTCTGTCTCCGCAGAAGAGTACGGTGGTCCTAGCTGGCACAGAGGAGGACAAGGTGTAGGTGTGCTGGAGGGTGAGATGCTGATGTGGTGGTGGTGACTGTTGGCTTTGAAAATTGAAAGATGTGTGTCTATTTTGAAAGGTCTGGACTGTTTACTGACTGCACAGAAGAATAGTCAGAGTAAGGGCTAATCACTAGATGTGTGTGATGTTTAATTAGGTCTTTTTTCAGAGACTGATTGTTATCTAAAAAATAACTGGCCCTGTGTGGCGGAAACCAATTGATAGTTAAGTGTGCTTGGAATAGCATGGGCGTTAATATTAAATGAAGAGTGAGAGGCCTTCAAGGGTGTGTGTATACTACTGTTACTTTAGTTCCTTTAGCACAATTGTATCTTATATAAGGATGAATCTCATGATGTGCACATCCAGGTCAAAAATAAATAAATTAATAACTGAGTGTGTGTGTGTGTGTGTGTGTGTGTGCGCGCCTCAATGTTTTGCATTTGAGTTCAATGATTGTAATTCTCATTATTATTATTATATATTGTTATTACTGTGAAGCAGAATGGATATCATCCATCAAAAGGAAAGTGTGAGTCCAGAGGGCTCCAGAACAATAGGCTGGAGTCAAACTGAATAAACCTTGCATACATGTCAGAGTGATTCATGATGTAGGTGACAAACACTGATTTAACAAACACTAGAACACCACTAATGGGAAACATGAACACAAACTTACTCTATGCCAAAGCTGAATAAGATGCTAACTCTGTGCCGTCTGACTATTCTGCGAATTTAAAAAGTGTTGGAACCAAAACTAATGGAATCAATGTGAACTTGCATTTAGGAAACTAAACAAATACATTTGTTCATAGATTTGCATGTTACTATGAATTATTATGGTGTGTTAATGAGTTATTGATAAGTTTCTTTTAAAAAAAGTACCTGACACATTATTTTTCAGCTAATTTAAAAATTGTCAATCAATATGTGCTTCTGGTTGGGTAAGGGGTATGTGCAGCGCATGGGGTTTCATTATGTTACAGATCATTACAGTTAGTGTTGATTAAGACATCACAGAAATTCCCATACACAGATGTTGCAGATCTAATATTTAATGACAAAAGTGCAATCAAGCAAAAAAATCTGTAAGTCCAAATCCTCATTGCCTTCATGCATCCTCTGATAGGTCAGTAACACATTCATTACCTAGTCCTCCAAAAAACTCCCCAGTGTGATGTTCAGCAGTTCTCTTCTCCACCGCTTGTTATTTTTGTCCAATTATAACGAGCTTTTGCTCAATTTATAAAAATGCTTCATGCTTAATTTAGGTTTTGTGAATGTGTTAAAAAATTTAATAAAGCCCCTTTACTTTTCCTCTAATCCTCACTTCGCTAACCATACAAGACACCAAAAGATGTAAGTTCAGTGCATTAGTTGAGTCTCTCTGTTTTGAGCAGACTGAGAGCTGAATGTGTCCTGCCTGGCAGTTATAGTAGTGCCTCCATGCCTCTCTTGTGCTCCCTCTTTGGCTTTTAATACATTGAAGACCTCAATGGTATATAGTGGTAACTTTCACGTGATGGTACTTTGATAAGCTTCCACTCTCAACTGTGTGCGAATTGAAGCAGAGCTTTTAAATGGGTGTGGTAAAAGGTTAATGTGGTTGCAAATTAAAAAAGATCTTACTGTTAATTTGATGAACAGTTAGTTTCTTTGAGCAGTTTCCTTTGTAACTCTGTTCTAGGCCAAAAGGTCGAGGAATGTAAAAGGACGGTGTGGATTATCCTGATAAAAAATTTGTTAAAATAGAGAGAGAATAAGAAAATTGTGTTGTGGAGTCTCTGTTGTACAAATTATAGACAAGCAATTAATGTCTAAGATGTTTCTACATTTGTTATTTGTATTTGTTATGGTATTTATTTTATTGTCTCTCTGCGTTGGTCCTCCCTATACACAAAGTTGTGCAGGGCCCCCTTGCTCTCAAAGCTGATTTAAGTAGCATATCACTATTTAACATAATGTTTACTATAGGTATGTCAAACATTTTGGGTTACTTGACTGAAATGTTTCTTGTGATCTTAAAAATCTTATGATATGAAGGCATATGCGTAAATGTTTGAAATTATAGTTAAAAATATAATTGTGCTGACATGTTAATTTTTGTCATTACAAAACCAAATTTACTGTTACTGTGAGCTGATCTGAAAACTATATAAAAACTATTAAAAAACTTTAAGTCTTCATGATTTTAAGAATCGTGTCAGCTGAGAATAGCAGGAAGGAGTTTTGACAGGGATGAACTGCATGCAAATACAGGGTGTGCAGATAGATGTTAAAGATAATTGCATTCCTTATAAGGGTCATGATCAGGTAATAATATCAACTGACAGTGATACCACCATGCAGAGATGGTAAAATTGTATTTGTAGGAAAAAACTTGTAATTTGTATTTTTTTAATATTACAAATTCTGAGGTTAAATCTATAAAAGATGGATATATTTTTCAAATGCTTAGAAGAAATCCTATTAAATATATATATCAAATTAATCCACAGAAACAGCAACGATCAAAGTCTATCAAAAGCATTTAATATTAGAGTATTCTTATCAGTCACATGAATTCACAAAGTTCTTGACATGTCTGGCTCAGTTTGCTTCATGTATTAATTCCAAAACAGTGCAGATTTTAAATAACCACAAAAATTAAACAGATAAAGGAAAGTGTATATTGCAACAGGTAAAATCTCTTTAAAACAAATCAAGAGTAGTTCAATAACTCAGCACCATCTGTATCATAATTAAAACCAACATTCTCCTGATAATACAAGAATTATTTCAAGCTACAGGCTCTAAAGCTTGATAAGAATTACAGTATATAAATCAAAGACAAAGCATTCAAATTCCCTTTCACACTATTACTCATTCCAGTAAAATGACACAGAATTTAGTTAAACTTGATTTACTCCATAAATGCCTCAGTTTTACAGCCCACTGCAGCCAACAAATGTATACTGCATATGTTGAAAGATTACGCCTACTGTAGTAAGCATAGCAAGCATATCCTCAACTGAACAGTATTTATAACAGGGCAGAAGCACCACTAAATGTCAGATAGGTATCAAAACTCTATTAATTATTAATTCCTGTATTCCAGTATTAATTCCTGAACCACCTGAATTTATGATAGCACGGGCTGCTAATCTAGGCTCAGGATTATTGACGTCAAAGTCACTTGATAAACAATTAGGAGAGAACAGCTCTAATTTCAGAACTCTTAAGAACATGGGTTTGAACTTTTTGTCCAAAGTAAGACTTGCAATAATAAAATAAACAGGTGTTAAAAATGTATCAGCAATCACATTTTTTACTTGTAAGTGGTGAAGATTTATGATTATTCAAATTCTACCTGTCTGTGCTCTACATTCATTATGGACATATGGACAAGTCAATTATGAGAGACTTATTTATATAGAAAGGAAAGGGAAAGGGAAAAAGCACCAAGACTTAATCAGCATCAGCGCCCTCTAACTCACTTTGAAAAAATGACAGAAATTAGAATAACAATTGAAACCCTTAATACCTCTCTGATGTACCATAATGAGGCAGGGGAGAACATTTTATAACAATAAATAGACAAAAAATTACAATAAAAAAACAGATCGTATAGAGGTGAGAAACAATTTACTGATGAAACTAAATCATACTCAAAAAACACAGGAAAAATTTGTGATTTTAAAAATTCAGTCCTAAACTGTTTATGCAGATTTAAAAAGAAAACGACAAACATAATATTTAAAACTGAAGACGTTTTTAAAAATCCTATAAAAACCATTAAAAAATGTTTTAAAGCATTCTGAACAACTGTATTTTTTTAATTCTTAATGCATTTATTGCATTAGTGCTTTAATGTATTATTATTTTTTATCTGTTTACTCAATACAAGCCACAAGGCCAAGGTGGTATATATGTATGTTGTTCTAGTCTTAAAAATAAATTACTGGAGGAAAAGCGCCCCACAGAAAGTACAGTAAGTATTCACACATTTCAGTATTCAAGACAGTACAAAAGAAAAACATGAAAGAAAAATGAAAACAAAAAACAAAACTGACATGCCATAGATGATATGATTACATCAAATCCACTGCTGTGAGCACCAAACTGTGTTCCATTTGAAGTCCCTCAGAGCCATTCAGAGGTAGGTACACAAGACCTTCTTATTGGCTGATTTCTGATTCTGTAAACAATGCTAGGTAAACTGCTGTAAAATTGCTGTTCAACAAATATTAGCAGTAGTAGTCAATTTACTTCTGACAAAAATATAAAAGTTACAAAAAACATCTTTTCCTGCAAGCAGGAGTTTTGGTTATGGCTGTTTGAGGGAAGGGGGTGGGTTGTCCTCATTGAGAGCTGGGAGTGGTGGCCTGAGAATGCACACAATATTAGAGTTAGTGACTATTTTTGATGTTGAAACAGTGTTCATGAAATATTGTGTGGATGCCCTTACCAGGCTAAAAGAGTCATACACGTTCATCAGCTCTTCAATACGGTATTGCTCCAGCACTATTACATTAAAGAGGTTAGGGCTGCGCTGTCGTGCACAATCCTCACAGTGCACCATGTATGTCTTCCGATTACCATTCTCACTGGTTACAAACAGCAGGTTAAAAACCTCTACCTGTATAACAAAAATCCACAAGCTGTGAGTATATACACATGCCCAATGAAATTCAGTCCTTGGTGTCCTTTGTCAATATGCATTTAATGGCCTAGATAGCCCCTGTTGGTAGATACTGTTACTACATCGCCCACAACTAGTAGCAGCTGCATCAGTTTCACTAACCAACTATAGTATGTGTACTATATAGTATTTGTAACTGCACACAAATAATAATCTAATTTGCAAGCCATGTATTTTTGGAGGCGATAGATTTCTATATAATAGCTTACAATAGCTATACATACAGCTAAAATGTACATTCTGTTAATATCATTTTTATTAGAATGGTCCATTTACAATCTTTTACATCATTTACAAGACATTCCACTAATTTTTATTTTCAGTTTATAATGTTAATGTACATTTTATGGTATTATTGTAAATTCTTTATGTATTTTATGCATGTTTATATATAATTTGTTTTTCATGTTAATTGACTAAACATCTCAGTCTCTGTATATAAGTATATACCATTTTAGTAGGCTTTCTGGGTACATTATCTTCTCATAAACAGTTGAGGTAGGTATGAGCTCATCCATAAGTTTAGTCATCTTTCTAATTAGCATTACTAATATACATCTTATGTGAAAAATAAAATTTGCAATAATACCATGTAATCTATACATTTCATAATTTCCCAGCTTTTCTGTGTTTTCTTTTTGATATGTAAAGCTGCTTTGCAACACTGTGAAAAGAGTATAAATAAATTTGAATTGAAATAGACCTTGGTGGTGCTGGTACCTGGATGAAACATACTGCACCTAAGCAGTACACCTAATGGATGCTGCCAAATTTCAGGTAATTAAAAACTGCAAAACTAAAAAGCTAGTGAAACTTAAGTCAGGCAATGCAGGGTGGTTTATGGGTGTTGGACAGCTTTAGTTTTGTCGGTATGATCCACTTCGTTGGCTCTAGTCAGACATGTCAGCTTTTGCAGCCCATTCTGTATGTCGAATTGGTGGCAAAGCCAACTCCAATTGGCTGTTCAGCTTAGCAAAAAAGTGCATGATAAAAAAATAGGGAACTGGCGAAAACAAACCAACAACGGAGTAAAGACAGAACATACCGGCCCTTGTCATTCTTGTCATATGGCTGATAATGCCAGTGGCATTTGCAACTTGGCAGACATGACTGAAAAAGCTACTGCTGGTGTAGGAGTGTTATGTTCCCTCGTGCAAACACTAGTTGGCCATTGGCTGTAGCCTCTCCGGGGTTTTCAAGTGCAGCTTTTATTTTTGCCCAGTGCAGGTGATGTAAGATGACATCACCGTCGGCTTTCCAGAGTGCTAGCTCTTTGGCCTTGGTTTGGTGTGTTCAATTTTATTTATATAGAGCTTTTTACAACATTACATTGCTTCAAAGCAGCTTTACATATAATAAAAAGAGTTATAATTAAGAACAGAACAAATGTCAAACATGTTCAACAAAAAATACATGGTATTATTGCAAATAATTTGTGAGATATTAATATATTAGTATATTAATAAGACTAATTAGGCATACTAGGTTTATAGTAGGTTAAAAAAAGGGGTGACTGAACTGATAAAACTACAAAATCATTAAGCAAGATATGCCGTTCCAGCTAACATAGAGATGGCATTTAAAAAGATAACATTTTATGGGACAGGGGCATAAGGGATTTGTAATAGTACCATGAAATACACACAACACAAAGTAAAATGCATACATTAAACACCCCATACACCCTCATGTTGACTCCTCATCTATAGACAACATTAGGCTGCCTTACTTGTACAAAAAGTTTAATTTTATAATTTCAGAAGTTCTGATAAATAAAGTCATTTACTCACATCACACTCATTACAGTAGTAGGCCGGCTCATCCTTCACTCTACTCTGGTAGGAGATCTTCTTCCCTACTGCCACCAACTGGTCCCTCAGGATCTGAATGTGCTTAATAGACTGGAGGAGACAATGTCTGAAAAGGAGGAACCAAACCCATGTTAATGGAATAGTTCAAATATTCCTTTAAATGTGTTTCCGACAAAGATAACTGTGATGTATCTTTGTAAGTTCTTTCATAACAATATATGAGCTGTAAACTCACTTCATCATCTTGTAAGTATCAGGGTCTGTGACTTTGACGGTTTGCGCCACATTCCAGGACACATGAATCATGGGAACAATGGATTTAACTTTCTTCACTTCATTCCACTCAAATCTCTCTAAAGCCAGCTGGTACTGATATGCTACAAATGGAAATTGAGTGGAAGTTACACATCTAACTATTCATTGAACCAACATGTGTAACAGAATTTAGCTGAAAGCATCTGGACTTTGTTTCACCATTCTAATCAGAAGACGCTACATCTGTATGTAGCAAAGCATAGCCTACTCTAATTGTAAAATAAAAAGATTTTCAGACAAATTTATCTGGCTACCACCACTTTTTGAATTATATAAAGGACAGAAATAATTATTAAAGTTCCTCACAGTTTAGAGGCCCCACATTCCAAGCAATGTTGTTGCACCAGCCTACAGCCTGAACCCAGTGTATAGTGCCGGCATTGATCCATACCAGGTCTCCTGGCCTCTGGATGAACCGGTACACTGGGATATTAGCGTGGTACAGGTCATCCAGAACCGGCCACCATGATCCAGTCAGGTAGTCCACTCCATACCTAAGTGAAAAATTCATTTTTATACATTCAAAAACTGTGGTTCATGATGAATATAATCTGGGCGTTAGGCTCATTTGATGTTATTGACTCAGTTTCTTACTTTTCACAAAAATCATTGATGGCCCCCCAGTAGTTGTCATGTACAGCAAACCACTCACAGTCTCCAGGACCAATATTGATGTTCACAGAACAGAAGTTATTGTTCTCCTGGTGTCCTGATGACAAAAGCATATACATGAACTTTAGTATCCATAAAGAACTAGAAAGTAAACACTGCAATGCAGTGCCAAAGCAGAACACTCTAGATTTACTATATGGTGATGCCCATACACATATCAGGAAATTATCAGTGTCTTTTCTTCTGGCACAAACACAAACCTGGTGTGCGGCAGCCAGGGACCTTCATGTAGAGCTGCACTGAATTCATTCCCATAATAGTGTGGCCAACATGACTCAGCATATTCCCACTGGAGGACACACGCATGAAAGCTGGTAACTTCTGCAGTTCCTGCAGCTGGGACTTCCATCTAAAAGCACAGACAGAACACCATTTAGTGAACACTGATTTGTGTATATGGTTGTACATTACATGGTATGTGATTTCAGTTGTTTATCATACAAGTAAGTAACATGCTGTCATGAGCTTTTACTTACGGTGAAGTTTTACTATCATTAAAAAAATAACACAGGGAAAGGCAGTTTCACACATTTATGCAAATTATTTCCCTAAATACACAATGATTTTTACCTTTTGGGGTCAGACAGGTCAATGTTGGTGCCAAATTTAATTATCTTTCCCACAGATTTTTGCTCTGTAATACTGTAGAGAAAAGCAATATTAAGTGCAAAATTGCATATGTATACATTTGTAACATATCTTCATTACACACATGGTGACAACTGGCGACATGATAAAAGATAACGGATGAATCACCTTGTGCTGGAAGCTGATGTGTTACTAACTGTCTCAGAGTAAGCGCCTGATTTAACATCATCATTATTGCCCTTCTCTTCCTGCAAAGTCAAACAATGTGGTGGTAAGATGAGCAAAAAACTTTTTGTGAATCTAAAGAATATTGTCATATTGTTGAGTTCTAATTTTTGTGTTATATGTGTGTTTTGATACCTGTAAACTCTCTTGGAAGCTAGAGGCCTGATACTGAGCATACTTTGCTATTGTTGTATGTGACCTGCTGCTCTCACAGGGCCAGGTCTGGCCAGTGCCACTAGGATCCCAGTTCTCATCTGCTGGCTGTTGGACCTGAGTCCGCACTTCCACTGCATGCTCTGCATTTGCTTCCACCAAAGACTTAGTGGAAAACAGGCCCAGATCTGTAAAGAGGAAGATAATAATGCTTATTTTACACAAAAGCACTGTATGGACAATTCCTCCACAAATTCTCTTACATCCTTCCATAGTTTTACCAACTATTTCCCCTTGTAATGTCTGTCTGTCTGTCTGTCTTTGCATGCACACATTAACTCACTTAGTCTGAGGGAGCCTGCTATTCCCCTGATGACAGTGATAGGGTTCTTAGAATCTGTACAGAACTGCAGCAGCACTGAAGAGAATGCATCTCTCTTACTCTCCAACTGTAGAAAACACCAACATGACATCATTATAACACTTTAAATACACAACTGAACATACACCTTAATATTACTGAATAAAGGCAGAGTGTCATACTGCATGATATACAAAAAAAAAAGACCACAAGAAGCAGAAGGGATTGACAATGCTAGTGCAGTGAGCTTGTTTTCTGGTCAAAATGTGCTTACATAGATGCTTGGTGTCGGGGGATTCAGTTTCTCTACAGGTATGGGTTGCTCTGTAGTCAGAATTGGCTTGACAGAGAAGGCAGGTAGGAGATAAGATTCCTTAAACTTCCTATTTAGTCTAGCTCCCCTGAAACAAAAATACATTGCATATTAATTACCACCATTTATTGTCCACATAAAGATAGCCAGTCTACAGATTTTTTAGCCAAGAAATACAGTGCAGCAAGTATCACTTACTTGCATGCTCTGATGATTTCAGTAGCTGTGTTCTTTATGGTGATTTTCTCAAGAGGAATCCTCCTGTCCTCTACCTCTGACGCAATAAAGGTCTCCCTGTCACCACTCTCCACCTTTATAAGGCGTCTCTTCAGTTCTTTTGGTGGCCCATCTGTCAAGGCTTTTAGTTTTTGCAAGTCGTCAGAACATAATGCTGATGAAACTGATGGGAGATCAGAGGAATGCCCAGAATTGTTTCTCTTGTCCTTACTCTGTGCCCACTCTTTCACTTCACTTTGGGACCAACTACATTCCTTTTTCCATCTCTTCTTGTCTCCATCACCCTCATGTTCCTTATCCCTAAACTCTTTACTCTGAAGGTCCAGGTTACCCAGCACCTGCCTGCTCTTCTTTTCCTTGAGTGACTTTCCATCCTTTTGCCTTTGACTAGAGGTGGAAGATGAGAAGGGAGAAAAAAAATCTTGCTTTTCTCTGTGCTTTTTCTTCTTCTCTTTCCTGTCCTCATGTGTCTTGCTACTACTGCTATATTTCTGTTTCCTCTCTTGTTCTCGCTCTCTGTCTTTGTGTTGGTCCTCTTCTTGATCAGGTTTGCACGTCTCCTGCAAATCTGCCTTTGGGTGGTCCTTAGAAGAGAGTATGTGTTTGTTCACCTCATAGCTATGGCCAAGTTCAGCTAGTGAAAATTCTGAGATGGTGGTTAGCTTTGGTTGCCTTTCTACTAACTCAACTAACTCCTTTAGACTTCCAAAATCCTTCTCTCCTATGGATTCATCTATCATGTATTCCTTATCATCATTGCTCAGAAGATATGACTGGCTTTTCTTTCTCTCTGATGGCCAATTTGTAGGTGAGATGGGGCAGGGCTGACCTGAATTGCTACTGGCAGGGTTTTGAATATGACTGCTAAAGCATGGGGTGTTGGTTAAACCTGATTTAGGGGAGGTACTTTGTTGTTGCCGGCAAACATCAGGCCCCAGAGAGAGAGAAGATGAGTACTTCACTCCCACAAAAGCAGAGGGAGGAGGGCAACCAAAGGGACCACCACGGTAGGTGTATTTTTGTCTCTCAATTACAGATGCAAGGTTTTCAAACATGTTGTTCTCACCTGTTTGATGGAGGTGTGGCCACTGAGGTGGTGGTGAGCAGGATGGACTTTCATCTTCTTTATCTGCTTCTTCTTCATCATCTTCATCATCTTCACACTCACTTTTGTCTACCTCTGGAAGGCCATACAGCTTAGCCAAGTCACTGTGGCGATAGTTTGTTCCTGTTGTGGCCAGAATATTTTCTTTGGACTGCCTACTAATGGCATTAGTAGGCTTAGGAATCACCATTAGAAACTCTTCTTCCTTGAATGAAGAAGTACGGCTGAAAGGAGATGCCAGTGAACCTTGACGACTTAATACAGGTGGGTTTGCATGGCTGTCCTGCTGATAATCTACAGTAGGAGATTGCTTTAGAGCATGCATGAGGTTTGGTGCACATAAGTAACTCTTCAATGAAGCCACGTTCATAGAAAATGGAGATTCTGGTACTGCAGGTTCTCCACTCTGACCAGAATACAACTCCTCTTCATTCTTGATGGACTCATCAAGCATCTTCAAAATTTTAGCTAGTCCCTCAGGCAAAAGCTCAGAAGTTTCCTCCTCAAATTGTGCACCATCAGAGTCACCACTGCAGCTTCTAACACTGCTGCCTAAACTTCCAAGCCCAGTAATATTAATTGGTTTTTTAAAACTGCTTAATATCATGCTGACTGGTGTGCATAAAGCCCCATCATCCTTAGGAAAAGCCTGATAAAGTTTAGGTGGCTCTGGCAGGGAAGAGCGGTTGGGTAAAACATCCATATTTCCAACATTATGACAGGGTTTTAACATGGTGATGTCTTTGGATGGTTTTGATTGCTTTATGTGACTGTGGTTGTCAGATTGGCTGATGAGACCAGGCTTGGAAGGGTATGTGGATGTGGAAATCTGCAATGGAGGACTGGAGGATACACAAATCTTCCACTTCTCTCTCTGCCTCTGTTTCTCACAGCCAAATTTCATCTGGGGGGTGAGAGGTGGAGGCTGTGGTTGTTCCAGAAGGGTTGCTGCAGTTCCTGAAATACTTGGTGGCACTCCACCTTGACTCAACCAAAGAGGTGAAGACTGGCTAGGAGGTGAAATGGAAGAGGAGGCATTGGGTGGAGACGGACAAGGGGACTGAGGCTCAGCTGCACTACCTGATAGCAAACACTCTGATCTCTTGATGGCTGAATCATTGTGTGGCTTTGTCTCCAATTCCTGTAGTTTACCCTCTTCATCCTGTTCTTTCCTTCTATCCCCTGCTTGCATTTGACCCTGCATCTCTGCATCAAGCTTATTTAAGGCATCAGCAATGGACTGATGACTTGTGGTAGTAGGTTGCAAACAAGACCTTGGGTGGACTGGAACTGAAACAGAAGGTGCTTTAGAAACTGAGGAGGAAGCTTGGATGGGGATTGTGGTGTATGAACAGCTGGATACTGTCTGGAGGGCTGAGTTGATCGTTATGTGTGTTGGAGGCTGAGGGCATTGTACTGGGGAACTGTCTACCTTTGGGAGAATGTTAGAGGTATTGCTGGTGATGATACCCTCGTGATGATCTTTGAAGCCCTGAGTTTAGGGTGAAGGGAGCTGAGGACACTGGAGTGTAGTTAGGTCTATTTTGTCCTGTGTGGAGCAGAGTGGATTGCTGAAGTTGAGAATGTGCCACTGTGTGTGGCTGTGGATGGGTTCCAACCCCAAGGTCGACCTCCTGATAACCTGGTTGCTGTACGTTTTGACCAATCATGGATACATGGTTGGGGTTTGAGGTTAGCACTGAAGAATCTATGGCTCTCCAGCTATCTATGGTGTTGCGGTTGGAGCAAGTGGTACGTGGTGTTGAACACATTAAAGGGATGATTCCAACATTTGTGTAAAGTTCAAGAGCGTGAGATGGATTGGCAGTTTTCAAGTTTGGAGTAATCACAGGTGCTCGAGCAAGTGCCTGAGGAGGGCTCACAGGTTGTAGGGCCCCTGGACTCTGGTTGTCCCCATCAACCCTGTTCTGTATGTTAGATTTGCTTACTGCATTTGGTCTGTGCGTAACCTGGTTCCTCCAGGGTTTGTGAGGGTTGTGCTGAGGTGCTCTGGCATGGGCTTGCCTGTTGGCTGGTGGGCTTGTGGAATGAACCAGCCCTGGATGAGGCTGGAACTGGGAATGATTGTAAGGCACAGTGGTGTGGTTTGCTGGTGAGGGTGCTTGGTGCCCCCCATCCCCCTGGTGTAAAAAAAGGGGTGTGGTGGGGGGTGAATAAAAAAAAAAAAAAACCAAACCAAAAAATTTTTTTTTTTTTTTTTTTTTTTTTTTTAATTAGGTTTTTTGGGGGGGGGGGGGGGGGGGGGGGGGGGGGGGGGGGGGGGGGGGGGGGGGTTTCTTTTTTTTTTTTTTTTTTTTGAGGCTTGTGGGATTAGAGACCTCTGCTCTGTCAGCGGTGGAGGACATGAGATTCAAGGAAGGTGTTTTGTATGGGAAACTTTTAATACCTGACTTGTCCTGCAAACAGAGATTAAAGAGTATTAGCCAAGCAAAAATACATCTAATGTGAAATGACAGGAAGCACAATGTCAATAGTAAATGTAGGCTAATATATTAAGTTTCTGAAGAAGAAGCAACAAAATATTGTAAATGGTAACATTTAGATCTGTTGACTGACCTGAAAATTGATGGGTCCACTTTTGCATTCTGCTGGGTTCCAGGGTGTTCCTCCCTTGTGCAGTGGGTTCCAAAAGTCAGGCTTATGAAAGGATGGTTGCGGATTCAAATATGCAGGTGGCCTAGGTATTCGCTGCATGGCTGGTTGAGAGGTCTGCTGAAATAAACAGAGCAACAACACATTTGGGACTAAAATATGCAGGGCCTGCAAATTTTATGCCTGCAACATGATAAGCTCTTGATTTAAAACAAAATGAGGTGACGCCAACCTGCTTAGAGGACTTATTTTTTTTGCTGGGGCAATCCTCAATTGGTTGGGGTAGAGGTGGAGTAAAGGTGTGCTGAATGACTGAGTGCTCTCCCAAAGGGAGCCCTGGTCGTTTTAACTGCCCAACATGAGAGTGAGGTTCCCTGGGTTGCTGTTGAATCTGTGGTTGAGTCCATAGATCTGGTAATGGAGACATTGGCCTAGAGCCATGCTGAGGATAAAGAGCACCATACTTGGATAAAGGAAAGGAGTGGAAAGAGGTTAGTGAGACAACTCTGGAAGTGTAACATATATAATGTAATTTATTAAATATGAAAATTATCATTTAGAAATTTAGATAAATAGCTAGAGCAGATAGCTAATTAGTTATTAGCCATCATCCATTCATCATTCATAAAAGCTACAATTCATTATTAGCCACCATTCATTCATCAATAATAATAGCTGTAATTCATTACAAAACTACAGGAAGAAAATATTTCTAAATGTTTTTAAGACAGCATATATGAGTAATGAGGTAATGAGTTTTTTGTTGTTTGAATATAATTGTGTTTTGGCAGTGTGTGTACAGAACTACCACATAATGATAGAACACCCATTTCTTTATTAATCTCTATTAAACCTCAACAGTCCCAATTCAAGAGGCTTTTGGCATTCTCTGAGCAAACAGACATCACATTGCTTAACTTTTTCTTTTTCTATGCATAAAAACATCTTTTATGCATAACTACTGATATATTTCTTTGTAAGCCATATTTAGAGGTTCTGTTTCTGTGGTAGAATCAAGTAACCTATGAGGGCTTTTTTCTATTACTGTTGTTTTCATTCTTTACAAACAAATAAATGTAGGTCTAACAGATCTGGCAGTCTAGTGTGAAGTATGTATGTGCATTAATGATGATTTGGGATAAATATCACAATTTAATGTTAAACTATGTGAGTGGCGCAACATAATTTTGAGCCACCAGAGTGGCAGCTCAGCGCTGCTGACAGGCACCGCCGGTGTGTGAACATGAACATGTGAACACATGAAACAATGTGTTTAGTTTTAAAAAACACATCACTTATCGTCTGATGTGTGACTAGAGATTCTCCAGTTTTGTTGTTGCCAGAGTGTAGCGTAGCAGCCATTTGCATTTAAAAATACACACAAGCACATTTCTGCTCTTACCCAAAAGTGGCTATCAGATCACTGTATTAAAAAAATTACAGACACGTTCTGGGAACACTAGAGACTTGAGTTACATCTGGTAAAAGTGAGCATAATAGGCCAATATCCACCTTCAGTAGCTGATTGGCTCGAGCTGTCAAGTGTGCAGGAGGTCCTGCACTGTAGACATTGTGCAGCCGGTTGTGATCATCACCAGGCAATGGCTCATATCCCTGGTCAATTCTAGTTGGTTCCCAAGGCCTGGGAGTTGCAGGGGGTACTCTTTGTAATCCTGACAACAAAGCCTGAGACAGGTCCTGCTTATCCCCTCGAGGTATGAGACTAAAAAAACACAAAGGAACATTGGCAAAAGTACAATGTCAAACTTTTTGCCAGAGACAACTTTGTTTAATAAATTAGATCACAGAAACTCACCCACTGTTTAAGAATTTACTTGGATGGTTTAGCTCAGGCATATGAATGGAAGGAAGATGGGATGTAACTGGTATTGACTGACCCCAGGTAAGCGCCTATCAGGAGAAAATTAAAGAACAGCAGAGTGATATTTCTTTGATTCTTACAGTTGTTAAAAATGCTTAAAAATCACATACAAAAAAACACAAACAAAAAAGAATGTTCCTTTGTGGTTATTATAAGCCCTTTTGTCATCCTGATAAGGATGTATATACCTGGGGGGCGGTGGCCAGGCACGGCTGTCCATGGGAGCCCATGGTTCCCGGTTGGGTCCTTCCAGAATAAAGGGACCTGTGTGCTGTATCCACCAAAATCTTCTGTTGTGTGATGCATCCAGCCTAGTCAATAAACAACATTTAGTCTCATAGTGTTGCAAACAACACATTTTATAGAAACCTACAGAAATTAAGTTAAAACCTAATTGCTTGTATTGTTTAGATTTAAAAAAAAAATCACAACCAATACATTGAGCAATACCTGGAAAAGGCAGAAAAGACACCAGAAAGAATTTAAAAAGTTAAGTGACACTTTGACACAGGTTGTGACACTGAAACTACTAATCATCCATGCTGGCTTAGGTCTGCCCTAAAACGTCAGACAGCAGAGATCTGCATCTCTTTGCTTACTAACTACACGTTCCTCAACAGTACTAGGGCTGGGCAATTAATCGCAATAAATTTTCAATTTCGACGATTACAAAAATAAAATCGAGGTAAAACGATTATTGTACCAAATTCCATTTCATTAGGATTCTCTAATTTCTTCTTGTTATAAATCTACTTTTTACATAAGTTTGTTTCTTTTTCAGTTAAATCCATTTTTAAAAAGACTTTGCTTTTTATTCAATAAATACATGTTGTTTTTGAAGTCCATGAGTAATCGTGTTAAATAATTTGTGTTTATTCATTTTTGTTTTTCAATTCAGTACATATATGTTTTTCCAAAGTCAGTGAGTAATCATGTTAAATAATTGTGATTGTAATATTGGGCAAAATAACTGTGATTATGATTTTTGTCATAAGCAGCTCTAAACAGTACAAAACTACTTTTACTATAAATGTCAGCTGTACACATGGCTGTCCTTACTGATCCAAAATGCATTTATAAATGAACACTACACTCAAACAGTGTTGACTGTACTTTTAAAAGGTACTCACCACACTAGATGTGAGTGTGAATCCCTCCACTACACAATAAACAGGGCCACTCACCAAGACAAAGGAGATGCTGTTTACTGCCAACTACAAAGCAAAAGAAGAGAGATGGTGGGCTGTGTATATATATATATATATATATATATATATATATATATATATATATATATATATAAAAGATGTTAGAAAAAACATCTTTTATACCTTTATAGGTTTAAACAAGAAAGCCATAAACAAATTAAAATTCCAGTACCGCTGACTGTTTCTAGGGGGCAGTAGTCTTCTGTATTGTACTGGGGAAAAATGTGTGTGCACAAAAGGGCTTGTGGGAGTTTACTTATGGGGTGAGTACACTGAGGTCATTACAACCCTTCCTGAAGCCTCTTGGCAGAGTATGAGTGGGGCCCTGAAGTCATGCCAGTGGTGTGTGTGTATGTTTGTACATAAGAGTGTGCACACTTGTACAGTAGTGTGTGTGCATAACAAGACACTAAGGAAGAGACAGAAAAATAATGAAAGAGTGGGGGCTGGGGGTGGCAGCAGAAGGCCAAAACAGGATGGATAGATAGATTAAGAAAAGAAAGATTTAATGAAAGTGTCCTTTTGGAAAACAAAAAAGCAAAAAGACCGGCTGTGCTCCCATTACACACTCATGCAAACACCGAGCACATACACAGAGCGCATGCTGGATGCACAAACAGTTAGAAATGCACGCACATATATTTGTATTGGTTGGAACACATACATAATTCATGTATGCATAAAGATGCCTAACACAGTATTTATGGACTTGGCAAAAGAGCATAAAGTGGCAAACAAAGGCTTTCTCATTCTATAGCACAAAACACACACAGCAACTCATTATTTAACCAAACAGGCCACATATGCAAAACAGGAAAATGCCATCTAATGCTCTCTAAAATGGTCTTATTCCCTTGTAATTTTTACAATGATGCAATAATTAGTCACAAGATAATAAGAATATAAAGACAGTATTCTGAGATTGCTAGAGTGTGCGTGATTCATTGCTCAGCACGTTCAGACAGGAAGCAATGGTGTGGGTGTATGTGTATTTTGAGCCTACAGTTTAGAGCAACCCACCCACTCCTCTCTGGCTCAGTTTCACACTATTTAAAAGTTTATATTATGTTTCAGGAACTCTGAATTTAGCTTCTAGTGGGGACCAAAACTAATGACACTACAGTTCTTTGTCACTCTTATGTCACTCCTATGCTGCATGTGCAGCCTGGTGTGCAAACACACCACATTCACACACATTCTCACGTGTATTTTTACCTATCAACCAAGCATCCAACACCACTAAATGTTTGAAGAGTTAGGGTATAGCACCAATGGTCTATCATCTTGGTCAGCTTTGTGGTTGTGGATCACTGCAGAGAAAAACACACAGAGGTAATGATCAGTGCTTTGGTTTGTATCCACATTCATTTTTTTTCTTGTTTTTAATCTGCTTTGACATTGCTGATTTCAATCAGCACATTGCAGTACATGTAGCCAGGCCTTGCAACTGTGCAATCACTAATCTGACAGACAATGTCAGAAAAATCCTGTTCATCCCCATATTGCGCTGATTGATAAAAATCCCCATGACAACAAACATCAGAAAACTATTTCAGTCACTGGCTGAAGCCCAGCAATTTCATAGCTAACATCTACCACTTTATTTAAAATGTCACTCTGAACCTTGACAGACTCCATGAGCTCAAAGGTGAGGGGGTGTTTACAGAAGTTAGAGGAGAAAAGACCAGTCTCTACTACCAAACAGACAGACTATGACATGCTTGCATGGGGAATGAACCCAATTGCAGACAGTTTTAAACACAAAATGTCTTTATTTTTTAAATAAACAAAAACAAGAACCCACGAGGGGGCAAAATGAGAAACAAAACAAGGCTGAATAAAAACTCAAAAAACAACTCTCCAACAAAACCGGAGCAAAGACACAGAGCAAAAACATCTGACAAGAGTCCAACAAAAAAATGACAAGAATCCGACAGGAAACCGACAAGACTGGGAACAGAGACAAACCGGCACAAGGCGCAAACACAAGGGCATTAAATAGTAACAAATGAGGGAAAACAGGGGAGTGAAATAAACCGATAACGAGACTAACATGGAAACAAGGGGGCGGGGCCAAGACACACAACCAGAGAGTACATAGCAAATATAAACGAACAGAGGCCATGTGCTTCTACAGAACATGGCCTCAAAGACCCAGAGCATGAGCTTAGATCCTGACTCCAAGAAAAAAGAACCAAGACTAGGATTGAGTCAGGATCTAAGCAACATGCCAACACAAAACACAGGGAATGTCAGGATCCTGGTAAGATAAGGACGTCACTTCCCTGTTATGAGCGTGTGGTTGATTTCGGAGCTCCTCCAAACTTTTCTTGTTTTATCGTTCATTCTAGTTATATTTTATATATATTTCACTCTAGTTATATCTTAAATACTTAACTGATACAAACTATATAAACCTATAAACTATACGTAACTTCTTGCTCACTATAGCATTTAGCCCACTAGACCGTTAGCATTTCCTAGCAGCTCTAGAAGTAGTCTGTACCTACCTATTTACCCTCTTCACTAAAGGATTACTGTCAAGCTGTTCTAATGGCGGATCTATCCGGTGTGTGTGGCTCTGTGTGTGCAGAGCGGGAAGTGGTGGTGAAGTTTGCCTGGGCCCGTTCACGTCAGTCCCGGTCTGCTGTGATGAACATCACCCCAGCCATGGTGCAATGCAGGCACCCGAAGACTTCCTCACCCGTGCCGCAACCAGACTCCGAGATCGCCATCTCTCAGCCTTTAAACGGTAATAAAACTTTTCCCCCCTTGTTATCGTAACCTGCACCTCATGCCACATGCATAGCTTAGCTTCTTCCGTCAGCGAGGAGGGCTACACATGTGATAAATGTAAGGCTGTAGTAAGGCTGACGGAGAAGACTAGTAAGGGTGTAAATTTAACAGACACTATTTCGGGTGAGCCTAGCATAACAGGCTATGATCATGGCTCGGTTCCGACAACAGGCCCAATGCGGCAGGGCAGCTGGGTGACAGTCAGGCGGCATAGTCATAACGAAAAGCGGCGCCACTCTCCCGCTCCTGTTATACTGTTCAACCGGTTCTCCCCACTCCCCGCGGAACGTGGAAATAGAGGCACCAGCCACCATTGTTGAATGTATACCAGGAGCCAGAGCGTCTGACCAAAATTAGATCAAAATTGAAAGTGCTGGCCAATGCTAAACGTAAATTCTCTAAGATTATTATTCACGTCGGCACAAACGACATGATACTCCGCCAATCGGAGATCACCAAAGATAACATTAAGGAGGTGTGTGAACTTGCAAAGACTTTGTCAGACAATGTAACATGCTCTGGCCCCTTACCCGCTTACCGGGGTAGTAAGATTTACAGCAGATTACTGTCCCTGCATGGCTGGATGTCCAAGTGGTGCCCGCACAATAATATAGGCTTTATAAACAACTGGAATTATTTCTGGAGGAGACCTGACCTGTTAAAGAGAGATGGCCTCCATCCCTCCCAGGGAGGAGCTGCTGTCCTCTCTAGAAATTTGACCAACAGTCTTAAAATGACTAGTCTGACTAATCCTCTGACTACTCAGGGCCCAGGCCAGGAAGCAAAACGATCGGCTTATCCGTACGCCTGGAAGCCGCCTTAACATGTCACATAGATCAGATAATTCACAGCACATAGAGTTTGTACCCCCTAAATATCAACATATCGAGACTGTGTCTGCTCCCCGAACAAACAAACATAAAGCACACTTTGAATCAAAACACACAAATCTGATTAATATAAAACTAGGAAACAACCTACAAATTGATAGTATGAAAATGCTAAAATTCGGCTTGCTTAACATCAGGTCGCTTTCAAATAAAGAACTTATGGTCAATGAAATTATTACAGACCATTTGGATACGCTGTGCCTGACAGAAACCTGGCTTAAAACAGACAACTTCATAAGCCTGAATGAATCTTCACCACAAGATTATTACTATAAGCATGCACCTCGTTTGAAGGGTAGAGGTGGCAGTGTTGCTACAATCTATAGTAAATATTTGATGTCAATCATAAATCTAAGCACAACTTTAAATCATTTGAAATATTGGTGTTAAATATGTCACTTATAGACAGTCGCAACAAACAATTGCCTTTTGTCATGGCTACCATTTACAGACCACCAGGCCATCATATAGACTTTCTTAAAGAATTTGCAGATTTCCTGTCAGAACTGGTAGTCACCGTAGATAGGGCCTTAATTGTTGGTGACTTTAACATCCACGTCGATAACCCAAATGATGCGTTACGTACAGCTTTTATGGATATCCCAGACTCACTTGGTGTTAAAAAGGTCAAAAGGTGTCGGGACCCACGCATAGATGTAATCACACTTTGGACCTAATCCTGTCATTTGGACTCAATATAAACAACATAGAAATATTACCTCAGAACGATGCTATTTCAAATCACTGCCCCGTCTTCTACACTGTAATGTTAGATGAGCCTTCTCGTCCAACACCACGACAAAGACCAAGCAGAACAATCACATCTACTACTAAAGATAGTTTTATTAGCAATCTTCCAGATCTGTCTCAAATGCATCATGTAATAAACAACAATGAAGATCTCGATGCTGTGACAGAAACCTTAAACAAAGCTTTTTCAGGTACCCTAGAAGTCTAGAAGTACCTAGGGTACCTGAAAAAGGTACCCTAGGTACCTTTTTCAGGTACCCCATCTTCTTTAGTCAATTAGACTAAAGAAGATGGAGAGAGCACCAGCACCATGGTATAATAACGACTTATCAGCTCTTACAAAGGCAGCTAGAAAAATGGAGCGTAGATGGAGGAATACAAACTTAGAGGTATGGCTTGATGCATGGAAAGAGAGTGTCCACAAATACAAACAGTCTCTAAAAACGACAAACTCTAACTACCTAAGCAAGCTGATCAAAGAAAATCAGAATAATCCGCGATTTCTTTTCAATATTGTTGCAAATTTGACCAAAGACAAAGCGTCAACAGACAGAGATGCTAAACTACAGCACAGTAGTAATGATTGTATGAAAATCTTTGCAAATAAAATAGAGCAAATCAGAAAAAATATCAAATCTATTCAACCAGCCTTGCCTCTGTCTAATAGCATTGCGTACTACAGCATGACTCAAGTACTACTAGACTCATTTACTGCCATTTTATTGGACGAGCTCTTAAAAATATTGAACTCATCAAAATCTTCTACCTGTATATTAGATCCCATTCCCACAAAACTACTGAAAGAAGTTTTTCCTGCTGTGTCGGAACAAGTGCTCAATATTATAAATTCCTCATTAGAATTAGGCTATGTTCCAACAGCCTTTAAAATGGCAGTTATTAGGCCAATCATTAAGCAAAATCTTAATGAGAGCTGACCAACTTCAGACAAATTTCAAATCTCCCCTTTTTAAAATACCGAAAATACTAGAAAAAGTAGTGTCTGACAACTCCAGACATTCTTAGCAACAAATAGCATATATGACAAATTTCAACCAGGATTTAGGCCCCATCATAGCACAGAAACAGCCTTGCTCAGAGTTACAAACGACCTCCTTTTAGCATCTGACCACGGTGAAACCTCCCTTCTCATATTACTGGACCTCAGTGCAGCTTTTGATACCATAGATCATAAAATTCCTCTTGATAGACTGGAAAACTGTGTTGGCATTAGTAGTCAAGCACTAGTCTGGTTTAATCCTATTTAACTGACCGTTATGTTAACTAGGAAAAGTCTTGTTACTTGCCACAGGGTTCAGTTCTTGGTCCTGTTGTTTTCTCATTATATATGCTTCCGCTTGGAGATATTATTAAGAAATAGGGTTAGGAGTTTACACTGCTACGCTGACGATACTCAGCTTTACATTTCCTCAGAACCTGGCAAAACCCATTGTTCTTCTAAGCTAACAGACTGTATTAACGACATCAGAAAATGGATGGCTAACAACTTCCTCCTGCATAACTCGAATAAGACAGAGGTTTTGATTATTGAACCCAATAGCTCTAAACTAGATATGACAGACTACAATATCCTTATTGAAAGTTGCACTATTGTACCAGCTTCGCAGTTAAGAACCTCGGTGTGATGCTAGATAAGAACCTTTCTTTCGATAGTCACATTTCCAATATGTGTCGTACCACATTCCTACATCTTAGAAACATTTCCAAGATACGTCACATGCTGTCTGTCTCAGATGCTAAGAAGCTTATCCACTCATTTATGATCTCAAGAATTGACTATTGTAACTCATTACTGGGGGGGTGTCACGCAAAACAAATAAATAAGCTTCAGCTGGTCCAAAATGCAGCTGCAGGAATGCTCACTAGATCAAAGAAATACGACCACATAAGCCCAATTCTAGCAACACTGCACTGGCTACCTGTAAAGTATCGTATTAATTTTAAAATACTTTTAATTACTTATAAAGCCCTACATGGTCTAGCGCCTTCATATATTTGTGAATTACTTTCAGAATACAATCCATTTCGGACACTGTGCTCGCAAAATAGTGGTCTGCTAATAATTCCAAGAATATCTAAAACGTCTAAAGGTGGCTGATCTTTCTCCTACCTAGCACCAAAACTCTGGAATGATCTCCCCAGCAATGTTCGGGACTCAATCGAGGAGTTCAAGTCTAAACTAAAGACCCATCTCTTCAGACGAGCATTCACCTAATTCAACTACTGTCACACAACAGCTAGGCTTAACCGTAACCGAGCACACTTTTTACCCACTTTACCACATGGCTTTCACATTCTGTGTGAACGGCCCCTACGCTAATATAGGCCTGTTTTGTTTCCGTCTCTCTCTCTTCCTCTCTCTCTCCCTCTCCTCCAAGGGACTCTGAGCGATACAGATTAGGTCCAGTTTGACGAGACAACGCTCACAACAGCCTGACTAAGGAGGTTCCCAAGGACCACCATGGGAACTGTGAAAATTCAACCGCCACCATCACCTATTACACTAATGCTACTGTTAATCTATACTCATATTTTTGGTAAAATACGTGATTCTGTCTATACCAGCAGTCAGATGTTATAGCTGCTCTCAGTCTCATTTTAACGTCGGCATCCTCGCCTACACATCCCTTATTGTATTATGTCAGCCATCAGGCTAACATAAAATGAATATAAAATCACCAGACCCAAATTAAAACTAGTCATTACTATAATTCAATACTTAAATCATAACAGCACTGATTACGACGCTGCAAACCTATAAAACTTTATATCAGAATACTGACTGCGAGGAAGGGAGGACACAGTGGAGCCCACACCAGGGACCCCGGGAACCAAGGACCAGGTCTGAAAGGAACAGTCCAGACAGTGACTGACAGAGGTATGGTGGGAGCTTGAGTACAGGGCCTCTGAGTCCAGGCTGAAGTAGCCGTCCACGAATGAGGCCGACCACCGGTGCTGCTGCCACAGGTTGCGGGCCAATGAACCAAGACGCAGGAGCAGACACTGGAAGACCCGGCCTTGGAGCAGGCCCTGGATGACCCGCCACCACAGGAACCGACACAGGAAACGGCACAAGAACCAACCCAAGAACGGACACTGGGGGCGCAGGAACAGAGACAGGAGGAGCAGAAGCGGCCGCCACCAAGATACGAGCACATTGCAAATGTAAACAAACAGAGGCCATGTGCTTCCACAGAAAACAAAGACCCAGAGCATGAGCTTAGATCCTGACTCCAAGAAACAAGTACTAATCTACTGTACTAATCTACACTCTGAAGGTAAAGAGAGGATTTAGAGGATTATAAGAACACACAGACCAAACAAACATGAGGAAATGTGAATTTGTGAGGAACAATGTGACACCCTGACTCAATATAATCATGAGACAAAGATGATTAGTCTTAAAGAATTTAGGCTTAGCAGAGAGGGACAGTTCTTCTTTAACATGCTAAAGCTGCAGTCCATAACTACAACTGGTTAAAAGGGTGTTCTGGGTGGCTTCAAGATGGTTCCTTATTAGCCCAATTTAGAAGTGCTGAACAAGTAAGGGCATTTACATGCAATTTAAAAGTTTTGTATCAATCAGACTACGACAATAATTTGACTTTTTAACGTCACGTAAACAAGTTGTTTTGTGGGTACTGAACCCATGACCTATGCATTGCTAACACTGTGTTGTACAAATTTAACTACATGACCTGCTACTGAGTTACGAAAAAATCTGATGCCAGGTCAAAGCATGGTGTTACTTCTGTTTTTTTCATGTAGTTTGTTTTGGTCTGTCAGGTCACTGGCTGCTAGTCTGTTTGTATCTCTGTGGTTGCGACTGTGATCAGTTTGTGTGCGTAGGTGTGCAGGGAGGTGAGCGGTAGCAGAAACTGTGGTGCAGGTTAGGTTTTGTGATCTTTTACCACATATCTCATGAAAAGGTCAGATTCAGTCATGTATGGGTTTTTAAATTTACCCACAAGCAAACCTGTATCCACACACACTACAACAGTCACCAACAAAGCCAAGCAGGGATCTTTTGCAATCTGTTTTTTCCCACATGCAGTTGACCTCACCAACAATAACCAGACAAGACACAATTTGCTCCTCCAAACACATCACAAAAAATAGTCAGCAAGAAACACAGCAGTCTAGGTTACTTAGTGGAAGTTTAGGTGTTCAACAAACAGGTTTGACCATAACTCTTCACCTTCTCTATTACAACAATACACAACAATACACTTCTTGTGTAAACCAATCTCACAGTTAAACAGATCTGGGGTAAGAAGGACATTAGGTCCTAACATTTCTTTAATCCAGTTCCTGCAGTTTTAAAATCCCTGGTGTAGATGACTAGTGCAGACAGACAATGCAGACTACCATTAACACCACATCAAGCAATGTTTAATGGTGACTAGCTTTTCCACTTTGAACAGGCATTTATAGCTTGTTATTTTGAAATAGCTATGTTTCATGAGCACTCATGCAGTTACACCCAGACATAAATATCTTAAGGCTTATTTACACCAAGAGCACAAAGCACACAACATTTACAGTCAAAGGAATATTCATCTGTCTGAATGAATAAAAAACCCTAGAGGGCTGCACAATTAATCAAAAAACTTATCATAATGAATATGTAATCAATGTACCCATCATCGCAATTACGACACAATTACAGCAGTTAATTGGTGCTCATTTCTGTGCAATTCGCAAGAAGTCTTCAGATAAACGCTGGGGTGTCCTGTAGCAGTTTCGCCTGTTTAACAACAAATGCTTATGCAGTGCATAAGCCGTGCATTTACTGCATTTATTCTTGTTTTAAGTCAGAATATCTGTCACGGTCACGGGAGACGAACCCAGACGCAGACAGCGTTTGCACAAAATATTTATACCCCCCCCACTTTATTTATAAATAAACAAAACAACAACCCACGAGGGGGTTAAAACGGATAACAAAACAGTCTATAACAAGAACTAAGGAAGTCTCCAAAAACCGGAGCAAAAGTGAAACCAAAATACCGGAAAAGACAAAGACAACGATGAACAGGTGAGCGAAATAAGCGCTGACGAGACAAGAGAACAAGGGGGCGGGGCCAAGACGCACGACCGGAGAGCACATGGCGAATAAAAACAAAACAGAGGCCATGTGCTTCCACACAAGACGAAGACCCAGAGCATGCGTTCAGATCCCGACCTCAAGAAACAAGAACCAAGACTAGAAGGAGTCAGGATCCAAACAACATGCTCTGACACAAAAAACAGGGGATGTCAGGATCCTGGCAAGATAATCTAGAGGAATACAAAACAGGCCGCCAGGACCCTGACAATAACTCAGCCACCAAAAGAGCTATCCAAAGATGTTATGTTCTTGATTGTATGTCTCCCCATATTAACCTCCATCGTCTATTGTCTTGGTATATATAGTCTGACAAGTATTTTACCTGTACACATATTCTCAGATAAATTGCATATTAACGTGTGTCAAACCTCATCATGTTTACATTCTAAATGATTCTCTCTTGATTTGCTGACTGATGCAGTATAGTGTAGAGTGTATCTGGCATCATACGCATATTATTTAGATTCAGCTAAAATGCACAAACTTTCCAGAGACATGAGGAACATGTAAATGAGGTCTTAAGCAGAACTCTTTTCCCACCTTAGTATACACCTCATTATTGGTCCATCAGCCCTCAAGGGGTGTGGTACACCCAGGGTTAAAAGTCCACTACGCAGAGCAAACTTCGCTCGCCCCTCCCTCACCCACTCGCTTCTCTCACTGTTTGTGAGGAAAACAATGTTTTATGTATTTGTTTGTTTAATGTTTATTCGTCAGTGTAGTGTAGTTTTTGTTCGCCGTACTTTAGTTCAATAAACCCGCATGTTTATTCTCAATTATGAGAATTGTTTCTGTTTATTGCTCACATATTAACGTCACTTAAACTGCCTTGATTTCGTTACCTGCTCTGTAAGCGATCCGCTGAATACCCGGTGGACGAGTAATTTAGTCTATCGCTAGTATTAACTCTACTGCATCAGGTAAAATCTATAAAACACATGTAATTAATCACATTTAATTGTGCGTGATTTTTCCCTTTGAGCTAAACATCTAATGTTCTCCAAATACACTACACTACATTATTAATCGCAATTACACTATTAAGAGAAATAATCATCAATTGTGTTTTTTGTCATGATCGTGTAGCCCTAGAACCTTGGTACTACAAGTGCCACAGTGCCCACAAAAATAAAGTGGAAAAATGCCAAATACTGCTTAAAGGCGCAATACATAACTTTCGCATGGAACAATAGGAGATGTCCATCCAGGGACGACAGAAATCAACCACAGGGAATACGAATCATGTTCACAGATAAGGTAATGAATCACATTTTTATTACATTATTGTAATCCTAATTGAATTTGCTGCAAGAAACGTAAAGTTTAATGCTAAATTATCATATGTAACTTTATATGTCAGTAGTTGTTACAATAAACTGTGTCAAACTGTCAATCAAAAAACCCTAATTAATGTATTGCCCTGTTTAGGGAGGGGTGTCCGATTTTGGGTCTAGTTTTACATGTCAATCATGTTTATGTGCAAAATGTACTTTTAACCCGTGTTCCCTCCTGAGGAAGTGCCCCCTCCCTACTCTGGCTCAGTTAGTCAAGTGGAGGATCTGGCCCCTAGATCCTCCCCTAGAAATGTATTGCCCTATTTTGGAGTTTGTCTGTTTTCCAGTCTAGATTGTCCATGTCATTAGTGTTTACGATCATAAGATTTAGTCTACCATATGACCACATGGTTCTGGCTATCACTGAGGATCTGAACTCCTCTCCACCTTTCTACACCAGATGTTTTCAACTTTCTCCTAACAGTTGTGTGATTGTGAACAATTAGGTTTGAATGTGTGAAAAGTTTTGTAAAGGGTAAATAACTGTTTACGGTGTGTGTGTTGACTGTAGTAAGAGCTGAGTTCCGTTTGTAGCGTTTACACTTCAGACACAAAATGAAAGTGTGTGATCTGAGACTCTGGGTTCCCCCTGTGTCCCCAACATGTGTATTCCATGCTTGTTTATTGCAGACTTTGGGGTGTATCGTTCAAAAGTGTGTGTATCATCACCTCCTAAGGTAATGGCTTTATAGAGCCTGTTAAAACAGAATAAAGGTTTTAAAAGAAAACTTGGGCCCCTGTCTGACCCCTTCTGACAGCTAGTTTTCTGATTAAAGGACATGCCCCAACTTGTTCTTCTGGTCTGGGGTGATAACCCTGTTAACAAACTCTGATGCTGTCTGCTTCTATTGGTTTGTAGAGGCTATTAAAACAGAATAACGTTTTAACAAAGCATATGGCCCCTATCCTGTCTGACCCCTTCTAGCTTGGGAAGATACCTATCCAGAGTGAAGAGTGTTCTTAATACGATTGTTAATTATCTAATGCTAGCACTAGATGTCTAGATAATCAAGGAATGACATTTTTGACAAATAAAAAAAATTAAAAGCCTCTTCTGGTTTAGGGTGAGTATTTTGCATCTTCATCTAGTTTTTTCATTCTAGTTTCCTGACCAAGCCTCCAACCTGTCCTTGCTGACTGGAAGGAATATCCTTAATGTATGTACTGACACCCATAGACTCCTTCCACTTCCACTAAGCTTCATGTCTCAGATAAAGAATCTTTCACATAAATACATCTTATACTACTTTAGGGTAAATCTTCACATTATAACAAGACGGTAGATAATCTACTTTTCAAAGCTTTTATTTCTAATCATTTTTATTTAATGTTTAGTTTTAAACAGACTTTTGACAATATCTTAAATTAATGGTGGCCCATTTTATATATGCATATAAAAAACAAAACAAAGATAATGCTATCATAATCATGGTTTTTGTGTTAACCACTCTCGCTGTTCAGCCAAAAAACCTTTTAGGGTGCATCTATGGACTTTCATGAAAACATCTTTTTATGTCATTTTCTTCCCCAAATGGAAACCAGAAAACTTGTACACAATCTTACATTTTTCTTTTTAAGTGTTTACTTTTAGAATATATATCTGAAGATAAATCTGTATAAGGTTGCAAATACTAATTTTAATTTTGAATAAATAAAAAAAATAGAGATATACTGATACAATAATCATAGTTTTAAATATGCAGATTGTTTAGCACTGTTTAAATTTAAACACCCATGTTCATTTGCCTGACATAGTGGGATAAGGAAATCCTGTGTGTGTTTGAGTGTACAGACGCTGTGTCTAGATGTTCGCAGCATCACACCTCAGATAAACCCTCAGTCCTTTTGATGACTCCTTGTGTTGTAAACTTTACATTCAGAACAACATAAACTCTTTACTCGGTGTAGTTCTACAATAAATATTTAATCGCTTTAGACAGTTTCTAAATTAAATCTGTATAAGAGTTTGCGAAGACTATTTCATTTTTAAAATATAAAAATAACGATACAACCATCATAATCCTGTTTTAAAATATGGGTTATTTTGTATTGTTTTAAATTGAAACAATGACACTCTCGTTTTGGACAACATTTAGCCAAACAATCTCATGCATCTTATTTAACATCGACTGCGTCACACTGGGTTGGGTATGTGTTTATGTTATCAGTTGTCTTTGGATGTTTTTAGAGTTTTTGTGTTTAGCGTGTTTCTGGGTTTCCACCTCTTACAGGCACATTCACTTTTCACAGTTCACCTTGCTTGAAAACTTCTATCATAGGCTACGTGTTAGAGTGGTGTATCATCTGGTGACATCTCAACAACGGTTCAGAGAAACTGAAGTAGTACTGTGTAAAATGTCTTTCCAGCCTAACAGTACGTGTTTCCATTTGTATGTTATGTATTTGTAAGAATATACATTTAAAATGGTTTGTGTGTCACTGTTGTGTTTAAACTGTTTAAAATGGTGTTTAAACAGTTTTGTGTAACTCTCCAGGTAGATCAAACAACATTTTCCATTAAAACCAAGAACTGAATTAACAGGGTATGTTTTATCTATTTGTCAACATTGTTTTATGTTTTTGACTCAGAGTAGGTATTGGATTGGATTATATTGTCTGACACAAAGTAACTGAGGATGATAGTAATAGTTGCCACTCTGTCTATTGTCTGTATGTATATGAAAACCAGCTGTAGCTTGTCTATGTGTGTAGCTGATAATCTTTATATCTTTTCAGATAGATTGTGAGCTGGTTCATGTAATCCCTCTAAAATACAGGTAAGCAGCAAAATGTATTTACATTTATGGGTTTCTAAGAACTCCTATATCTAGTTTAAATTAAGGTTTTACAGATGACTAAGAAAGTGACTACAGCATACAGGAAAATCTGCAACTTCTGCTGAAAATAACTTTTTTATCTTCTGAAGTATTGTGAATGGGTCGTCAATGTTTAGAATATAATCTTCCAGAGCTACCAAGACATGTTTTGTTGTGTTTTCAGCTCTTAGAAAGCTCCAGATTTAAGGGTAACATGGATCGTTATCACAAGATTTAGTTATCTTATTCAGACAAACGTTTTTTTCATGTTTATAGTCTTTATCTTATGGATTCTTGAGTACTGTCAAACATATATATTCTCTTTTGCCTTCATCTTAGGTCTTTCACTGGAGTTAAATGAAAGGCAATTTGCATCAACATGAAAAGGTAAGACGGATGCATTACCCAAACCAAAACTTGTGTGTTTTAGATGGATCGATTTTTAGTGCTTCAATGAATGAATCATTTGAAAAAATCTAATTATTCGAAGTGTGAATATTTCAGTCAGCAAAGTTCTACACCTGTGATACGGTGTTGTCCTAATAAATACTGGTACCGTAAGTAGAGAGTGTAGCAAATGGCCAAATCCTAAAGCTATACCATGAAATAACACAACATGGATCACTCATTGACAGCACGGCAATGATTTTTCTCGTTTGGACTCACAAACCCCGCCTGTTTATTCACATGGGTTTTGTGTTCACACCCCGAGGATGTCAGGAACGTCTTAATTTATTAACCTTTGTTACAAAATTCAATATTTTTAAAATTAACTTATTCACCTTCTGTTAAAAAAAAATGCATTACCTTTTAGTCAGGTTACAATGTTGTCAGACTTCACAGTTTTTTCTTTCAGGATTGTTTTCCTTAATGTTTGCCAATATTCATAGATGACATGCACTCCAATGTGTTTAGCATGTTAGTTTCATTGCATGTCTTACCAATCCAAATAGAATGAAAACACCAGTAAATAGCAGTCTACATTTTATTTGTTATCCAGCAAAACGTAAAGGCACATAAAAACATTATGGCATTTGTTTTTATGCTTTAATATGTTCGTTGTTACTTTTTCCACTTGTCGAACTGAAATCCTTTTGAGTTTTCGACTTTATCACACTGATTCAAATCCCCCTTGTTACACAAAAATAGCAATGGGCACCATTTACTGTGAACACTTTTTCACTCTTTCATCAGACCTGGAATTAGACCGTCCTTGTTTTGAATTCCCGTTTAATTGTCATGCTACATCATCTCATTTTCCTTCCTCTCCTTCCATGTTATGTTTCACAGCAATGCTGGTGAGATCTAGTTGTTTTTAGTTTCTCATTGTTCATGGCCATGTTCTTGGATGTATGTTTTGGTTTAATAAAAATAAGCACTTACAACTGACTTTGTCTTGATATCATTGCTTTATTTCATTCTTTATCCAGTATTATTTGTTGTTGTTGTATGTGTGTGTGTGTGTGTGTGTGTGTGTGTGTGTGTGTGTGTGTGTGTAATATTTATTCTTTTGCACTTTCAACAATATTTTATGCAGTCAACAACAGTTCTTGATAAAGGTAAACTCAGTTGTATTTCCACTAATTAAAACACTGTGTTTTAGGGTAGTTTTCTTTTAAGAACATTGTCTCCTGGCAAAAACATACATTTATAAAATCATACAAACATTTTACATAATCGCTATTATTTGCTTGGAACACACCGGCACAAACACTGCTAGGTGTAAGAAGGTTACAAGAATTATGCCAGTACAACTTTTCTTTCTGTTTGTATGTCTATGGCTGATTAAAACCATTAAGACCGCCGGTGAGACCATTTTTGCAACAGGTGTAAAATTACACTGCACACATCTAGTAAAAGTTGTTTTATGTTTATGTGCAAAATCTTTCAACAGTAAGCACAGGACATGTAACTTCAGTAACGTTTGTAAATATCGCTTCAATCAGAGCAACATTGGTCAGGCGTAGTTTTTGAAGATTTGGATCAACGTTTGGATCTTAATACTATCAACAAACACTTAAAAGATGAACTGTCATCACAATATGACAAACTAGAACTGAGGACAAAGCATCGGTATAAACAAAGTAAAATAACCATATAGTTGAATGTTTTTTATTAATTCGATGCATGTCTGGAACTTGTTAATCCTTAAAAACATTGTTCAATGATTGTCCAAATTATTTTTTTTAGACCGGCTGGAACATCATATCAGAGAATGCTGCTGGTCTAACCTATATATATTTGTATGTAGCTTTAGTTGAAAAATGTAGAACTGAAAAATGAATTTTAGACCTTAAAATGACATTACATTGTTACAAGGAGCAGCGTGTTTTTCCTTGATGCAAAAGTGTTGTTTACATTCAATGCTAACAAGTACTGCGTTGTGTCTTTGTCTAGTTTCAGAGGAGCTTAATGAGTTGATATTCCTAACATTTAGATTGAGCTGTTGTGTTGATCACACTCGAGTCAACCACTCTAGTTTAACGTTATCTGTTTTCATTTGCCACAGTTTGTGGCTAACTGTAAAGCTTTTAGACAGGTGGGGTCAATGTGGTGTGTGGTATCAGTTCTAAAATTAGTTTTGCTTGGTTTATGAACCTGCATGAATTTGATAGGTTTTTGAATTCTGGGCACTGCAATGTGATGTAATGATGGTGTGTCTAAACAATCCATGAACAGTTTCTATGTGGCATCAGAGCTAGAAAAGAAACATATTTCTTCATGGTTTTATAATAGCCTAATTTTAAATTTACAGTAAATACAGACTGTATAATGTTAATTCAGAACATGAAATATTTAGACTTTCGTGGCAATATGTGAACCATGCCTACATTGTGTTAGACTATTGCTAGTCACATCAGCTCAGTCGTACCATCACCCTGTGGCCAGTATTCGTTGCTTGATATCAACATTAAATTATCATCTTTCAGTCCACACTATATAGATACAACACTTACATGTAAGTTTTCTGGTTTCCATTTGGGAAAAAAATTACATAAAAAGATGTTTTCATGAAAGTCCATAGATGCACCTAAAAAGGTTTTTTGGCTGAACAGATACAGCGAGAGTGGTTAACACAAAAACCATGATTATGATAGCATTATCTTTGTTTTGTTTTTTATATGCATATATGAAATGGGCCACCATTAATTTAAGATATTGTCAAAAGTCTGTTTAAAACTAAACATTAAATAAAAATGATTAGAAATAAAAGCTTTGAAAAGTAGATTATGTACCGTCTTGTTATAATGTGAAGATTTACCCTAAAGTAGTATAAGATGTATTTAGCATTAGATAATTAACAATCGTATTAAGAACACTCTTCACTCTGGATAGGTATCTTCCCAAGCCAGAAGGGGTCAGACAGGATAGGGGCCATGTGCTTTGTTAAAACGTTATTCTGTTTTAATAGCCTCTACAAACCAATAGAAGCAGACAGCATCAGAGTTTGTTAACAGGGTTATCACCCCAGACCAGAAGAACAAGTTGGGGCATGTCCTTTAATCAGAAAACTAGCTGTCAGAAGGGGTCAGACAGGGGGCCATGTTTTCTTTTAAAACCTTTATTCTGTTTTAACAGGCTCTATAAAGCCATTACCTTAGGAGGTGATGATACACACACTTTTGAACGATACACCCCAAAGTCTGCAATAAACAAGCATGGAATACACATGTTGGGGACACAGGGGGAACCCAAAGTCTCAGATCACACACTTTCATTTTGTGTCTGAAGTGTAAACGCTACAAACGGAACGCAGCTCTTACTACAGTCAACACACACACCGTAAACAGTTATTTACCCTTTACAAAACTTTTCACACATTCAAACCTAATTGTTCACAATCACACAACTGTTAGGAGAAAGTCGAAAACATCTGGTGTAGAAAGGTGGAGAGGAGTTCAGATCCTCAGTGATAGCCAGAACCATGTGGTCATAGGGTAGACTAAATCTTATGATCGTAAACACTAATGTCATGGACAATCTAGACTGGAAAACAGACAAACTCCAAAATAGGGCAATACATTTGGGGGCCAGATCCTCCGCTTGACTGACTGAGCCAGAGTAGGGAGGGGGCACTTCCTCAGGAGGGAACACGGGTTAAAAGTACATTTTGCACATAAACATGATTGACATGTAAAACTAGACCCAAAGTCGGACACCCCTCCCTAAACAGGGTAATAAATTAATTAGTTTTTTTGATTGACAGTTTGACACACAGTTTATTGTAATAACTACTTATGTCAAATGAATTTGTGGGTTAAAGCTGCAAAAAAAAAGTTTTTTTGTGTTCAAAGCAATCAAATTAAAAGCACAATTTAACATACCCATAGTATTTGCCAAAAAATCTAACTATTTACATATAACATACAGTATTTAATTACACTGCCATAGACTTGTTTACCAGACTTGATAAACAGCGTTAATTACTAAATTACAAACCAAGTGCAATATTAATTTAGTTAATTAGATTTATCCACACATAATACACTGAACATTCTGTAAAAGGTAATTAATAATCATAGTCCATCATAAGTGAACAAAACAACAGAGTGGCGTGTGGTATAACCACTAGATAACCATTATTTATCCATGCGCGTTGCAATAGTGTCTACGGCAGAGTCCTGGGATATTGCGTTATTGACAAGTGACCAGATGATGGACGGGAACAGTATGGTATGACCCCTGAGACAGATCATCGGGATTTGATGGACTACTTTAGTAAGCTTACCTTCCTCCAACCTTTTTGTTCCCTGCCTAGTCAAAGCAGTGTGCTGTTATAGCTGCAGTACGTAACATTATGCTTCTGTTGCTATTTCTGTTGGTAACATTTCTTAGTGCCTGACATATTGTCAGACATAATTAGACCTGACAGTTTCTTATCAATAAATAATTATAAATTATTATAATAAAAATCTCTTGTATCCAAGAAAGTTACAAATTGTAGATTTAACGTGCCAGAGGAGAACTTGCCCTCCTGGTTGAGCCTGGTTTCTCTCAAGGTTTTTCTCCATCTTTACACCATTGGAGTTTTGGTTCCTTGCCACTGTCGCCCTGTTGGCTTGCTTGCTGGGAGACTGCTGACATCTAACTTAGCTTAGGGTTTTTTAAATAGTTAATACTGCTTCTAGTGATATGATATAATTACAGTCCAAAAGACTCTCCTATTTTGCTACTCCTTTGTTGTCTTCCATTCTCCACTGTGTAATCTTCAGGTATTGTTATTGTACATCTTATATGTTATTATGTATGTATATTTCATGGTACTATTGCAAATCCTGTATACCCCGTCCCATAAGATTTTATCTTTTTATATGCCATCTCCATGTAAGCTGCAAAGGCATATCTTGCTTAATGATTTTGTAGTTTTATTGGTTCAGTCAACCCTTTATTTATAAACCTACTATGACCCTATTATGCCTAATTAGTCTTATTAATATACATCTAACACATATTATTTGCAATAATACCATGTATTCTTTGTTGAACATGTCTGACATTTGTTCTCTTTTATTATTATTATTATTCTTTTTTATTAGATGAAAGATTAAAAGATTAAAGCTGCTTTGAAGCAATGTAACACTGTAAACAGCGCTATATAAATAAAATTGAATTGAAGTGACAAGGGATTGGCCACTTTTAAAAACTGCAAATTTCTCTGGATTTACAAATACTTGAAAATCGTTTGTGATAATGCAAGTACACAGTTGAACAAAATATATAATACTGTGCAAGTGTTTTTTTTGGATACTTTAATACAAAAATCTTACATACTGTGCCTTTAACATGTTTAAGTAGGCATGGAACAAAATGATGAAGAACAAGCAAGTACATTTCTGTTTATGGATGGATTTTTGTCCTTTATGTGAATAGGTCTACTAGAATAACATGTTTCCACTTAAAGTCTTGTTTGTGGTCATTATTCATTCTCTGTGTGAATAGGCACTCATATTTGTCATTTGGCATCTTGGTAAATTTAATACTGTAATTAAGGAGCAATGCAGTGTTATTGCAAAACAATTCATGTAATTAAAAAAAAATAAAATGCAAAATCCGTTGGGTACAAATTTGACCCCAGAAGTTAACCTAATCTGAAAAAAAAATTAAATTGAGATGTCCTCATTTAAAAAGTACATGTATTTAAAATAAAAAAAATAAATAAAATGCAAAATGTTTACAGTTACAGTGAAAGCTTAAATGTATTGTTTTTTTTGTTATTTTTACCACAAGTGTTGCTAGACTCATTTCTTTATTTTGGTTGATTTTCTCCAGGCACCTTGTGAGTAGGTAAAATTGAACCAGTTTTTCTTTTATAAGTCTAAGGTATGTAAGGTGAATAAGACCACATACAGTTGTAAGCAACAAACTTACAAATAACAATGTGCACACAGACTATACGTAACATTACACCATAGCATCAGTTGACACTACACTGCAGTAAAATACATAAATGGATAATTCCAGGCTACAGTTATTGAGCATAAATATCAGTGAGTATAGTATTATTACATCATACAAACAGAGTGGAGTGTTCAAGATGATCAAACTGAAAGTAAAATTTGTCTTTTTAGGATTGTAACACTTAATGTCCTGTATTATAGAAGAGCCACAGCAAATGAGACAACAAATGTATTTGTAGGTCTGTTCATACTAATGGGTTTGTAACATTGTGATGTATGATTTGGATATGCATTATGTGTGTGTAAATGCATGTGTATTTCTGTATTTGAATATGTACACTAATGGCTATGCAGCTTTGTGTTGTATAAGTTGATGTGTGCAGTGTGTGTGTGTGTGTGTTTGTGTCTGTCTATTAGTCACGGAAAAAGATGAAAGACTGTGAAGTCACACAGTCTATGATGGACAGATGCTTGTGGTAAGCTAATTATGATAGGGAGCAAATTTAAGTGATCATTTCAAGAAGGTAATAAATGACCAAGAAAGGTGATGTGCATATTATGCAGGAAACTTTCCCCTATAATTTATCAACCTCAAACATCACCTGTTTAAAACGTGAGTGACAACTTAACATTAGCCACCTTGCATGGCCCCTCACACTTGATAAATGTGTACTATAATTAGGAGCATATCAACATTTTTATTTTTTTTAAAGTGTAGACATGGTGGCCAAAAAATAAGCTAAGCTTTCCGGGTCCTGCTAAGCACCTGCACTGCATCCCTGCCACATCCATGGCATTTTGTGTCAGAGCATGCTGTTTGGATCCTGACTTAGTCCTGGTCATGGTTCTTGTATCTTGGAGTCAGGATCTTAATTTATGCTCTGTGTCTTCTGTGTCTTTGTCAGGGTCCTAGTCTCCTTGTTTGGGTTTTGTATTAAATTCTCATGCCAGGATCTTGACAGCCCTGTTTTTGTGTCAGAGCATGATGTTTGGATCCTGACTTGGGCCTAGTCATGGTTCTTGTATCTTGGAGTCAAAACTTACGCTCTGTGACTTCTGTGATATATGTGTTCCTTGTCTTTAAGTGAACGCATGTGGCCATTGTTTGTTTACTTTGTACAATGTGCTCTCCTGTCATGAATCTTATTATTCAATTATTAGTTCATGCCCCTCACCTGTTTGCCCCTGTTACCCTCCTTGTTTGCTTTCCTATTTATTGCCTGTGTGTCTGCTGTCTTGTGCTGGTGTATTCTCTTTTTCTCCTGTCTGTGAGTGTTGTTATACTCACAGACAGTATAACAAAAATAAGGAAAAAAGACAAACCACGCAACACACATACAAACAAAAAACAGCTATAAACACATCATGCGCACACACATACACGTTTACATATCTGTCCAAATTGGGACAATTCATGGACTTCTATTGTTTTTATACACAACTAGTTATAAACAATATAACCTGAGGGAGGGACACACCAAACTGATTCCTAAGAACTAGTGCTAAGAAAGCTGACTGTAGCATCGCCTCGCATCAGGGGAAAATAAGTTGATCTTGAACACACCGAACAGACTACAGCTGATGGCCAGCTAGCATGTACGCTCTGGGCCTTGCATGACAGAACATAATTTACCCATACCAGAAAGTGGCAATTAGTCTGCATTCGGCATTTAAACACGCTCATTACTGACAAAATTGTTACCCCTTCAAACAAGATTTGCGCAGTTTATTTACCTTTCTTTTTGTAATTATTAGCAGTAATAAAAATAATAACATAACCAGTATAATGATTTTTGATAATGATTTTTGCCCTAATAATTGTGTAGTGAAAATGATATTGTGTAGTGTCAGCCTTAACTGATCATAAACTTCTCAAAAAAATCTGCATTTTACGTTACATAACCACTATAAACCTGCAGTACAATGGACAACAATGAAAGCATAAATACAAAATACAACCCCAAATCAGAAAAAGTCCTATTTTGGTTCTTGCAACACATTTCAAAATAAGTTGGAACAGGAGCAATTTAGGGCTAGTAATCAGGTAAACTGGTTAAATAATGATGTGATTTGAAACAGGTGATGTCAACAGGTGATTGTAATTATGATTTGGTACAAAAGCAGCATCCAAGAAAGGTCTAGTCCTTTAGGAGCAAAGACAGGCTGAGAAACGCCAGTTTGCCAACAAATACGTGAGAAACTTATTGAAATGTTTAAAAACAATGTTCCTCAAAGATAGATAGGAAGACATTAGCTTCACCTTCAACAGTGCATAACATAATTAAAAGATTCAAGGAATGTGGAGGAATTTCAGTGCGTAAAGGACAAGGGCGCAAGCCTAAGCTGAACAACAGTGCTCTCCGATCCCTCAGGCGGCACTGCATCAAGAGTCATCATTCATCTATAAGCAATATCACCACATGGGCTCAGGACTACTTCGACAAACCATTGTCAAGTACCACAATACGTAGTTACATCCACACATGCCAGTTAAAACTGTACTGTGCCAAAAGGAAGCACTATGTTAACAGTGTCCAGAAGCGCCGTCGACTTCTCTGGGCTCGGGGGCATCTGGGATGAACCATCACACAGTGGCAACGTGTACTGTGGTCAGATGAATCAGTATTTCAGGTATTTTTTGGGAGAAATGGACGCCGTGTGCTCTGGACCAAAGAAGAAAAGGATCATCCAGACTGTTACCAGCAACAAGTCCAAAAACCAGGGTCTGTCATGGTATGGGGTTGTGTCAGTGCCCTTGGTAAAGGTAACTTGCACTTCTGTGATGGCACCATTAATGCTGAAAAGTACATAGAGATTTTGGAGCACAATATGCTGCCTTCAAGTAGACATCTTTTCCAGGGACGTCCATGCATATTTCAACAAGATAATGCAAAACCACATTCTGCACACATTACAAAGTCCTGGCTGCGGAGGAAGAGGATACAGGTACTTGACTGGCCTGCCTGCAGTCCCGACCTGTCTCCAATAGAGAATGTGTGGCGCATTTTGAAGCGCAAAATGTGACAACGAAGACCCCGTACTGTTGCCCACCTTAAGACTTGTTTGCAGCAAGAATTGGACAAAATTACACCTGAAACACTTCTTCACTTGGTGTCTTCAGTCCCTAAATGTCTTTTAAGTGTTGTGAAAAGGAATGGCAACATTACAAAGTGGTAAATGCTTTACTGTTCCAACTTTTTTTGAAATGTGTTGCAAGAACCAAAATAGGAATTTTGTTTTTTTGAAGAAAAAACAATAAAAATCATGAGGAACATATTAAATAATGTGCTGTTGTATTGTCTGCAATGAAATACAAGTCAAAGTAAATTTAGAAATCACTACTTTCTTTTTTTATTTGTGTTTTCCATACTGTCCCAACTTTTTCTGATTTGGGGTTGTATAAAAATTAGGTACAATTAGGTAGAAAAGAATACAAAATGTAAGTGGGCAGGAATTAGTTGTGAGAGAGGCAGAAAGAGATAGGCAGAAGAGAGAGCAGCAACAGAATAATAAAGAAATGGGAATGCTTGCGGACAGAAAACATGCTCAAAGACACACGCTGTTGACCCTGGGATAACCTCCTGCTCTATATATTTTTAGGATCGCTGCCAACATTTGGCTTGGTGCCATTTCACCCACTGACGGCGTAACCCTATCCCTTAGTTGCATGACTCCAAAAAATAATGCAAAATGCCCATCGATCACTGAGGTCACAGAAGGGTCATGGCCCATAATGCATTTGTAGAATATTTTCGGGGTGTTTGATACCTTTAGCCGGCATAATGTTGTATGGCATTTTCTCTAAACGGGTGTATGAATCAGACATATTGAAACCTGGTGCAAATGGCTTACAAAATGTGCACTGTGTCAATGGAAAAAGTACACACTCAGGCATACACAGAAACCAATTCATGTTTAATAAGAACGTGTTTTTGGTTGTCAGAAGACAAGCACATAGAGGAGAAAACAAACAAAACAAAACAACAGAGGCAGATCAAAGAATTAGAAAGAATTGAAAACAACAGAAATCACAACATTCAAACCAAAAGCTGTGCATATATGAGCCTGTGTTTATGATTGTTTATAATTCTGATTCCTCCTCATTGTGACTTTCCTAAAATAAAAATAGACTCCAATTACTTTCCTAATATACATTCTTTCCTAATACACATTCTTGGTCTAATTGTGAATGTTTCATTAATACACACATTTTACTTGACCTTTATCTTTGTTTTTAAATTTTCCCTGTTCTTTTGGTGGTATGTCATACTTTAAGAAGTGACACCCTAAAAAACACTCGCACTTTCTGTGCAAAAAAAAGAGCTGGACAATTGCTTGTCAGTTCTTCAGCATGTGAAGTTCATACTTCAAAGCCAAGGCCAAAAGACTCTGTCCCAATGTCTGAATGATATACTCATTGATGCAAACATGGGAACAGACATGCTTCACCAGCGACTATATAAAGGAAACATACAAATGATAACAGGCCAGTTGGATGCCGCCACTATTGGATTGATAGTCACCTATAGCCAAGTACATGCTATTTGAGCAAACTCACATTTCGCACAGTCATCATTTATTCAATTCCCAATGAACAAAATCAGTAGTCCCGCCCTACATTTTTCCTCTCTTTCAGTCTCACATATTCTGTTTTCATACAGCTATAGATGTGGTGTACAGTTTACTTATGTTGTGGTCACTGTTCTTTCATCATAAATCCACAAACACTAAGTAATAGTACAGAAATAATATAGATGGCCCCTAGTGTCACTTTTTCCAAACAAAAACCTTTCTAGAATAAATGCAATAGTGAATTCTAGACTGTCTGTGCATTATCCTGACAAAAAACAGCTTGTGTTTATTATTTAAGTGTGTGTGTGTGTCAGTACCATCTTATTCCTGGAGGACTTAAATGAGACAAAGGAGGTACAGAAAACACTTAATGTTGTGTTTGGATTTGGAGTGTTTGGAGCGATCAAGTTGCACGCTCAGTCTCAATTTATGAGACTGTGTGTGAGACAGAAAATGCTCTAATGTCTCTAAGAGTTGTATGCTGCCTGTTTATCCTATCCTATCCATATTTATCCATCTTTGTCTCCCAACAAAATTAAAGCAACAAAACAAATTGAAACAAGCTCATTACGAAACCATGTGCACCATCAGCACTTTCAAGTGAACATATTCACAGCTTCACTGTCATGAAGAAAAAGTGTTTACACTGTCAAAGTATTTATAAACACACATAGAAGTAATATCAACGTTAAGATCTGCATTCGTTCAAGGAGGCAGTCAGTCCTGCACATTATGACCAACAGGACCAATAGAAAGCAGTCTCTAGCATCTCATCTGTCCATTTTCTCATCCTCTGATGTTTCTATAACTTCTTGAACCAGCTGGATGGATGTCTAGCTTACCCACATCCTCCTCTCCTCCTTCATCTAAGAACATAACACCAGCCAAGAACATTTCCCTTCCCCCATCTCTCTCTTTCTCTCCTTCTCTTCTCCGGGCAGTCTACTCAGTCATTCTTCCCTTCCTCTTCCCTTCCTCTTCTTTCTCTCCATTCCAATAAATGCAAAGTCCCCCAGTTCAGCGAGGCCTGTCTTCGGGGGTGGGGTTCAGGGCACACACACATACACTGACACACCTCACTGTAAGTGCACATCTGCAGTAGAACAAACACCCATCACAGGGAGTGTTAAAGAGAGCTTACACACTTGAGAGAGACTTACAATTGTGAGGAAATAGCGTATCAAGTCAAAGCCAACATGTTTAGGGCCACAGTTTTCACAAAAATCATTATTCCATCATTATGAAATAATCATTATAAATAATTAATCCAAATCAGAAAAGGCTTATTGGTCAAATGTGCTTACAAACCCAAAAGAAATTTGTTATGGATTACAGGACATCTATATCGAACATCTATATTATATACACACAAGAAACTAACAAGAAGAAACATCAAGACTCTGATTCAAACATTTATACTCACATTTAAACATTTAAGTGTAAGATTTCAGAACATTTCTCTCACTTTAATTTCTTCTTCTAACACCACGTTACCATAGTATTAGGGTCAGTGTTATGGGAAAGAACTCATAGGACTACATAATCTAGCATCTTGTGTGGTCTATCACGTGATATTTTATGTAATTCATTTTGTGCCAATAAAAAGGAACGCAAATTCAGAAAAAAGAGCAAAAATAACAATCTAAAAGAAGGAAAACACCTGGAAAATAAAAACAAACTCGATGGCAAAAGTATAGCATGGTTTTCAAACAAACCAGAGTTTTCGTTTACACGATCACAGTTTTCATTTACACTTTCACAATTTTTGCTTTTAATCTGCAAATATACAACCAACATTCTGGCACAAACCCAGTACTGCCACTCCCTATACGCAAAGTATGCAGTTTGCGTAGGGCACCAACTCCCAGGGGGGCACCATCCCAGTTGCTCAGAAAAAAAAAAAATTTCGTTCTGTAGTAAAGTTAACATATACATATAAAAATATAAACATGAACATTTTATTTAATATGTGTAATTTTAGTTTGCATTTTTTTGTAGAGCTACAATTGTAATTTGTAAATAATACAATTTAAATATAAAAGTAAATAAATAATTGTATTTTATTAAAGTTCTATTTTGCCCTGTATAGTAGGTGTGTTTTTTTAACTTCCATAATATTTGGGGGAGGGGCACAACAGTACCCCACGTGTTGGCAGAGCTTAGTTATGCTTTACTCTTTTTGGCTAGTGAGATTTTGATGGACCAATAGCGTAAAGCACAGTTAAGCCCCGCCCACATGTGAGGTTTGTTGAATGTAAATTTGAGGATTGAATGTAAATTTGAGGATTGAAAGTGAAAAGAGTAAATGAAAACTGTGAAAGTGTAAATGAAAATTATTTTCAAAAAAATTATTTTCGCCCTGTCATTACCAGAGGTGACAATTACATTAGCAGCTAATGAATAGATTAGCACCCTGCGAAACACTATGGCATTATGGGTAATGATAACACTCACAATGCTAATGCTAATAGAGTTTGCACTTAAGTTCTGTGGCAGTGTAGCAAATTTAGCAGCAGCTAAGAGCTGTGATACAGTGACTGAATTAGGCTGGAAATGTAGGCTAAAAGCCAGAGGGTAACACGTGTGCACTAATACAAAGCAACACTGTTTCAGGCCGCACTGGCTTGCTACTGTGAGGACGGATGAGGTGGGGAAAGAAGACAGACGAAAGAGACGGACTGAGAGAGAACAGATTTTAACATCAGGAGGGTTGTATGTGTATGATTGTTGTACAGATTTCCTAATGACAATAATGAAGTGTGTTTTTCCTTCTTAGTGGACACTAGCGCCACACACAATGATTCATAATCAATCAAAACACCCCAGGATGCTGGTAACAGATGTGTGTGAGACATACACATAGCCAGAAGGAAGTGGAGGTTCACACAGTTACATCACTTTAGCCCTGGGGGTTTAATTTAGTTCTCAACAGATAATCCTTAACCACCACTTTCTACAACCATGTTGGACATCACACATGCATTAAATTACAAAATGCAAACACACTTTGCGAAATGAGAAAAACAAGATCCACAAAATCCAAGAAATTAACTTGAGGATCAACTTTATTCCTACATACACACACCATTGCCAGGAACAAGTAATTTGAGCATTTGTGTAAGGGAAAGGCAATGAAATAAAACTTACAACAGCATTTCTGTGTTATCTTTCCTTTTGCAGTACAGTGAGTGTGTATGTATGTGTGCGTGTTCTCACTGTCACACAGGCGAAACGAGCAAGCCGGAATAACGCCATACAGCAAGCTTCCTTTGTGCAGCATTTCTGCTGGAAAAAACAGTGGAAAACAACTTTCACTTGCTCTCCACCTAGTGTGCTTTTCATTCTGCCCAGCTGTCCAAATGCAGCCTGGACATTTTCACAAGTTCAGTTTAAAAGCCTGCTTGCAGCAAAAAGAAAGCACCTTACCGTTTCTGAGCATTATTCCTTGTGTTTCATAGGTAATTCCACACTGTACGCTGCTTGTTCAGGCTGTTAGCTGGACAAAGCAAAATTTTTGGCTCAGCAAAATTTCACTTTCTTAACACACTCACACAACACATCGGCAGCAAGGGTTGCAAACAAAAACACACACCATGCAAAATGTGACAATCAGAAGGATGCAGAATTCCAAACAAAATAGAATTCCTTTCTTTTAGCCAAAGTAAAAAGTGTCTCCAGTAATCCTTCTCCTTGTGTCGTGCACACAAACACACACACATTTTTTATCTCAGATTTGTTTCATTCAGTAATCAAACAAAGAGAGGAAAGGAGCTGGTCTCTACACACAGTTCGTTAGCCCAACCCCCGCTATAGGCCAGCCTGCCTCCTCTGTTTTTTTTACATCTCTTACTCTACACAGCCCCTCCCCCCACTCCTGTCACCACTTTTGCTCTCTCGTTTTAACCTCATTTTTACCCTCCCTCCCCATGTGTCAGACAGAAAAGATCTGGGAGCGAAAGGGATCGCTTATCTTATTCCTTTTAATACATGTGTGACATCTTGGACTGCACCATAACCAGGCTCACATGGAATTTGTTCCTGCAGAAGTCCACAGAAAGTTCCCCTGATTTCAGCAGAATTTGATTGGCATTCACTAACTTCCCTTAAACCTTGCATGTTCATTGAGATATATTTCTTAAACCTTGCATGTTCATATATATATATATATATATATATATATATATATATATATATATATATATATATATTTATATTTGAGATACACAAGAAACAGATTTGATATATTTGGAGTTTTCACTTATACAGCGCAGTATAGGTAGTCGCCCAATACAAGGATGCAACAAAATGATTGGGGAAGATCAAATTTAAGTTTAACAGTCACCATTTAAAACCCCTTTTGATCGACCATTAAGTCAGACAATATTGGTATTGGGTTTTATTTTTGATGTCTGCAGATTTTTTCTGTTTGGCCAGTTAGTGTCTCCAGCTACACTCTTAACCACAAAGGTTCTTAAAGGCACAATATGTAAGATTTTTGTATTAAAGTATCCAAAAATCACTTGCACAGTGTTATATATTTTGTTCAATTGTGTACTTACATTATCACAAATGTTTCCAAGTATTTAAAAATCCAGAGAAATTCGGAATTTTAAATTGTGCATAAATCGCTTGTCCCATGTCAATGACGTAATATCCGCATTATCCCAAAGCCACTTAATGGCAAGCCTGCTCTCATGGTCAAAGAACGCGTAACATGGAAAGGTGACGGAAAGGTGAAGTAGACCAGAGGCCATTATTTTTGAATGGTTGTCAGTGGAGAATCTTCGCTACGCTGCATAAACTACTTTTGTGAGTAGAGTATCATTTAATGAATCGACAGCCTGTCCATTAATCTTCAACATGTTTTACATTAAACAATACCTTTGTTGAGAAATGTATGTAGATTTTACTATGATTAATATCCTATTTTATAAGAGAAGGGAGAGTAGGGAATGCTAAGACAGGTAGGACTCATTTACAGCATCTCCACCAGCAAGCGTGTACTATTACAATTTATTATTAAATACTGTGTAATATTATGTGATATTGTATATTGCCTAAAGTAAATACAAAATATTGATGTTTTCTTTGTTTGGTTTTAGGTTTCACCAGTTACAATAAGACTGAATTGTAATGACTGTTATGACTGCTGTGTATGCCTAATGATGATGAGGATATAATGTGTTTTAATTAATAATAGTAAAAATATTAATTATAAAGATGTAATAAATTTAAAAAATATGTATTATTTTGTTGGCTTCCAGGTTTCAACAATTAAGTTACAATCTCATTTTAAGACACTAATATTACTGCTATGTATGCCAAATGAAGCTGTTTTTAACGAGCAGATTGAAATCTAATGTTATATTGTGGCAAGAAACGTAAACGTATAGATAAATTAAATGACACAAGGAGTAGGGCTGTTGCTATTAAGAAATTTTCCCTGTAGTAATTATGGGGGGCTTAAAAGTGATGTATTACCGCATCAAGTAGGTGATTTCAAGTAGATGATGATTGAGGTCAATAAATTATAGCAAACCACTTTTTTGGGTTATCTATTACCTTCTTGAAATGATCACTTTTGATTTCCTGACTGTCATAATAGGCCTACCACAAACATTTGTCCATCACAGTCTGTGTGACTTTGTTGTCTTTATTTCTGCAACTAATAGACTAATAATAAAATAATAAAAAATTTTGTTAGATTAAGCCTTTTCTCTATGACTAACATTTAATCAGGGGCAGCCTAAAAGGGGGCAGCCCTACTTTGCAGTCTACTGTTGCTTTCCTTCCTCTGCAGTTGACTTGTCAACAATAAAATTATGTGATTACACAACGGTTATAAAACTTAATTTCATTATCTCATCCATGAACATGATAGTCCTGTGCATCACCAGTGGAGATAACAAATACTCTGTCACAGCCTCATGGACATTTTTAGTCTTCTTATCTTTTATAGTTCTTACCTTTTCATAACATTATTCCACTACAAAGAACCTTTTGTGAAACAGCAACATTCTATAGATGTTAAAGGTTATATTTATGAAATCATATTGCCAAAAATGGTTCTTCTATGATAATGTGAAGCACCTTTCATTAGAGTTTAGTATGCAAAGTAAACGCATTTTCTTTCAATTTACTAACATGAAAGCATGTTACTTAAAATTATAAATGTAAATCCACTAGAAATTGTTGGATTATGAAAGACAGTGACAATGCTGTTTAAATGTAAACATCACCATTGAAAGGGGTGTCAACGTATCATTCCAGTGTGAGGTCTGTGTGTGTGTGCTCAACATGAGGAAAAGAATAAAGAAACAGCTGTTAAGTGCTATAACTTTTTTCTTACTGTGTTACATCAAATCAGAATTAAACACACACACACACACACAGCCAGCAGAGGAGGACAGCCACATGCAGCTTCAATGTTCCACTGTGAGACCCGGAAAAGCGAGCTAGATGAAAAATCTGCTGACTTAAGGCAAAAAAAAAAAAAGAAAATCACACTTACATTGTTCAGTAATGAAACAGAAACACACACTCACATAGCAACTTGTCTCATGTTACATACTGTCACTGTTTCAAGCTAATTTTAGCATTCTTTCATGAATTCCATTTCCATGATTCAACAAATAGCAAAGCTATAACCTTTTCTGTGAGAAGAAGGAAGGGGATTCAGAACCTAAACAAAGTCACGTACACTATCAAGGGTTGTTTACTTTGTGTTTAGCCTAAGTGTTACATCATTTCCACTGTATGGATTTATAGCTATGCAAATATGTACCAGACAGAGCTGAAATATTTAAGTCTTGGCCAAAAGTCAAATGAGCAGAGATTGTGTATAAGGGCTGCACAGTATTGAAAAAAATGTGATAACTTGTTAAATTATGCGGTATTAAATATGATAATGCTTTATGTTTGTAAAATCAATTTACATTATATTATAATATATTTAAAAACTAAAAATTATATAACCAACATGTTTTACATTCTTTCTGGGAAAAGAAACACATGCTCCAATTAACAATTGTTTGCCAGTCTACATTGTCCTAAAACTTAAACTATTCATAACTTTTGAAGTATTAAAATCATTTAGTTATTGTAAACCATTGTGATATGTATACTGCAATATGAACATTTGCAATATTTCAATAATTTCAATATATCTGGCAGCCCTAGCGCAAATGTCAAAACATGTCAAAATGTGGTTATCAAGGTTCTGTGTATAATTACGTGTCAAAAAATCAAGGAAAATTTGGAAAACTTAAAAGAAAACTTAAAACATGAATTTTTTTTAAGTAAACACACATGCTTATACACACATCCCCATCCTCTTCTGTACCTCCTTTTCTAGCTGAGCAGATGGAGAAATATGAACATTGATATAAAGAAAGGAAACTGTTATGGAAGGAAGAAAAGAATCAAGCTCTTCTGCTCACAGTACAAATCGTTTCCTCTTTTCAACGTCGCTAATTTCTCATTCCTTTCTTAATTAAATACACATCAAGGAGCTTCTGATTCATTGGCTATTAACATTTAATGAGCTATTAACATTTAATGAGCTACAGCTGTGTGCAAATACCAATCAGCACATTCCTAACAATGCATCCCACAAATACTCCACTTCTGTCTTTTGACAAAAAGCATAGGTTTAAGTGCAGTTAACTTTTTTAACGTCAATCAATTTCTTTTAGACTTATTAGAATCATTGTAAATAATTGTTGATAACATCATGACCACAACCAATGTTACAAATGCATTTCTACTACTACATAACTGCATTTACAACAAAAGCAAGGGTGAAATTCCTAAGCTATTGTTTGGTGTTTTGGAGTACATACATATTTTTAACCATATTAAGATTATTAATATTATCATCCAATTATTGTTAGTAATGTACCATCAGTTGAGGTGTTGTGTTTTGTTTATCAACAGCCATTTCTTCACACACTGCAAAAACCTAACAGACCTCTCATATAGATATAATTACATGATATATATATATATACAGCTCAGGAAAAATTAAGAGACAGCTGCAATTTTTCTTAAATCAGCATCTGTACATTTATGGCAGCTATTCCATTCAAGCGTCTGTTGCATTCCAACACAGGCACATCTCATACTGCTTAATGTAGTACTGATTAAGTGATAACCCAAACCAAATATTATTTAACAAGGAAAAGTATAGAAAATACGATTGTGGTCATCACTATTCTCCTGCAATAGGATCAGCTGGATGGCATAAAACAGTGCTATTAGATCTAGTGGACCCTAAACCGAACCTCAAAAGTAGGTGAAATCAATAACTCCTGAAGTTTTGAGTGAGGAAAAGACAGATTAAATTGTGGCTTTACTAGCAAAGGGATACAGTGAGCATCAGATTGCTTCTATCCTTAAAATTTCAAAGACAGAGTTCATAAGAACAAGTTCACGCAGCAGACATTGGGGACAACAAAACTACAGACCAGTAGAGTGCGAAAACAACTAAGATGACCACAAACTCATCTGAATCTCAGTCAAACCATCAAAACGTCAAGTGACCTACAAAAAGAATGGTAAATGGCAGCTGGGGTGAAGTGCGAGGACAGTGCTTCTGTAATGATGAGTGAGGCATACAGGGATCCATTTGTAGTATTGATTCGGGTAACAAACAGGCAAGGTCAAACAACAGCAAACAGGGCATTCAGAGACAATGCAGAAGGATAAACATGGAACAGGCGAGAGTCGTGGCAGGCGGCAAACAATCAAAAACCAGGTAACAGTCTGATAAACAGGGCAGGCAGCAAACAATCAAAAACCAGATAAATGATCCAAATTTGTAGAGTATCCAGAAAATGCTTAGTAATATCACTGGGGCAAAACAAGACTTTGCAATGATGTAGAGCACGAACAGTGTTTATATAGGAAGGAAAATGGGAAACAGGTGAGCAGGACGTAATCAATCCCAGGTATGGGGCATTATGGGAAATGTAGTCCAAAACAAGGTTAATACAAGGAGCAGGGACCTCCTCCGTAACAGCTTCAGCAAGGCTGGAATTGTGCAAATACGTCTTTGTGAAGGCCACATGAATCAAGCCACAAACAAGGTTGTCCTGGAAGAAAATGTGCTTCCCTCTGCTCTGACAATGTTCCCCAGCTCTGAGGACTGTTTTTTTCCAACAATACTGCCACACAAAGCCAGGTCAAACAAGGTTTCGATGGAGGTTCACCAGATCAAGACCCTGCCATGGTCAGCCCAATCCCCAGACCTTAACCTAATCAAAAACCTCTGGAATCAATCAAGGGGAAAATAGATGGTCACAAGCCATCAAACAAACCACAACTGTTTGAATGTTTTTGTGCCAGGAGTGGCATAAAGTCACCCAACAACAATGTAAAAGATTGATGGAAAGCATGTCAAGCATGAAAGCTGTGATTACCAATCTGGGTTAATCCACCAAATATTGTCTTTTGAACTCTAAGTTAAAACATTAATATTGTGTACTAATATTAATACAATATTAATATTTGTAGTGTTTGGCATGACTTAATATTTGGATCAAGTAGGGATCATAAAATACCCCCTTCACTTAAGGCTTCCAAACCCAGAGTGGAGGTGAAAGACCCCAAGCTCCAGAGAGTCTGGAGGCAAACTTTTCCTCCAGATGGCTATCAGCACCTCTGACCCCAACAGGACAGTTTATGACACCCTGCCCAAGCTTCAAGGGAACTCCATGGGCAGGAGTAACACCACATGGCCCAAAAGAAACTAATAAACATTCCAATACACCAAAGGAAGGACTCTCTTTAAGTCACAACTAAACTGTCCTGAACTGTTGTATGTTGGCTACCATACTATGTATCTTAACTGTAGCTCTGTAGATAGTTATGCAAGTTTGAGTTGATGTGATTTATGCATTAGGATGAATCACAACTTGTATTTCAAATGTATGAACTTGAAAATGTATTTCAAAGTCATAATTAGTCATATTTAGTATCTAACAGATAGTCTTCTAATTTACCATCAGACAATATATATTATAGTAACATATATAGCATAACAAGTGTGATAGTCTTTTTACAATAAACTGGATTAATATTTGCAAATGTGCCATGCAGCCATATAACATGCAAATAAGGTGTTGAATAAGACAAAGAAACTTTCGCCTTCTCAACACCTATTGGTTGTTTTTGGTTTCACTGGACGTGATCTGTCTGAAGTTTAAAATGACCACCAACAGTCTCTTAAACTAACCCTAAGCTCTCAGCTCTTCTCTTCGTCTCTTCCGCTCTTCAGTCAAGGATCTTTGGCCCCTGCACCCCTCCCCCACCAAAGGCCTCTACCTCAGTCCCTTTGAGGCAAACTCTGGACATCACTTCAGCTAGCTTTGTTGATCTTCGGAACTCAACAAACAACATTGCATACCTGAACCACTCAGTACTCTCTCCCTACGCATTCAGATTCATATATATATATAGCCACGTGACATTTGTTGGGTTTACGGTTTAGCCCTGGACATGTTTGGAGTATCAATCGGAATTTGAAATTGGCCTCCTCTGTTTACCAACCAATTAACCCACCCCCTTCTGCCTGAGGCTTAAAGAATATACTTCCACCCAGGAAGGAAGAAAAACACATGCATGCAAACACACTTTTGTCAAATGTAAAAAATCAATTAAAAAACATACAGGGAGGCCACCTGCATGCATATTAACATATGCACAACAGCTCAGTGGTTGTACACACGCATAAAACAAACATGCCCACGGGTTTGTATGTATGCAGCACATGCAACAGTGCATGTAAAGGAAATGTGAATAAATACATTTTACACCACATTGTTGAGCATGAAACACAGCTTTTTTTCTACTGGTATAATAAGGGAAGAACAGTCCTCTTTTTGTACAGAGTTGGTTTGTTCTGCCATGAGGAATTTGTTGCAGGACCAGCTGCTGCATTTCACGGTGGAGCAATCCACAGCAGGGGAGTGGAGGTTATCCAGTAGATATATACATATACACACAGTGAAACACAATTATGTTTTTTTCTGTCTAGCTCACATACAAGATAAATAAACAGATAAATAAACAGCTCAGAAATAAGCATCAGTAGGAACATCAGAGAGAACGCATTTTTTTGTGATAATATCAATTCCTTCAATTGTAGTATATGCATTTCAAAAATGATTTTGCTTTATTAAAACACATGTATGATGTGCAAAGAACATGACATTATTGTAACTCTAAACTACATCTGCATCATAAAACATGAGAGAACACGATGCTTGAAAACAGAAAACACTTAGTATCCAAGCAGCCTACCCATAAGAAAAATGCTGGTGTCATACATTTTTTTAACATGCATTTTAATTTTTAAGAAATTGATTAGTGCCACAAATAAATGAAACACTGCATCCTTAAAGCATTTATTGCTTGCTATTTATATAATACCACTTATGACTTAATGGCGCAAATGTTTGACGATAACTCTCCTCTGTACCAGGGCACATCAGTTGCTACCAACTTTCTGATTACAAGAACAACTGAATGTAAAGGTTTACATAGCCACCCAAAGTACAGACACCATACACACTGTCATATAAAACCCAAACACACCTGTTGTGCATCACATTTATCATATGCATTTAACATATTGTGGTAAATGTGAATTTAATTTCTGACTCTCTCAGTCACTTAAACCCTCCTTGTTTTGGCCTTTACGAGTCTTGAGTCTGAAAGCAGAAGGTGAATATGAACAAAGAGGGCACACAGACCTAATAAGGTACCTAATATGGTCAAGGAGTGTCAACCTGTCTAATCCCCAGCCAGCTCCTGTCTGTGTCTTAGAAGTTACTCCTTACTTGGCACTTAACATTGACTTCAAATGTGCCACAAAATTGTAAAAAGTAAAAATCTAATTTCTGCTATGTCTGTCACAAAACATACACGTCTGCCTTGTGAATGAGGACACACCACAGACTTCTGTTTTATGTAATTCAGTTCGCTAAATAAACCTAATTATACTTACTATAAAAATATATAAATCTAAGCAAAAAAGAAAACTTTCAAAGACAATCAAAGAAATAAATACTATTTTTGAATCCTTTTTATTTTCATTTTTATCATCATGTTTTTGTCCCAAAAGGCAGGTTTTGTTAGATTTAGGTATATGTCTGGGTATACTTTGTCCGCAATATATAGCTAAGTAAACCCACACACACAGCAGGCATAGAGGAACTTTCAAAACACACACACACCAGAAAGCTTCAGGCAGTATGTATTAAAGGGTGTACTCACAGTAGGCACAATTGCCTTGTACCGTGCCCGAGCATAGTTGTTCCATGCTCTTGTTCGGCTAGCAACCACACTACATGTGAACCGTCCCCAGCAGGCCAGAGCATGGTTAAAAGAACTGCATCATTTAGAGCGATCACACTGGTCAAACGAACTAGACTTTGGGGGTCAAATGCACTTGGGTGAGGTTTAGATTGCTTGGTGTGAGTACACCCTTAAAGGCCAACTTGTTACACTTCAGCAGTGTTGAGTGAGAGAGCAGTGACTAATGTAATTGTGCAGTCTGTGTGTGGTGGGCAGGGATGAATTCCAATGAGGGTTTAACTGAAGGAAGGAAAGAATGTCTGTACGGAGAGATCATGTGAGTTCACAGTGTTTATCAATTTCATGTACATGCACAAACAAATTTGGCGTTATATTAATAAAGGTTTCTAAGATAATGATATTTACTACAACCTACTCCTAATCCTAACCTGCACACTAATCCTAAACTGCTGACAATATTAGATGTAAAGCAAAATAAAATTAGGCAGATTCACCTTCCTTTCGCATAGTGAATCAATTCAATTCAGTAATTATATGGCTTAATATATTTATAAACATTTTTACGTACATAAACATTTACATGAGAACATATACTTGTATTGTTTTTAAATAAGGCATATTATAATTACTATAGACTAATCCTAACCAAACCCTTAAACTACCCCGAAAGAAAATGTTTTTAGAAACTCACCACCATGTAGACATACACACACACATTTCTGTGAGTCTGTATGTATGTCTTAAGTGTATGTCTTGTACAATGTTACATTGCTTCAAAGCATCTTTACATATAAATAAAACAGAATAAATGTCAAACATGTTCAACACAGAACACATGGTATTATTGCAAATAATATGTGTGAGATGTATATTAATAAAACTAATTAGGAATATCAGGTTTGTAGTTGGTTTATGAATAAAGGGTTGACTGAACAGATAAAAACAACAACACATTTGGACCATTTGAATAAATGGACATGCGTTAGAAATACCTGTCATTACATGCGGAATCTTGTACCTCTCTCGGTGGTCTATGAGATGGTAATGTATTCAGACTGCCTACTAAAACAGTATATACGTTTGAGACTATGCGACGTGAATTTACGCAAGTAGCAGGCCATCAAAGGGAAATGAGATCAGAGAGAGGCAGACAGCGAGAAAGAGAGAAAGAAAAGTGCCAACATTTGGGGGTTAAGAGAACTACTACACGCTGCCCTGCAGCAAAGGCATGATACAATAGCATGCAGCACTTCACACGTTCCCAAAACCATGAACCAACACAATTACACAGACACACACATTTTCACACAGACATTTGCTCTGCTCACTAAGAGCTGGCGATTATGTATACTATGTACAAAAAGGCCAGATAAATGCCATGAAATCTTTATAATCCTAGGGTATAAAAAACACCCACTTAAAGCTAGTTTTGTCTTGTGTGTGGACATTTTCAAGTAAATAAATGAATTACCAGGTCAATTATTATGTGCGGCTTAAACTTGTACTTGATAAAACTCATTAAACGTGTTCCAGACTGGCTGTGTTGGCGGTTTTCATGTGACTTGAAAAGTCCTGTGTCCAGATTCTGCCTCAATAACTTCCTGTCTCCTCTTTACTATCTTTGTATTTAACAAAGTAGCAAAAAAGCTGCAAAATTAAAATGATCATCAATGAAATACAATCAAAATGGGCAATACATCACTGGGCTTGAATTATAAACAGATATTCCAACCAATAACTTACTGGACACATCATTCACCTCCAGAAGACTTATTTAATGATCTTAAAATGGAACACTGCCTTCCTTCTGTCTCTTTCTCCAACCCCTTATCTCTCTCTTCCATATGTTTGAGTTATGTTTGTTATGTTTTAAAGGAATCACCTATAATTCCATAAGTTGGATTTTCAGAATGGCAAAACCAATACTGTCTTTGTGTACTGTTGCTGGGAATGACATCATCGCATTGCATGTTATTGTTCATGGATTTTAGGACAAATAGGTGTTATGTGTCTGTGTGTGTGTGTGTGTACAAGCATTAATGCTTTGTGCCTGGGTAAGTGACCTCAGCATTAAATAGGCAAACTAAAGAGATCAAGATAGAGTTTCTCTAGGCTCCAGACAGATGCAACACATTTAATTTTTTTTTAAGGGGACATATGTCTGGAGGAGTGAGATGAGGTAGTAGGGAGAGGTTCCGGTTACTGTCCTAAAGGCAGGCATAAGAGATTTAAATTTGACACAGGTAGCCAGTGGAGTAAGATCAGGAGGGGTGTGACATGGGCGGTTTTTGGTTGAGAACCAACCTTTTATACAAAGCGTTTCCAGACATTAGCTCAGAACCAATTAGCATTAGACTCTCAGAGTGCAAAAAAAACACTGCTACAATCACCTAAATTGGGTAACAGGCATAAGTCAGGAAAAGGATCTTTGAAGTCTGAATTAATGAACCCACCATATAGCCCTCCAGCAATTTGACTTCCTCTGTTGAAAGAGCAGATCTCCACTTCTCAAGAAGTTTGGCCACTACACAAATCGACCTTATCCCCAGACATCTAGCCACTGAATCAACATTCTTAAAAGCTGGTCCAGTCAGTTTTAGTAGATCTCCAAGAGTTATTACTCCAGCGTCAAGAAGTATAGAATCACCCAGTGCAGAGAAACTGTAACGCTGTGTTTTTGCAATGTGAATAAAGTCCGCACTTTAAATAAATTCTGATAAAAAACTGGCAACTTGGACAGATTCATCCTTTTGAAATTCAACCAAAACAAAGATTTATCCAGACTTAGACCCCTATAACCTTGTAAAATAGCACAGGCTACAGATTTCCAACCTGAGTCCACTGTTCCAGTCAGGAGTCTTTGCACAAACTGGACCCGAAAAGCCATTGTTCTGCTATGTACATGTACAAGACCATGTCCTCCTTCTTCTTTAGGGAGATACAGAACAGTTTTTGGTACCCAATGTAATTTATCCCAAAAGAAATAAACTAAAATTGATTGGATTTTTGGCAATAAATCTGAAGGGGGGGGTCAACACAGGCTAGCCGATGCCAGAGAGCAGATGCCACTTAATTGTTGATGATCAACATGCGCCCTTTGTATGACATTTTTGGAAGTAGATACTTCCATCTACCAAGGTGACCTTTTATTTTTTGAACAATTCCTTCAAAAATGTTCTCCATAAACTTTACCTCCATAAAACACTTCCAAATACTCAAAACCCTCCCTGCTAATATGATCCCTGCTAATATGATCCCTGCTAATATTCCCAACTAATATGGCTTCACTTTTAGACCAATTTACGTTTGTGGCAGAGAGTTTACCAAAGGTTTTAATATTTCCATTATCATAATTATATCTCTCTGCCCACTAATTAAGATAACAACATCATCAGCATATGCTGATAACTTAAAAACATTTTCACACCTTGGAATATGTAAACCATACCTCTACCATACCAACCACCTCTGGCGGCACCACTCCCACTGCATTTTCCACATCTGACACCACAGTCACAGTCCGCATCAAACTTGGTCCGGGTACTTCAGCATCAGGGGATGTAGCAACAACAATCTGCAATTCCTCATCACGGACATTAGTTTCGTTTTCTACTAACAGGGCTCCATTGGGCTTATTTAGTTTACTAGGACATGCATAAACAAGATGCCCCATTTCACCGTAACTAAAACATTTTATGTTGTTTGTTGTGGCAAAAATTACATAACTGAAATCTTCAAACCGAAAATTCAAAGTTAAATCCAATTCATCTAGGTATGTTACAAGATTATATAAACGCAAAATCTAAAAGACACTATGTGTTTCAAAAGCGGAGATTTACTTCCAATTGGAATCATAATCGGTGAGACCAATTGACCACAACGAGAGAACATCTTAGTCAAAACTTCATTCAGAATAAAGGGCGGCACATTTGACAATATTACTCTTTCTGAAGGAGTAGAGAGAGGAAGCACTGGGGTAAAAATTCCATTAATTACTATCCCACTTTCTACCAACTGGTTTGCAAAATCAACCGTATTCATAAACATGACAACAGCACTGTTTATACAAGATGCAGACAGAATGTTCTCATGTCTAATCGCTTCACACTCAACACTCTACCCACTCACTCAGCACATGCGTACAAAGAGAGTGAGAGAGAGAGAGAGAGAGAGAGAGAGAAGGTGCTGCACTATTTGTTTCTGCTCTTCAGGAAAAATGCAGAAAAACATTCCTTTCAATAAATAAATAGTAAGAGAAATGAAAACTGTTCAAGAATGTGCATATTGGCATGAGTGTGTGTGGTTCTTTTGAATGAAATCAAGCTTTACTTTATAGGATATGTATTACTTTATAGGATATGTAATCATGAATACCAATCCATGTATGAGGTCTTCACCAATATAGTTTCTAAGGTGTGTGGGTGTGCTGTTTTTATTCTGTGCATAGAAATGTAAGATTTTGTGCACGTGTCTTGGAAATAAAGAGCTGGGTTGTGTTATGTAACCTGATCTGCATCACTTTTGCAGTAAAACTCAGTGACCCACAGTAATGTACTTCATACTTCAGACTTCATCTATATCCTCATATACACAATATCATAAAAACTGTACTAGTCATTCCAATAAAGGAAAAAGGGAAAGCAAGGAAAGATAAATGTAACAGGGCTTGCACATCTGGGCTTGAGAAACAGATGTTTCATCATTGGTATTTAGTAATAAGTTTGTTCTTTGACAATTTTTATTTTATTTTTTGTATGTGTGTATATACAGGTGCTTTGGTAATATTGTATTTGAAACAATGTCAAAAAGAACTTTCTTTGAAATTAAAAAGGCAAGCAAGACAAACAGAGAGAGAAAAAAAGAGAGGCAGAGAAAGAGAGAGAGGGAGGGTGTGGGTGTGGGTGGGACTGAGTGCTTTCATCTAATCTCATCAACACACACTGCACTTCAGTATTCCTCCTTAGTGTTATTGTTTTCAGATGGATCTACTCTGGTGGATCCTCTACAGGATTATAGATATATTTGTCTACTTTAATAGAGACACTTGGAGAGAGAGAGATGGTAATGCATGTACAAACAGAAATACACAAACGCAGATTCACAACAACTCTGAATTTCACACAAACATTTCACACACATGCTTCAGAACTCCACACCAAAAAGCAACATGAAATATTTAGGGAATTTTTCAACGTGCTTTGTTCCCTCAGCATGTGTAAGTAAGTGCAAAAAAAGAAAGGGAGACAGGAATGAGTGATGAGATGGAGTGAATGAGTGCAAAGGGAGAGCAAGAGTGAGAGAGAAAAACCCAGCTGACTCTTTTCCAAGCAACTCCCCCTAGCATTTACATTTAGTCATTTAGCAGACGCTTTTATCCAAAGCGACTTACAAAGGACGAGAGCATTGAACATTTTGTCTTGTATGCTACATTTACAAGCGGACATTGTATTCTGTTACTAGAGAGAAAGATGGACTAGAGACAGGGAATTTGTTTTTTGTAAGGATAGAAGGATAGGATAGGGGGATAGGATAGAAGAGCATTGGGGTTCAGACAGGTGTCTGCGAAACAGGTGTGTTTTGAGTTGTTTTTTGAAGGTTGTAATGGTCTCAGCAGATCGGGTGGAGGCTGGCAGTTCATTCCACCACAAAGGAACGGAATAGGTGAAAGTTTTACATATTGATCTGATACCTCGTTGTGGGGGAACGGTCAGCCGTCGCTCGTTAGCTGACCGTAGCTGGCGGGAGGGGACATATGTCTGTAGGAGTGAGTTGAGGTAGGAGGGAGAGGTTCCGGTTATTGTCCTAAAGGCGAGCGTAAGAGATTTAAATTTGATGCGGGCGGCTACAGGCAGTCAGTGGAGTGAGGTCAGGAGGGGTGTGACATGGCAACAGCCCTCACCCTAGCAACGGCCCTCACTCAGTCTGTTCCCTATTGGCCAGCTGACAGGCTGCATCCCATGCAGGACAAGCAGCCAATTAAATGTTGTAATGGGCCTGAGGTGAGGAAGAGCTTTTGGGATTCCATGTTCACCATGGTAACAGAAGCCTGGCCCTTGCAAAAAAACACACATAAAAACCAAAACACATTGCTACCAAGAGACACATGGACTGCTGCTTTAGGAATGCCTGCAACACAGATATTCACACATGCTAACAGAGAAAAAACACAGGCATAGCCATGTACCCACACACAAAGGCATTACTGCACAAAGGAAACAAAAGGAAAAATATACTAACTTGACTCTCCTACTTTCATTTTTAAATCAGAACTATCTTTTGGGTGAACTGGGTCCTCAGACTTTATGACCCAGACCGTATGACCAGACAAAATGTTTATATATACTTGGCGTCGATGTAGCATGTTCTTTAGAGCAAGTTCGCGTTTTGTAAGTTTACACTGGACAGACTGCCAAACGGGATTGCAAAAAAAATGTGTTCCTTGGAAGCAAAAAGTGACACAGCTTTGAAATGACATGTAGGTGAGTAAATGATGGACAAATTTTCATTTTTGAGTGGACTCTTTCTTTAAAAATCCCTGATATGTCATAGTATTCTTTGATAATAGTAACCCTGGGTGAACTACATTTATTAATTTAGCAACTGCTTGTATCCAAACGACTTAAATAGAAACAGCGTTTAACATTTTGCTCTAAGAACCAACAAGTCTAGTAAAGCTACATTTACAAGTGTGAATAGTCCTGATGCTAGGGACTGGAAGAACAGTAAAATAATTTTTTACACACGTGAAATGAGTATGAACATCTGAGCGTTAGGGATTAGTCAAGTGTCTGCGAAATAGATGTGTTTTAAGTTGGAGGCTGTGATGGTCTCGGCAGATCGAGTGGAGGCTGGGAGCTTCCACCCACCAGAAAGTTCAACAGAATAGGTGAATAGGTTCCACCAGAAAGTTCCACCAGAATAGGTTCCACCAGAAAGTAACAGAATAGGTGAATGTCTTAGAGAGTGATCTGGTACCTCGTTGTTGGGGAACAATCAGACATCGCTTCTTTACAGAACGCAGTTGGTGAAATTGAGGTAGAAGGGTAAAGTTATGATGACCGTCCTAAAGGCCAAGGTCAGAGATTTAGATTTAATGGGGTCAGCTATGGGTAGCCAGTGAAAAGAGATCAGGAGGGGTGCAAGGTGGGCTTTCTTCAGTTGATTGAACTATTTGTGTAACCTTTAAAACAAATATGCAAACAAGCAGAGACATTATTGCTCATAATTTTGTCAAAATGATGCTTTGTTGCATAATAAAGAGTTAACTTACTCCATTCTCAATAACAACACCACCAAAACTCCAAAACTAACTCAACCAATCAACACTGCATGCTGATCTCATCAAGACATGCCTTAGAAAACTTGGCCGGTGATCGTTAGACGAGTGATTTCTGGCTGCCCATGACCGAAAGCCCCAGGTGAGCCTGCCCTTTCTTTCCAATCTGCACGCAGAGGTCGAGAGATCATGAAAAAAGCCATATTCTGCTCGTTTATTTTCCGGTTCACATGCGAATTATGCGAACGTGGAGGGAATGAGGGACCATGGCTACATTAAGACGCCCCCTGTTGATGAGACGCTTGCGAGCTATCTCTCAGTAGGGGGGGGCATCGTTCCTGCAGGCCCCTACCTGCCAACTGGACCTCTCCGGGTCAACGACAGGGCGTAAGCAGCAGCAGGTCAAGCGGGTGCTGCGCTGCACACCATGGCGGTGTTACAGGCATACCAGGCTGACCTGCTTAAGGACCTGGATCAGGGGGAGGGGCTTTCCCCTGACGCTCTGGCTGAGCTGCGCTGTTCAACGGATCTGGCCCTCAGAGCCACCAAACAGACTGCCGCAGCCATGGTGGCACACTAAGAGGCATCTGTGGTTAAGTCTGGCTGACGTAGGGAAGAAAGAAAGAAACTTTCTCCTCGATTCGCCAGTCTCACCCTCTGAACTTTTTGGTACATCAGTACAGGCGGTGGTTGAGAAGTTCAGAGTGGCGGACATGCAGTCCAGGGCCTTCCATAGGTTTATACTGCGCAGGTCCAGGTTCTCATTTGGCACCCCTGACCGGCCCTTCTACATCCGAGGATCGTAGATGGGCCAGAGGCAGAGAGTGGCTGACCGTGCGCCTCACCCCTCTCGAGGTAAGGCACGGGGGAGAAGTGATGCCAGACACAGGAGGCAAGAGGCAAAGGACACCTGAACTGGGGCCCGGGCAGGAGTATAGTATGCTCACACCAACAACTCCCCCACTTTCCATATGTTTCAATGGAAGGCAAATTAACTTACAGTTCTTTAATTATGGCCCTCAGTCAGCTTGCTTGTTTTTTTAACCTTGTTAGAATTTACCTTTTGTTTTTAGGCCAAATAGTGGCAACTGATAGCACCCAGTCAAGAACCCTAAATTCTTGCAGCAATATCAGTACCAAACTGTTCCTTATTTCTACAGCTTCTGCAGTCTCTGGATGATTTAATGCAATTGTTTTTAAACAACTTCCTACAGACAATTAGAGAAAGGACCAAGCCTCTGCTTCAACAATCTCAAGATAAACAGACCAAATTGTTTCTTTAACAATTCCTACAGACATCAGAAAAAGGACCAAGCCACAGCTTCTACAGTCTCTAAATGAACGGACCAAATTGTTTTAACAATTCATTTAAACTCCAAAGAAAGGACCAAGTTTAATAAACAATGCTACACTTTGAACATTGGTCTGCTTAGGTTTTATAAGATGTTCTTTTAGAGAGCTGGTAAGTTTCACCCATGAGGATCTTTAAGAAAAGGTCCAAATTACACAAAGATGTTCTGTCTCCAGACTTAGACTGTTGATCTTTAGTTGAAGTTGTAGAATTTCCCAGATTCTTCTGTTCACTTCTTATTGCAGATGATGAGTTCTTCTTATCTGTCTCTCCTTGCTGGCTTGCCAAATTGTTAGATTTTCCTTGAATTGTGGCTGAGCAGTCTTTGGGTGGCTCGCCAATGTACTAGAATGGTTCTAATACATAAAGAAAAGTAAGCCAGACCGCAGTTCAGGGTAAAAGCCTTTATTGAAGATACTTGTGTAGCATAGCCTTCTTCTAGATCTTATCCCAAGGTAGTGTCTGTGTGAGCAGACCTTTATACCTTGTACCAAATGTAAATTCTTACAAAAGACAGGTAGTATTGGGACCTCCTACCAGAGACCCTACAACAGACAATAGGTGGGTCATCCTGTGTGAAATTACGTTTTACATTAGATTTGCTTTAGAAAAAAATTATGGCCACTGTAAATTCAAACAAACATACTTCTGCTAGAAACATTACTGATTTTTGTGTAATTTTAAACCTATACAATTTTATACTTACAGTATTATAAAAGGTTGTAATGTAACATTGGTGATATATTTAAATTGGCAGAATTTTGGCATTGGCAGAACAACCATGTTCAGTCCCAGAAATGTTTTTGAGGCATAAAATCACACTTACACAATTAATGAACATGACCACATAGTACTGGTCCAACAGACTGCATTTCTATTGATATGCCTAATTATTACAAACATAAACCACATTACACCAGTCTACCTGTAAACCCAAAACATTAAAACCTTACACCAAGCTTTTTCTGTTTGCTTGTCCTGGTCATCAGGAAACTTAAACCACTAATTATCTGTCATTGATTGTTACTGCTAGTTTCAAAAGGAACTGTGTCATTACCATTTAGTGCACAAATTCCTATTTTTTACTATCAGTGGAATGCAACCTATGGCTTTGAAAGCGAATTTGTTAAATAATGAAATATCCAAGCTAGATAATTAGCCTGCTAACTACAGCCCTGTAAAGAACAATGTTCTGCAGATACTGGCTGCAGATACATTTTTTGACTCAGCTGATATGCACACTTGTCTGTTTTTCACTGTTACCATCACATTTCATTACAGCACATCACAGACAGTCATAACATACTGATCTAAAAGATCAGCTGAGTCAAAGTTCACTTTGTGTAAATGACCCATCAGGTCATCAGCTTAACACTTAGTCCAATCACAAGCAGTCATGAGTAATCAAGAATCAAGTATTTTATTTGTTGCCAAATTGAGTCATATATCTTCCAAATTTGGATTACATTTGGGAGTCCAAGTCACAAGCCCTTCCACCACCACCCTGAAGAGACGTCAAACACTAGGCATCTGTCTGTCTGTTAGAAAAAGATTCCAAATTAACTGTTACAAATATTGTCATACAAATATTGTGGGGAACACATAGACTGAACACATTTCACAGGATGTCTGTGGGAAGGCAAAACATACTGTAGCTCTGTAAATCTTCACAGACTCAATTATTTCTATTCAGCTACAATCAACACTAACAGCAAGCTGAAAATATCATTGCACTAACCATCACAGCTAAAAAAAAATGAGAGTAAATTGAAACATGAAAAAATCACAATACTTAGTAGTACTTAGTAACCCAATATTATTGTGATTCATGACCCAGACAACAATACAAAAAAAACACAGGTTGAAACAAGTGAAATAATAGATGCAAAATAAGGTGAAAAAACATCTTTCTGTGGCGACTCTACAGTCCAGCTCAGATTAACAATCAGCCATGGGAAGAGTTGTGTGTCATTCAAGGAGAGATTGTGTGTGTGTGTGTGTGTGTGAAACAGTGTAGACAGTGCAAAGACAGCAGATGACTGACAGTGTCAGACAGCTCTCTTACACGCATTTTAATTCATTGCATTCTACTGTAGAGCTCAGTCCACATTTAACAGCTCATTGGTTCAGATATACAGTACCATGGCATACTGCCAATTGAAATTCTGCAAAAATGGAAATGTCCTCACATCCCACAAACAGCATGAAGCCCAACACAATCTCTCTTCATTCCATTTTATCATTTTGGCAGGGAAAGCAGCAGTAAATCTTTCTTTGTAAAGGTTTTTTCTCAACCCTTTTGCTCTTACTTGATCAATCTTGTCTGTGCTTTATCTTCTCCAATGTTCTTTTCATCACATTTTCAGCTTTTTTCATTAGAAACGAAATGCTCTGAGAGGCAGACTGGACCTATCTTTGAATTACTGAGTGCTTACTAAACACAAGTGTAACCTAATTTGTACCTGCAAGATCAATCTTGTGTAATCCAGTCACTAGCAGTCAGCTATAAATATATTTATTGGTTTTACCAATAAATCAGCATATCGGTTACAGGCAACAGTTATTTCTTCCTCTGTGGTCAGTGCTCAATTATCACCTGTTTAATTCTTCCAGAATCCAAATTCAGATTATATTGTGCTACTTGGGTGTTCTTTGGTTAATTTGCATGTAACTTTTTTATGTTATCTCATTTGTTACTTTGTTAGTTTGGATGTATATTGTTTTTCTTTTTACTTAATATGTACAAAACTTTTTCATGGTAAAAACAGTAGTTACATTTCAACACCATTTTATGCTGATTTGAAAGTTTGCATGAATAATCAAGCAAAATCCAAAAAGAAAAACGTTTTGGAACCATATATAGATGCACAACACATGATTCTCAATGGGTGCACATCAGAAATCCTAAAATTCAGATAAAAAAATACTAAAGTAAGTGAGAATTTGCTCAGAACAGCACATTTTTGGTGAGATTAAAATTTAAAAAATGTGTCAACTTTTGCTGTAACACTGTAACACACTGACATACCACGTGCTGTATATAGTGATGTCATCACAGTTTTGAAGCAGTGTGCCTAAACAAGGACTCTTTCAAGTTCACTATTAGAGCCAAGATGCATACACTATACAAGCCTCAAATGTACAGTACTGTGCAAAAGTCTTAGGCACATTAGTATTTTCATACCCAAAAATGGTTTTAAGCAAGTTATTTATATCTTTTGTTGTAGTGTCAGTAGGAGATTACATTTCCAAACATTATTTTTGCCATTAATTGTAATAATCCAGTGAGATTTTTGTATGCCTGTAAAGCTACAGTGCTATGAAAAGTTTTAGCCACTTTAAAAAAATGCTGTAAAGTGGGGTTGCTTTCAAAAATAATGTCACAAATAGATTTTATTTATCAATTAACTGTTTGAAAATGTAAACTTATAATTCCTACTAACACTACAATAAAAGATAAGTAACTTTCTTAAAACCATTTTTGGATGTGAAAATACAAACATACACAACATGGGGGTGTGACGAAAAACTCCAGTCTACACCTCTCAGCACAGCAGCCAATGGTAAGCAGCTAAGTAGTAGCCAAATAATAACAGTTCTCTACCAAACAGCAGTGGAAAAACAAAAGCCACAGCCATCCTCATCATCAACATCATCATGACTGCTTAGCAGCACACAGCAACTACAGCACTGAACCTTCACACACACAGACAGATGTTGTGTAATTAGCCATTATAAAACACTATAATAATTTCAGTGTTAGTTTCAGGCATTTTTCAAAGTTACATTTAACCAAGACCTTTATCAAAAGCGACTTGCACTTTCAATTGTATCACTTCTCTTACAGTTATGTAATGTTAAATGTATCTTTACTATGAAAACCCTAAAATAACATTTTAAAAAATACAGAATAAATACAATTTAAGCTATACAGCATTTGTGGCCCGAATTCTGCTATTGAATTACTACAGGAAATGAATATCGTCCCTCAGTGGGTACAAACAAACAGGAACCATGTTTACAGTAAATGGACTTGTAAACTTACCTCTGTTCTCTCCACTCTAGCCACTGGGCCTGTGCAGGTATCATCCATCCACCACATTGGCCCACTTTTAAAATTGTGCTTTGACATTCCTCTTCCATTGGCTGAGTTAGGAGAACACTGAGGCGTTCCGTGAGACACATGAGCTTTCCAATTGTCAGAGTGACAATTATGTTGGCCAACCAAATCTCAGCCATGGTGAAACAATAAACTCTGTAGAAAGATGGCAAATTTTGCTATAGGAATGTATTTTGTCTTAATTTTCAATCTTTCATAAAAGGCACCAAACCAGCCAAAAAGTGTAAATAAAGATTGTGGTTTATTAAAGACATATTCTTTGTTTAACTGTAAATGTTCTGCTTACACAACCAACAGCATTGGCATGTTTGTTTATCCTTTGCTTTCGCAGCATGACATTGACTAAAAACACTCTGAAGAAACAGGACAGCAGTTTGTAATCAGCACAGGAATCTTAACAGCCTCAATTTTTTAAACATGTGCTGCCATCTCGTGGCCATCAGGTTTATGCCATCTATTAATTATATTTTGAAAAATTGTTATAGTTGTTAAAATTATTAAATTGTTATACAGTTTTGTTATATTTATATAAATTGTTATATTACTAAAAAATAGTATATATTACTAAAAATCAGGTTTTCACAAATGTTTTTTCACAAATTGCTTCACTTCAGAAGGCATTTAATAACACCCTGGATCCTGCACCCTGGATATCATTTTAATATAACTCCAGTTGCGTTTAGCTGAAAGAAGAAAAACATATCCTTCTAAGGTGCCTTGAGGCTGAGTGATTTGTGGGTAAAATATTATTTTGGGGCGGGCTTATCCTTAAATGAAACCCCATATAAAATCAAAATCATGACTAAATAGGTTTTTGGACATGATGTATATACCACAATTACCTAACAAGTCAAGCCTATTTCATTTTCTACAGTTACGTTTAAGGCAAAATGTAACTACAGTTTTGGAACTGGAAAGTGAAATGTAACAATACTATCTACAGCTAAGAATAATGGCTTCAGCAAACATCAAGTACAACAGTATAAAGATAATACAGAGCCCAAAAGCGACAGACTTTCTGTAGTAGTCAGGCCCAAATTTTATTCAATGACTGCGATTATCGATCATTTATCCATTCTACTACTAATAAAACCATCCTTTTACGCCCACATCGTTTTGATTAAGACGTTTAAAGCTTAAATGACTGGTTTGCCTGTTTCTATACCAAACGACTGCACAATGTTAAAACTCCCAGTCTTCCCGTAAACCTGTTTAAATGCACTCTCACAGTGTTACTGGTAAAGGGTAGGAAACTTTATCCACCACTCTCATCTAAACCTCCACTCATATTTTATTGTGTTCACGCTTTTAACTGTCACAGAATGACTATGAATTTCATTAACCTGCGTCTTCAGATAACACCGTACAGTTTCAAGAAAATGAAAGGCGGGAATTGTTCACGCATCACACAAAACACATTTCGTTGCATTTCACACCTACTGATTCGTGGCAAAATGACCACCTATTAGAACACGCCACGATTTGATATCCTCAACCGATATGCAATGGTTAGGTGAACTGTGATGAATAAAGTAACGAAAGTATCCGTCTTTACCTGCTAATGCACGGAGGTTCAAATTGGGAGGTGGCTTTTCGCATGTCCTCATTGTAAAAATACAACCTAAGAAAACAACTGCGCAGTTTCTTTCCTGTCGCCCTGTAAATGAACGCCGTATATCGCGATCCACCAGCACTTTTAAAATAAACGCACATTTTAAAACGTCGAAAGTGGAATCTGCACGCAGTAGGAAACCACTGTAAGGAGGTGATTATGTGACAAATATCCAATATTTCCCAAGTCTTCCCCAAGAAAGCATGCATAAATTTTACGACTTCATAATCATTTGCAGTTTTGGCACAGCAAGGATGTTGCCAAAAACGGTGCCGCGATGTGACTCTCGTGTCCACGCATGAGTTTCATTTCAGCATGAAAGAGGTGGGAGTATAGAAATTTCGCAGTTTGTAATCCGCTGCAAACGCAGGCACTCCTCTCTTCCTCTTGTTTTCCATCAAAGTCCTCCCTCTCGCTGGTTTTCCCATCTCATGCAGGTTTATTTTCGGTGGGCGAGTCTCCTGGATCCGCCCGCCTCCCTTTCTTCCGGATGCCCAAGAGTTCCAAATTCCACAATCACTCACTCCATCAGGATGAGCTGAACTTGATGTCCATTCCAAAAGGCTGGTTTGGGTGTTGAATGTTAATCTATGTAAGAATGATGTTTTGTTAATAATGAATGAATTAGTCTAATTTCCAGTGAACAAAAACATTCTAATGTAATAGTTTATATTTGGTATGTTAAGACACTTATTTTTAAGTTGTGAAGTGGAGGGATGTGTATTTTAGTGTATTCCACCTTAAATGCCTGTGGTTGGTTTTGTGCTCTGTCAATTAAATGCACAGATGGAGGATGTTTGCAATACAGAGATCTAACTCAGTTATGTCGGTTCAAATGCAGCAAGACGTGAAACTGTTGTCCCGGAAGGAAACAAATCACACAAAATTAAATCAAATTGTCCACATCTTCAGCTGGGGGTTCCAGACCATTATTACGTTCTCGTCTTGTGTCTGAGAGGAGGAGGATGGTACAGACAGAAATCTGGATAAACTTCATTTGTTCAAGGTTTTACACTCACAGTTTGCATCTGTAGCTTCTCCCTTGAGATGCTTGGCAGCAACAGGCATCATATTAATGTGAGGAAACGCAATCCTCAATGGGTCTAATGTGGGAACATTCTGGTGATGAATAAACCTTTCAATGGAGGTACTTCATCCTCCATTTTTGGACTGAAAAGATGTCTTTCTCTTCCCTCTTTCTAACTTTGAAAAAAAACGTAAGGGCTCTAAGAGATTACAAAAGCATCTTGGAGGCCAATTTAAATGCAAATTAAACATGTTGCTATGAGCACCCCAACAACCAGTTAGAGGTACAGAGATACAGACATGTCGTTGCATAAAGGGCTCCTTACAGTCTGAGCAAGTTTGGCTCTTTCAGAAGAAGTTGGGAGACTGAATGCAGCCGTATACTAAGGTTGCCCACACTTACTTTCCCTCTCTTTATCTCCTTCCCTCAGAACTATTGTTCTGCTCCAATTTCTTTGCGATCTCTCATCTTACTTCTTCCAAGAAATTTCCTGTCATATGAGTGTCTTAAAAAGATCTATGCTTTTCTTCCTCTCCAGCACCAAATATAGGTGCAAGGCACAATCTTTAGGAAAGCAAACAGGAAAATTCCCAAGTTTGAAAAAAGATGCTGTATTTACAGATGATTTGGTGATAAACGTACATTTCTTTGGATTGGAGGTGCACAGTTTTGAGGATTTCTTAAATTATAGTGACCCCATCACCATAAATCCCTGAACTTTGACACGTGCACTTGATTAGATTGTTCTAGGCCCAGTTCTTCGTATGCAAATAACTGAGTTAACTGGATTTAATCATTGCAATTAGATACACAACATTGAAGCTTTCTAATTTAAGATGTCAGATCATGCATTAACAAAAACAGTTTGCATTGACCTCAGTTTTATTGCATTCTCCACAGAAGATGTAGAGAACTTGGTAAAGAATCCTGTCTGCCATGCTGTTAGAAAAGTGTACCTGGTCCTTATCATGAATTTCATTGTTTCCATGCCACATAAAATTCAGGCTTTTAAAGCAAACTTTTATTGCAAAAATACATTGCATCTTCTATTAGATTATATGTGAAGTTTATCTACATTAACATCTCTGACATGCAGATGGAACAAATAAAATGCAAGGGTAAAGACAATGACAGTGGAAAGTAATTTGCTTTTTGTCTGCTTTGGCTGTGTGTTGCTGGTCTTTTGAGCCCTAAATTTCTTTGTGGCATTCTAAAATTATTTTATGTTCAACTAGTGTGAAATATTGTGCATTCTTTTTACATATTTGGCAAAATATCATGCTTACTATCGCGAAAACAATTACACAAGGGCCCTATCATTCTTACTATCGTGAAAACAATTACACAAGGGCCCTATCATTCTTACTATTGTGAAAACAATTACACAAGGGCCCTATCATTCTTACTATTGTGAAAACAATTACACAAGGGCCCTTTTGTGTAATTGTTACACAAGGGAAACTTCTTTTTTTCTTAATATGTTCATTGCCTTTTTCAACAAACAACACATTTAAAAAAAAAAAAAAATCACAGAAGATATTAAAAAACAATATATAAATCAACATGTACAAAACACAACACACCAAGATAATGGAAAAAAAACCCCAAAAAAACAAAAATCAAATCATTAAAGGCCTCGTATTACAGGACACATATTATGTTCTTACATTTCTTCTATTGTCTCATTAAACATGTCTCCATTCTCATTCTCTATGAAAAACATAAAAAGATTTCAAGCATTTTCAAAAGCTTTATATTTTCCTTTAATAATATGTTATTTTTTTATTGACATATTTAGTACCATCTCTCTAAGCCACCTCCGTATGTTTGGTGCCTCTAGCTTTTTTTCAATGCAGTGCAATAAGACCTTTAGCTTGCAAGGTACACATAGAAATAAAAGTATATTCTCTTGACTTAAGATTATTAGGATATAAATGTAATAAAAAAAACCTTTGGTTCAAAAGGGAGATTAACATCCATTATTTTATCATACTGTGCACTTCTGTCCAGAAATTCAAGATTTCTTCACACTCCCATACACAGTGGAAAAGGGTACCTTTACATATATTGCATTTGGGGCAGGTGTATTAACTGTTTGTAGCTGAGCATACTGACAGATCTTTCCCCTTCAGTCAGTCACATTCGATGTTACGTCATCGTACTGACGTATGGGGTCTCACTTGAGAGCCCTATCACCTTCAAGTAGTAAAAAAAAAACTCTCCAGTGAACATTGTCCCTAGAGGACAGAGCCAATGAACGACTGGGGCACGCCTGCCCGGAAGTGGGTATAAAGTCGGCTGCAACTCACTTTCATTCATATTTCGCTTCGGATCTGAGTGTATGCGTTAGCATTCACTCCATGCTACTTAACTGAGATCGCTTTTCCTGCAATTCTGTTACGGCGCTTCAGCGGTGCTCGCTCCGGTTTTCTTCAGCTTCTCTCACACCAGCTTCACAAAAGAGAGCATTTCCCCTAAAAGAGCGCCACGGACGGCGCGCGTCTTTTTAAAGATGTCTTTCTGTTCGTGTGTTTCTGGATGCTGTCGCTTCCTGACCTCGTCTGATGGCCATGATCGCTGTGTCACTTGCCTGGGAAAACAGCATGCTGAAGCAGAGTTCATGGTCGGGTTGTGCTCTCATTACGAGAACATGCCCATCTCGATGCTGCGGTCACGGCTCTCTCTCTTCACGGAAGGTTGAGCCCCCTCTGCTGCTACCCAGTCTGTTGTCCCGCCTAAGCGGCCAAAGGCAACAGAATTGGTTAGCACTTTGGGAGACCTTAGAGTGACTGTGGAGACTTCTCCGCCGGGTCGTTCCCTGCGGACTTCCCAGTCCTCTCCAGCGTCAGGGTTAGCATCAGTCCAGAGCGTTCGCGGCTGGATGATTGGTTCCATGAGGGCTGCACGGGTGTCTCAACCCCACCTCGCCCCAGTGCCTTTCTTCCCGGAGGTGCATGAAGAGGTTCAGAAGTCAACTTGCCCACTACCTCCTCCTCTGGAGTCAGCGGCGACCAGGTCACTTCGCACTGTACACATTCCGGGCGAGCTCAACCGTACAGAAGATGCCCTCTCACGGCAGCTTCTAAGCCCAGGAGAGTGGAGACTCCATCCCCAGGCAGTCCAGCTGATCTGGAGTCGATTCGGGGAGGCACAGGTGGATCTGTTTCCTCCCACTGACCACTGTTTTACTCCCTGTCCGAGGCCCCCCTCGGTACGGACGCATTTGCACACAGCTGGCTCCGGGGCCTGCACAAATGCGCGTTTCCCCCAGTGAGCCTCCTTGCGCAAACTCTGTGCAAGATCAGGGAGGACGAGGAGCAGGTCTTGCTGGTTGCGCCGTATTGGCCCACCCGGACCTGGTTTTCGGAGCTGATGCTCCTCGCGACAACCCCTCCCTGGCAGATTCCTCTGAGGAAGGACCTTCTGTCTCAGGGTTGAGGCACTACCTGGCACCCGCGCCCCGACCTTTGGGACCTACATGTATGATCCTTGGACAGGACACAGAGGACCTGAGTTATTTACCCCTGGGCGTGGTGGACACTATCACTCAGACGAGGGCCCCTTCCACCAGGCAGGCTTACGCCTGGAAGTGGAGCCTCTAGATGCAGGAAGGGCTGGAACAGAGGTTGTCTGAAGGTGTACATGGCCGCTATCTCAGCCCATCACCTAGCAATAGAACGTAAGTATTTAGGAAAGCATGAGCTGGTCATCAGGTTCCTGAGGGGCACCTGGAGACTGAACCCCCCGAGGCCGCCCCTTCTTCCCTCTTGGGATCTCTCCATAGTCCTTTCTGGGCTACGGGGAGCCCCTTTCGAGCCGCTCGAGTCGGTAGAGCTGAAAAGCCTGTCTCTTAAGACAGCGCTCCTGACCGCGCTCACCTCTATCAAGAGGGTTGGGGACCTGCAGGCACTGTCGGTCAGTGACTCATGCCTAAAGTTTGGGCCTGCCTACACTCACGTTATCTTGAGACCCAGGCCTGGCTACGCGCCTAAGATTCCCACCACACCCTTCAAGGTCCAGGTGGTGAACCTGCAAGCGCTGCCTGTGGAGGTGGCAGACCCAGTCCTTTCCGTGTTGTGTCCCGTTCTCGTTCTGCGCATATATGTGGACCATACTCAGAGCTTTAGATGCTTCGATTAGCTCTTTGTCTGCTTTGGAGGTCGGCAGAGGGGAAAGGCCCTCTCCAAACAGAGGTTGGCCACTGGATAGTGGCTATGCCCCCTTGGAGTGAAGGCTCACTCGACTAGGAGTGTTGCCTCCTCCTGGGCGTGTGTTACCCCTCTAGCCCGTGTGTTGGGGCCCACTAAGTAGTGGGCGGGAGGACGTGCTTGGTGTCCTTGCTAGCGTTGCCTCCCTTCGCAACGGTTTCCCACTGGTGAACCTTGCGTTGCGATTCCTCCAGCACCTGTCGGTGGGAAGGCTCAGCGGAGGAGCCTCATGCCATGCCCAGTACTTGTGTGTATGCCACAGTCAGCCCTTGTACTGGGTACACATTGGTCATCCCATGTGTGTATTCAGGAAGGCTGTCCTGAATACAGGATTTGCGGCGTTTTCCACAGGGACCCCATACGTCAGTACGTTGACGTAACGCCGAACGTGACTGACTGAAGGTGAATGTCTTGGTTACGTATGTAACCCTCGTTCCCTGAAGGAAGGAACGGAGACGTTACCGCCCCCTTGCCGCAAACCCGATTCGCCGCTGATCGGCTGGGACACATCTTGGCTCGTCAGCACAACCTGAATGAAAGTGAGTTGCGGCCGGCTTTATACCTGCTTCCTGGCGGGCGTGCCTCGGCACGCAAATCCTTGCCCCAATCGTTCATTGGCTCTGTCCTCTCGGGCCAATGTTCATTGGCGCGTTTTTTTAACTACTCGAAGGTGATAGGGCTCTCAAGCGAGACCCCATACGTCTCCGTTCCCTCCTTCAGGGAACGAGGGTTACGTTCTCCATTCATCTGGTGGTATCTCCTAGTTAAGATCTTTACCCCATGTTTCCAATCGAGAATCTGAAGACTCTTTGGGGCCTTCTACCAACATAGTGTACAAAAGTGAAATTTGACCTTTACTGTAACAATTTTTGGTGACTTCTCTTTCCAAAACTGATAACGGTGGTATATTTATAGTGCTTCTCTGAAATGACAAAATAAAACTCCTTATTTGTAGATACCTAAAAAACGATTCTTAGGTATATCAAATGTAGTAATCACTTCTTGAAATGACATTAGATTATCATCCCTATTATGAATCTTTTATACTTTTAATACCTTTCTCTGCCCACAATTTAAAGCCTACATCTGTTTTTCCTGGAATAAATTTAGCATTTCCCCATATTAAATTTCTTTACAAATATTCAAATATCTCTGTACCCTTACCATATTTAAAACCATTGGATGACACATTTTCCTTCATTTTTCATAGTATTTTACAATCTGTGTCATATATGATTCCAAAGGTATGTTATTCTTAACAGATTTTTTTTTCAATTCTAACCCTGAAGATGGGTCATGAGATGTTGAAAAGAGAAACATGATAGATCTTAACTGAGCTGCCATATAATACCATTTGAAATTAGGACACTGAAGTCCACCTCTATCATAAGGCAAACATAAAAGAGATAATCTAAGTCTAGATCTTCTGTTGTTCCATATAAACGTAGTAATTACCTTTTTAAGTCTAGAAAACAGGTTGCCTGGAGGTGCAATAGGAATATTCTGAAAGAGGTACAAAAGGCAGAATATTCATTTTTAAGATATTAATTCTTCCTATTAAAGACACGGGTAGAGAGGCCCATCTTTCAACCAGCTTCACAGTATTTTCAAAAACAGAATCATTTGTTGTAACTGTCTTTCAGTTTTGGAGTTATTTTAATACCCAAATATGTGAAGATTCCGGCATTTGGAAACATATCAACCCTACTACCAGGACTTTTCCTTTTCTTCTTGGATTTTGAATTGTTGATCTGATACCCTGATATTTTCCTCAACTCTGTTGAATGCCTTTTCTGCATCTAGTGCTAGTAATGCAGTGTTTTACCCCTTTTGGTGATGCAGAATATTCAGTACTCTTTTGACGTTATGACATCCTTGTCTATGCATCAAAACCATTTTGATCATTCCCCACTAAATATGGTAATACATTTTCTAATCTTCTTGCCAAGATTTTGCATAGGAGTTTTGTACCTGAATGAAGTAAACATTTGGGCCGCAAATTTTCACATTTCTTTTGAGAAACTTCTGTTGTGTAAAACACATTGCACCCTAATGAATCATTATGAATCACTCTGAGCTACACCCAAATGCATTGCCTTATATTTACTAAACACTTTTTGTTAGGAGCATTTCTAGGGCAGTTGTGGCCTACTGGTTAGAGAATCGGACTTGTATCCTGAAGGTCACTAGTTCAATTCTCAATGGTGGCAGAAAACAACTGATGCACCCTTTAGCAAAGCAACTTCTTCGGCTCCCTCAGTGAATAGCTGCCCAGTGCTCCTGGTTTGTGTGTTTACAACTTCTAATGTGTGAGTGTACTGACTTGAATGAGTTAAATGCAAAAGACAAATTCTGAGTATGGGTTACTATACTTGGCCTGCACAACACTTTCACTTCATTTTTAGATGCTACAAGCCTAATAATGTGATTTAGTTAATTGGTAGAGCATTGTGTTAACAGCGCAAAGGTCAATTGGTAGAGCAAAGGCCAAAAATGGGTTTGTAAAATTTATATAAAATGTATACCCTGAATACACCGTAAGTTGCTTTGGATAAAAGCGTCTTCCAATTCATTAATGTAAATGTAAGCAATAAGGTGAATTCATAAATTGTAGTGCCCCCTTGTGGTCACAAATTTAGAATCCAACCTCTTGTTGACTTTTTCACTTATATACCAAATTTTAAGGTGATGGCCACTCACAATGGAAATTATTAGATGCTGAAACGTGTCTGGAAAATCTGCAACACCTCTGAAAATGCTCAGCTTCTTTTAATTTTTTATTAAACACAGTTAATTCATTCACAGTTCAAGTTCATAAGATAAAAACATAAAAAGATTTAAAAAATGCCAGTGTTTTTTAAATACTTGCTGAGCACATATTCTATTAAATTTCCCCAGTCAGTGGTAGGATTAACAATTGCTTGTATAAAACTGAAAATGTTTTAACACATGAAACACTGAAAGTGTGTGTGTGTTGTTGTCTAATTATCAAGACTCATGAGCAGAGCGGTTCCTCTCTTGATCCAGTGATCATAAGGCACTGCTCCAGACTTCAGATCAACTGTCACCACAAATGAGGGAAAACTGGTGCCCCCAGACCGCACAGGGTAATAGTAGCAGGGACAGCTGTACATATCTACAAATGCAAGTGAAGCAGGATTTACTGACATAACCCAGACAATGGAATTTAAAGCAGAAGATGCAATAAAAAAGTTGACAGCATGTGCTCACTCTTGGCAACCCTCTTGCGGCTCTCCACAGGTTTGAAGTGAATGGTGGGCATGGGACAGACCAGCTGCATAGGCTCTGCCTCCACCAAACAAGAAGCTTTCTTATCCCAGCCTGCCCCCTCCAGATACAGCCCCTGGATGAACACTCCATCCTGGAGAAGATGGGAAAAAACAAGAGCTGGAGTACAATAGGAAACACACAGGCATTGAGAGAAGCATAGACCTCGAGGCATGCCACAGTAGGCAGCAGTGAGTGGGTGGGTGAGTGAGAGATGCAAATGTCAGGTGCATCAACTCCTAAAGGACAGGGGATGGCAGCAGTTACTCACCTTGGGAGGGAAAAGCAGATTGTTGTCATCTACTGTAGTCACAGTGAACTCCCAGGATAGAGTGTCTACAGACACCTGCATGTCAAACACAACACAGATATCAGAAGCACTGACTACCACAGAGGTAACTGACATTTTTTTTAACACACATTTACAATACTGCCAACATATGGGCATCTTGAGTGTGTTCTACTGTGCCACCTGTTAGGATGTGTGTGAAATGGACATTTCATATTACACATCAGTTAAATTTTTCAGTGTTGCATTGCTTCAATGCAGCTTTACATATAATGAGAAATAAAACACAGAAAACAAAAAAAGTTATCAAACATGTACAACACGAAAAAAAATACATGGTGTTATTGCAAATGAATATTGTTCATTATAAGATGTATATTAATAAAACTAATTAAGGATTCTAATATTGTAGTTGGTTTATGAATTGAGAATTGACTGATGTAACTACAACATATTTGGACCATTTTAATAAATGCTTTGAGACTATGCCACATTTGGTCAATTAACATGACAGATAATAGGTATCATATTAAGCAACACATGCTGTTCCAGTTTACATGAAGGTTCCAGTTTACATAAAACAAAATTTTTATAGGACAAGGGTATAAGGGATTTGCAATAATACAATAAAATATCTGAACATTGCATAATGACATGTTATTAAGCTGTCCATCAGCCCTTTTGCTGAAGAATCGGCTAACCTAAAACATGACAGGTGCTTGTTGATTATCAAATGAGGCTCAATTTCTGCTGAGCAGTTCAGTGTGATATTTGGGGAAATTGTGTGCAAACTACTGTGAAGTTAAGAATAAACATCATTCACTGGGGCATTAGAGAGGTAATGGAGCAAGATTGTCCTGCATCCTTGTTGACTGTGTGTAACTGTAGAACTACAGTGTGTGTGAGTATGTTCCATTGACGCCATGCAAGGTGTGTCAATGTGTTCCAGAAGGACCCTGCAGACAGTGTTTAACTCCACAGTGTATGTGAGTGTCCCCCCCAGAAAAGTGTACATGATTTTAATACTTACGTTTTTTGGTCTTAAGTTAAGTGGTCTTAAGTTTACAAACTATCAGCTTTCTTTAACCATATATGATTGAAATGGTATAGAAGCCCATGTGAGAAGGGTAACACTACCATCCTCTTGGGAAGTTCATTTGAATTTTGAAATCATAATTACAAAATTACATGTATTTATTTGATTTTGGTAGGAATCAATTGAGCATGTTGGGCAATTTTGTCGTTTCTTCACCCACAAACACAGTAAGCTTTTGCTAATAACAAAATGATGTGCAATATTAATTGTAATAATTGTAACTGAGGGGTTATCTATACATTTTGACTCTTGTGCTTCCACAGAGAATGACAGACAATGCAGCATAATACAAAGCATGATATATGTGATCATACTACTACTGCTACTGCTGGTACATATGGGTAAGCTTCCTGTCTCTGGCTCAGATAGTTGACTCAGCACTCTTTGTGTGCGTAATCTAAGGACAGTAGTATAGAACACCTCAGCAGGTGTTCTATAAGTTTGCTAAGCATGTAAATGGTACTTTAAACAATATTAGTCATTCTACTTCAACTTCTGCAAGACATATCCACTAAATTAGGCATTTCCTTTTGTTGCCGCCTACCCTTTTAAGATATAATTAAGATCGTTGCCATCTGAGATGGTGCAGCAAAATAGTGTTTTTGCACGCCATACTAACAACTGGCAACTGCATATGAAGCTTAATATTGCACTTGATCCTACACTACAGTTTTCCGCAATGCAATATACACTGCCCTATGACAAATTTACATTTACATTTATTCATTTAGCAGACGCTTTTATCCAAAGCGACTTACAAGTGCGGAATACAACAAGCGAGTCAACCTGAAGAGGCAACTAGACACAATAAGTGCTCATAATATGAACATATAAAATGATTGGCAGACAAGTCACCTTTTCTAGTAGTTTACAAAACCTAGGACTGTCACATCTAGAATTGTAAGACATTTCAGGACACCTGCGTGGTTGTGTTCGATAATAAGAATTTTGTTTTGTGCTAGTCCATTAAAACCTGTGTGTGTGAATATGCAAAGTCTCACGTTATTTTGGCGTGCGGAGCTCTGTAGTACTGCGGTGAGGAAGCCCGTAGGGAAAGTAAATCCAGACAGCCAGAAGAGGACAGGAGGGTGAGCCGTCTCTGCCCAGCGAGCAAACTGCTCCACACGCTGGCACAGGTCCCGTGTCCAAGATGCCAGGGGCTTCAGAGACGGATATGCCTGAGAGAGAAATCAGAGCCTGGTTACTGATAGGTGCTTTTGAATGTAATGCTTCTGCAGTGGTGTAATTAATGATCTTCATTTTCCTTGACATTTCTCCTTTCATTTCCTATGTACAACAATTTAACACCATATGAATAAAAATCTTGTAAAGTGCAAAAGATCAACTTAAAACTCTACAAAATACCTTACTGAAATCTATACCTGATTACAGTAAGGCCTTTCATTTAGTATTGTGTAGTTCAGAGTTCAGCTGGTTTATGATAAGTTCCACCCAAGGCCACAGAAGTGCAACACAAAGAAAGAGTTTCTGTGGTTTTGGATGAGACACATTAATGCCTGACATTAGAAATCTCTGGTAAATTTGATAAAAGAAAATCAAAAATAGTCATGATTCATTTCATTTCATGCTGTGCCATTAAAAAACATTATGTATTTAGGTTCTCGCTAGCCTTAAAATCAAAATGTTTTTTATATATCTCCAGGCAGAATAAATGCTGTTGTGTTTACACTTCAAAAGCAGGGCATCACAAAGAGATAAATGATGATAAAACAAGGTTTACGGAGAGTTTACGATCTGTGTATTTTTGTGTCTATTTATTTTCCCTTTTCAACCCATAAACAAACAATGAAAAATTTGATTTCTTTGTGTTTAGACTAGCGAAAGGAATGAGAAGTGCAATCAGAGAAGTGCATTCAGGCCCTGTGCAAATTTGCCTATAAGGTCTAACTATGTTGAGACATACAAACAGTCTCAAGCACCACACAGCAATAGATAATGAGCAATGCAACATGGACAATGTGGAATAAGAACGTAAGCGGCATTGGCTGGGCCTGTAAAACACAAACTTAATGCTGACAGAGAGCAAATAGAGATGCCGCTAAGCACGATAAACATTTGTAGTGAAGCGCCAGCTCGTGGCACTGCTGTAAATTAACGTGCAACAGTAGCAGGCAACAGTTATGGCCCCATCTACCCAGCCCATCCTTAAAATCATGTCTGAAATCATCTCTCTGTATGGCTCCAGAGACATGACTCTCATTCAGCAGTGCAGGAAAACTATTACTTTTTGCACTTGTTCTAAATCAGACCCACAGAAATGAACAGAAATCAAAAACTATGACAATCTTTTTTGAACAGCATTTTGTGTTTAATTCAAAATTTGGTATTCAACCTCGCATTATAAACATACAACAGCTGTTCGTTTTTAATTTTTCTTGTCATGGCTAAAAAGGAAAAATTAATGGACGTAAAAGTATTGTTGGTGACAAATAACATGGACATTTTTATCAGCAAGATTTGAATTGAATCTTCATTTGCCCATATTCTGATGTTTAATCTGATCTAGGACAACTGTGCTAGAAACTGTGTGTTCCAGAGTGTTTTCTTTTAATACTACACAGAATTTGTAGAATGAAGTGGGCATATCCTACCCAAGTGTGTACAGGTGCAGGACATTGCAAACTTCATGAATCCAGAAAACATGAATCCAAAACAGTGGACAACTTAAGAGAAATATCATATTTCATTCAAAAGAAATGGACTTTCAATGTAAAGAAATTGACTATTTTACTCAATATATGTGTGTGCTATTAAAACAATATGTGTGTATCTTTAAACAGGACTATTGTGCTGTCAGGTAAACAGCATTAAACCTTAATGGAATTCATAAAGTCGAGCCTCACATTTAGCAGAGTTAACAAGTAGTATTCCAAATCAGTTACATAGGTTTCAGTTCAGTTACAATGGTGCCTTGAGTGTTTTCTCTACCTTCTCCCAGAGAGGAGGCACACGCGCATCATGGATACAGTGAAATGTCTCCTCTAGACTGTTGGACATCACAACCAGACCCTTAATGCCCTTCTCCAGCTCTAGAAGAGATGATCTGCACACACGCAAAACAATATAATACGCTGAGATTAGAATGGTAATACTCATTATCACGTGGGGGACCATTATGCTCTCTCTCACAGATGCACGACACACACACACACACACACCTGATGGTGTGTAGCAGTGTGTTATATCTCTGGATCTCCTGCAGTAGTACTACATTTAGAGGCGAAAGGTCATTCTTCAACAACTTCCTGGTCCCCTCATAGTCTATCTGAGCAGGTATCTTCTGGAGCACATCAGCAGAGAGCTCCAATACCTGCACACATACACTACATGAGTCATCCATATTTGCTGTCTGTTTTACTGGAGGAGATAACCCTGAAAGAAACCAAACTTCCAATTTTCAGATGCAATCAAAGGGTCTTAAATGTTGAATGCAATTATGCCACCCTCTTGAGTATTCACACACCTTGTCCTCCCTGCTGGTTGCAGTGCTGCTGGAGTCTGTGCTGGTGACCTGTGGCTGGAGAGACAGAAGTGTGTGGAAGAGGGTTCGAGTCTCTGTAATCTGACTGGCAATGTCAGCATTGAGGTGCTGTCCGAACAGTTCCGGGTGCTCCAGTGCTGGCAACTGACCAATGAACTCCACATATGAGGTCTGAGGTCCATCACGAGGAACATAGTAAGACAGGAGGGAGGAAAGCCTACACACACACACCACACACACAAAAGCTTTTCGGTTTTGAAAGCCAAAAACACATTTACAGGCCTACAGCACCAAGTATTTTTTTTGCTTTAAAACCAAACATTGCCCAACATTTTTTTTTTTTTAAAACATTTTGGTTTTTAGCCCTTGGGTTTAAATTAAAGCAAATTAAACACTGGACCTAAAAAATGAAATGATAATTATGCATAGGCTTACTTGTCTCTAATGCAGTAAGTCATAGACTAGTGCGTGGATTGTTACAAAGCTTCACTTAAAATTTTTCAGTTTCATTTTTTTGACACTCGCCAGCTTTGGTGTCTTGGTAACATTACTACTTCATCCCCCACGATATACAAGCTCCATCATCTTTAAGAACAATGAAGGAGCTTTAAATGTCTTCATCTATAAGAACAATCAAATCAGTTATTCAGGTCTCCTTATTGTCACTGCTCAGTTAATGTTCTCCTGTGTTTCATCAATAAACATCACCTCAATATCGTTCTCCTGTTGTCCAAGTCTACTTACCATAACATTTGGCATTTGGACTTGTTCTGAAGAGTTGAGATACAAAGACATACACTAGCAATCAAAGGTTTAGGGTCACTTGACTAAAATAATTCTCATTACATTACAAACCTCATGATCTGAAGACATAAGACTAAATGAGTTTTGTAAACAATAATATATTTGTGCCAATATATGAATTTATTTTATTACAAAGCTAAAACTTTTGTTTTTAAAGAATAATGAACATTAAGCAGCCAATAAGTGAACTGTTTAAAAAGCAACTCTAATAAAATGCCAAGAGTATGTTTTTGTAAATTAGAGGCAAAGGGTGATTACATTGAAGGTTCTAAAATCTGACTTTTAGATCATTTTATCATCATAGATTTTTAAGTTTTAGTCACAACATTCCTAAAAATGTTCTATTTGTTTAATTCAACAGCTATTGATGTTTACTATTATTATTATTCTATTATTCTACTTTGTGTAAATAGTTCAGCTGCAAAAGAAATTATGAAAGTTTTCAAATGTTATTTTGCATCAAATAATCACTCATATCTTATCTAGCAATTAGACACTATAAAAATGTAAAGCTATAGGGTAATTCTGTGCACATGTATGACAAATTGTTTTTCACACTTTGGAGTGCCACTGAAATAACCAATGGCTTGTTAAGAGTATCTGAACTGTTCATCACCACTCATCTTCATACTGTAGACTGTAATTACTGGCAATTTCATTTACAAGGCAACAAATGCATATGATTTCCTTTCTACTAGTGCCAAAAACATTACAGCTGCTCCTGCTGTGCACTCAAGTCACCATGGAGGCACTGATTACAAGTAATTATAGGATGCGGTAGCTATAGTAACAGAGGTTCGAACTGTGTTGCAGGGTCCTTTAAGACCAACAGACTCACAGAAACTGGAACAAATTTAAATAAGGCTATTTAACTGTGGACACTACAAGATTCAACATTCTGCACCATTCAATCTGTTGGTCTTTACTAGACCTGGACTGTGGTGGAAGATTTACTGGCTGAAGGGGACACTGCAGAATCCTCATAGCAGGACAAAAGGGGTATCAGGGAACAAAGGGTACGTGTGTGATGAGCTGACACATATTTAACATGTGTCTGTGTGTGTGGAACGAGAAAATGTCTTGATGTGTTGCATGTGCTTTTCCTCGGATTGTAAAACCAGGTAAACACATTTTGGCCATATGGGGGTGCTCTATCATTTCATAATGTCTAATATCTGGGACAAAGACTAATATTGATACAAAGGCTAGAGTTATTGTACAAGGTTTGGATCAAATGGAGAGCATGTTTATGAGTCTTTTTAACTCACCTAAAAAAGGGTGTATCAATAACGGCGGGACAGAAATAGTGGTTTATGTAAGTCATTAGCAGGCGCCGATCCCAGTCATCAGTCACGTGACCTCCATAGTTAATCCCAGCGATGAGAAATTTGACAGCATCCCAAGAAATCTCCTCATACTCATCCAGATAGAGACTTAAAATATTCTCGCTCACCTGAGAAACAGATGAGGTATAATTGCTCAAAATCATAAGAGATTGTCAAGAGACACTTGACAAACCAACCTTCTCTCTCTACCTCAAAGTCAGAGTCATTGAAGCTGTAGACGATGTTCCAGCCGAGCTGTAGGAACTTCCTCCTCTCTAGTATGACGCTGTGGAAGAAGCAAAGAGTGAAGAGCAGCTTACGGTACTGTAGAGGCCGTGAGCAGTGCGAGAACTGAGACTCAGGCACCAGCTGATAGAGACGCTTCATATTCCACTTTACCCCCTACAGAGAGACACAATCACGCACACACAAAGAGCACTTTAATTACAGTACACCTGACTTCAAAAGTCTGAGAACAGCGTGTGAAGCATGTGTGCATGTGTGTGTACCCTTGGTGGCTCAGTGGTGATTTTTATGCCCGTCTGGAGGACAGCAATAGGGAATTCTGGGTGAGGGGAGGAGCTTAGCCACAGTCGAAAATCTGGATGCGATTCTTGGACCTGTAACTCATCCACCAGTTTATCCAGCTCACACATCCAAGAGAGAGACAGGTGACAGTTTGCCAGGAATACCCAGTGACCTGCCAGAAAAAAGACAGAAAAAAAAGTATTTATTGATTATTAAAATATATGCTAAGAGTTGTCACAGAAAAGCCAAGTTACAGAAAAAGAGAGAAATAAAAATGAAAATAACAGAGGCAGAGAGAGGAAAAGGTCACTTCACCATTCTTGACACCCTCTTTAATCAGTCGTGTTGCGATGGGAGCCTGGCCCTGACCCAGTGAGAGGGCAAAGAAGCGCTGACCCATGCCTGATGTCTCTGCCAGCTGGACCAGGGCTGCCATTGGGTCCACACCAGGAGACAACACGAAGATCAGAGGAGTCTTTGTGGTGCTGTCTGCTACAACCTGACACACAAGCATACACACACCCACACTTACACAATTTAAGGAACACTCTCACATTCAATTTTCGATTTCAAAAGCTAAAAATGTTAGCTTCTTATAAGACACTGTCATGCATTAACTGAGTCCATTTCACCCTTAATGCAATATATAAATATGTTGTTTTCACATCTCAGACAAAAGCCATGTGATGAAAGAAACAAAGTTAATTTCTTAACATTAATTTACAATTGTTGTGTTCTGTAATTTAGGAAATCTGACAATTAATGTCAGATTTCCTAAACAATTCCAAACAATTCTTTTTTACTTATCGTTATGTGTAGCTGATGCTAAACTCTAGGTGAGCAGCTATGTTTGTGTATGTGCAGGTCTCTCACAGCCTTCATGTCGAGTATTGGTGGCTCGACAAACTGAGGGCCCAGATTTTTGATGATGAAGGCTGTGGCGCAGAGAGAGATGCGATCCTGTCGGAGAGAACGTACAATCAGCATCTTCTGCAGCTCATTACAGCAGTTTTCCCATTCTCCTGCTCAGAGAGAGAGAACGAGAGAGAGAGATTAAAACTGATTATGATCACATTATAACTGAGCTGAATACTGAATAATGTCTATACTGTTAATTTAGTTAATTTAAGATAAATATTTATATCAATGGTATTGAAAAAACAATAACAATTTCTGATTGTATTGTTTAAAAACAATCTCCAACATAACCACAAAAAATTAAAAGAGAGACAATGTAGGTAAAACGTAACCCACACACATATTACCAGGTAATGGTGCTTTCTCTGGTTCTGAATTTGTGTACCAGAGGTGCCAGTCTCGAGGGTACTGCTCAAATGAGACCATGAGTCCGTGAAAATTAGTCAGTTTATCCAGTTCTGTTATGTTGTCCCAGTTAGAGTCAGACAGCCAGTTAGAGCAGGGGTTATCCATCTGTTCCTCCTTATCCAAAACCTAACACACACAACTTTTTATGTAGCTTGAGGATAATTTTTAAACAAGACAATCCTTTTCTATAATCAACAGCACACATGCAAACTTCCCCCCCCAGGATATCTCACCAGTCCCCCCCGTAGGAAGAAGCTGTATTCGTCTATGCTGAGTTTGCCTAAAGCTTCCAGGATCTTGGCACACATGTGGAAACTAAACAGAAGCTTGTGACACTCAAAGATTCCACGACAAGTGTATCTGTAAACAGATCAAACATGCTGACATTGCTCTCAAAGTCACTTTAATATGATTAAAATAAATCACATCTATAGCATGCATGAAACATGTCAACAAACAAGCACTACACGATGATGTGTGTGCCTAAAAACTACGTATTCCAACTTTGTATAATTTCTTTAAATATAATTCCATTTAAATTCAAATAAATCAAATTACATTTCTTCATCTTGATTTCTAGCTCAGTTCAAATTCAGTAATTAGTTTAAAAATTGGAAGGCTTTCTAAATTCAATTCTAACTGGGGCACAAATGTGATGTGTGTCAGTGTGTGCGCGCGAGTTTGTGTTTCAGACCTGTACACAGCATAAGTGTGGTGCTTGTTGAGGTTGTTTATCCTCTCCATCAGTTTGTGGCTGCGGGGGCTGCTCTCTATACTCTGGGTGAAAAGGGTGATGTAGGTGTCCAGAGAGAACTGGTACATGGGATCTATACAGTCTAGATCATTCAGCAGGAAGAACAAGATGGATGCCCTCTGGGCACATGGGCGGTACGCCTGAACAGACACATGCAAACACACAGGGTGTCTATAGCTTTATCTGTCTCTTTTGTTATCAACATCCTCATCTCAGCAGTCTTTTTATCTTCCTCATTCACAGGTACAATCTTTAATCTAATCTGAAAATGCTTTCAGCACCTCCTTCATGCCATCTATCTTTTCTTGACTTCCCCTCATGCCTTTCTTTCTGATCCTCTCACCTCTCTGGCAGTATCGATTTGGCTCTCTGTCAGTTCGCTGATCTCTAGTTGTTCTGCAACCTCAGTGGCTGTGACTTTGGAGGTCTGCAGGGTGTTCACTAGTTGCACGTCATCAAGCAAAGAGCCGGTTGCCTCGTTCAGCAATCTGTACGAAACACAGGAAATAGTGTGCAAAATTGAGATCTGTCAAATATACACTGGTGATTACAGTTACTGATGTGTTAGTGGTACATGTATAGAGGTGTTAATGCAGTGCTGTGGCATGTGTGAGCGTGTGGGCTGCCCACCTTAGGATCTCGTCCTCCAGCTCTTGTAGTTTCTTCTTGCCCGAGGTGATGTTGATCACTAGAGAGTCTTTCTGCTCCTCCAGCTCCGGACGCTCCTTTCTCACCACAATCCCCAGCAGCTGGGCCTCCAGACCCTAACGTATACACACACAGTTATGCTTCATCCTTCAAGACATCTGAGTGGAATGCAGTTCTGTAACACACACACAGACCTGTTCTTTAACAGCGAAGTTGATGATGGTGGTTTTGGAGAAGATTTCAGGGGTGTAATGTGGATTGGACAGTTTGGTTGTCATGTAGAAACGAAATTCCGGATTGTATTCCACCTCTTTATCCCCCAGTTTTAACAAGAGCTGTCCACCTGCAGACCACACACACACACAAACATATAATAAGTCTTAATAACAGCAGACACTAATGTCTAGACTACAATCTAAACTAAACCTAAACTACACAAAATACAGGGACATTCTTTAGGTTGGTGGTTCCAGTGTGTGTACCACTGTATTTGACAGCTCTGTGTGTATGTGACCTCTGACTGACCAACGCATGTGAGAGACTTGTTGAGGATTGGGGCCAGTGCTGGATCTAGTTTCTCTTGGATGTTCTGCAGGAGAACCGGGAAACCAAACTGCACGGCATTCTCCAGGATTAGCAAAAAATCAGGCATCTGCAGGTCAATTACCTTCAACCCCTGAGACAGAAAAAGAAAGTGAGAGGAAAAAAGCCTATGAGGACTATGAGAACATAAAGGAAACACAGAGGGCAAGAGAATGCTATCAACTAAAGGGGAAAAAGAAGAGATGAAATATGATTCAGAAGTGATAAATGAATGTTGAAGCAAGAAAAGAGGCATAAGCTCTGTCATTTCATTATTGTTCATAAATGTCAGCATTTAACTGTAGTGTGTGAACCACACTCATCGCTCCACTCACCACTACAGATGAGAAAAGACCTGCAAAGAGGAGGAAAAGGTCATAGACAGACAAAGAACAGAAGACTGAAGTTGCACAGCAAATTATCCTTAGAGATGAAAGACTGAACGCAAGTGTGTGTGTGTGTCTCTCATAGCTCCTTCTGAAGTTCAACACCTGAGAGCCATTTCCAGCTCTCAAAACACGTATCAACGTCCAACTTATCAACTTTCATCTTTTCATCTTTTCATCTGTCTATCTGTCTATCTATCTCTCATTTGTCTATCCATACTTAGTACAGCAAACAAAATAAGCACCCTGGCCTGGAAAACAGACAGCAAGAACATTAATGTGCATGTGTGTTCAGTGGCAGATGAGGTGACAAAGTCTCAGAGAAGCAGTTTTCAGCTCTGAGTTTGGACTGAGTTTGGAGTTATAGTAGTCTAATTAAGGCATCTGAAACAGGCTCATCTGCACGTTAGATGGTGAGTCATGTGACAACATGTCTTGACTCTGAGCAGGTACTGTTGTTGCTGAATGTGGGTTGTTTTTCTCTGCAGAAAGGTAGATCTAAATTAGTCTAATAATCACTTCTGCCTCATTGTCTTTGTTTCCCGTTATGTATTCTTACAATGGGAAGGAAGATGTGTATGTGTGTGTAAGCATTAAATATTCACTCTTTTAAACTCCATGTTCTTAATCCACTTTTGCGCTTGTCCTTGAGGGTCCACCACTAGTGGCCATCTTTGGGGAAGGACAGAGATAGAGAGCAAGAGAGAGAAATATAAGACCAGAAAGAAACATTAGCTCTCACTATAAATGCATGTCACATTATCTATAAACAGACCATTTCATAATATTTCATAATCTATAATCCCAAAATACCATTAATCTGTTTGGTGTGTGTGTGTGTGTGTGTGTGTGTGTGTAACAAATTAGCATAAGACTACAAATTAACAATCATAAAAACTGAGCTTTTCACTATTTATGAGATATCGTCATTATTCTAATTAGTGTTTGGGGATTGGCTCTATGTGCCTGACCGGTTGCCACGGGTGGCGATGACTCCATTCTCTGTGGAGAAGGAGTCAGATGGGAGACCTTGGATGTTCCAGTCACGTACTGCTGTGGGTTTAGACAGGAACGCTGCAAAGTTGAACCCTGAAGAACATGGCACCCCTAAATCTGTCACCTAGAGAAGAAAAAGACATAGGAGGATTGGAGCAAAGGCATTTGAGTTAGTAGAAAGAGAACCAAAGGTCTAGAGCCATCATCTGCATAATATCATAATATTATTAACTGTAAAATGACAGAACAATGCACTGCAATAAAAGGATAGTAAACTGACAGTAAATAATTGAAAGTATTGTGCTTGCCAGGGCAAAAGTCAGGCTGGAATATTTCAATGATGTAAACATTTTAACACAATGTTAACATGATTAAACATAATTCTAACATGTTTCAGCATAATGCTATTATGATTTATTATGATGCTTGCATTTTTAAGCATGAGGCTAGTATGATATGTGCTAATATGATTTAGCGTGATCCTAGTATGACTTTGCATGATGCTAGCATATTTTAACATGACTAACAATGTTTTAGCATAACTTAGCATGATGCTAGCATGATTTAGCATAACAGATATATTGAAATATGGCTTATTCATAATGTCATGCAGTTGCTAGGATAATGTAAATGGTTGACAGGGTGTGGCTAGGAAGTTGCCAGTGCAATATCTAAAGCCCACTGACAGCGCAACTATTTAAATAAACCCAGCCATGTCTCTACAATATTTTAATGCTGGGATATAGCTTATTCATTTCCTTACATAGTTGCTAGGGTATATTTTATGGTTGCTAGGACATACCTAGACCATGTATGAGGTTCTGGTGCTGAAATACAGCTAATTCATGTTTGTAGCTAAGGTGCTCTAAATGGGTGCTAAGGCATGGCTGGACAGTTTTCATGGTGATAATTAAAGACTACTTGCCAGTCTGAGTCAAGAGGCCACCCATTTGTCTCTACAAACAATAAACTCATCAAAAAAACTTGGCAATAAAATGGCAAAAGTGAAGAATAGTTTTTAAACAAGCCACATTTTTCAAACTGTTTTCTAAACCTCCTTTTCGCGAATCATGGTTTATGAATGTGCTGACAGTTTTAAAATTGAGTTTTATTCCTGTACAGTACCAGTGCTGACTTTATTAACTCATTAATTGCGTCTTTTATGGTATGAACAACCAAAAAGGTATAATCAGTTTTTAACGTGGAACAACACAACATGCAATATATAAGAAGACAAGTTACAATTAAGCTAAAAAAACATTTTTGGAAATACCAAGTCAATACGTAAGGAATGAGCAAAATAAAGACATAACTGCTGCATACTGTAAAGAAATAAAACTTATCAATTTTTGATAATACTGATTTTGTCAGTTACATTAACTTACCTGCGGGGGATTTGAGTGCCCAACTGAGAAGGATCAGTATTATTATGCTCAGTGACACTCCTGTGATATGTAAGTAGGGTTTTACTCCCCATGCCCATGTATTAAAGAACTTTCCACAATACAATGGTACAGTAAAACTTCCCAATACAATCACTCCCAATAGTATAGTCTGACACAATATATATATCCCTGACACTGATAGACAGGTTTGTGTGCAAAGCATCAGAAATGCAAATGCAAAGCAAATTGCGATTCCTTCTGAGTTTTGTCAGAATCAATACGTGACACTGTGGAAATGAAATAACAAACGGGTAATTACTATTGCAATTTAAATAGGACTCATAAGACATGGAAAATGCAATTGCAAATAGACATTGCATTTTCATTTGAAATTTTGCTGACATTGTATGTTAGTGTAAATAAAAATGCAAACAATTTGCATTTGAATTGTGTCACAACTTTTACACCCAAAACTGGAAAACACAATTGCAATACAATTTGCAGTTCCTTTTTAAATTGTCCCCAAAAACTCATAATTGTCCGCTCCATACATAAATTTGCCGACTGAAAACGAAAACTGTGAAAGCGTAAATGAAAACTCAGCCAATCAGTAATGACAATGACATCCAAGTAGTGGACATTCAATTAGTTTCATTTCAATTAGTTTACATTGCATGGTTTCTTGTTACAATATAAGATTAGATTTTAATCTGCTCACTAAAAACGGCTTAATTGGGCATACATAGCAGTGATATGTTTCTAAAAACGTGACTGTAATTTAGTTGTTGACATCTGTAAGCCAATGAAATGATACATCCGTTTTATTTATTACATTTGTATAATTTGTTTTACCTTTATTCTTTAAAACGTGTTACATCATCATCATTAATCATACACAGCAGTCAAAATAGTCATTACAATTCAAGTCTTGAATTGTATCTAAAATCTTAATTTGTGAAACCTGAAAGCCAAACAAAGAAAACATTGATATTTCTTATTTACTTTAGACAATATACACTATCATATTATATTACACATGTAGTGTCTGGCATGGCCTAATATTTGGATCATGTATAGATCATAAAAATATCTCCTTTTACTTAAGACATACAAACCTAGTGTGGAGGGTGAAAGACCCTAGGCTCCAGAGAGTCTGGAGGCAAACTTCTCCTCCAGATGGCTATCAGCAACCTCTGATACCAACAGGACAGTTGGTATCAGTATGACACCCTGCACAAGCTTCAAAAGAATTCCATGGGCACCACCTGGAGTTCCAGTAACCCCAGGTGGCCCAAGAAAGAACACTTCTATCCAAAGGAAGAACTCTTTTTAACTTACAACTAAACAGTCCTAAACTGTATATAGTTGTATACATTCCCATGGTATGCTGGCTACAAAACTATGTATCTTTACTGTAACTCTGTAGATAGGTATGCAAGTTTGGATTGATGTTTTGTTTGTATTCATGCATTAGGATGAATCACAACTTAATGTAGTTCAAACTCTGTCATATTTAATATCTAACAGATCGTCTTCTAATATCCCATCAGACTATGTATGTTGGGTAACCATAACAGGCATTGATAGTCTTTCCACAATAATCTGGATTAATATTTGCAAATGTGTCATCCGGCCATAAAACATGCAAATAAGGTGGAGTGAGACAAAGAAATTTTGCCTGCTTAACACCTATTGGTTGTTTTAGTTTCACTGGGCGTGACCGAGGTGAAGTTAAAAATGACCACCAACACCTTAGTCTTAGTTCTTGGTCTTCGTCTTCTTGCAAGGATCTTCGGCCCTGGCAACCCTCCCCGTGGGGGGTGGGGGGGTCCAGCCACTGGCTCAGTCCATCTGAGAGACTCTGGACATCACTTCAGCTAACTTCGTCGATCTCCGGAACTTGACGAACTCCATCACGTCTGAACCACTCAGGACTCTCTCTCTCCTAGAGCTTAATGCAAGTATCCATATTTTTATACACATAGAATAGCTGCGCTAAGTTGTGCCCCTTTATTAAGGTGATTCTACTGGTGGTTCATTCAGAATACTTAGCTGATTTGACTTGCACAGGCTTAACGTCCTCTCTCCCTCTCCTTGCTCTCCTTACTTTTGGTTATGTGTTTAATGTATGTATGTTCATGTCTAGTTATGTTACACGTTTCCCCTGTAGTGTAGTAATAAACACCCATGTGTATTCACCCTTGATTGCTGCTGTGTTTAATGCTCACAAATAAGGTCACTGATCTTTTTGTTTTCAAGGCCAGACAAATAATGTTTCTTAGATTCAATAAGACCGCATATGCACTCGCTGGATGAATGCAAAAGCTGATTATTGAAATCATCCCTGCTGATCAGGTACTACAAAATATGTATATTTAATGATGATGAATTATATGTATTTTCCTTTAAGTTTCGTTCCACGAATGAAATGGTGTTTTAACAACACTGTTTCCTTGATTTGACATTCAATTTGCTACATAATTGTGGTACTGGTTCATGTTTATAATCTGGAGTCCTGCTGATCTTTGCTACATGCTCTACAAGAGTGTTAAATCAATGTATTACATTAAGAATTTAATTATATACATGTATATTTATAATATTTATAATATATTTATAATTTTTTAATAAATAAACAATTTCCCTTAAATACATTTTCGCTACACGGTATATACATATTTATATACACATTTGCTGGTGGGGATACCTGTAACATCACGCCAGCAGAGGGAGCCCTCACCGGAATACTGACTGCTCATGCTCCCTCTGCTGAACTCTGAACTTACTTCCTGTTTGGCATCTATATAAACCTTGCTGCCACATGGCCATGTTGCGAAGTATTGCCAGTTTAACACCTGACTACTAAGCATTCTCTTTTACTGCCTGCTTTCCTGTGATTTACCTATTGTTTGGTTCTCGTTTTCTGATTTTTGCCTAGCCCCTTTGTTTGACACCTGGATTGGACTGTCTATGTTTATTACGACCCTTTGCCTGTACTTTCGACTTTGATTATGGATAACCCCAATAAACATCCGCAACTGGATCCTGCTTCAGTTTCTGCCTCAGCCCCCTTACAGAATACTTCGCTACCCTCAATCCAGCGGATGTTTCACAGCTGCAAGCTGCATTTGTCTACCAGGGAGAACTATTACGCAGCTACCACGAACAGCTAGTTAACTTACAGCATCGAATGAACTACTGCTCCAGCGATTGCTCCCTCCTCACCATGTTGAGCACGGTACGACTTGCTCTTCCCGATAAGTTTGATTCCAGAACGGGTAAAGGCTTCATATGTTCCCAACAAAGGTATTATTTGAAGTTGGTGTATCACACATGTGTTTGATCAATGATTAACTGGCAGGCTGATGATTTAACGGACGAACATTTAGATACCACTATTTCTGCAACAACTCCAGAAGTATTTATATCCTGCTGGGGTCGGGATGTTTTCGTCTTTTACACCTTTCTCAAGGCTCACATAGTCTGGACTCGAATCCAACTGGATGAATGTCCAGTTCGGAAAAGCCTATGTCCCCAATTCAGTTGGAGATGGCATGTCGAGGTGAGGAATCTCCTTTTCAATGACTTTTTAACATGCCTGTTAAGATTGATAATTTGCTCAGGAACTCACCTAAACCCAAGCAAGCGCATGCATCCCACCTTATGTCACGACCTGCACTTGGAATCCTGAGGCACCATGTGTTACCGAGCCCATGCAAGTAGGATCTACAAGACTGTCTGAGGACGAGCGTAGACAAAGGTTCATCAACAAACCTCTGCTTTTATTGTGGTGAACCAGGTCCATCATAGGTCACAGTGTCCTCAAAAGACCCGGAGGTCCCCCACAGCACAAGACCGGTGAATGTGGACACCTTTTCACAAAATCCATCTAAAGTCTTCACATTACCCATGTGAAGAGAAGAGGTTTTTCATGAAGAGGTTTCAGAAGAGGTTTTTCATGAAGAGGTTTCAGAAGAGGTTTTTCATGAAGAGAACATCTCTCTATATCTGATCGACTCACCCAAATATGAAATAATTTTAGGAATGCCATGGCTAAGTTGCCACGATCCCCACATCTCCTGGCGCACGGGGACTGACCCACTGGTCTCCATTCTGTTTTAGTCACTGTCTAACCCTTAAGCAGTCCAGTCCATGTCTGTCCACAAGCATGGGGAGCCCTCCGAGCCTGACCAACCAAAGATCCCCAAGGTTTATAACGAGCTTTTGGAGGTCTTCAGCAAGGTTAAAGCCACACAGTTACCACCACATCGGCACTGGGACTGTGCTATAGACCTTCTTCCCAACATGTGTCCTCCCAAAAGCAAAGTCTACCCGCTGTCACGCCAAGAAGCACAGGCTATGGAGGACTACATCAAGGAGGCTTTGGAAGCTGGCTTTATCCGTCCTTCTACTTCTCCAGCCGGCTTCTTCTTTGTGGAGAAGAAGGATGGGGTCTGCGTCCGTGCATCGACTACAGAGGCCCCAATAATGTCACTGTTAAATTCAGGTATCCACTGCCTCTAGTCCCTTTGCCCTAGAACAACTCAGGAAGGCCAAAATATTTACCAAACCTCGACTTGAGAAAACGCTTATAACCTGATACGCATCAGGGACGGAGATGAGTGGAAGACAGCTTTTCTCACCACCAGGGGGCACTACGAATACCTGGTTATGCCCTTTGGCCTTGCCAATGCCCCAGCCGTCTTCCAATCCTTCATAAATGAAGTCTTCAAAGATGTCCTCCACAAGTATGTCATCGCTCTTGACGACATCCTAATCTATTCCCTAATGAAGAGGATCATCACCTCATGAGTGTTCTTTCCAAGCTTAATCACCAACTCTATGTCAAGACTGAAAATGTGAGTTTCTGTGAAGCAGACAACATTCCTGGGGTACAACATCAGCCAAGGGTTTGAAATGGTTCTAAGGTAACGTTAATCACTGAGTGGCCGCAGCCCTCCACGTTGAAAATTGCAGAAGCTAATTCATCACGCATTAGAACTACAGTCTATTGTCCCTCTCCTCATTACTCAAGGGAAAACTATGAGGTGAACGCCTCCGCCAATGCAGCCTTCCAAAAGCTCAAGACCAGCTTCTACACGGCCCCCATTCTTAAACATCCAGATCCAGACCCCTTCATTGTGGTCATGCGGATTGAGCCGTGCTCTCTCAACGTCATGGACAACCTCCCAACTTTTCCCGTGCCTTCTTTCTGAAGCTAACCCCGCTGAGTTTAATTATGATGTGGGAAACAAACAGTGTCAATGAAGGCCATGGAAGAGTGGAGACATTGGCTCAGGCTCATCCTTTTCAAGTTATCACGGACCATAAGAACCACGTCTGCAATCTGCTCGCGTCTAGTTCACCCAAAGATGGTCTCTGTTTTTTTTTCGATTCCATTTTAAGTCACTTATCGTCCAGGCTCCAAGAATAGCAAGGCAGATGCACTATCCAGGCGCCATGATCCCCCACGACAGAACTACAATCCTGAACCCATCCTAAGCCAGCCTTGTTTGTTGCTCCGGTCAACTGGGACATATGGAGGAAATTCACCAGGCCGTCCTCACAGAACCTCACCAATGAACTGCCCCCTTCCAAAAATATGTTCCCCAGACACTACGTCACCGGTCATCCAGTGGGTCCACACTTGCATTGAGCTCGGGTCCGTTCACGAACCCTTAAACTTGGAGTCTGGTGCTGTGTGACCAAAGATGTGGCCAATATGCAAGTCTTGTGCATCTGTGGCCAGCAAGACTCCAGGTTGGGCTTTCACCTCTCCCGATCCCCAGATTGGTCACATCGACTAGATCAGACGACCTCTGAGTTACCCAATCACATCGCCGCCTCCAAAGCCGTCGTCTCGTTCCAAAAAGGTGAAGCCATGGAGACTGCTCAAGCCATGTTCCACCATGTCTTTCGAAACTATGGTCTACCTGAAGACATTGTATCAGATCGAGGAACTCAGTTCACCTCTCAGTGGAACCTTTTGAACCTTTTAGATATCAATGTGAGTTTAACCTCTGGCTATCATCCGCAGTCAACGGTCAGGTGGAGAGGCTGAACCAAGAGACGGCAGGTCTTGCTACTGCGACACTCGCTGGGCTGGAATTTTAACCTTGCGGCTCCTCTACGACACACCCACTCCCCTGTTCGTCGGAACAGGGGAGGGCTGATAGACCAATAATGAGGTGTATACTAAGGCGGGAAAAGAGTTTCTTTGTCCTGCTTAAGACCTTATTTACATGTTCCTCATGTTGCTGGAAAGTTTGTGCGCTTTAGCTGAATCTAAACTAATAAGTTTATGAGGCTAGATACATTCCTACCTTATACTGCATTAGTCAGTGACCAGGTTTGACATGTTAACATGCAATTTACCTTGAAAATATGTGTACAGGTAGAATACTTGTCAGACTATATATATGCCAAGGCAATAGACGATGGAGGTTAATATGAGGAGACACATACAATCAAGAACATCGATTTCAGCCCCCCCCACTCGGAGTCCTATGGCCTCCATGTATTTTGTGATCCAACTGGTAACCTTTGGTCAGACCAGACGCTACACTTTGATAAAGTTGTCCTGCACTATTTGCCTAATATTATGCAAATATTAACATGGAGGAGGAAAGGTAGGGGTAGGGTTTTTTTGCTTTGACTTTAAAGCACTCATATAGCAACCACCCAGAAAACCATAGCAACCACACAACAATAGCTTAACAAAAACCCTAACCTACAACACCTTGATCAATCACCCATTCAACAATCATTCACAACACCACAGAGTTAAATTCACTTTTCCTGCAGGATGCAATATGTAATGGCTTGACAACTGACATTGACACCTGTTTCATCCAGATATCTGTGACCAGCTCATCTCTGTAGTTAGACAGGAAGGGGCCCATGTAAGACAGGAAGGCAGCAGCCAGCAGGCAGTCCCCCACCAAACAGGACATGTTCTTATCCAGACCCTAAACATCCAGATGTAACACAATCACATCTGTGGCCTCACAGCTTTATATACAAAGTGTGAATGAAGTCTGGACTGTCTGTGTGTCTGTGTGTCTGTGTGTCTGTGTGTCTGTGTGTCTGTGTGTCTGTGTGTCTGTGTGTCTGTGTGTCTTACAGCAACTGTTTCTTCCCAGCGGACTTTCTCTCCTGCCAGTCCAGACACCAGCTTTCCAGCTCGGTCCAGTTTGAGCTCCATATCCTCCGATTTCCTACGTAACTCCTCCTTCTGGCCCAGCTTTTCCTCATACTGTCCCTTTAAATGATCCAGCTTTTCTCCTACCTAAACACAAATTAACTGACTCCAGACTTACACATGCATGCACACATAAATTCTGTCATTACACCCCTACATATGTATGCAGGGGTGTAATGATATACCAATACCATGATTCAGTTCATATCATGGTTTTGGAATCACGGTTTGGTTCTGTTCACCAGCAATGCTAAAGAATACAAGATTCACTTTTACCTTCATATTAATAATACTTGAAGACAGTAACTTTAGTGTATGGAGGAATTCACCTGTCAGAAGCTCATAGAGGGGAATGATAAATTTTGGGGGGGCTTGTAGGAGCTGTTGTAGACAGACATTAAAAACTATCCCTCCATTTTTACAAGGAGCTACTTCATTCAGATCAATGTTTGCATGTACTTATATACATACAGAAATATGCAGAAATATGCCATTAATAACTACTTTGCAGTTAAACATTTCGTCAACGGCCATGTCAATGCTTACTGCAAGTTGTATTAAATATTTAAAGTTGTGAAAATGCATTAAAAATATCAACAGATTAAGTCCTGATAGAAAGAAGCTTGTACTAAACAGTCATTTATCCTGTGAGGTATATCATATACAGCATATTAAAAGACAATGCATAATGCATAACGTACGAATAAAGTATAAGTTAAGCATGGGCTTAACTGCACTTTACTCTTATTGGCTGAGATTTTGATGGACAGCTCTCTTACTTGGAACTAGTCTTAAGTGGAGAGTGATATGGAGAACACAACAAAGAAGAGAGCAATCTGGAAACACTTAATTGTATAGTTGTAGTGTAGTTTAGTTTGCGTAAAATGGGATTAATTTTTATTGCCACAAAATTAATCCCATACTAGTATACAATATTTAGAAAACAATTAAACTCTTATAAGGTGGTAAAAGTGTACTAACTGCTATTTAATCAAGTTTCAAGGAAGAAAACTCTGTTTTATGACAAGGAATAGTGAGGTCAACATCAGCAATGGGCCAGTGCTGGGTCAGGGGTGTTCGGTACACCATGAGAATACTGTGGTATGTACCGTGGGTGGTGTATTGCGTTTCTTCGGTTCGGTTTTGAATATCATTACGCCCCCATATACATATAATATAAAATTTCAAATACTAAATTTGCACTATAAAAAAACAACTATTTTTAATGACATTTTACAGTATTAAATGAGACAGAAGTACAGTCATGTGACAAAATTAGGACACCCTGTGAAAGCATGTGTATTTTGTAACATTTTTTAATATATGGTTATTTAGTCTCAATTAACAATACAGAGAGATTAAAGTAATAACTAAACAATTAAAACTGAAAAGTCTTTTCAAGATCTTCTGTAAATGTAATTCTACAAAAATGCCTATTTTAACTGAGGAAAAAGATAGGACACCCTAGCCCCTAATAAATAGTGTTACCTCCTTTGGCTGAAATAACTGCAGTGAGACGCTTCTTGTAGCCATCTACCAGTCTCTGACATCGGTCTGAGGAAATTTTACTCCACTCCTCAATGCAGAATTTTTTGTGAATTTCTGTAAGATGTTTGAGGGGTTTCTTGCATGTACAGCCCTTTTCAAGTCACCCCACAGCATCTCAATGGGATTCAGATCTGGACTGACTCAACCATTCCAGGACTCTCCATTTCTGCCTTTTCAGCCAGTCTTTGGTTGATTTACTAGTATGTTTTGGGTCATTGTCATGTTGCATGGTCCATTTCCGCTTCAGCTTTAATTTTCTAACAGATGGTCTCATGTTCTTCAGGCACCTTCTGATACACAGTAGAATTCATGGTGGATTCTATGATGGTGAGCTGACCAGGTCCTGCTGCAGCAAAGCAGCCCCAAACCATGACACTTCCACCTCCATGCTTCACAGTTGGTATGAAGTTCTTTTACTGGAATGCTGTCTTTGGTTTACACCAAACATGTCCTCTGCTCTGGTGTCCAAATAATTCAATTTTGGACTCATCTGTCCAAAGAACATTATTCCAGAAGTCCTGGTCTTTGTCAACAGTCTCTCGGGCAAATGTCAGTCTGGCCTTGATGTTTCTCTCAGCGAGCTCAGAGGGTTTCCTCCTTGCACACCTCCCATGCAAGTTAAACTTGTGCAGTCTCTTTCTGATTGTAGAGGCATGCACTTTTACATCAACAGTAGCCAGAGCCTGCTGTAGGTCCTGAGATGACATTTTAGGGTTTTTGGAGACCTCTTTTAGCATCTTGCAGTCTGCTCTTGGGGTGAACTTGCTGGGGCGACCAGACTTGGGCATGTTGGCAGTTGTTTTAAAAGCCCTGCACTTGTAGACCATATTCCAGACAGTGGAATGGCTGATTACAAAATCTTGAGAACTTTTTAAATCCCTAACCAGACTCATAGGATGGTGCTACTTTTTTTCTGAAGGCCTCTGACAGCTTTTCTGCTCTCACCATGGTGCTCACTCTCACTTCAACAGTCAGGAGCACACCAAACTAAATGTCTAGATTTAATGTCTAGGTTTAGATAGGGCAAGCCTCATTCAAAATGCTGAGTAACGATCTACTAATTATGTGCACCTGGTGTGATACACCTGTGTGTGATTTGAGCCATTTTAAGAGGGAATACATTTGAGGGTGTCCTAACGTTTGCCTCAGTTAGAATTTGCATTTTGTGGAATTACATTTTACAGAAAATCCCCTCTTCAGTTTTAATTGCTTAGATATATTACTTTAATCTCTCTGTATTGTTAAAATTGAGATTAAATAGCCACATATCCAAAATGTTCCAAAAATACACAGGCTTTCATAGGGTGTCCTAATTTTGTCACATGACTATGTTTAAAGAACATTTCTCTTGCTGCATTTACCACCTGAGTCCACCACAGAGCATTCTGGGTTTGGCATCACTATATGCAACACTGTTCTGATTTTGCCCAAACAAAGATTCCTACCTTTTGGAACAGAATTTGTGTTGGGTTCACATAGGAAGCTCACAAGGTTTTTAGAATAGAGAAAAGAAGTGCAGGGCAGACGGACACATGCACAAACGCTGACCTCTCGAAGTTTGCCCTGAGCATCTGCCAGTGCGGCCTGTTTTTCAGCCAGCTGTGTCATTGCTCCATGCAGCCTGGCTCTCTTCGGCTCCACCACCCTATAGATACGTCCATAAACCTGACAAACACACACACACACAAGTAAATGGTATGAAAACATAATCCCCTCAAGTTTTAATGCTTTACTTTTGTAAAGCAGTCCCAATGGCAGCAGAACTATTTTTGTGTCAATTGTTTATTCTTATATATTGTGAAGGTTAATGCATCTGTTTTTATGTACCTCCATGGCCCTAACCCACATGCAGAGGGATTTGGCAGCGAGCGAGACCCGACCAATGATCTCAGGCTGAAAGTCGGGCTGCGTGCAGTACTGTCCAATGGTTTTTAACACACGGTCAGAGATGTTGTCCTTATCAAAATTCACCAACTGCTTAATGAAGTTGGCCTCTCCTAAAACAAATGTCTCGAATTCAGCCTCAGGCAACCACATATTTCATTTTCTCTGCAATCTGTTCTGTGGTTCTGTGCTTTCCACTGCATTGTGCTAACCTTTTTTTAAATATAGCCTGGCATGCTAGTCTTTCTCCCTATTTGGCTCATGTGATTTGGATTATACAGTATTCAGATTTAGATTTCATGCCTGTGCCTGAATCCATGTGTGCCATCATCTTAATGGAGTGATTTAATAAAGATCTGTGTTTTTCCCTCTCTTATACCCAGTTGTCTTTTGGCCTCTGCCCAGGTTGGTTCACATCCTCTGAGGATCATCACGGCCTGCATGACAGTTTCCACCAGAGCTGGAGGTCTGCCGTAAGACTTGATCTCTGTCATGTCCTTCTTATTCAGTGATTCCAGAGCCTGTAAAAAGATAATTTATTGATGGAAACAATGTGTCTAGTTCAAACTGTCAAAACATCACACCATAGTTTGATGAGTTTGGCAATGCATGCAATTAATTAAAAAAAGTTTTAATGCATTTATTGAACAATTCATCTGCAAATTGTAGATTTGCTAACAGTGAAGCACTTAATATTATTTGTGCATGATAATTACACACAATTTTGTTTTTTGTAATCATGATCAAATATTTTAATCTATTGACAGCCCTTACTGACAGTCATAGTTTTGTGAATGTAGCATCATACCTTCATAGCTTCCTCTAGAGCAGGAAGTGCTTCATCTAGGTCTCTCTGAGCGTTCTCTGCCATGGCCTTACATTTAATTTCCTCTGCTTCTATTTTCTCACTGTGAGCACCCACTGCCTACACATACAAACATGTTAACAGTGCTTATAATCCTAGAGGGTTATAAATATCACAAAAATATAACCCCACCTAACACAGGAAAAAACAACACGCGCGCACAAACGCGCGCAAAACGCGCGCGCACACACAAAAACATTGTTACAAAACACTCCCAGATGCTCCAACACATCAGGACACACACCAGCTAACAATAAAGGTGTTCAAAACACAAACAAATACACAAACATACCTTTTGCTGTTCGTCTGCTTCTCTTTTCTGCTGAACAATGACAACCAGATATTCCTCACACTGTTTCTGGAACTCTGACACTTTTTTCTTGGCATCTTCTAGCTCCCCAGACATGGCCTCCACCTTATTGCGTGTGTCATCGATCTTAAACAAACCGTTCCTCAACTTAGACACCTGCTCTCCAAATTCACCACGCTTCTCAGACAACAACCTGAGAAAAGAGACAGAATGAGAATTTTAGAGACAAACACTTTGTTTTAGGTTGTTTAGGAGGTTTATGACAGACAGCATTAAATGGAAGCAGGAAACTATGATGTCCTTTAAATCGCCACAGCAGCAAAACAGAGGCACAGGAAGAAGACATGGAAAGATTCCTACTTTTGGTATCCAGAAACCAGCTCCAGATAGTTGGTGGGGGTAACATAATTGTGTCTCTTCAGTTCTACTTTCATTTTGTGAGAGAACTGGCCCACAGACTGGTGCACAGTCACAAAGATATTGGCAACTTTAGTCTGGATCTGTGAAGCCACCAGAGAAATGACATTGGACAATTTGTAGCGGTCTCAATTTCCAAACCTTGCACAAAGTCATAACAAAATAGACTGCTTACAAATCTCAGCACTTAAAATTCAATTAACTATTCAAGAATGATTCAACATATAACAGCCACTAAGACAGAGCACATCACAAAAATGAAAAAATAAGTGACACTGGCATTATTAACAGAATGTGGTGTCAGATACTGATGCCATCTAAAAATACTTTTGGGACTGTATTTTGTTAATGTGTCTCACCCCATCCTCACTCCCTAGAAAGAGACCATCCAAACATCTCTCTGCCACTTCTAACAGAGCGTCACGGGGCCATTCACAAAACCAGTCTATGGTGGTGCAGTTCACCAGTGCTGGGTACTGTCGAATACGGTTCCTAAAATAAATGGATTATTGATTAGCGATGGTGATGATGTGTGATTTTAATGACATTAGGCCGGTCAGGCCGGTAACAAAAAAATCAGAGTTAGGGCTTTAGATGATTCAGGTCATATTTAATGACACAAGGCCCTACAGGTCACATTACACACAGGCACCTCATTCAAGTGACAACAAATGCAAATGAGCCATTAACAAGAACATTTCCCATACATGTTTCTATAGCGGAAGTGGGACAGGCATATTTAGGAGTATGGTTTTGCATTGTCGTCTGGGGGTCAATGAGCAATCTACTGTGTCTCGTTTTTACTTCCTCTCATTACACCAATTATTAACCATTATTATAATAAACCATAGCCAAATTTACTTAATCTTTTATGAAAATACTTGTAAGTTTACAATACTATGCAGGAAAGATACTGCAGATGGAGAGCAGAGCTTTGTCTTCCTGATGTGTGTGAAATGACACAGCCAGAGAAGAATACTCCTGTTGCTCCCTCTAATTTTACACAGTTGTAACTCTCATACACTCTGAACTTACACACAGAGTCATCAGTTGATTCATAAGCGATTACACTGTGTGCAAAGCCATAAGAGGCCACAGGATGGATCTCAATGTCACTATGGTAATCAAGGCTGACTGAAATATTTGAGCAGAGATTATGCTAAAGTAGTAGGAGTGCATGTGTGCAATATTACAGACAGCTTTATTAAATCTATGCACATGCAATTTTATTTGTGGAGACACTTAAAGCTAAAGCAAATAAAGGATTGTATTTCCATGTAATATCTTTGACAGCAGAAAAGAAAAAGGAATATAGAGTTAAAATAGAAATAATATACAGTATGGCTCTGCCTGCCACAATATGAATGAATAGTTTGTCTTCTGTTTGTTGATGTCTCTAAATTCAAGTTTACATCATTTTATTGTTATTGGCACATTAAGTCTTATTTTTTATTTTCACCTTACATGTCTACTTGTTTACATTTCACAGCTTCATTTACCTTATTTTACCCTATTTCTCAATGTATACAGCTATAATGCAAACTGAGTGCTACAGATTTTACAGATTTTTTTGTATTGTAAATAAAGCAGACAACTCTGAAATGAAACATTAATTGAAACTCAGAGAGCACCTGAATAAATCCCCCACAGGGCTCATGCACAGCACAATGTGCAGGTTGTTTCTGACACGCTCTATCAGGTAGTTAAACATGCTGTCTGGAGTCTCCAGGATGTTGTCCTTCCTGGTAGAGTCTGAGAGAGCATTCTGGATCTACACAAACAATGGAAATTGGATTGTGTAAAAAAAAAAAAGGAAAATTAAACAGTACACATTTAAAAAAGTCTTGATAAACACACTAAGATGCGCAGACCTCATCAAGCTCATCTGCTTTATAGAGGTTGGGCACTTCCCCTGAGCTTAGGATGTTGTTAATATCTTCAAGGAAGGACTCGTCCACGATCTGTGTGTCATTAAACAGGAACACAGTGGGCTTGTTTTCCACTCCAGTCAATCGATAGAGCTTTTTAATGTCTGGATGGGGAGAGAAAATGTGTCAAATATCTTAGTGTTGAGGCCACATTAAACTACATTTATGATAGATAATTTGGTTCTGCTGCACTGGGGACATTTGCATTGCCAGTGGTACTTACATTTGGAAACCTTTAGCACGTCACAGGACACATTAAAAAAATGATTTGATGATTAAAGTGATTGTGATTAAAAACATCTCAACAAAGCTTGGTGTTGAAAAACCATTTAACATTCATGAATGTACTAATAACCCTTTAGAAAAAACAAGATGCTGGTCCCCGAATGCTGGTTTACTGGAGCAGGCTACTAAACAAACCTAACCAGCAATCTTTCTTTGTCAAGCAGCTTAATCAGTGTAAAGCATGGAATTTCATGTCGGCCTAAGCTAACCTTCTCAGAAGGAAGTTGTAATGGAGGTCTTTCAGTATATGTTAGTAGTAATGACAAGAATATTTTGAAAGGTTTTTGCTTTGATTGTTTGGTCCCATAGCTTAACTTGTAAAGCATAGTGCTAGCAACACCACAATCATGGGTTTAATTCCCAGGGAACACAAATACCAATTTAGTGTACACCATGACTGTATTTTAAGTCACTCACTGTATGAAAATGTCTGACAAATAAATAAATGCAAACCATTACAGAACTCACCATCTCTAAACTCTTGTTTGCGGTATTGTTTGGTGACCTCCACCTGGAAGACCGTAAACTTGCATATGAAAGCGGCCAACCTGGTTAAGCTCTGCCTGCCAGATCCACCGATGCCAATCAGCAACATGTTTCCTCTTAGCTGACTGATCACACGTACCACACGTGTTACTGAAGGGGCAAAAGAGGGCACTGTTTCTATCATTATACCCATAATACATTTATATGCATAAATGATGTATATCATTTGGCCAGTGCAATATTTATAAACATGCTGAAGTGCACAACATCAATCTGCAGGAGGCCAAGCAACTTACAATCACCAAAAAACAAGACAAATTACCACAAGACCATAATTAGATCACATTTGCTCATAAATGTGTTACACTTGCTTATCAGCTACGCACAGGGGCATGTCATTGACCTAAATGTTTGTGCTGTGTGAGACACATTCACTGATCTGAATGTCAGACTGCTTTAATGCCACAGTGTGTGTGGCAGGATAGATATAATTATTATATGCGTGTTTGACAGTAAATGTGTGCAAGTAGCTGAGTGACATAGTCTGTTGGACTTACCACCTAATTACTATCCCTTCTGAGTAGTTTTAATGTGGATGTGTTCTTTGTGGGAATGAGAGGGTTAATTATTCAAGATAATGGTGAGTCTGATGGCTGAAGTGCATGTGATTTTAAGAAAAGTTGTTCGGACTTGAGAGTTTGCATTGAATTATGGGTAATCATGTGTTCATAACCAACATTTCGACAACATTACTGTAGAATGCCAACATGTCAATGGAACAGTTCCCCTGTAGCACCTTGGGGTTATGTGCAAGAATTGCCCATTAAAAGGCTCGAACCTGCAGATCTTTAACCTCTAAACCACACAATGCCAGCACCAGCTGGTTCTGATGGATTGTGCTCTCTGCTGTGGTCGTGCTCTCACCATGCTCTATTGCATCTCTAAAGAGCACCAGGCTCATGGGAACCACACCAGGCGTGAGGTTATAGTCCTCCAGCTGAACCTCCATATAATCCTTCAGTGCCTTAAAGTCCAGCAGGTCCTCATACACATGGGGCTCCCTGAAAAAGTCCCCTAAAACACACAGATACAAACACAAATTCAAAATTTCATTACCTATATGTATATATACCTACAACCCCAAATCAGAAAAAGTTGGGACAGTATGGAAAACACAAATAAAAAAAGTAGTGATTTCTAAATTTACTTTGACTAGTATTTCATTGCAGACAATACAACAGCACATTATTTAATGTGTTCCTCATGATTTTTATTGTTTTTTCTTCAAAAAAACAAAATTCCTATTTTGGTTCTTGCAACACATTTCAAAAAAGTTGGAACAGGAGCAATTTAGGGCTAGTAATCAGGTAAATTGGTTAAATAAGGATATGATTTGAAACAGGTGATGTCAACAGGTGATTGTAATTATGATTTGGTACAAAAGCAGCATCCAAGAAAGGTCTAGTCCTTTAGGAGCAAAGATGGGCCGAGGATCGCATGTTTGCCAACAAATACGTGAGAAAATTAATGAAATGTTTAAAAACAATGTTCCTCAAAGAAAGATAGGAAGACATTTGCTTATTTCACCTTCAACAGTGCATAACATAATTAAAAGATTCAAGGAATGTGGGGGAATTTCAGTGCATAAAGGGCAAGGGCGCAAGCCTAAGCTGAACAACCGTGCTCTCCGATCCCTCAGGCGGTACTGCATAAAGAATCGTCATTCATCTATAAGCAATATCACCACATGGGCTCAGGACTACTTTGGCAAACCTTTGTCAAGTACCACAATACGTAGTTACATCCACAAATGCCAGTTAAAACTGTACTGTGCCAAAAGGAAGCCCTATGTTAACAGTGTCCAGAAGCACCGTCGACTTCTTTAGGCTCGGCGGCATCTGGGAGGGACTATTACACAGTGGAAACATGTACTGTGGTCAGATGAATCGGTATTTCAGGTATTTTTTGGGAGAAATGGACGCCGTGTGCTCCGGACCAAAGAAGAAAAGGATCATCCAGACTGTTACCAGCAACAAGTCCAAAAGCCAGGGTCTGTCATGGTATGGGGTTGTGTCAGTGCCCTTGGTAAAGGTAACTTGCACTTCTGTGATGGCACCATTAATGCTGAAAAGTACATAGAGATTTTGGAGCACAATATCCTGCCTTCAAGAAGACATCTTTTCCAGGGACGTCCATGCATATTTCAACAAGATAATGCAAAACCACATTCTGTACACATTACAAAGTCCTGGCTGCGGAGGAAGAGGATACAGGATGCTGTCCTGCCTGCAGTCCCGACCTGTCTCCAATAGAGAATGTGTGGCACATTTTTAAGGGCAAAATGCGACAACATGTCCACAAACTGTCCCAACTTTTTCTAATTTGGGGTTGTATATGTATATATACCTATATAATATATATACCTATATATATATATATATAATTTGTTTCAGGCAACCAGTCGGGGCCAAAATTGCACAGTGTGCACCTCGATTAAGAATGAATTGTGCAAACTGTTATTGTTGGTTAATAGTGCCATATTGTTTTTGCACACAATTTACTAAATGCATTATGAAAATCCCCATATCAGCCACATAATTGTTGCTGAATGCAATTTGCACACTGCACTTTATGTTTACATTTATTCATTTAGTAGATGCTTTTATCATACTGTTACGGAGGAGTTTGGGAAAAAAAAAAAAAGAGGAAAAAAAAAAATTAAGATAAATAGAGTTAGGGTAGGATAGAGATAGAGATAGAGATAGAGATAGAGAGATGTTTTTTTATATAAGTTACTTTTTAAGTGGTGCACTGAATATATACACAAACATTTCTGGTGAACCTCTTAATGAACCACAAATGTCTGTGTGTATGTACCAAACACAGGGGGCTGTTTGTTGGGGCAGATGGTGTGAAAGGAAACATCAAAATGAGAAGCCAATTTTTCTGACAAAAGTCCTACAAATGTCTCCATGTCTGCATGATTGACCAAACGATCAGAGAAGACCCTGAAACACACAAAAGCACAGTCTTTCCTTTATCGAACACAAGGTAATGTTTATGTGTGTGTTTCTATGTCTGTTTGTACCTAAAGCACTCATGAATCCAAAGCCGAATGATGCTCTGCCTGGTGTCGTGGAAGTCTCTGTGTGCTCGTAATAAACCCTGGAACACCTGCAGAAAGTGAGAGAAACCAAGTCCTCAGTGTAATGTCTTGCTATAAACATTTTTTTCTTGTTTATGAACACAGCAAATAAATGTAAAGTTTTTTTTTGCTATCTTACAGCATGCTCACAGTGGACATGTGCAGTGTGCAGTATACCATGAGGGATATAATTTGTCTGAATGAAGCAATATTCTGTTCTGGGAGGAATTTGCTAAACAGTTGTGCTGCTATTGTGTGGTGTTTTAAATAAAAACGTTTTACACAACTCTGTTGCATCCTCCACAAGTGCTCAGAACCAGCCTCCAAGATGGGGATTACAGACCAGGCTTGTTGGTTCTTAGGGCAAAATGTTAGACGCTCTCCCATTTCATTATGGCAAAATGTATGTGTAACGAAGGGGCACACACAAGGCTCTATCGGCAGACTTTTATTCGTAAACCAGGTAGACAGGGTCAAACAACAGCAGACAGGTATAACGGAGACTAGGCAGAAGAGAAATGTAATCCAGGCGTGGGTCAGGGCAGGCAGCAAACAAACATAAACATAAGGCAGTCCAAGAAACAGGGCAGGCAGCAAACAATCCAATAATCAAAACAAATTTTGAAAATCCTGTAGTATTCCTACAATCCAATCCCAAAATCTGTAGTCTTTGATTAATGGTTTGACATGTTTACCGACAGCTGATTAATGGCCACTGCAATAATTTTCCTCAGAGTTTTTCTCTGTTTTTATTATAAAGGCAAGTAATGAACAAAATTTGGATACCGCAAAACTCTGAGATGAGTCTGTTTGTGTGTGTGTGTGTGTGTCCACTGTTGACCCGTTTTGACTGTCATACAGTCTGACATCATAACAACTGAAATCCTACAGTGTGACATAGGGATTGTGTTCATACAGTCTGACAAGCGACAATTGCAAAGGACTATTATAAATTTTACAATGTGTACCCGGCTTTAATCAGTGCTTGTAAAACAAAACATCACTATTACTCTCTTGCATACTTTTTCTGAACAAAACTTTGTCAGGTAACTTGTCCTCACTGTTTGTCGTAGAACCATTAAGGAGGGGTTAAATCGACAGGCTTTTTGAGGAGAGATGCTATGACTTTTATAAGCGATGGGGTGTACGATGTTCGCCCTGTTTGCGATAAAGACTTGGGGTGGGCTCATATCGCTTGGCTTAGCAAGCAGCAACAAATAGTGATATTACAACTTCATAGCCATGCCCTAGCAACCAGTTATAGTACCCTAACAACCACCCCACTGACTTCCACTGAAAAAGGTGGGAGGCATCAGAACATTGTAGAGACAAGGGGTTAGCTTTGTTGTCTTTAATTATCACCATGGAAACTGTCCAGCCACACCCTAGCAACCATTTAGAGCATTCTAGCAACCAACATGAATAAGCCATGCCGCACCACCAGAACTTTATAGAGATGTGGGAGTTGGCTCTTTTGATTCAGACATATTCCGTCTAATACTTTTACTTGTTTTACCCTGACAGTTGTGTAGCTACACACTACCAACCAATTCATGCTAAATCATACTAGCTAATACATCAATGAAATATTCAGGCCAGAATTTTGCCACGTGAAGTACCACTCACATTTTCCTCAAAACATGTACCTATCTAGTTAATTACACAATAAAGAAAACACAACCTTGGAGATGTCTCTGAGGTTGAAGAGATAATGTATCTTTGCGGGTGTGGGTAAGAAGCGGGCAGTGATAGCATGGTATAGCTCCAGGGTGGCCTGGGTAAAAACCTCCCCGATGGGCTTCACCTCCTCCTCAAACTCCTGCAGTTTCTGACTTATCATGGTGCCATAGATGCACTTTATCTGAGAATCCTGGAGAGAGATGAAAAAGATAAAAGGACATAACAGAAGATATAAACAATTAGACAAAAGCGGAAAAATTATTAGTTATTGTGACACACAGAAAGAGCAACCTAACATTTGTAGCCATTACCACACAACAGAGATGGAGAACAGAAAACAATGCATGAATGGAATAAATACAGTAGTGCACTGTTTTTTATAGTGGCATTCAGTTTCTTCAGGAAATGTCAATCTTGTTTAGATTGTTAAGGGGCATCAAGCTGTACTCACTGTAGGGAATGTTATGTTGATAAGATTAAAGCGACTCTGTAGGCGTCCTGATATGTGAGTCCTCCCTCCACCAGGGGGCCCCATTGCGGCCAGGAGAAAAGTTTCCTTTCAGAGCAGAAAGTCACACAGTGAGACAGAAGACAGGTATGTACACAAATATCTAGCACACATACTATACATAGCACACAACTATAAATCTGTTCATTACACTGTACATGCAATGTTTTACCTTGATACACTTGAGGGTCTGTTTCTGGCGGTCATACCAGAAGCCGTAATCAAGCCAGAGGCGCAGCAGCTCCAGTGGAGGCTGAGAGCCAAAGTCATCCATCGCAGGCATGTTAAGATCATCCAGGAAAACAACCATCCTCTTTCCACCCAACGGCACATAAACACCTTTAATCCTCTTCTCCATGCGAGACTCAATGATGTCCTGCACGTTATTAGAGCTAGTCTGAGAGAGAAAAGAAAAATTGAAAACAAAAGTGGCTAACACATTCAGTGAGCATGTGCGGCAGGTTGAAGCAGGAGGTAAAATCTATTTTAATAACCAATGATGATGATGTTAGTGATCTCATTGCATGCCGCAATGGTTGCTCATCAGGTTAGGTCCTCAGAACAATGACTGAGCTTGTTTTATATTATATTATATTATATTATATTATATTATATAGACTAAACTAAACTATTACAATATCATACATGCTATTTTAACCAAAAGCAAACATATACATATGGTTCTAAGTGTTTTAATCTCACTTTGTAAGCATATATTATTTAGTCAATATCGGGCAACACTGTTGCTAGTGATGATGCTAGTTATTTTCATCACCTGTGAGGACATGTTGATGGTAAGTGTGGCCCACATGACTGTGTCCAGGCTCTGCAGGACACTTTGGGCCACTGAAGTCTTTCCCGTTCCCACTGGACCTGTCAGCAGGACAGGTTGATGAGCGCTCACTAGAGCCTTGACCAGATAATGATAGCGCACAGTGTCCACTGTGGGGACCATGATCTTACAGAACGGAGCACTGCAGAGACACAGAATAATTAAAAAGATGGCTTCAGAAAAATTTAAGAGTTGAGAGAGCAGAATGAATGAAGATCTGGAAAACGAAAAGGGAGTAAATAGTCCTGACTACAAGTCCGAAAACTGAAATATGTAGCGAGGCAGAAAAGGAGGGGAAAAAAGGACAGCCAACAAAGAGGGAGCAGAAAATACCAGGAGTGCAAAAGACAATGAAGTTGGAATGAGAGCAGGAGAGAAGCGAGAGACGAAGATGGATAAAAAGAAGAAATACATGAATGGACATTGGGAAATTCAAAAGTCTGGGTGGGAGCCAGGCGAAAGGCCTTTGACTGAGCCCGCAGGTGGCTTGCAAAGACCCCTGAACAGGGGCACACACACAAACACATCTCACTTGGAAGTGTAGCGCCAGCCCTTGGGCAGCTTATCTTCAAATGATGCCCATGTTTTGTTCTTTATGTCCACGTAGTACTCGTAGATGGTGTCCTGAGATTTAATACAAGGTGATTATTGCTTTAGTAATATGTTTGTTTCTGGAGGCAAAATGGCTTGAAAATAGTAATGATACAGAGCATTGGCAGCATAGAGGTGCATACATTTACAATAATTGTTTATCTGACATTAATTACATGTGTGAGGAAACAACCATGGCTGCATTTATAGACTTACTGTAAGATCAAATTGAGTGGCATTTATTGTATTTTACTGTTTTAAAGAATAATAGCACAAACATACAAACATTACACTAAAGTCTTTAAAATTATAAAATAATTTAAGTCCTCCCTCCTGCACCCACAGATTTTCTACAATATTGATAGAACATATCTGTAGTTAATATGATAAACTACATCTGTGGTTATGATACTAGGACATGTGAACTTAAATGCCTACACTTACTAAAATGGGGCCCTTGGGCCAAACCGATTTAAAAATAAGTTAAAAAAAATTCCTCACTTGGTTTGATATTTTGTTATCCAATTAAATGAAATCCCTACATTTTGTACCTTGTTAGGGAAAGTTCCTTCTATTTCACGAAGGAAATTGTCAATCTTTTTGTGTCCATCTTCATCTACGGAGGCACACACAGACCATATGAGACTGAAGACAAACCAGAGCTCCACCATACGGCCAAAATGTTCTGAGTCTGCTGAGTTTACCTGGCCAGCCAGAGGAAACAAGAGCACTTATAATTCAAACTAAACAAATATCAAGCTAAATACTGCATTTAATAAGCTTAACACTTTGATTAAGTGAAACATTGACACAAGTCCTGTAAAACCATTAAAATGAATTGTTTTCTCAGCTTAACTGTGACTACACACCAAACCATTCTTATATAGGAACAGTTTACCCAAAGACCCCAAAAATGTACTATATGCTTCTACAAATGAGCTATTCTGAGGAATCTTTACATGCATTTTCCATACAACTACATACAGTCGTAAAAAAATTAGGACACCCTGTGAAAGCATGTGTATTTTGTAACATTTTTTAATATATGGTTATTTAGTCTCAATTTTAACAATACAGAGAGATTAAAGTAATATAACTAAACAATTAAAACTGAAAAGTCTTTTCAAGATCTTCTGTAAATGTAATTCTACAAAAATGCCTATTTTAACTGAGGAAAAAGATAGGACACCCTAGCCCCTATTAGCTAGTGTTACCTCCTTTGGCTAAAATAGCTGCAGTGAGACGCTTCTTGTAGCCATCTACCAGTCTCTGACATCGGTCTGAGGAAATTTTACCCCACTCCTCAATGCAGAATTTTTCAGCTGTGAGATGTTTGAGGTGTTTCTTGCATGTACAGCCCTTTTCAAGTCACCCCACAGCATCTCAATGGGATTCAGATCTGGACTTTGACTCGGCCATTCCAAGACTCTCCATTTCTGCCTTTTCAGCCAGTCTTTGGTTGATTTACTAGTATGTTTTGGGTCATTGTCATGTTGCATGGTCCAGTTCAGCTTCAGCTTTCATTTTCTAACAGATGGTCTCACATGTTCTTCAAGCACCTTCTGATACACAGTAGAATTCATGGTGGATTCTATGATGCTGAGCTGACCAGGTCCTGCTGCAGCAAAGCAGCCCCAAACCATGACACTTCCACTTCCATGCTTCACAGTTGGTATGAAGTTCTTTTCCTGGAATGCTGTCTTTGGTTTACACCAAACATGTCCTCTGCTCTGGTGTCCAAATAATTCAATTTTGGACTCATCTGTCCAAAGAACATTATTCCAGAAGTCCTGGTCTTTGTCAACAGTCTCTCGGGCAAATGTCAGTCTGGCCTTGATGTTTCTCTCAGCGAGCTCAGAGGGTTTCCTCCTTGCACACCTCCCATGCAAGTTAAACTTGTGCAGTCTCTTTCTGATTGTAGAGGCATGCACTTTTACATCAACAGTAGCCAGAGCCTGCTGTAGGTCCTGAGATGACATTTTAGGGTTTTTGGAGACCTCTTTTAGCATCTTGCAGTCTGCTCTTGGGGTGAACTTGCTGGGGCGACCAGACTTGGGCATGTTGGCAGTTGTTTTGAAAGCCCTCCACTTGTAGACCATCTTCCGGACAGTGGAATGGCTGATTACAAAATCTTTTGAGATCTTTTTAAATCCCTAACCAGACTCATAGGATGCTACTTTTTTTTTCTGAAGGCCTCTGACAGCTTTTTTGCTCTCACCATGGTGCTTACTCTCACTTCAACAGTTAGGAGCACACCAAACTAAATGTCTGAGGTTTAGATAGGGCAAGCCTCATTCAAAATGCTGAGTAACGATCTACTAATTATGTGCACCTGGTGTGATACACCTGTGTGTGATTTGAGCCATTTTAAGAGGGAATACATGTGAGGGTGTCCTAACTTTTGCCTCAGTTAGAATTTGCATTTTGTGGAATTACATTTTACAGAAAACCCCTCTTCAGTTTTAAATGCTTAGATATATTATTTTAATCTCTCTGTATTGTTAAAATTGAGATTAAATATTCATATATCCAAAATGTTGCAAAAATGTTACAAAAATACACAGGCTTTCATAGGGTGTCCTAATTTTTTCACATGACTGTAGCTTACAGTGACCATGCCTGTAAAGAGTTTAAATAAGTCAAATTTAACAATTTGAAAACATCTTCAAAAATTCATTAAACACAACCTGAGGGGAAAATGACTTGAGGTTGAGTAAGTGATTTATTTGTGATGTTAAATTTACATTTTTGGATGAACTATTACTTTAAGGCCCAGCACATCTATGGTCATAATGTGGGATGTAAACATTAAAGAGGTGTGAGTGTTCTGACCCCGTTCTCTGGAGTGGCCAGTGAGTTGTAGAGTCTACAGAGTGATGCCACTCCGTTCAGTTCAGTGATGGTCACCAGCTCTTTACAGTAGGTCTTCTTAAAAGTGAGGGTCTTTTCCATGTACCGCTCAAACAGCAGCTTTAGATGATCCATTTCAATCTGAGAGAGTAGAGAAATTATTACAAAATGAAACACTTTACCTATCTAATAACATAAATACTTGAGTTTACAGATGTGTTTCAAACCTTATGCCGTTTTTCCATCCAGGACTGAACATAAGGCTTCCAGTTCAGATCAGAGTAGTCATTGTAAACCATACCACAGCGAGACACAGTGGCAGGGGATGCCACAGCCAGATCCTCCACTTCAAACAATAATGACACCTGCAACATATACTCTCATTAATGGTTATGACCCAGCCAAAAACACATTTTCCTCTTACATTCTCATTATGATGATGCAATAAAGTCCCACACACTGTTATAGCTTGCCAGTCTTTATTAGATGAAAACATTTTAGTTGAAGACCCGAAAAAGGTGCAAAATACGGTACCAGATAAAACGTGTAAGCTACAACAGGGTGTAGGACTGTTTTAATTGTGTCCTATAAACCTGCCTGAACCACAAAGATGTATAATATATTTGTTTAATTGTAAATTATTTATATTATGGAAATACAAAATACAGAATATTCTTTATGCTAATTTTCTTTGAGTTTACTGATGTCTATATTAGTTGTGACAGAGGGAATATGAGATTCTTTTGCATTACAGTAATGCGAATGTGTGTGCATATATGTGTGTGAGGGGTGTGCTTTAATAATAGCCACTTTCGCACAAAATTACAATTCGGAATTAATTCGGAACTAAATTACAGGAACCACGGTGATCCCCAAAAACCATTAGTTCCCTTAGTACATTTTCTTGGTAGCAATGGGAGTAGGAACTCTTAATTTACGCAAGGTGGCCGACAGTGATGTTGTTTAATCTGTTCATCTGTTCAACTAAATGGCTTCTATAAAATAATTAAAACCTTTAGAGAATGGCAAAACCCCAAACAACATATTATGTAGTAGAAACCAAGTATTTTCCATACAAAAGTATTAACAATCTGTCGGCGTCCTGGCTTCCTGTCCTGAGACTTTCTTGATTATCTTGCCAGGATCCTGATGTCCCCTGTGTTCTATGTCAGAGAATGTTGTCTGGATCCTGACTAATCCTAGTCTTAGTTCTTGTTTCTTGGAATAAGGATCTAAACTCATGCTCTGGGTTTTTGTTTTCTGTGGAAGCACATGGCCTCTGTTTTGTTTATATTCGCCATGTGTTCTCCTGTCGCGTGCCTTGGCTCCGCCCCCTTGTTTCCTTGTTAGTCTTGTTATCGGTTTATTTCTAGCACCTGTTTGTCCTTGTTTTGCTTCTATTTAATGCCCTTATGTTTTCTGTTTTGTGCTGGTTCGTTTTTCCTATTTTCCTGATTCCCCTGATGTGGTCTGACGTGTTTGACGTCTTCTTCAGTCGTTCAGATTCTTGCTGTGTTTTTTTCTCCATGTTTTTCTCCATATTTTTCTCTGTTTGCTCCGGTTTTGTCAGCGAGTTGTTTTGAGTTTTTTTGGACAGCCTGTTGTTGTTTCTCTTTTGCCCCCTTGTGGGTTCTTGTTTACTTTGTTTATAAAATAAAGATTTATAAAAAGTTTACAGATTTCATTAATGCTGATGGCCGGTAATCTTTCTCTATAGCTGAGCATGGTACCAGTAGTCTACTGTAGTACATTATAGCTTACAGATGCACAACCTCACCTAAAAACATGAATTTGTGAAAGACTAGACTTATCACCTGCTTGTGAAATATGAATCGTGTGTGTAGGCTTATTTTACACATAAGACAGCTTTGCATACAATGAAAATAAAAACACAGAAAAAAGAAAAATATAACAATAACAAACTCAGAATACAGAAAATTATTGATTATTTTATTGTTCATTATAAGATGTATATTAGTAAAACTAATTATGCAAAATAGAATTTCTTATGTATTTATTTTATTTGACTTTTTTTAATTGAAAAGTTTTCCAGTAACTGATGCAACTGATGTAAGAAACTGATAAATCAGGCGTTCTGTGAGGTACTGTCCTGTGTTAGCTGGAATACATAGTATCAGGTTTGAAATCAGAAATTGAATGTTCCTGGGGGCAGTGCAGGTTTAAAATTGTATCATGCAGCACCAGTACCTGTTCAGGCATGGAGATTCTCTCTCCGTTGATGAGTGTGAGGACTTTGTTGTCATCCATTACAGAGTTTATGCTCTCGATCCACAGTGTGTCCACTGGCCCATCAAACACAATCCACTTCTCATCAGGCTTCTCATCTGAGCTCGTTTACACAGAGAAGTGTTAGTGCTTCACACACACACACACACACACACACAACGCATACACAGAATAATTCTCAATGTCCTAATACACTCTGGATCACTATGTCTCTATATTTTTTATTTTCCTTTCGCTTCTCAATGTCAGACTTACATACCTCTGTTTTACAAACACCAGACAGACTTGCAGACAATTGTAGTAAAGCCTCTGATTGATCATTTATCTTCTGTCTTTTTATCTGCCATGTGTGACTAATTTAACTCAAAACTATAAAAACAAAACAACATTGCACATGACCCATCTGTCTTGTACACAAACACACACTGGAAATAACAGGCCTGCTGTACAACACCAGACCTGTCACACACAGCAACAGGAAATGTCATATTTCCTCTTGGCCACCTTCTCTCTCTGAGCTGGGAGAAGGGGACACAGATAACGAAAACAAATTTTACTGGGCCACTGTAAACTGTGATTAGAACCCATTCACATACATCACAAATTAACTTTTCCCATTTTAGGGACCCCAGTGATATTGGCCCTGGAACAGAAGATAGGATTTAGACAAAACAAGCCCACAAAAATAAAGCGAAAACTCTGGGCATGCAAAAAAGGAGACAATGATTGGTTGGATTTAATGATTGGCGGGTGTCAAGAGCAATTGCAGCTGATCTCAGTAGCAAACATTGCCTTGGTAACCTGTGCAGGCTTGATGCATCATGGCAGGAAGAATGCCATCCCTCCAACTAAGCATTGTCTTGCTCAAAACGGCTGTGGAGCTTGGTCGAAGTTACTGCCTTGGGACAGATTAAAAACTCATGTGTGTGTGATGGAGAGAGCTAGAGCTGGGTTAGAGAAAGAAAAGCTCTGAAATTAAGGAACAAGTATGGGCATGGGTGAATATAAACAAGCAAAATTGAATCAGGGAGGCCAGAGAGAAAGAAATAAGAGAATTCTAAGCAAAATCAAGAAAACTTAAACTGAAAAAAAAAATCTCTTTTATTAATAAATGAACAAAACAACAACCCACGAGGGGGGTAAAACGATAACAGAACAGGCAAAACAACAAGAACTAAAGAGCTCTAAAAAACCGGGGCAAAAACGAAACTTAAAACCGGCCAGACGGAGCACAAAAGGACGAGAAACTCGACTGGACAAGAGCGAGTCACAGAGCGTGGAAACAGGAACCAGGAAACAGGCAAAACAGGGTGCACGTAACGGGAACAAGAAACCAGATACGAGAACGAACCGACACAAGACAGAAAACACGGGGACATTAAATAAGACAAGGAAAATGAGGAATAGGTGCGCGAAATCAGCGTAAACGAGACAAGAGAACAAAGGGGCGGGGCCAAGATGCATGACCGGAGAGCACATAGCGAAAGTAAACAAAACAGAGGCCATGTGCTTCCACACGAGACAAGGACCCAGAGCATGAGTTCAGATCCCGACTCCAAGAAACAAGAACCAAGACTAGAAGGAGTCAGGATACAGTACAGTTTACTCAAAAAGCTATTCAAAAGAGCACTAGAAGCAGGTATAAAATTGACCATAATAATGACTGAAGATTACGTGTGAGAAGTAACCAGATGTAGCGATCAGTTCCAGATTCTCACAATTCCCCACAAGGTGCAATCCACAATGGACAATTTTTAAAACCAAATTAAAGCACATCTGATAATACATACACCCTACTATTGGGAAACAATTCACAAATCACCCAAATACAATTCAGATTTTAACTTTGAAAGTCCTTAATAGTATTTGGTTTTACATAGTATTACTAAGTTATACTAGTAATACTAATTATTACATTATATATTTTTTATTAGAATTCATTTTCTGCCAATATTTTTTCAGTATTTTATGACAAGTTCACCCAAGTATCCAGTTCACCCATGAGATGCACTTTTGAAGCACTTATTTTGTAAAACTGTTATTTGTTATTACCACCATAATTTTATATAATGTATTACAAGAACAAACTTTTTTCTTTAAAATAGCATGCATTTACAAACTTTAGAGAAGACCAGGAATGGACCAGGAATGGCTAGCAATTAAGTAAATATTGTAAATTCTGATTGATGGTTAGTTTAGTGAACTGGCAACCAGTTTAATCTACTGTCTTGATCTTTTGAAAATTAAAAAAAAATAAAATTAGTCTGAAAATATTACAATCAGTAAATGAGGCTATTGTTTTTTATGGTATTTAGGCATGTGGTCCACTAACAAACCAAAAACCTACCAAATGAAAAACCCAGCTGGGACCTTGCATGCAGAATTAAATGACAGTGGTACATAGAAGCATCAGACAGAAATGCATGCTGAGCAGAATTAGGCCAATATCCTTTAATTATAAGGGCACAAAAACAGTTAAAAAAAGCAATTAAATTCTGAAAACAATTTTGTGGCCCCTGATTGCACTATTATAAAATCCTGTAAAATTAAGCTAATAAAATAAAACAGTAAAAAGAATCTTTAGATAAAACATTCCACTCTACATATACTAACACTCTGATATTCAACACCAGAATAAACCTTTGATTCCAATCAGATGGAAACACAGGGTTTTAAAAACCCTAAAATGTAATCTCAGGACCTACAGCAGGCTCTGGCTACTGTTGATGTAAAAGTGCATGCCTCTACAATCAGAAAGAGACTGCACAAGTTTAACTTGCATGGGAGGTGTGCAAGGAGGAAACCCTCTGAGCTCGCTGAGAGAAACATCAAGGCCAGACTGACATTTGCCGGAGAGAATGTTGACAAAGACCAGGACTTCTGGAATAATGTTCTTTGGACGGATGAGCCAAAAATGGAAATATTTGGAAACGAGCAGAGGACATGTTTGGCGTAAACCAAAGACAGCATTCCAGGAAAAGAACCTCATACCAACTGTGAAGCATGGAAGTGGAAGTGTTTGGTGGTTTGGGGCTGCTTTGCTGCAGCAGGACCTGGTCAGCTCACCATCATAGAATCCACCATGAATTCTACTGTGTATCAGAAGGTGCTTGAAGAACATGTGAGACCATCTGTTGGAAAATTAAAGCTGAAGCGGAACTGGACCATGCAACATGACAATGACCCAAAACATACTAGTAAACCAGTAGTTCAACCAAAGACTGGCTGAAAAGGGAGAAATGGAGAGTCCTGGAATCGCCGAGTCAAAGTCCAGATCTGAATCCCATTGAGATGCTGTGGGGTGACTTGAAAAGGGCTGTACATGCAAGAATCACCTCAAACATCTCACAGCTGAAAAATTCTGCATCGAGGAGTGGGGTAAAATTTCCTCAGACCGATGTCAGAGACTGGTAGATGGCTACAAGAAGCATCTCACTGCAGTTATTTTAGCCAAAGGAGGTAACACTAGCTAATAGGGGCTAGGGTGTCCTATCTTTTTCCTCAGTTAAAATAGGCATTTTTGTAGAATTACATTTACAGAAGATCTTGAAAAGACTTTTCAGTTTTAATTGTTTAGTTATATTACTTTAATCTCTCTGTATTGTTAAAATTGAGACTAAATAACCATATATTAAAAAATGTTACAAAATACACATGCTTTCACAAGGTGTCCTAATTTTTTCACATGACTATATATATATATATATATATATATATATATATATATATATATATATATATATATATATATATATATATATATCGTGAAAAAATAAGAGAAGATCTCATTATTGATTATTGAAACTCAATTATTAGTGAAACTGTAACATCACGCCAGCAGAGGGAGCCCTCACCGGAATACTGACTGCTCATGCTCCCTCTGCTGAACTCTGAACTTACTTCCTGTTTGGCAGCTATATAAACCTTGCTGCCACATGGCCACGTTGCGAAGTATTGCCAGCTTTACACCTGACTACTAAGCATTCTCTTTTACTACCTGCTTTCCTGTGTTTTACCTATTGTTTGGTTCTCGTTTTCTGATTTTTGCCTAGCCCCTTTGTTTGACACCTGGATCGGACTGTTTGTTTAGATATTGATTCTCTGCCTGGATTTACGACCTCTGATTTACGTCTCTCCCTTTTGTTGTGTTGCATGGTTGGACTGTCTATGTTTATTACGACCCTTTGCTTGTACTTTCGACTTTGATTATGGATAACCCCAATAAACATCCGCAACTGGATCCTGCTTCAGCTTCTGCCTCAGCCCCCTTACAGAATACTTCGCCTACCCTCAATCCAGCGGATGTTTCACAGCTGCAAGCTGCATTTGTCTACCAGGGAGAACTATTACGCAGCTACCACGAACAGCTAGCTAACTTACAGGCATCGAATGAACTACTGCTCCAGCGACTTTGCTCTCCTCCTTCCACCACGTTGAGCACGGTAAGACTTGCTCTTCCCGATAAGTTTGATGGTTTTGCAGAACGGTGTAAAGGGTTCATTCGACAAGTACGCACTTATTTGAATATCCTGCTGGGGGTCGGGATGTTTCGTCTCGTCTTTTACACCTTTCTCAAGGCTCACATAGTGCAGCAGAGCACGCAGTTGAATTCAGGACTCTTGCAGCTCAGAGTGGATGGAATGATGCTGCACTTAAAGGGGTGTTTCGGGAAAGCCTATGTCCCCAATTGCAGTTGGAGATGGCATGTCGAGGTGAGGAATCTTCTTTCAATGACTTTGTTAACATGACTGTTAAGATTGATAATTTGCTCAGGAACTCACCTAATCCCAAGCAAGCGCATGCATCCCACCTTATGTCACGACCTGCACTTCGGAATCCTGAGGCACCATGTGTTACCAAGCCCATGCAAGTAGGATCTACCAGGCTGTCTGAGGACGAGCGTAGACGAAGGTTCATCAACAACCTCTGCTTTTATTGTGGTGAACCAGGTCATCATAAGTCACAGTGCCCTCAAAAGACCCGGAGGTCCCTCACAGCACAAGACCGGGTGAATGTGGACACCTTTTCACAAAATCCAGTTAAAGTCTTCACATTACCCGTACAGATTTCTACCGAAAGTGGTTCTTTTATGTTGACAGCATTAGTAGATTCCGGCGCCGCTCTCAACCTCATCAACTCGGACATCGCCCGGAAACATCAACTACCCACCATTCCATGCTTTCCACCTATCAGTATTACGGCTGTCAATAACCAACCCATCAAAGGAGGAGTTCTGGAACAGACCCGATCACTGAAAATGCAAATTGGGGTTTTTCATGAAGAGAACATCTCTCTATATCTGATCGACTCACCCAAATATGAAATAATTTTAGGAATGCCATGGCTAAGTTGCCACGATCCCCACATCTCCTGGCGCACGGGTGAGCTGACCCACTGGTCTCCATTCTGTTTTAGTCACTGTCTAACCCTTAAGCAGTCCAGTCCATGTCTGTCCACAAGCATGGGGAGCCCTCCGAGCCTGACCCAACCAAAGATCCCCAAGGTTTATAATGAGCTTTTGGAGGTCTTCAGCAAGGTTAAAGCCACACAGTTACCACCACATCGGCACTGGGACTGTGCTATAGACCTTCTTCCCAACATGTGTCCTCCCAAAAGCAAAGTCTACCCGCTGTCACGCCAAGAAGCACAGGCTATGGAGGACTACATCAAGGAGACTCTGGAAGCTGGCTTTATCCGTCCTTCTACTTCTCCCGCTGCAGCCGGCTTCTTCTTCGTGGAGAAGAAGGATGGGGGTCTGCGTCCGTGCATCGACTACAGAGGCCTCAATAATGTCACTGTTAAATTCAGGTATCCACTGCCTCTAGTCCCTTCTGCCCTAGAACAACTCAGGAAGGCCAAAATTTTTACTAAACTCGACTTGAGAAACGCTTATAACCTGATACGCATCAGGGACGGAGATGAGTGGAAGACAGCTTTTCTCACCACCAGGGGGCACTACGAATACCTGGTTATGCCCTTTGGCCTTGCCAATGCCCCAGCCGTCTTCCAATCCTTCATAAATGAAGTCTTCAAAGATGTCCTCCACAAGTATGTCATCGCATATCTTGACGACATCCTAATCTATTCCCTGAATGAAGAGGATCATGTCACTCACGTCAAGAGTGTTCTTTCCAAGCTTCTCAATCACCAACTCTATGTCAAGACTGAAAAATGTGAGTTTCATGTGAAGCAGACAACATTCCTGGGGTACAACATCAGCCACCAGGGCGTTGAAATGGATGCTTCTAAGGTAACCGCCGTCACTGAGTGGCCGCAGCCCTCCACGTTGAAAGAATTGCAGAGGTTCCTGGGCTTTGCTAACTTCTATCGACGCTTCATTAGGAACTACAGTTCTATTGCTGCATCTCTCACCTCATTACTCAAGGGAAAACCCAAGAAGTTGTCATGGAACGCTTCCGCCAATGCAGCCTTCCAAAAGCTCAAGACCAGCTTCACGACGGCCCCCATCCTTAAACATCCAGATCCAGAACTCCCCTTCATTGTGGAGGTCGATGCTTCTGACTGCGGGATTGGAGCCGTGCTCTCTCAACGTCACAGACAACCTCCCAAGCTTTTCCCGTGTGCCTTCTTCTCTCGGAAGCTAACCCCCGCTGAGTTTAATTATGATGTGGGAAACAAAGAGCTTCTGTCAATGAAGGCTGCCATGGAAGAGTGGAGACATTGGCTCGAGGGGGCAGCTCATCCTTTTCAAGTTATCACGGACCATAAGAACCTTGAGTATGTCAAGTCTGCTCGACGTCTGAATTCACGCCAGGCAAGATGGTCTCTGTTCTTTTCACGATTCCATTTTACAGTTACTTATCGTCCAGGCTCCAAGAATAGCAAGGCAGATGCACTATCCAGGCGCCATGATCCCCCACGACAGAACTACAATCCTGAACCTATCCTAAGTCCAGCCTTGTTTGTTGCTCCGGTCAACTGGGACATAATGGAGGAAATTCACCAGGCCGTCCTCACAGAACCATCACCACCGAACTGCCCCCCCTCCAAACAATATGTTCCCCAGACACTACGTCACCGGGTCATCCAGTGGGTCCACACATCACTCAGCACGGGACATCCCGGCATTTCACGAACCCTTAAACTTGTGCAGAATTCCTTCTGGTGGCCTTCAATGACCAAAGATGTGGCCAATTATGTCAAGTCTTGCTCCATCTGTGCCCAGTCCAAGACTCCCAGGGACCTGCCGACGGGACTTCTACAGCCTCTCCCGATTCCCCAACGACCTTGGTCTCACCTCTCCATCGACTTCATCACTGACTTACCCCCTGTCTGATGGTTACACCACAATCCTGGTCATCATCGACCGCTTCTCCAAAGCCTGTCGTCTGGTTCCATTAAAAGGATTACCTACTGCCATGGAGACTGCTCAAGCCATGTTCCACCATGTCTTTCGAAACTATGGTCTACCTGAAGACATTGTATCAGATCGAGGAACTCAGTTCACCTCTCAGGTTTGGAAATCCTTTTGTAACCTTTTAGATATCAATGTGAGTTTAACCTCTGGCTATCATCCGCAGTCAAACGGTCAGGTGGAGAGGCTGAACCAAGAGATCGGCAGGTACCTGCGGACTTACTGCAGCCGCGAACAACATCGCTGGGCTGAATTTCTCCCTTGGACCGAGTATGCCCAGAACTCACTCACGCACTCCTCTACAGGACTCACACCATTTCAATGTGTGCTGGGTTACCAGCCTCCCCTGTTCCCGTGGTCAGGAGAACCATCGTCTGTGCCTGCTGTTAACGACTGGATTCGTAACAGTGAGAGGGTGTGGGACAGTGCCCATGTACGGCTTCAACGCGCTGTGAGGAGGCAGGAGATTAACGCTAACCGTCACCGTCGCCCACACCCTCCATACCAACCTGGACAAAGGGTCTGGCTCTCCACGAGGGATCTCAAGCTACGTCTGCCGAGCAGGAAGCTCTCTCCCAGGTATGTTGGCCCATTTAAAATCATAAGACAGATTAATGAGGTCACTTACCAATTAGAGCTTCCTGCTGACTACCGCATCTCTCCTTCTTTCCATGTGTCACTCCTCAAACCTTTCCACCGCTGACCCCGAGGCCATATTGCAGGAGCCACCGCTGGACATTGGCGGAACGCCGGCCTACAAGGTGAACGTCCTGCTTGACTCACGGCGAAGAGGGGGTCAGTTACAATACCTGGTGGATTGGGAGGGATACGGCCCAGAGGAGAGATCGTGGGTAGCGGCAGTGGACATTCTGGATCCCTCGCTCACGGAGGAGTTTCATCGAGCCAGACCTGACCGTCCAGCACCACGTCCACGGGGACGCCCATGTAGAGCACCTGGAGGTGCTCCTAGAGGGGGGGGTTCTGTAACATCACGCCAGCAGAGGGAGCCCTCATCGGAATACTGACTGCTCATGCTCCCTCTGCTGAACTCTGAACTTACTTCCTGTTTGGCAGCTATATAAACCTTGCTGCCACATGGCCACGTTGCGAAGTATTGCCAGCTTTACACCTGACTACTAAGCATTCTCTTTTACTACCTGCTTTCCTGTGTTTTACCTATTGTTTGGTTCTCGTTTTCTGATTTTTGCCTAGCCCCTTTGTTTGACACCTGGATCGGACTGTTTGTTTAGATATTGATTCTCTGCCTGGATTTACGACCTCTGATTTACGTCTCTCCCTTTTGTTGTGTTGCATGGTTGGACTGTCTATGTTTATTACGACCCTTTGCTTGTACTTTCGACTTTGATTATGGATAACCCCAATAAACATCCGCAACTGGATCCTGCTTCAGCTTCTGCCTCAGCCCCCTTACAGAAACTTAAAATGTTGGCTCAAACAGACAGGGTTTGTGACATCAACTAAAAAGCAAGTATGTTTCTGAGGTGCAGCAAGTTATTTTAATAAACTAACTTCTAATTAATCTTTTAATTTTACTGAAAGTTTATAAAGACAAATTCATTTTTATTTTACATAAAATGCAGTATCATTCACATAAGACCAGTAACAAGTATTAATAAAGCAAAATGGGTCAATTCTGACAACGTTGACTAGGGCTGTACAACATTGAGGAAAATTGCAAAATATAAATAATGCAATATGCGATATTGCTACAACTTCTGTAAGTGAACAGGCATGTTTTACTGTTACCATTTCTTTGCTATATGCATTGATCTGAAATTCTGGCTATACATAACCTGTTGAAGTATTTAAATCATTTAGTTATTGCAAACCACAGAAATATGCAAATTTGCTATATTTTGGTCATTTCAATATATTGTGCAGCCCTAATGTACAAACCCGATTCCAAAAAAGTTGGGACACTGTACAAATTGTGAAAAAAAACACAATGCAATGATGTGAGTTTCAAATTTCAATATTTTATTCAGAATACAACATAATACAACAGATGACATATCAAATGTTTAAACTGAGAAAATGTATCATTCAAGGGAAAAATAAGTTGATTTTAAATTTCATGGCATCAACACATCTCAAAAAAGTTGGGACAAGGCCATGTTTACCACTGTGTGGAATCCCCTCTTCTTATTATAACAGTCTGCAAACGTCTGGGAACTGAGGAGACAAGTTGCTCAAGTTTAGGAATAGGAATGTTGTCCCATTCTTGTCTAATACAGGCTTCTAGTTGCTCAACTGTCTTAGGTCTTCTTTGTCACATCTTGCTCTTGCACATGATGCGGCAAATGTTTTCTATGGGTGAAAGATCTGGACTGCAGGCTGGCCATTTCAGTACCCGGATCCTTCTTCTACGCAGCCATGATGTTGTAATTGATGTGGTCTGGCATTGTCATGTTGGAAAATGCAAGGTCTTCCCTGAAAGAGACGATGTCTGGATGGGAGCATATGTTGTTCTAGAACTTGGATATACCTTTCAGCATTGATGGTGCCTTTGCAGATGTGTAAGCTGCCCATGCCACACGCACTCAACCCTATACCATCAGAGATGCAGGCTTCTAAACCGAGCGCTGATAACAACTGGGGTTGTCCTTGTCCTCTTTAGTCCAGATGACATGGCATCCCAGTTTTCCAAAAAGAACTTCAAATTTTGATTCGTATGACCACAGAACAGTTTTCCACTTTGTCACAGTCCATTTTAAGTGAGCCATGGCCCAGAGAAAATGCCTGCGCTTCTGGATCATGTTTAGATATGGCTTCTTTTATGACCTATAGAGTTTTAGCTGGCAACAGCGAATGGCACGGTGGATTGTGTTCACTAACAATGTTTTCTGGAAGTATTCCTGAGCCCATGTTGTGATTTCCATTACAGTAGTATTCCTGTATGTGATGCAGTGCCGTCTAAGGGCCCGAAGATCACGGGCATCCAGTATGGTTTTCAGGCCTTGACCCTTACGCACAGAGATTGTTCCAGATTCTCTAAATCTTTGAATGATATTATGCACTGTAGATGATGATAACTTCAAACTCTTTGAAATTTTCCTTTTGAAAGTTTCTCTGAGAAACTCCTTTCTGATATTGCTCCACTATTTTTCGGCGTAGCATTGGGGGAATTGGTGATCCTCTGCCCATCTTGACTTCTGAAAGACACTGCCACTCTGAGAGACCAATCATGTTCCCAATTGACCTAATACGTTGCAAATTGGTCCTCCAGCTGTTCTTTATATGTACATTTAACTTTTATTATTATTGCTACCTGTCAACTTTTTTGGAATGTGTAGCTCTCATGAAATCCAAAATGAGCCAATATTTGACATGATATTTCAAAATGTCTCACTTTTAACATTTGATATGTTATCTATATTCTATTGTGAATAAAATATAAGTTTATGAGATTTGTAAATTATTGCATTCCTTTTTATTCACAATTTGTACAGTGTCCAACTTTTTTGCAATCGGGTTTGTAGAACTCAGATGTATGCCTCCACCTGCTCTCATCCACCCTATACCTTCTCCCCCCATTTGTGTGCTCAGTACCTGTGCAGGCCACCCTCATGAGGGAGGATAAGACACCGTCTGTCCACTCATTGGTGGAGAGGTTGTATTCTCCATAGAGCTCGCCCAGGCTAAGTGCCTTAGGGTTTAGGGGACACTCCTAAAGGGTTAACAGCAGAGATCAAATGTCAGAGTTCAAAGCAGCTGGAGAAGGAATGAATCAATTGAGAGAAAGAAATCAAAGAGAGATAAAAAACAGTGGGGAGAGACTGATGCACAGGAGATTCAGAAGTGCGTGTTTGTGTGTGACAAAGTATGCATACTGTGCACACTTACAGCATACATACCACACTATACAATACAGAAATAATAGTAAGTGCTCTATGCTAATATGTTATTCCAGAGCAGCAAGCAATGGCTTGTTACTGACACACAAACACACACTCACAACAGAAGCGAAAACAACAAAAGATCAGAATAAACACAAACACTAAACACAAAGATTTTAAGATGAGGAGTCTCAGCCAGTTGGGTGTAAACAGATCTATGTTAAAACCACAGCATGAAGTGGCGCTTGTTTAGTCACAGCCAAATCAACTGTTACAAGACAGAGATCATAAGTGCTGGCAAGTACTCGTAGCTGCCATCTTGACTATGACATCATTTTTCAAACACCCACAAACCAGAAGTGGGTCGGGACTTTTAATGAGTGTTAAGTCCTTGCTGAGTCCAATAAGTGTTAAGTCCAATGCTCTAAACAATGAAAGGGTTTTCAAGGGAAACTGTTGTATTGGCAGTAAGCGTATCAGACGTTACGTTAGACAGGCCGCTAATGACAGTTAATTTTCATGCTAATAGAAGATAGTCTCCGATGCTGCAAAGACATTTGTTTCAAAGGTCTGATCTTTGCCCCTTAAACTACTCCTGTATGAGGAAAGCTCTTTTTGATAATGCTAACAGAGCTGCTTTGCTATCGCAATAAGCTACTTTTGAGCTAGTTTACCTTACTACCGACTGTGACTCTCTCTCCTCCACACTTTAATGTTTTTGAAAAAAAAAAATGTTTTTGTGCACAGCTAAGAGAATAATATAAGGTGTATTGTGATGTAATTCAATTAATACTTTAGTTTACTTTTTACAAGAAGTAATTGATTACATAACACAGGAGAAACGTGTGTTAAAGTGTTGATTTACATGACAGGTTAAGATGAAAGACTACACATTTAATTAGTGAACCAGGGAAAGAGGGATGGAAAAAGGAGACAGGCCAAGAAAAGAATGGAGGCCTCACACGAATGAGGTTGAATCCTGGATCTCCTTTGCAGTGAAGGTTGCTGAGGGCATTCTGGAGGGTTCTCCATGTGACTGTTTTGCCGCTGCCTGTCTTTCCTACAATCATCGTGGAATGTCGTGAATTTTTGGTCTCGTACAGTTGAATTACTTTTGTCACGGTGAAGGGGGTCACCTGGAGGCCGCTCTGACAGAGTTCAGCTTCTATAGCCTCTTTCAACTAAACAGAAAGAGAATGAAAGTGCAGATATAAAAAATCCAGATATAAAAAACAGGTGCTAATTGCTTTAGAATGTTACATAAACTCTTTCCAAGATGGAAAAACAGCCCCTTTGCTTTAGGTAAATCCCACTGAGGCACTAAAGACAAATGAACTGGCAAGAGCTGGACGGCCATTTTAATAAAAACTTTTAGGGCACTTGAAGATGGTTCTCAAATATTTTAAGAATCATACATAACAAATACCTCTTAGTATATGTTTTAGCTTTATCATTTTTCAAGTCGTTAAGAGTTATTCCTCTGTAACGCTGTGGGTCATGGATTACCTTTCTGTTTTAAAATTACAAATTTTGGGTTGTTTGTGTCCAGATATTTATTAACTGCACCACCATTCTTGCTCTGGTCTTCATCTGCATTTAATAAGTGGACTGTGTAAATGCAAAATGATTGTGTACAGACAGGCAGGAAAATGTCCAGGGATTAATGGATCTTTTGAAAGGTGTTTTGGCTATGAGTCAGAGTGTACAATCATACACAAATACACACACAGACATTCAGCTTCTTCTAGTCCATTACGAGCCTAGATGCAAGCTGGGACAGATTACCTTTCCACAGTCAACAGTAGATGTTTTCACAGCAGGGAAAAGGTCCTGGATGATCCCATTAAACAGTGGCAGATCGATGGAGGTCAGCTTAGCAATGTTCATATCCTTCATAGACATCAGCAGTATCTGAGGTAAAAGGGCAAAGAGAAAAAGCACCATTATATTAAATTAGCTGAGCACAGGAGCAGTTCTTTAAAGCTAATGTGGCCCAGCTTTACTTGACCAAATGTCAACCTTTATTGACAGAAAACCACAAAGCAGTCTAAGATATATCAGAAACAGCCCTTCCAGCTCTTCTATTATTAAAAGTGGTAGCCTTCCTGGGATAAAGGGATTCGGGGGTGAGCACTCATGTGGGGGTTTTGAGCCCTTTTCAGCTTCTTTTTAAAGGTTTTGTCCCCTTCGACAATTTTTTAATTACAGCCAGAGAGAGACATGCTTTAGTAACCTATCTCTGTCAGAATTTCTGCTTTCTTTATCACTGAATACACACACACACACACAGATAATGAAGTTCACACACACACCAGACATACCCTGAGATGTATTCAAGTGATGTTGTGTACACTGGATGTTGTAGGTCACACATTCAGTGGAAGTCAGCTTAATGTGTGTGTGTGTGTGTGTGTGTGTGTCACCTCTTCATCAGGGATGTCAGGACAAACTCTGCGCTTCTTTCCAGCGTAGCGCAGCAAGGAGGTGAGAGATCGCAGGCCAAAGTCATAGTGGTTTTGTTTAGACAACTGCTGCACTGCTAGAGAATACAAAGTGAAGACCTTCTTAGCCAACACCTAAAAAGAGAGAGAGAGAGAGAGAGAGAGAGAGAGAGAGAGAGAGAGAGAGAGAGAGAGAATGTGCTTGAAACGGTATTCACAACAGATTTTACTTTGTTTACTTTTTTCTAATAAAAAAGTGTGGAGAGGACCAGCCTGCCACAGCAGAAACACCACTTTCGGAGAGCCTTAGATGATGCTACACCCCTGGTAGAATGGGCTCTAATGCCCAAAGGTGACAAAAGGTCACAAGCCTTGTAGGCCAGCATAGTAGCATCTGTGATCCAGTGAGAGGTGCTGTTTTGTGACCGCATTACTTCAGTTGCTGCCACCAAAATAGACTAAGAGCTGAGAGGTCTTATGCCACTGGACTAAGTGGTGGATATAGATCCTTAAAGCTCTAACTGGACACAATGAATAAAGCATTTCCTGCTCCACTGAATCAAACAGCGGAGGACAGAAGGCTTGAAGTGACCAGCCACAACATGCACTTTGGATATAATCTGTTCTAGGGTGCAAAATGGCTTTAACAAAGCTAGAGGCAGACTCCAAGCAGGCAAGGTCTACTGATAGTGCCTGTAGACCCCCCCCCCTTTTTGGGGAAGAAAAAAAAAAAAAAAAACCCCAAAAAAAAAAAAATATTTTTAATTTGTTTTGCCCTCTAGAGGCTTAAATGAAGCTGAAGATAAACCCCTGAAAACTATAGTAAGGTCCCAAGACGGGACCTGTGTGTGACAGAAAAGCTTCAGCCATCTTGCAAAGGTTCCATCAACAGATTTTTGGCTAGCCAACACAGTGACCACGTAGATCTTAAGGGTAGCCAGAGCTAACCCTGCAGAAAGGTGCTCTTGGAGAAAATCCCAGCACTGAGCCAACAGGACAGTGAACATGTTGTCCCTCACACCGTGATACAAAGAGCTACCACTTTAGAGCATACAGTCTCCTAGTATACAGAGCTCTGGAACTCAGAATGGTCTTGTCAATCTTGGATGAGAGATCAATATTTAGGAGCTGGTTCCCCTCAGGGGCCAGACCCACAGTTACAAATCTCTGGCCAGGGTGAAATATTGACCCCTGAGCCTGAAACAGAGGATCCCTCCAGACTAGGAGCTCCCAAGGGACTCCGTTAGGGTTATCACAATAGTCTACAATAGTAGACAAACTTGGTCCTGGCAAACCTTTACTAGGACTCCTGGGAGCACGGCTATCAGGGGAAAGGCGTGCAGGCATGTACCATGTCTGTATCATGGCATCCAGCCCCAAAGGAGCTGGATGAGTGAGGCTAAATTAGAGGGGACAGTGTGTCGACTCCTCAGAGGCAAACAGATCCACTTCCACTCAACCATGCCAAATGGACTCTATCACTTGTGGATGGAGCCTCCATTGCCCGGGCTTCAGCCCCTGCCTTGACAGGAGGCTGCTCCCAGATTCGCATTCGGATGTATATCGCTCTGACAGAGAGCAGCTTGGTCTCTGTCCAAAGAAGGATCTGCTGCGACAGCCTGAACGGGGGGTGCAAATGCAGCTCACCCTGGTGATTTATGTGTAAGACCACAGTGGTGTTGTCCATACAGACTAGAACATGTTGGCCATTGAGGTACTGGAGGAAGTGCTTCAGTGCATAAACACTGACCTCATTTCCAGGCAGTTTATGTGCCAGGAGAGATGAGGGCCCTCCTATTTACCACGGACTGGGTGACCATTGAGTATCACACCCCAGCCCATGAGAAAAGCCTATGTTGTGAGAATTCTGCAACGGAATAGTGCTTCTATCCTTCAAAATTGGGGTGAATCATGCTGGCCATTCCTGCCATGAGTCCTAACAGTTCTGATTCAACTGTTTGATCCTCCTAATTATTCCCATTAGAAAATTATCCTGCATCGTAATGTCCCAATTCCCTTGTTTCTCTGAACTAAAAACTCTTTGTTGAGTCTCATCCATTGTATCAGGTTCATCTCCTCTCCCTACTTCTAATTACCCATACTATAAATACGTCACTCGCTAGTACAGCTTGCTCAACATCATCTTGCTTCATTATGCTCACTCAAGACCTCCCAACATCCTCTCTCCTCCTCCTCCTTATCCCTTTCACAATTCACCTATCTTATTTTCTTATTATTAATATTTGTGCAATAATCATGACTTTTATCTTCTTCCTTCCCTCTCATCTAAATTATTTATTAATTACCTCTGTACTTTCACCTTCACTATGCTTTATATAATTATCTTTGTTTTTTTTAATCATAAACTTCTTTGACTAGTATTCTTTTTGCATATTAGAATACATCTGTAATCTTCGAATACTCCTGTATTCTAATTTTGTTCATCTCATCTTTTGCCTAACAGAGATCCTCTTCATCTTCAATCGAATCAAATAGAAATCCAGTAATAACCTTCTCCCTCACCTCCTTGCATACATTAAATATGAACTACACACATTGAACCATACATTAAATGTCATTAGACAATATTAAATGTCTTTAAATAGTATTAATTTGATATGGTGAAACAAGTAAACAATATCCCATATGCATAAACTGAAGGCAAGAACTGTGCAATATTAAAGAATATCAGAGACTTTTAAGATAGCTTATTTGGATTTACTTGGGACAGTAAGCAACAACCTAGGAACCATCCAGAACAACCTAGAAACAACATAGCTAACAACCCACTTTAGCAACTACCTAGCAATGCCATGACAACCATGGAAAACAACTTAGCAATGTGGTGCTTAGTTTTGCATGGGCAAGCACAACCCCTGCAGACAGGAAAAATAGAAGTTGTTTGGCCAAACAGGTTCCCCAGTTTAAAACTCACATCATTAGTTAAACCAAAAGGTGGATGTTCAGACAAACAGAATAAATGTAACATTTAACATTTATTCTGCTTACATTTATTACAACAGGTCAACTTGTGTTTGCACACTACACCGGCATAAGAAAAAGACTCCATTAAACCATTAAAGCATTATTCAAATCACTTTTAAACATTAGGTTTAAATTTAAAAAATTGCTGGTCTTGCTCTGAGAATGTCAGCAGTAGAGACATCATTAGCGTCTCAATGCTTTAAGGAGTTTTTAATTGCCCAAAAAGGTGTGAATAATGTTGTTGCGGTTGTAAATAAACTTACACTCTTCATTTTCAGTTTAAAATTGTTGAACTGGCATTAATCATGCTGTGTAGACACTCAAGGATTAGTGTCAAATCTAAGCTTTCATGGTGAATATATATGAATAATTACATATAAAAAGTAAGAAAAGGAGGCTGAGATCAAAGTGTGTGTAGGTCTGTGTACCTTGCAGTTATTGAAACCCTCAGCAAAGAGAGTAATCTCAGCTATAAGGGTGGAATCTGGCACTACCATAGAGATCGGTCGAAACATAGACTTTAGATTATCAGGCAACTCAGAGCGTCCAGCGTAGCCTATAAAACAAGTACACACACACACAGGAAACATATGAGAAGAAAGGGCATGAGAACCATAAACAGACCAAAAAAACATATTAAACAGAAAAAAACTAACTTAAAGCTGCAATTCATAACTTTTTTGCCAAAAAATGAACAAAATTTTCACATTTATTTACATAGCCCTTTTTACAATACATATTGTTTCAAAGCTGATTTACAGAAACGCAACAGAATGTACATTTCCAGGAAACAGTTATTTGTAATGATTTAAGATTGGCAGATGTTGGTAACATCAGAGTACGCTGTTGGCTAATGTTGTGTATGTATATGAGCTGAAGTCCTTGCTGGGGTCAGCGCAAAAATTTGAGAATCAGCAAAGTACATGACGGATCAGTGTTCAAAACAGTCTCCTTACCTTATCCTGATTTACAAAGGAGCATTTATAATAAGGATTTATAATTTGAGCTATCGGGTTCGATTTCCAGGGAAATGTCAATTTAACTGTCACGTCCGTAAATGGACATAAAGAAGACCCAGCTAGAGTACCTTGTGTGTAGGTGCTAAGGATGGTGGTGTTTGTAGCTTGCTCTTACAACAGTAGCTTAGAATTTAAACTGAACTAAACTCAGCCATGTTAAGGAAGTAACTTGCAATTTTATATTTCGAGCAGAGATGGAGATTGAGAGGCAAAAGTTACAGATTGCAGCTTTAAAGAGAACACATCAAACACAAAAGGGATACTCCAGCTTGACCTGGGTTCATGGTGATGAAGATTCCACAGGACCACACTAAGCTGATCTGCCTTCCTTCAAAAATGAACTTGTTAACCCCCGCAGAAAGAGCAGACAGGATGGACAAGATTTGCTGTGCCACTACGGACAGCACCTCAATGTTTATACGGTTAAACTCATCAAAACAACCCCATGCCCCCGTCTGGAAAGAAAAACATATCCACAGGTTCAACAATATTATATGGATGGTAATCAATGTTTAGTAAGTGCCTATATAACACATATTACATTTTTATTACATGCTTATACACTGATCTGATACCTGAGCGAGACCAGAGTACATGCGGCCCATAGATTTGAAGTCCAGGCCCTCTGAGCAGTTGACCACTATTACATACATGCCCAGAGCCTTGCCCAGATCTTTCACTGTCTCTGTCTTCCCAGTGCCAGCAGGACCTTTAGGAGAACCACCCCGATGTAGATGAAGTGCTATGGTTAGAGTCATATAACACCTGCACAGAGTACAAACACAATACACACTAACTACCAACTTTACACACACTAATGTATATGACCCTTTACAAGGGTCTTGCTGTGTCTTGCTCGATGTTCTGTGGGTGTTGGACAAAAAAATCATGTTTGCATACAGTCCTGGCTGTGTAAACAGGAGAAAGTGGATTGGACCGATCACCACAACACCATAACATTCTTGTAGCCAATTTTAAATGTCAACAGCATTTCTCGGAAATCGCTTACTGCACCTTTAATGGACAACTTAACCTTTTCAACTTAACCTTAGATGTAATAATGACATCCAAGATGGCACAGAGTATGGCAGCCGTGCCATCTTGTGCCTGCGGGGTTCTCCATGCATCACGAGGACAGTGTGAAAGACCTCTTGGGGAAGAGCAGAGGAGGGGGTGTATGTTTTATGATCAACGATGCTTGGTGTGATCGCAGGAACATGCACTCAATCAAGTCCTTTTGCTCCCCTGACCTGGAATACCTCATGCTTTTCTGTCAACCATACTGGCTGCCGAGAGAGTTCACGGCTGTTATTATCACAGCTGTATACATTCCCCCTCAAGCCGACACAGACCAGGCACTCAAAGAACTGTATGGCGGTATATGCGAGCAGGAAACTGCACCCCCTAAGGCCACGTTCATTATAACTGGTGACTTTAACAAGGCCAACCTCAGGAGAATAACACCAAAACTCTTCCAGCATATAACAAGCAACACACATGGAAACCGGATTTTGGATCACTGTTACTCTTCCTTCTGGGATGGCTATAAGTCCCTCCCCTGCCCTTAGAGGTGCTTGCTACTGCAAATCAGACCACTCTTCTGTGCTGCTGCTGCCCGCTTACAGGCAGAAGCTGAAACAGGAAGCACCCGCCCTTAGGACGATCCAGTGCTGGTTGGACCAATCGGATTCTATGCTACAGGACTGTTTTAATCACGTGGACTGGGAGATGTTCCGATCTGATAGATGACATCATGTCGACCAAAACTATCCGGATCTACCCCAACCCTGTTTAATTCTGGAGATGTGGAGAAGTATAAACACACTAGCTATGCCCTCCAAAACCATCAAAGCTGCCAAACAACAGTACAGAGAGAAAGCAGAAGGTCAGTTCAACTCCAACAGCACAAGAAGCATGTGGCAGGGAATTAATGTGGCAGAAATAAACACCCCGCTATGAACACCGCTGCCCCTCTCCTGGATGAGCCAAATCTTTTTTACACTCGTTTCATGACAAATAACCCTACTCATCACTGATACAGATGCTTTCTGTCTCTATAGGGGATGTCACCACCACCATGTCACCACCTTCCGTTTTGTGAATATTCGCAAGACTGGGGGTCCTGATGGCATTCCGGGCCATGTACTCAGAGCATGTGCGGTCCAGTTAGCAGGTGTTTTTACAGAGATATTCAACCTCTCCCTCTCTCTATCCGTGGTTCCCTCATGCTTAAAAACATCCACCATTGTGCCTGTACCAAAACAATCAATGACCACATGCTTGAATGACTGGTGCCCTGTTGCTCTGACGCCTATTATTAGCAAGTGCTTTGAGAGACTGATCCAAGACTACATTTGCTCTGAACTACCTGCTTCTTTGGACCCACTCAAGTTTGTCTACCATGACAACTGCTCTACAGATGATGCCGTTGAACTTACCCTACACACTGTTCTCTCCCACCTGGAAAAAAAGAACACCTATGTTAGAATGCTGTTTGTGGACTACAGCTCAGCATTCAACACCATAGTGCCCTCTAAGCTTGATGCGGAACTCTGGCTCTGAACAGCTCCCTGTGCAGCTGGATCCTGGACTTCCTATCAGGCAGGTGCCAGGTGGTCAGAATGGGCAATAACATCTCCTCCCTGCTGATACTCAACACTGGAGCCCTTCAGGGATGTGCTCTCAGCCCCCTCCTGTACTCCCTATACACCCACGACTGCGTGGCCACACACATCTTTAATGTCATTGTGAAATTTGCTGATGACACAACGGTGGTAGGCCTGATCACCCACAATGACGGGACGGCCTACAGAGAACAGGTGCATACTCTGACACACTGGTGTCAGGAGAACTACCTCTCACTCAACATCGACAAGACCAAAGAGATTGTTGTGGACTTCATGAGACAGGAAAGAGAACATACCCCCATCACCATCAATTTGCTGCCAGTGGACCGGGTCAACAGCTTCAAGTTCCTCTGTGTTCATATCACTGAGGACCTCACATGGTCCACTCACGCAGATGCAGTGGTGAAGAATTCTCACCAGCGCCTCTTCTACCTCAGGCGTCTGAGGAAGTTCAGTATGAACCGCATTCTACACCTGCACTGTGGAGAGCATTCTGACTGGTTGCATCACGGCCTGGTACAGGAACACCACTGCCCTCAACCGCAAGGCCCTGCAGAGGGTGGTGCGAACTGCCCGTCACATCAGCTTCCCTCCCTCCAGGATATTTACAACAGGCGGTGTCTGAGAAAGGCCCGGAGGATCATCATTGACTCTAGCCACCCAAGTCACGGCCTGCTCTCCCTACTGCCTTCAGGCAGATGGTACCGCTGCATCCAGACCCACACAAGCCGACTAAGGGACAGCTTCTTTCCTCAAGCTGTCCGATTACTTAATATGTGAACTGACATAATCTCAATCCACCCACACCCTTCTCCATACACTGCACTTTAACTACTTAACACATCACATAACAAGGTTTTATTATGGGTTCCTGTTCACTGGGCTGGTATGTACACTTTACATAATATATTTACTGTGTGTATGTATGTATGTGTGTGTGTGTGTGTGTGTATACACATATGTAAATGCACATAGTGTGTACAAATGTAAATTGTTACATATGTAAATTTGTACATATTTATTAAGTACACTACAACATGTCCATGTGCATATAATGTATATTGTATATTCTTGTACATTTGTACATTTTGTGTACATTCTGTCCATTGTATATACTACATACTGTAATATGTATATTTTGTTACTGTTACATGTCTGTTACACACTGTATTTGCACTGTCTGGAGCCACACTCAAGATTTTTACTCACCTCTACACGTGTTGAGGTGATGTGACAATAAACTTGATTTGATTTTCAGAGCAAAGGAGGTTTTATCTGATATGATGACATTTTTTTTAGCAATTTTGGCCCCCATTTATGGTTTGGTTACACACAAGCACACTCTTATAGAAGTCATTCCAAGTATACACATCCATAAACTAATGCACACAGACAGGGTTAAGCATGTTGCTTGTGTCCTTGAGTGGGTTTAAGATGTTACCCTTTCATCATAATAAACCCGTAATGGAATTCTTCTTTTCCTTCACTGGAAGCACTTTCTGTGCTGACTTTCTGTTACCTCTAAATGCACATGGAAAAAAAAAATCTCCCAATGACTCCTGACTCCACTTTCCAGCTGGAATCTCAGAGCATCATTTATGGCAGAAGAACATTAACATCTGATAACAGTCAGATAATGATCATTATCACCCAGCCGATAACATCAGTGAAACAAGGTAGTTAACTTCAAGGTGGGACAGGATATTGATATCAGTAATAATCTGTGAGTCACAAAATAATACAAGCATGTCTGCGATTATATCTTAGCTGTAGGTTATATTTGTAGCTGCTACAGCAGGAGGGAGAAATGTAAACGCAAAGCTTGAGCTAAATTAACCTCAGTAAGAGTATGTGAACTGTTAATATGTTAATATCATGTTAATATGTCACCTATCTGTGAGGGGGGTGATGACCAAGCGACCAGAGTTGCCCAAGTACTCATAGCCGTAGTGAAAGCGTGCGTTGGTCTGTTTGATGATGCAGTCATCCACATCCTACACGTCCAGAGATTACAGACACACAATTACAAAACAGTGATTTACACATGGCTATTACATCTCCCCCTCTACTGTTTCTAGATCTATACTGATACACTGTCTACTAATAGATATTTACTCTACACTTCAATTCACTCCTCTCTGACCTTGTCCCAGTATAGGCGGAGTTGGCAGAGCCAGTCGAAAGCATTGACATCACAGCAGGATGCCTTGGCCAGTTTGCTGATGACATCACGGGCATGGACCTCCACAGTGACCAAGGCGACAATCTTCAGCCGCAGGATCTTTGATAAGTTCCCTCTTATGGCTTCTGAGTACTGATTAAGCATAGACACCTGGGTAACACACCGCAAACAATCATTATTGCCACAACACAATGCCATGCGTCACCAAACAAATGTTACAGGTTAATGTTATGGTGAAAATTCTATAACTAACCAAAGTCACTCCAAACACACTCTGTAAACACCAGTTGAGATGTACGGCTGCAAATGCAAAGTAATTCAATAAATTAATTAATTAATTAATTATGCTGATTTAAGAAATCCAACAGTGTTGTTTCATTTAAACTTAGTGGTGCTTGCGAAGCACTGAATTTTGTGACATCATAGCTCTGCATCAAAATGTTGTAGAGTTTCAGACTGGCAAGTAGTCTTTAAATATCACCATGGAAACTGTCTACCTATGCCCTAGCAACCATTCAGAGCACCCTATCGCCAAAATTAATTAGCTGTATCTCCAGCACATCAGCACATCACAGAGATATGGGAGTTGGCGCTTTTGATTCAGACTGTCTATTAGTTTTACCCTGTTAACTGTATAGCTATATACAGTGCCCTAGCAAACAAGTAATAAAATGAATAAGCCATTTCTCAGCACTAGAACATTATAGAAACATGGAGGCGGACTTATTTGACTCTGGCTGTCAGTGGGCCTTAGGTATTGCCCTGGCAACTGACTAGCCACACCCTAACAACCATTTAAAACACCAAAGCAACTGTATAACATCCTGAATAAGCCATATTTAAATGGCTATCATGCTAGAACATTTAAGCATCATGTTAAATCATGTTAGTATCATGCCAAAATGTACTAGCATCATGCTAATTACTGGTAAAATGTGTTAGTATCATGCAAAAACATGCTAACATCATGTTAAAGCATGCTAACAACATGCTCATTAATGCTAAAATGTGGTAGAACCATTCTAATTGATTCCAAAAATGTACTAGTATTATGTTAAAATGTTTGAGTGACCAGTGACCTTTGAATTAATAGTCCATATCTTTAGCTTCTAAGTTTCTCTAACCTGTTTATTTTTCAGTGATTTAAGAGCAGATTTATCAGATCTCTCCTTGCTGGTCATGAGAGCTTTGGTGACATCAGAAGTCCACTGGATTTGACTGGCAGTGATCAACATCTGTAAAAACAAGCAAAGCACATTTTGCTGTGGGGCTGCTGGATGTACATAGGAATAGATATGCACATATCCACACACACTCACCTGCCCTGGCCAGTCTTTCACCCATTTGCCCCTTTTTGCTGCCATCCTTTTGAGAGCCATGCAACAGTTCTTCAGACAGTCCTTCAGAGTCCAACGCATGGTCCGCTCAACATCACACAACCATGCCTGCACACACAGAAGATCTCACAATGGACTGTGTATTTTGAATTATAACCTGAAGGAAATATGAGCACTGCTTGACAGTGGTAAAGTTTCTACCTCTGTGGTAGTTGTTTTACTTTTATTAGTTTGACATGCATGGTTGATGTTCACTGTTGCTCTTTGGCCCAAATAAGGCCAAAAGAATCCAACAGAGCCTCTGGCCATTATAAGACAGATTTCAATGTAAGTTTGTGGGATTTGTTTCACCCAATTTACTGTATTGTCTATATAATAAAATTATGTCTAATTTAAAAAACAATTGCTACTGAAGTAACAGCATAGCTCTCATCAACAAGCCACAAGACTTCATAAATGGTTTTATTTATGGTTTTATTTATGTCCACAACATAAACTGTATGTAAAGTTGTACACCAAATTCAAAATGTAGCATAAGGAGTTTGTTCAAATCTGAGACAGCAATAGTCACTGATGCCTTAAGCAAGCACCACTGTTGAGTGTGGACTGTAGGCTGAAAACACACCTCCACTGGCCCCTCTAAAAGAACAGGATGAGTGATGTCAACAAACTCCCCATCAGCTGAGAACATCCCACTGGCTTCTGACTTAATGCTACTGATCCCAATCTACACACACATACATTTGAAATGACAAAATTCAAGCTTAATCACATACATTTTATTTTTCGAAAATACAAAAACCCTAAATTGACAGTTATGTAAATGTGTGTGCACCTTGTTGATACGGAGGCTATTAATGTTGTCAAAGCACTTCTTGAGGTGTGGCTGGACAGCATCTGGGTTGCGTGACTGCCCTAGGATCTCCAGCAGGTCATCGTTAGACAGAAAGTAGAATCTGGGAAAGATCTGCCTTTTGGTCTCAAGGTACATGTCCAGGGACTTCTGAATCTGCTCCAACTTAGTGTTCATGTCTGAGAGCTTTTCTAAAAGACCTGAGACAACAGAGTGAGCGGGGAAGAGGGTAAGACAGTGAGACAAGGAAAGTTGTGTAATTCTTTGCTTGTTGTTCATGACATTTCTCTGTCTCTTTCCTGAAGTCAATTGTTTTAATCAAATAGATCAGTATTAAAAGGAAGAACACAACATGCCTTGTCTATTTGCACAACAATGTGCATTAGCATTAAATTGCATGCTTGGCAAGAATTTTGGAGATCTATCTTTCCAAATAAAGTTGTACTTTGACTAGTAAATAACTGGTGAAAAAAAATCCCAGTGGTCCTAATATAGGCTTTATTTTTATTTTCCATTACGTTTTCTTCTTTTGACTTTGGAGTAAAATGTAACCAGGACACATTTTTGTTAGCATTTACAAGTATTATGACAATTCTAAGGGCCCTTGCCATACTGTGGGTCACAGAAGAACCAGATAAAATAATTGTAACAATCACGAATGGACTGTGGAGGACCAATAGCAAAATTAGCCAGGGGGGCCAGAAATCCTAGTGATGCTCCTAATTACCTGGATAGTGTGTTCCTTTCAAAGCATTTCTGTCCTTGTTGAGTCGGTCCATTATAGTCTTCCAACTAGAGTTGACATCATCAAATTCGGCCGTCTCACAAGGCAACTGCTTACGTATGTCCTCTGCAAGAAATATGTTCTGAGAAAGAAAAGAAAGAAAAAAACAAACAAACCAACATGGTGGTTGATAGATGACAGAAATGAATAAAAAACAGAGCTATCAAAGGTGTGTTTACAATAACTTGTACACACAGGAAATCCAGTCTGACAGCCTCTGTTTACTTTCCTTATCAGTGGCAAGAACACAGATGTGTGACTCTGAACTCAGCAGTGTAAATGTGTGTACTGCTAATGTTATATGGTGTGTTTGTACATACAGCATACTGTAGCTAAACCATTGACCTTTCTGAGGTGGTGTTTATTAAACAAAAACCCAGCATTAGGATGGTCAGGGGAGTTTAAGGATTTGTTTGAGGATGTGTGTGTATATGCCTAGATAATGTAACCTATGACTTTTAAAGCAGAAGAGAAGTATTTTAGGTATAAAGAAGGAATAAAGAAATCTTAATTTACAGGTCGATAATATGGTGTGTGTGTTTACCTCCAAATACATCCACTGTCTTTGTACAGTGAGGATCATTTCAATGACTTCTAGCACAAGAGACAAACAGCGTTCCCAGTGGTCAACTTCCTTTTCAAAGGCTTTGACAAAACGGGATGCTTTCATTACAGAGATGGTCACCTGGTTATCCTCCAGAGCTTGAAACACTTCCTCTGATCCCCTGATCTCACACACACACACAAACGTTATTAATTTAGACAGACAGTCATACATCCCATTATATCTCTCACACATAAAGCTTTATTACAAGTCCCATATATAGTACACAATGTTATTAACACCCTTCCAATAACCCCTAACCCTTTCAGAACCTGTTGACATTAATACATTTTAAGCAAACATAATTTGGCCTATTTATGAGCTTTTTAAACAGTGAATTAGTCAGTTTCTGACATGCCAAGCAGGCAAACCTGCACACACACAGCTGTAAGTGTGAAGCAAACAAAATAATCGACAAAATGAACAGCAGTGGCTCTTGACCCCCTCCTCCTTGGCATACTGTGACCATGGCAACAGCCTCACAGGTTGAGACAGCTGTCTCCATGCCAACAGTGGAGTTATAGCCTCACTGTGGAAATGAACAGTTACTGCTGGCACCTGAGGTACATGTTAACACTTAAATACATTAACACAAGCACACACCCTGAAACGCAAAGGAACATGAACATGTCACACATCTCTTTTTATTTTTCAGATTGAAGCCGCAGGTGTGTGTGTCATTTATCTCTGTTTGTCTCTGCTTCTCCCCATGCTCTAACCAATGCTCTTGCATTATTACCATATTACCATAGAGTAGCAATGCACACACATGTGCTCACAAAGACACACACACGCCCTGCAATATAAATCTCCAGGACAGCAATGTCAGTTTGGTTTGTAAAGGACACAAGTGCTTGAAGAGAAAGAGCTAGAAAGAGAGAAACTGTTTTAAAATGGCATCTTAGTTTTTCATTCATGGTGTGGACTTTGCATTGTCTTTCCAAAACTCATGACCTTGCTCATGTCATGCTGTGTTTAATAAACATGAGCAACAACAGGCATAAACGTCATGTCTAAACTCTTGTTGATGTTGTAGCTATCTTATAAAGACGCAATACGAGACAAATGTTTAGGGTCGCTTGACTGAAATGTTTCTCATAAACCTTTTAAACTGAAGGCATATGCCTAAATGTTTAAAATCGGTTTTGTAGATAAAATTATAATTGTGGCAACATATTCTTTCATTATGAAACAAACATTTTATTTGAAAAATATGATTTTTAAATGGGTGACTTGCCAGCGCAGGCACTAAGAGCCCAGCATGGAAGGGAACTCCCACGATAATGTTTATAAAGTGTGGCTACTTTGTAGATGCTAAAATATAGCTAAAATCAAGATGCTCTTGATTTATTTGGGATGGTTTAGTAATAGCATAATTTCCATAGTGCCATTTGGGTTGGTCAATAGTTGTGATAAGTGAACTATTATTCTAAAATGTAGAAAGAAATATTAATACAGAATAAACAGAATAAAATGACTATAAACTTTTGATTGCAGTTTTTATATTGTATTGTTAATAACACATTTTGATATGTATTGGAACTTACAAAAACAGTACAAAGTACAGTAGCCACTGAACCTGCTTTCAAGGCCTGAATTTGAAAGTTTGATATATAGTAGATAATGGATAGGTGCCAAATAATTTTTTTTCAATATCAGAGTGTTATGTTCAAATGTACAACATTTATTAAGAATATAACTAGTCAACATTCAACCATTCGATAATTATGAACCCCCCTTTTTTATTTGTACACATCATTAAAATAATCCTGCATTGTGTGACAAATAAAGGTTAAATTTAAAACAGTTACAAGGTCGTTAAAAATGGTTTAACTATTAGAAATTAGAATTACTAATTAGAATAATGTTGTATAAAGTAGTGGCATGTCACCCTGCAGGGCATAATTTTCAAATCTTTTAGATTTATCACTGATATAACACAGGCCTTTAGAATCAAACTAGAATCAACACCAGAACTACAATCAAATGTTTGTGTTACGGTGGAGGCTCCCGTACCGCCTCCTCCGAAGTCCCTTCGTTACAGTTTGTTAAATCTTGTTTATGTGCAATTATGAATAATATTTGTCATCATAAAAATACATTACACAAAAGCAGAAGTTACGATGATTGAGAATGAAGAAACAGTGTCAAATATATTATTCTGCATTTTGGCATGTTTAATTATGATCATTTGCATTTTGGAATTTTAAATTATGATCATCAAAAAAAACCACTGAAAATTAAAACAAACTTAAACAGACAGATTGGCTGCCATCTCTCTCACACACATCACCTCTGCTATAAATGAGCACACATTTCACCCTGACTGCTGTTCATTCTTAAATCCCTCTAACTTTCTTATTTTTACACACTTGGCGAGATGCAGCATGCAGCATTCCTCCTCTCTCTTTCTTTCTCTCATACACTACCATAGCTCATGATCTGTCATATTCATCACTCCCATCACATCCCTAACTTCACAGTGTGTACAAATGTCTGCAAAAGGGCAGTTCTGGGCCAGAATAAGCTGTAATAAGGACCAGCCCTTTAGCCATTTAATCAAGGGTCTAGTTACACAAAACTAACTCCAATGTAAATAAGCTGGAGGCAGAAGTGAATACGCAGTGTCACAGAGTGCCCTAAAACTGCTGTTTTGAAGTTTGCAAGCACTCTTGTTTCTAGTGCTAATTTTCATCAATACCAAATAAAGAAACCAAGCTAAATACGACTTAATGGAAAGCACACTTAATTCAAGACATTGACAATCTGCAGCACAGAACACAAGCCCAGTCCTCTCATTCAACAGGGAGAGCGCCAATGCAGGGCTGCCCAAATGATTTGTTAAAGGTCTTGTTACAAACTGATATACAATAATCAAAAAAACTGATCAATAGTAAAATTTACTGTTATTGTTATGAACCAGTTATCTAATTATGGCTTTGAAATGTTAATGTTTATAGCTTTATTTGCTCTGTTGCAATGATGGGGGTGCAGAGGGGGCAGATTCTGAAGTATGCGGCTGGACACTCTTCTATCTCACACCATAGGGCTTCTGACAAGTAGGCAAATTCAAAACAAATTTCAGCTGGGTGGCTCTTCTCAAATGTAAGTGACATAGGTACCAAAAAATGTATGCCTCACAAAGACATCGTATGTACATACAGCTCTGGAAAACATTAAGAGACCACTCCAATTTTTTTCTTAAATAAGCGTCTCTACATTTATATACAGTCATTCTATTCCAGTGTCTGTTGAATTCCAAAACAGTCACGTCTCTTTTTTTTTTATGAAATAATTTTTTAATAAAACCCCCAAAAAAAAATTTTTTAAAAAAAAAAAAAGATCAAAAAACATATGTACATTACCTCAGCAATAGGACCAGTAAAAACATGCTAGTAAAACCTCAAAAAACTTGTATTTCTGATCCATAAAGATTGAAGTTCTGGGTGAGGAAATTGGGGTTCATTTCTGCTTGACAGCGGGGTCTTTTTTTTTTTTTATGTTCACCAGTGGTTCATAAGAACAAGAAAGCTGGGGCCTTTTGGAACCCCAAATTTTAAAACTTACAAAAGGGCGAAAACCCCTCCCCCCCCCACCAAACCACCACCACCCCCCTCTTCCCCCCCCCCCCCCCCCCCCCCCCCCCCCCCCCCCCTTAAAAAAAAATTTTTTTTTTTTTTTTTTTCCCCCCCCCCCCCCCCCCCCCCCCCCCCCCCCCCCCCCCCCCCCCCCCCCCCCCCCCCCCCCCCCCCCCCCCCCCCCCCCCCCCTCCTTTTTTTTCTTCCCCCTTTCCCCCCCCCCCTTTCCCCTTTTCCCCCCCCCCCCCCCCTTTCCCCCCCCCTTTCCCCCCCCCCCCCCCCCTGAGGATTGGTTTTTCCAGCAGGACAATGCTCCATGCCACACAGGCAGGGTAATCAATGTTTGGGTGGAGGATCACCAGTTCAAGACCCTGCCATGGCCAGCCCATGAAGGGGTCCATCCCCGGACCTGAACCCCGTTGAAAACCTCTGGAATGTGACTAAGCGGAAGATGGATTGTCACAAGCCATTAAACAAAGCCAAGCTGTTTGAATTTTTGCACCAGGAGTGGTATAAAGTTCATTCATAACTCTATCATAACCCTAGTCATGCTTAAAGCACTAAAGACATTATGCAGAAATTAATAAAAGCTAATCATTCAGAGAGAGTCGCCCGACCATGTTTGTGTGAAAACGTGAGGCTTTGCTTTTATACTTGGCAAGTAAGCACTATGGTTGTCTTAAAACCTAGTCAGCTGCCTACCAACACAGCATTTTCGGGCATTGTAGGCATGTTTGTTAAAATTGCCTAAAAATGCTATCTAGGTAAACTGCTTACTAGTATTTTTTATTTATTTATTTTTACACAGGCTATAAGCACTAAATCACTTCTAGTATACTAACATCGCTACACAAATAGGAGGACATGATTCCACAAAAAAACTAGTCATCAGTAAAGTTGGTCTGGGAGTGCTTGTCTGCAGCTGTGTGTGTCCAACAATTTGTATCAAAGTAGCAGTGTGTTTGTGTCTACTGCAGCAAACTGTAAATAAAATATTGCATATATTTACATATGTATATATATATATAAAAGAAAACTTATGAGTCTAATTTAATTATAGGAAGCAGCACATGTTAAAAGTGTATGCACATTTTGTCTTGTGCCATTAAAGAGCAATTCACCCACTGGCTCCGCTCAGTGGCTCTGGTAAGAGTTTCCAAAGTTCTTTGGTCAACTGAACCCTCATTACAGGATGATGTAACTGTATATAAACTGTGTATAATCGTTGCATTGTGCAACTGCAGACAGAGCAAATAGATGTTTTTAACCCATGGCATTTATGTAATGTGCATACGAACGTGTGCTGCACACTCAGTGCTGACCTGTAGGAGGTAATTAAAGGTGATTTGCACACCTGCCTGCTAAATGCGTGGAAATTCTCAATTATAAGTATACCATAGAAAACAGAAAAGCTCTTCACTGCAGGACCATTAACACACGGTCCATCTGGGTGTGCAAACACTTCAGCTTCTATAATGAATATTATCATCATTAATCATCTTTTCTCATTGTGAACAAGGCTGTCCGTTATTGAGTGCCTGAGTAATTTTGAATTGATTATGTCCCCTGTATACAACTCAGTGCTGTACATCCCCAAAAAACAGAAAGAAATATAGTGAACACAAAGGAGTGGGAGAGAGAGGTAAAGAATATGTCCACCTTTTGCTGCAGTACTGATGGGGATAAACAATACGAGCAGGTGCTAATGAGAGAGAGAGAGAGAGAGAGAGAGAGAAAAACCACACAATCTTGTTCTTAGATCTGAGCTACTACAAACAAGCAAGTCTGCTGTTACTGAGACCCTTTATCAGCATGAGCCCGCAACCTCCACTACATACAGTGTAAGTTCTGTCTTTTTTTCCCTGTGATTCTCTCTTTTTGTTTCTCTCACTCACAGGTGGGTGAGACACTGATGATTATGAAAGCTTGTTAGCACAGAGAGCTGCAGTTGGCATTTTAGTGCACTCCGCATACATTTCTAAATATATAAACAAACACAACCACACACAAACGTACTGGCTGTGTCTTAACAATATCAACAATAAAAAGGCGCTGCCTACATAGACCGCAAAACACTTGGGGTGTTTGAAACAATTATAAGGTTTAAAACGTAGGGTTTGAAACAATAATAGAGCTACATCCTATGTGATGCACAGACCATTTAATATTGTAATCTGTCTTAAATTCAAAGATTATATCTAATTTTCACAACCCAGGTTTTTGCCCACTGAACATCATTTTGTCAACTTTGTCGGCAAATTAACAATGCTCAGATTCACTGCAGCAAACAGCACATCAATGTCATCAACTGCCCACTGTACTTCTATCCCATGAAACATCATTTTCATTCACTTCAAATTAAAACTGACATCTACTTTAAATAATGTTTTTACTCTGTTTCACACACACACACACACTTGCATATGGGATTTGTGGGGACTATCCATAAGCGTAATTATTTTTATAAGGCTAATCAAACTTTCTATCCACTTTTCCTAACCCCACCCCTAAACCTTACTCTCACATAAAACATTTTTAATAAAATAAAAACACCATGTTTTTAACAGTGTCCTCACAACCTAACCCTCATAGAAACCTAACCCTCATAGAAAACGTTCTGCTATTTAAAAAAATAATAATAATTCTATGATTTACAAGCTCATTTCCTCATGGGGACCTAAAAAAATGCCCACAAGGTTTACTGGTATTACTATACCTTAGGGGACATTTGTTCCCTTGATGTAGTAAATACCAGGACCACACACATTGTTATTTTTTTACTATATTAGTGAGGTCATCCTACAGAATTCCATTAATTTTACATCAGGCGAATGATATATTCTATCCCCCAACCCTACCAACCCCAAATCTAACCATCACACAAACATGTATATGATATTAGATTTAGAGAAAAAATGTGTTTTCACAAATGGGTGTCATGATATTTCAATATGTTAGTAGGTTCATGAGTGTTTTTAATGAAGGGAATTACCCTACAAATTAAATATTGTGAACCAGAGCATTGACCATCTTGTGTGTGTGTCCAGAATGATTAATCTGAACGAACAGGATATCTCAGTAACTTTTGCATCTCTGTATGCGTATCCGTGTATCAGGACTAATTTGTATTGTTTTACAAAAAACAAACAAGTTTTGTTTATGGTTTATTTTCAACTTAACTGCATAAATTACGATTAACGTTACCCTTGCATTATGCATTCTAGCAAAAACAGCCAGACCACAAACCACCAATCCATAACACAGTATGTTCTACAGATCTATACTAAACGTAATATAGTAATGTATTATATAATTGATAATTAATAATAATAATAACGATTGTTGCAAGTAGCAATTACGGGGTCAAGCCCATCAATGGAACAAAGGGCAATATTTGTGAACATAATAGGATTAGGAAAAGAAATCCATTATAACACAATAAATGATTTATTTAATATTATTTATTAAATGAAACTTTTGACCAATACTGTGACTAATATAGTAACCACATTTTGTGGTGATCAGGATGTTGTGATGAGGCAATCAGGATGTTGACACTGACACCTACAAAGTCTTATGTCAATAAACAGCAGTTTTGTAAAGACGCAATCTCAGTTGCATTTTATATGCTTGCCGTTGAATTTGATGACACGAGAGAATGATTCGAGCAAACAGAAATTCCATGACTTTTTGTTGCGTCTCTACACACCAAGTTTTGTGCAAATTGGATAAACTCTGTAGGAGGAGTTTGAAAAATAATATCATTCAATATTTAATGCAATTCTGAATTTCCAACAGTAAATAACGTTGACTTTGACAAATTTGGTATTGTAGAACAATTAATCTAAAAAATAAAGCTGCATGACAATATGTTACTTCAATCAAATTATTTTTGTATATTGTGATATCATTTGACCACTAGATGACACTTGCGCCAAACTTTGCGGGTAACATCAGATTATGGTAAGCAATTGTGTTTGTTGAATACTGCATTTTAATGACAAAATTCAAAATGGTCAATGCCCAAAATGGCTGACCATAAACCATTGGATACTGTTTGACTCAGCATGCTAAATTTTATAACTTTTTACCATAGGGTTCTATGGGTGGTTCTTGGTGACCCCTGCTCTCACCTTAGTTTGTGGTGACCCCTGTCTTTGTAGGGGTCAATATTCAGGGATGTTTCCTCCCATGTCATCACGATGCCTGCCAGTGCCTGTAAATCAGAGTTCAATGTTAGGCTTTTTAATGTTAGCACTAATCTTTCCAGACACATTCCACCTCAGCACTGAACGCTTTATTGTATTACAGGAGTAAGGGCAGCCACTAGTCTCATGAGGACACTAGGTGAGTAGTGACAGAGAAAACATATTAAATGGGGCTCCAGCAATGTTTCCTATTTCTACAAACACCAAAGTCTTGTGCTTTCTAAACATGTCAGGCCTCCAGAGAAATGTGGTATTGATGCTTCTTATGTACGTGTTTTAAAACCTAGAGAGTAGCCTACCTAAACCACATTTATGGATATTAAAGAGGCACTAAAACTTGCAAACTGGCTGTTTAAAAGCTAATGAACTGGCTACCGTACCCAGACAACTGCTTTGGGCATAATACAGTAGGTACATTCTGCATTGTTTTCATACATTTTAACAATGGCAGTGTGAACTCTCTATTTAGACAGCATTTTATTGTATTAGAGCTGGAAGGTCAACCATCAATCTAATAAGGATGTTAGCAGACAGCAATGAACCTTAGCGAGCCTACAGTCTGTCCATCAGAAACAAAAGAAGATACAGAAACAAAAGAGAAACTAGAATGCTTTGTTAATAATGTTTTCTTCTAAAATAAAGATTCCAAAAATCATTTATGGATCCCATCAAAAATGGGATATTATATGCTTTTTATATAACGCTTCAGTAGTCAAGTTATCATTTGTTTTTCATGACCAATTTTAGCTTTTTTCCTGATCCTTATTTAAAAAGACTTTTAGTTAAGACTTTGCATGTGAAATCAGAAACAGTTTGTTGTTCTTACAAGCTGTGTCTTTGCTGCCAGGTCCAATGTTGTGTGCACCGCTGCATCCTTCAGTAATAGACTACTTTTAAAAGCTGCATTACATTATGACAGCAATTTGTGTGAAAATTTGCCACATAGACTGTTAAGATATGACTGTTAAGAAAATGCAAAATTGCATGTGCTACAAACAGGACTACCACAATTTTCCACATATTTTAATCTTATCATTAGTACTTCAGTTCTTTAGAATGAACATATATGCCTCATAGTCTGCCTCTTCACTGCGACTAGGCAGGCCAGGTTTCTGAATGCAGAGCTCTGGAACCAGGCAGAGCATAGCAGTAACAACACCAAAGTCATAGCACTAACAACTCCAAAAGTCATGGGTTTGATTCCCAGGGGGCACATTAGTTCATCAAATGTATAATGCACCGCACTATACAAATATATCTCTTTGGATAAAAGCACCTGCTAAATCCATAAATGTGGGCACAGGAAGTGACTATTTCTAAATATTAAGTAAAAAACTTTTATTCTCTAGTTTAACAGAAAACCCCTTTAATGTACTGGTGCTTTTAAGAGCTCAGTAACCGCACTGATCTAAGAACCTATAATGTAAAATCAAGAACATTTTTAATTTTTTACTAAGGTTTAAAGAAAATTATCCCTAGAAAGAAAGTGATTTGTGAAACTGAATGGAGGGAGGGAGGAATATCAAACCTGTTCTATGGAAAGCTCTTTGCTGGCAGCTCCTGATATGTCACTGATGCGTTCAGCATGGTGGTCTAGACCCAAAGACACAATCTTCTCCAGAGTGAAGTCTGCACTGTTTGGGTCAAATAATTGCTGCACTTCTTGCCTGATTTGATCCCAGTGTCTAAAATAAACAAACAGACCTACACATTCATTTGAAGGTCTTTCAAATGAATGCTTTGAAAGACCAATTAAGTTTGGCTGAAATTTTTACATGCCTCATGGGAGAAATAAATAAGGGCGGTAATTCATTCACAATAATATCCCATCTAAAATTCTTAAGTTAAAATGACAGGGCATTTGTAAAGAGAAATTTGCAAAGAGCTAAAGCACTGTGAGGTTTAGTGACAATAGACTGGTCACGCTGGTGGTCAGATTCTGTCATAATAAACAGGTGATATCCAGTGACAGCGAAAGGATTGAATTCTCCCGAGAACCCACAGGCAAGGTGCACAGCTTGTTGTTTTTTCTCACTGTCAGTAGACTGTCAGTACAACTAATCCACAGCAAAACACAGCACCATTTCATAAAATGTTCTGCAAGCGACTGGTCCCCTGAGAATGAGACTGAGAATTCCCAGAATGAGAATGAGAGTATTCTGGGACATGATCTCTCTTACTAGTGCCTGTTTTCCTTTTCATGTTCTCCTCTCCTGTTCTGTCAGTTTTGGATGATTTGACAGGCTGGAGCTCTGTTAATTTTCATTTGCTGCCCATGTGTGATGTCAGCCAGCGGAAGATGCTAATAGGGATATTTCAGAGGGTTCAGTGTGATTAGCTGGCTGTCTTTAGGGGAACGTGAGGCCTCTCTCTGCTGTCTCTTCCAGGGCTGTTGTAGTACATCTGAGTGAGGCTAATGGTCTACTGTTTTGGGAATGCCAGATCCAATCCAAAATTTTAAGGAGTGAATGAAGAGCAGAAAAAAGACAAAAAGCCGAAAGTGATGCATTTCTCTTGGCAGGTGTAGTGTCTGGTCTGACCAAAGGTTACCAGTTGGATCACAAAATACATTGAGGACATGAGACTCCAAGTGGGGGGGCTAAGATCGATGATTACCCATCGGCACCAGGGAGTCTGTACCCCCACCTACCACCCATGGTTTTATGGCCAACCAGAACACCTCTGGCCTTTTGTTCCACCCTCTTACCCCTGACAGAAGAATGCCCAAAGGGAGGAGGATAGCTCTGCTTACGAAAGTGAGAAAAAGCAGGTGACTGAAGGACACAATACACATCAGGGAGAACTTCTTTCTCAACTCAGCCACCAAAAGAGCTATCCAAAGTGTGTATATATGTATATATATATATATATATATATATATATATATATATATATATATATATATATATATATATATATATATATATATATATATATATATATATACCCCTATATGTTATGTTCTTGATTGTATGTCTCCCCATATTAACCTCCATCGTCAATTGCCTTGGCATATATATAGTCTGACAAGTATTCTACCTGTACGCATATTTTCAAGGTAAATTGCATATTAACATGTTTCAAACCTGGTCATGTTTACATTCTAAATGATCCTCTCTTGATTTGCTGACTGATGCAGTATAAGGGGTGAATGTATCTGGCCTCATACACTTATTATTTTAGATTCAGCTAAAATGCACAAACTTTCCAGCAACATAAGGAGTCCATCATAGTAGACATCTGAGTTCAATGCAAGTATCCGACTCACTACCTAATAGATGCATTTAAGCGTTACCCCTTTTAAGGTGATTTAACTGATGGTTCATGAAGAAGTGGTTAGCCGATTTAATCCTGCCATTCTTTACTCCTCCTCTTTTTCTCACTGTTTATGTTTTATGTATTCGTTTGTTTAATGCGTGTTTATTTGTTTGGTGTAGTCATATATGATAACTGAACCATGCGAATATGCCATTAATGTAACAACATAACACATAATAGTACCTACAGACACGCACTAAAAATTATGTTTTTTACATTGTATTTTGTCAATACATCACGTATATTTTTGATTCATGTTTAAATATGTTTTTGAAATGGAAATTTGGTCTGTCACAGTTTGACAGGTTGTCATTGTTTTGCACATTATTGTCCATTATTGTTATTTCCATCAATTAAAATAAAATGCCTTGTCAACCAGAGTAAATGGACTACTTAAAAAAGTGTACAATTGAACACTGGTCAGTAGCGACAAAAGAAAATATCTCTAACAGAAAATAATAATAAAAAGTAGCTGTCTGTTAAAGAAACAACAGTGTCAACAGGGAAAGACACAGTGTCATTTTGTCAGGACCTGATAAGGAGGCCAATCTTGATAAGGAGGATTAATTTGAGAATGACACTTAATTATGCAGAGGACACTGATTTGTGTGAAGTGTGTGTTGATGTGGGTTTGTGTGTGTGCATGTGACCCCCCACCTCTCTCTCATGGCTGGATTCCTGAGGTCTGTGATTAGTGGGATGATTTTCTTAAAGTGCTCAATTCTGCTTTTGGAGAAGTCCACAACCTCCCATTGCTTGTCCTGAAACCACACACAGACACACACCAACAGTCCAATAAGCAATCTTCCAACAGTCAGTGTCTCATGACAGACTTGAGTGTGAAGCTGAATGCTGTGGTGTAATGCACTGAACTACTGTCAGTGAAAGAGCACCCAAAGGGTCTGAGTAAAGCAGGTGTTTCTAATCTGCTTAAAGCTAAATGTTAGGATAATGAAAAGCTGGTAAGAAGAGAAGCTAAATTCATTTTAAAAGGTAATTAGCGACAAAAAAGTGCTATTATCGCTGTTACAAAGAAAAAAAAGGAAGGAAAGTCTCAGCTGAACCCTAACGAAGCAGCATCAGTGTAAACGTGTGAGTACAGTAGAAGATGAGTGAAGGACGATGACATAACTAATGTCACTGACTGGGATCTGTATGGTAGAGCTAAGGGTGTGATGTGTAATGTGTGATGTGCAGTCTAAAGGTGTGTATACTATTTGTGTGTGTAAAGGGGCTCTATAGGGTCTTAGAACACAACCCACAAGCTTACAAAACTCACTTGCCTTTGTATTGATGATGTTAGGGCTCAAAGTCTGATTTTTCCCCCAGACTGTTTTTAATATGTTTTTTGTTTTAAGTTTTAGAATTACAATTTTTACTTTTAAAAGAGATTGCATTACTGATATGCTCCTAGTATGTGTACATTTTGTTTACATGCAGGAGTGAAATTAAAGCATTGACTGCTCATGTAGAGAGCAGTGAGAACATTTTTTGTGTAGAATGGTGTGGGAAAGTGTGTTATTCATTGTTCTGGTTGACCATAAAACCATGGGTGGTAGTTTGGGGCACAGACTCCCTGGTGCCGATGGGTAACCATCGATCTCACCCCAACCGACCCCCTCATTTTTGAAGGAGTGAATCAAATGATCATGCACATTTAAGTACCCCAGATGAAGACATATTGTGCCAGGATTGATGTCAGTTGCCACATTAACATGAACACTTTTATGTCATTAGGGCCCAAGCACTAAAAATAGTAAGTATTATGATTACTATTATTTATATGTATATATTTGATATGTATATATCAAACATACATGCACACACCTGTATGAAACTTGGTACATGTATCGATCATGTTGACCCAAACAACTTTCTCACTGACGTTTAGTTGTGAATTTTGTGAAAAGCACACACCATAAACTTTTAAATACTCCTCCTAGGGATTTCATGTGATCCTCCAAAATTTGGTGAGCATCATGCCAAGACACTGAAAATTCAAAATTGCAAAGGGATTTTATTCTCATCAAGCCGGACAATTTTAAAATGTACACTCTTTAGCTCTGACCAAGAGGAAGTCGGCCATTTCGGATCAAAGGTGGTTTTTTTGACATTTTGACAATTCCAGGCTCTAAACTTTTTAATACTCCTCGTATTATGGAATTGTCTTTTCATTAAATATGCTTCTGCTTGGAGATATTATTAAGAAACACAACATCAGTTTTTATTGCTACACTGATGATACCCAGCTTTACATTTCCTCAGAACCTGGCGAAACCCATCGTTTTTCTAGGCTAACAGACTGTATCAACGATATCAGAAAATGGATGGCTAACAACTTCCTTCTGCTTAACTCCAATAAGACAGAGGTTTTATGGTGTAATGCTAGATAAGAACCTGTCTTTCGATAGTCACATTTCCAATATGTACTGCATTCCTCCACCTTAGAAACATTTCCAAGATACGTCACATGCTGTCTGTCTCAGATGCTGAGAAGCTTATCCACAAACAAATAAATAAACCAGAATTAATGGTTCAAAATGCAGCTGCAAGAATGCTCACTAGAACAAAGAAATACGACCACATAAGCCCAATTCAAGAATATCAAAAACATCTAAAGGCGGCAGATCTTTCTCCTAACTAGCACCAAAACTCTGGAATGACCTTCCCAGCAATATTCGGGGCTCAAACACACTCAAGCTGTTCAAGTCTATACTAAAGACCCATCTCTTCAGACCTGCATTCACCTAATTCAACTGCTATTACACCTAGGCCGCAACACTTAGGCCTAGGCCGGTTACACCGAGAAACAAGCACACTTTTCATCCATTTTACTACATGGCTTTCACATTCTATGTGAACGGCCCCTATGCTAATATAAGCCTGTTTTGTTTCCCTCTCTCTCTTTTCTTCTCTCCCTCTATCTCTCTCTCTCCTCCGAGGGACTCTGAGCGATACAGATTAAGTTCCAGTTCGACGTGACAACATTCACAACAGCCTGACTAAAGGAGGGGGTGACCACCATGGGAACTGTGAAAAAAAATCAACCGACACTATCACAGTGAGCCTGGGTTCTCCCAAGGTTTTTTTTCTGCACATATTCATCATTGGAGTTTGAGTTCCTTGCCACTGTTGCCGTGCTGGAGTGCTCACTGGGAGACTGCGGATAACAGATAATTGATACTTCATAGTAGATATCTGACTTTGACATTGATACCTAGATATTAACATATTGTTATTACTGTGCATCATTGTATATGTATTTTTTTTTCCTTTTTTCTTTTTTTCCTCTCTGTAAAGCAGCTTTGAGACAATGCCACATTGTAAAAGCGCTATACAAATAAAGTTTAATTGAATTGTCACCAAATTTGGCAAATAATATGTTAAGACACTGAAGATACTAAATTGGGACAGAATTTTTTAATAGCTCAAACGGTGTTGCCATGGAGAGGCAATAAATGAATGGCAAAAATGGAAACAGAAAGTGGCTCAAATCTGCTGTGTAAATTGAGTGATTTTGTTCCAATCTGAACTGTATGTCTAACATAGAGGTGGACATTGTAAATCACAGTCACAGCGCCACCAACTGGCAGAAGAAACTGTCACTTAAAACATCATTTAAAAGAGAACTTTAGCCATGTGACTTCATACTTGGTCAGAAAACAGAAGATATATTGAAAATGCTAAATTGTGAACAGATTGTTGATATCTGGAACAGTGTTGCCATGGCGAGGCAATCAATTTATGGCAATGAATGGAACACGAAGTGTCTCATATGTAATGTCTGGCATGGCCCAATATTTGGATCATAAAATACCCCTTTTTACTTAAGACATACAAACCTACTGTGGGGGTTGAAAGACCCTAGGCTCCAGAGAGTCTGTAGGCAAACGTCTCCTCCAGATTGCTATCAGCAACCTTTGATACCAGGACAGTTTATGACACCCTGCACATGCTTCAAAAGAATTCCATGGGCACAACATGGAGTTCCAGTAACCCCAGGTGGCCCAAGAAAGAACACTTCTATCCAAAGAAAGAACTCTTTCTAACTTACAACTAAACAGTCCTAAACTGTATATAGTATACATTCCCATGATATGCTGGCTACAAAACTATGTATCTTTACTGTAACTCTGTAGATAGGTATGCAAGTTTGGATTGATGTTTTGTTTGCATTCATGCATTAGGATGAATCACAACTTAATGTAGTTCAAACTCTGTCATATTTAATATCTAACAGATCATCTTCTGATTTCCCATCAGACTATGTATGCTGTGTAACCATAACAGGCATAGTAGTCTTTCTAAAATAATCTGGATTAATATTTGCAAATGTGCCACCCGGCCATAAAACATGCAAAAAAGGTTTTGAGTGAGACAAAGAAACTTTGCCTGCTTAACACCTTAGCCTCATGTCTGTCTTCTTAGTCTTAGTCTTTGTTCTTGGTCGTCGTCTTCTTGCAAGGATCTTTGGCCCTGGCACCCCTCCCCAAAGGTGCCAGCCTCAGGCTCAGTCCATCTGAGACAGACTCTGGACATCACTTCAGCTAACTTCGTCGATCTCCAGAACTTGACGAACTCCATCACTTCTGAACCACTCAGGACTCTCTCTCCATGCGCATTTGGATTCACGCTCTGCACTAGAGCTCAATGCATCCATTCCATGCATCCAAAGTATCCATATTCTATACACATAGAACAGCTGCACAAAGTTGTGCCCCTTTATTAAGGTGATTCTACTGGTGGTTCATTCAGAATGCTTAGCTGATTTGACTTGCACAGGCTTAACATCCTCTGTCTTTCTCTCTCGCTCTCTCTCTCTCCTTGCTCTTCTTACTTTTGGTTATGTGTTTAATGTGTGTAGGTTTATGTCTAGTTATATGTTACATGTTCCCCTGTAGTGTAGTTTAATAAACACCCATGTGTATCCACCCTTGACTGTTACTGCGTTTAATGCTCACAAGTAAGGTCACATAAACTGTGTTCGATCTTTCTACATGCTCTAAAGTCCTGTTAAAGCAGAGAAGCATTGTTTTCAAGGCCAGACAAATAATGTTTCTTAGATTCAATAAGACCGCGTATGCACTTGCTGGACGAATACAAAAGCTGATTATTGGAATCATCCCTGCTGATCAGGTACTACAAAATATGTAATTAATTAATTATATGTATTTTCCTTTGAGTTTCGTTCCACGAATGAAATGGTGTTTTAACAACACCGTTTCATTGATTCGATTTGCTACATAATTGTGGTGCTGGTTTCCCTTACACAGAGAATGGTGGAGAATATATATAATATTAATTCTGAGTGAACTTGTTCATTTATGACATAACTATCGTTGAACAAGCCTCAGTATTCATTTCCCTTAAACACATTTTCGCTACACACATATTCTGCATGCATTGCTTGATCAACATCAAACTTAAGAAATATGCTTGGCGTTGTGGGCTGATCACAATGATGTGGCTATTTTAAATAAGTTACAACTGGCAGCAGGAAGTATGTCATTTACAAAAGACTTAAAACAGACTTTTAAGTGCTTGGGCTGTTATTGCTGCTTGCAGTTATATTTCCAATTGAAATAATTTTAATTGAAGCATTCTGATTGATTGACTGTTTACATGAAGTGCTACCTAATCAGATCTGGTGTTTACATATGCCGGCACTTTCAACTGGAAAAACTGTGAAATCCATACATTAGCCACATAAATACATATGTTGTTTGCTTCAATCTTGTCAACATGGAGATGTCCTATGCGTGCTATTTATGGAAAGTGCTATTTTTAATCAAGAAATATTGTGTTTATGTAGGCCTACTATTGCTGAAAGATGCACAAAAAATTGATCTTTTTGGTGGGGTTTCTCGCTAGAAAACATCGCATTAGAGGTATGTGCACTCTAGCCAGGTTTTATTCTGCACCCCCCAGCTGATTGACTCTGATTCACTCTGTGGACACTGGCTACCTGTTTGCAATGACACCACAATGACTTCCAGACACAACTGATCCAGCTAACTTTAGATCTCATTTCCAAAATGACACATTTTATTTTTTTTTATTAGAAGTTGGGGGGAAATATATGGGAGTATACAATAATTTTTAATTATTTATTTTTCTTAATGTCAAAAATCAAATCTCTTTAAATAAATATGACCTCTGCTACTCAAAATAATTATACAAAATGATCAAGCAAAAACTGTTAGCTTACACGCTGCAAACGCTGCTAGTGTTAAAAAAAAACATGGGTGCAACAGAGCACTACGGTTTCTATTTCTGTGACGGCACGGCTGATAGGTAATGTACATTGATTGATTTGTATCATATTAAAAGGGTTTATTTTGTATCAGTCACATGTGTTTTAATGTTAAAATGACTTTATCTGTTAAAAAAAAATTGGATGGACAGTAATTATGATCTGACTTGGCTGGAACAACTTTGTATATGGGTTTTTAAAGTTAACTATTCCCTGTTATTTTAGATCAAAGCATTAAAGCAAAAACTGAAAAATATTTTCAGGACAGGTATTAGAGTACAGGCACGTCTGTATTTTAATCTTTAGCGTACCCTTTTCCTAGTGTACTGCCACTTCTCACATGTTGCCAGTACTTGCAACTCAGAGTCAAAGCCAGGAGCATGGCTATGTGCCTTGAGCCATTGACACATTGCACACTGCTGCATCACTTTGGTGCGGGATTACTAGCACAGTAGCTGCATTAGCATGTCTGAGTAATGAACTATGCAAATTCTCTCTCATCTCGACAAATCACGTCAATGCAAGTCATTCAAGCCTATCAGAAGTTCTCTTTTATGATACTACTTAAAATAATGACATCTAAAGGCATCTCAGTAAGTATTTTAATTTTTAAATGTGATAATGATTTGCATATGATAGATAGCACAGATGAGAGTACCAGCACTTCTTTTATTCCACTTCAAGCATTGCTTATAACATATGAAAAATTTTAAATATTGTCATTTAACTTCTAATTTTGCTTGCTTATGTCAAGTCCCACAATACCAAATTTGCAATATTTTACCATACTCCCTGTCTGCCACATTAAAGTTTAACTACTACGAAATGTCAGGGTTTTTTTAGAAATTTGGCATGTAGCATCTAGAGACACTCCTGAAATATGTTTTTAAAAGCTTTTTGATTGGTCAAACAGTTGTATACCACATCAACAATTTCGAAGGCAAGCATGCTAATAGGACAAAACTTCAGTGTTGTAATGATGGGTCTGACGCACAAGGATCCATACACAGCGTTTTATTAGAATAACAGACAGGCAGGGTCGATAAACAGGATTAGCAAGCGTAAATGTTAAACAGGCAAGGGTCGTGGGCAGGCAACAAACAAACAAACAAACAATCATATAATCCAAATACAGTCCAAAAATCAAAGCAGGAAGCAAACAATCAAAAACATGTTAAACAGTCCAATAATCAAAACAGGTAATCCAAACAGGGTAATCCAAACGCCCAGAATTGTTGCCAGAGCAAAACAAGACTTTGTGATCACTTGATGAAAGCCTGAGGTTTATATACACAAGAGTTAATGAGCTACAGGTGGGACAGGAAGTAATCAATCCTAGGTATGGGGCATTATGGGAAATGGAGCAGGAACCTCCTCCATAAGTGTATTGATACGAAACTTTGTATGCATCTTCACGTGCATCCTCAACGGAAGCAGACTCCGTAACAGATGGGTAAGTGCCAAACAGGCGGTTTGAGATGAACACAGAGGTGAGTGAAACAGGTAAGTATCAATGGTATAATTTTTTACCAGATCGTGGTAGATGGAAGAGATGACGATGGATTCCAGGAGCTGGTTAGTGGAACACTGGAGCACACACAGACAATAGAGAACACGGGGAAACCGATGGAGACAAGGGAGATCGATAGCAGGTAGATAATTCGCATGAGTCCTTTTCCAGTTGGAGACCAGACAGTGTGTGTCTTGTAGTGCAGAAGGTAATTGGGAAAATGACGAACAGGTGAGTATGATTAATATTCTGCTGAATGAGATTGTTGACTGGGGGCGGAGTCTGGTGTTTCTGCGACAACATGCATATCTTGTTCACCTCGTACAAATTTTGTGACAGCAACACCTACTGATCAAAGGTTATAAGCTATTTTATCTGTTTTAGGTGCTTTCGCCTGTGTTTTTCCAGCTTATTTTCAAAAAATGTAATCATATATATCAACATATATTTCCCTTTGTGCCAGTTTTGGGCTTGACCCCGTAATTGCTACAGTTTACTTTTAGTTTTTTTAGAACATTTTAGTTTTAGTTTCATTTTAGTTATTTTTAGAAATTTCATTTTTGTTTTAGTTAACTATAACCTTGATAGTATGTTGTGCTTGTGATGTTTGTCTCCTCCAAAATCCGACTTGAATGTCATGCATATATCTTGCCAACTTGCTCATAGTTAGCAGGCAGTCTATTGTCGGACCACCTGCTCCAGTGCAAAAACTAACTGAATAAATACATAAAATAAATGTTACCAACCTCTACTGTCTTTAATTCATAAAACAAAACCCATGCACATCTGACTGATTCCCACATTACTGCAGACCTCTCCTTTCCATTACGACCACTCCCTTAAATTGCGCTGAGACAAGGCATGCGCCGAAGAATGTTGGCTTAAAGTAATCGGTTTAACTTGTTATATACATTATATATATATATATATATATATATATATGTGTGTGTGTGTGTGTGTGTGTGTGTGTGTATACTTATGTATGTATTGTGTGTACAATGTAGGTAGAGCTACAGAAGCAAACAATCGCGCAAAGCATGCTAGCCATGCTTACATATTTTTAAAGGTTAATTACTACAGGTAGAGTGTATGTTACACTGGCTTGCCTTGAACTCTCTGCAGAGTTTGTGAAGTTTCTTGAACATGGTCTGGGTGGTATTCTCCATGACCTCGGTTTGTAGAGAGGCCAGATAACACCCCTTCCACTCTTCCCATAGAGCTTCCCACTGCTGGGAGATCTCCCACACCTGCTGCAGGTAATCCAGATCCTACACAGACACAAAAACAGTAGGGGTGTAGCAATACATCGATACTGATCAATGTATCCGTCAAATGTCTAACCATATGATGCCTCTATGCCACATTTAAAATATCAATAAGTAGTTTTATTTTGATACTCCCCATATCTTTATGTAACGTGACGTCTGCTACACATTTTTGCCAAAACGCATGTCTACCTGTGCGTCAGATTGTGATGCAACAAAACGGTGGTAGCAGCAAAACGACAGACACAGATTGTGTTGTGCAACTTAATGTATTGTTTGGTAAAAGTTTTTGTAACAGCAATGATCAGCACCTTCTGTAGAGCCAGGATATCATGGGAGGGTGTCTGCTCAATCTTAAAGATAGTGAGACCGTGGCGTATGCTTCCCTCCTCTTCTATAAGAGCCCCCAACTGGGCATGCAAAGCTGATACCTGCTGCAGTGCGGAATCTGGGGTTACCCCACTGCTAAATGGGCCTGCAGAAAAACACACACAAAACCATATGTATAAAGATACAGGCATACAACACCACACAAACTCAGATACACTTGGTTAATTAAAGAAGTGCACATGTTTGTTATTTTCTCAAAACTCAAAATATAACTCAAAATTTAAACTAATCCCTATTGGACAGAATGTTAGTGAAGTGAGCATGTTTCCCTCAACGTGCTATGAATGTGTTTTCACAGTCCACGTGTTTTAATTTTTGAGATATTTGATCTGTTAAAAAAACATCTGAAAAAACATTCATCTCAGGATGGTAACACACAAAAACACTTCCACAGACAGCATGAAAAACATTATCTGCACTGAATAAGGCCCCTGGTAGGATGTTTACGAACATGTCTGTTTAGGTCTGTCAGTGTTTATAATAGATTTCATCAAACACACTTACTAAATCGCACACCTACATCTCTAGAAAATACAAAACAAACATTTGCACAATTCTGCATTAAGGCGAACCATTAAACAGTGTGTGAAGATCTATCAGGGATCTCCAGTCAATATTTATGTACTGTCTGGTTTACTGAAGCAAACAACACAACCTGAAGTACACAGCTGGAGCAGAACGATTTTTGGAGCATGTGCATTGTGAGGTTTGATGATGTCTGGTCTCTTTTCACTGTGCCTGACTACAATGTAAAAAAACGTAATTAGAAAATGTTAAATGTGCTAAATTTTAGATAAATCTGCCTTGGAGACTAACCAATCATACTTGTTTAATTGATTCTGGGCAAAACAAAATGCAATGTAGCATTTTTCCTCAGAGTCAGATCTGACAGTGAATGTCACAGTGGCTCTGTGGAGAGCAAAAGATGAGATTTTGAAGGGGCACCTTGGCAGGGGCCTTTAGTATGTGTTTGGACTGAATGTTTGCTGGAACAATCCATTTTCAACAAATGGGGGCAACTTCAATCTCGATTTTTTATAGAGCAGAGAACAAACAACACTGATATATCAGCGGGATGTACCAGCAGCATGGGCCAATAAGAGAAAGAAGTGGGGAGGTAGAGATTTAGATAGCTCAGTCAAGGGCAAGTTTACTTCCGCTGTAGGTCATACGCCATGGCATCTGAAAAATGATCTTAAGGATAATTGGTTGTGGTGTATTGTGGGGCATGTGGGAGGCTGATGGCTCTACCCTGCTCTCCCCACGGTGCAGATCACCCACAGTCCCAGCAAGCAAAGGCCTGCGGTGCTGCCCATGAAGTAAACTGAAATACAGATAAAGAGGCATGCGGGATGTGAAGCTCATAGTAGGGACTGAGGCAGCACTGGTCGTAAACCTACTGACTTAGAAACCTACTGACCTTATAAACACTTGAACCTCTAAAGCTTTTCTGTCTATGCATGTTTGTTTGTGTATGGGAAAGCATGGCTACATGACTGTAACAATATTTAAAAAAAACTATTCATTTATTATTTTACATTTTATTGTAAATATGCAAATAATTTTATTTTATGGGTAGGGCTTGGGTTAGGACTAGGACGAGTTATTAGAATCAGCTTTAGTGTAACAACAATTGAAGTCTAACGTATGCCCGTTTGGATAGTGGATGTGAGTCTGTGTGCATAGATGTACAGTATGTAGTTTGGGGACAACACTGTGTAGCTAAATCTGATTAAACCTCCCTATAGAAACTTTGGCAACATCTTTGTTTGGAAAAACAAAGTCATTTTAGCATTCGATTAATTCTACAGTAAATATAACTAGATAGGTACATTTACAAGTGCTTGCAGTGGCAAAACCAGAATATTTCATGTTTTAACATGAATTATCATGATGTTAACATGACTTAGTAAATACCTTACTATGATGTTTAGCATGATGCTAGCATGTTTTATCATAATATATGATATCATATAATGGACCAGTTCTAACACGACAGATATGTTGAAATAAGGCTTATTCCTAATGTTATGCAGTTGCTAGAGTGCTCTAAACAGTTGCTAGGGTGTGGCTTACAACACCAACATGTCTTTATGTTTTAATGTTGAGATTGCCTTATTTACTAAATGTTTGCTAGGGTGTAGCAGTTATGTTATATGTCTCTATGACGTTCTGATGCTGAGATATGGCTTATTCATGTTGGTTGCTGGGATACTGTACATGGTTGCTAAGGTGTGGCTGGACAGTTTCCATTGTAATAATTAAAGACTGCTTACCTAAGCAGTCTGAGTCAAAAGAGGATACCTAATTGTCTCTACAATGTTCTGATGTTTCTCACATTTTTAATAGAAGTCAACAAGGTGGTTGCTAGGGTACTGTAATGTCACCATTTGTTGCAGCTTTCTAAGCAGAGTGATATGAGCCTACCCCCAAGTCCCTATAACACTGAATGTTAACAAGTTATGTACCAACATTTTGTGTAGATAGTGAGAGAGTAATAGTGATGCTTCTGAAACAACAAAAAGTCTACAGTATGCACCCATTATATCTAAGCAAACTTAGTCAAAATAGATAACAAAAGTAAGTGTGTGTGAATGACGCAGTTGCAAAAGGTTGCATGTAATTCAGGGTCATTCAAGGTATTTTCAAGCACAAGTGATGAAAAGGTAAGAATTTCTGTGTATTGTGTTCACCAGTGTTACTGAAGCTCTGTAGGGCTGCCTGTGTCTTCTTCTTAAACTCCTCAGAGGAGATGATCAAACCACTCTTCATCATGTCTTTGTGTTTCTTTAACATGATGTCACTGTCAATCAAGACCTGCTGGAACCACATCCACTCTCCATTAAGAGCCTCTAGCAACTCCAACACCTACAGAGCGAGGGAGACATTCAGAGAAAGTTGAGTGAAAAACTTTGCTCAAATATGGAATTGAGGGAAGAGATGAAAGTGTATTTAGGCAACAATGTGATTGGAACACCTGAGGGAGTGTGTATGACACTCACAGCAGGATCGACGGTAACCTCGTATTTCTCAAGGATGGCAAACTGCTCGTGGATGGGTGGAATTTGGCTTTCAATCTTACTCAGATCTATCTGCAGAGTTTCTAGCAGTTGTAGACTCTCTACCAACTCCATTAGAGTCTGAGGAGGTTGAGACACCCTGAAAACACACACATAGTCCTATTTACGTTTGTTTGGAAAATATTTCATGCCTTTTCTGTGTGAATTAAATACAATACACATAACAAACAGCTAGCTACATTTGCCCTGTTTCAAAGCTTAGAGAGCTGCCTACTTAAGTAACATTTTAAGGCAATGCAGACACGCTCTGTAGTGAAATGTGTTCCAAAACAGGCATAAAAAGTAAAATGGTGAAAATGTAAGTGGTAACATAGATCCAAGATGGCGTCGCGACAGTAGTGTGCAGCGGCCACTCCAGATACAAAATGGTGCTATTTTTGTCTTTAGCCCGACTTTTAAAGGCACATGGACATCGGAACTCTCTGTGTTCGTGGATACCACCGCCATGACACTTAAAAACCTCGGAATTAACACTACAGCTACTCTGTGAAATGATCTGCTGGAGACGCTACGTGATCTCGGCTTGCTGCGAGGACCAAGCCTCCAGTCCTCGGCGTTGCCTGACGCCAGTGGCCGGGGGAGGGGATGTCGCAAGCGGTGGCGTGAGAAAGCAGAAGCACAGCAAGAGGGCGGGGGTCCATGCTAGGCTAAAAACAAACCCTAGCCAGCCGGCTCTCCTGTCCATCCTTCTCTCCAATGTCTGCTCCCTGGACAATAAACTGGATTACATCCGACTCCAGAAAGCTACGCGGTGTGAGTTTAGAAACTGCTGCATCTTTGTTTTCACAGAGTTGTGGCAGTGACAGAGTTCCGGACGCCGTCATTCAGCTAGATGGGCTAGCTTCGTTTCGTGCCGACAGAAACACAACTCTGTGTGGCAAGACTCGCGGCGGGGACTTTGTGTGTTTCCAAGACCCTCCAGCGGATAGTGAGAACAGCGGAGAAGATCATCGGGGTCTCTCTTCCCTCCATCTACACCTCACGCTGCATCCGCAAAGCCACCAGCATTGTGGATGACCCCACACACCCCTTTCACACACTCTTTACACTCCGTCTGGTAAATGGTAATGAAGCATTCGGGCCCTCACAACCAGGCTATGCAATAGTTTCTTCCCTCATGCTATCAGACTCCTCAATACACAGGAGCAATAACTGGAGCTGAAAGGAACACACACACTCATACACACACAACTGTTTATCCTCCACCCTGCATTATTTTGCACATATTAAATACTTTTTGCTGCTAAATACTTATAATGCACATAGTCATTGTCTACGCTTGTTAACACTTATATCTCTGTTTCACCAGGATCACTTTGGAACAGGACTGTGTGCTGGTCAATGCTGCACTGGGACATACTATGTCCATTGTCTGCCCCAGAAGTCATTGTACTGTCTTGTGCTGTCTGCACATCTTTGCACTTGTGCACTTTATGTATAAATTATGTATAAATTATGTAGTCTTGTAGTTCTGTGTTGTTCTGTGTTTTTATGTAGCACCTAGTTCCTGGAGAAACGTTGTTTCGTTTCACTATGTACTTGTATATGGTTCAAATGATAATAAAACTCCCCCTTGACTTGACTCATGCTTGCCTTTGCCAAACTCACAGTGGTTGTGGGTGGTTGTCAGGGGATTGCTAGGCAGTTGCATATCTGTTTTTTGAGTGTTTCAAGAGTGTTTCTGAGTGTTTCCTAAAGCATTGCAAAGTGGTTGCTAGGATATTCTGTGCTTATTTGGCAAGTATTTCTATGTGCTTTTTTGTGTTACTAGAATGTCAAGTCGCTAGCTAAGCAACATGCTAACATTAACTAAAATCAACAGTCAGATGATTTCAGTTTCTTTATATTATTTTTTTGCTTCACCTAACCCTAATATACATTTTACATAGACAACATATCAAATGTTGAAAGCGAGACATTTTACTATTTCATGCAAAATATTAGTTCATGTTGAATTTAATGGCAGTAACATCTCTCAAAAAAGTTGGGACAGTGCAACAAAAGGCAAGGCTAAAAAGGAATTGGTACTGATAAGAAACAGCTGGAGGAGCAATTTGCAACTAATTAGGCTACTTGGCAACAGGTCAGTAAAATGACTAGGTATAAAAAGAGCATCTTAGAGCATCTTTCAGAAGTGAAGATGGACAGAGGTTCCCCAATCTGCAAAAAACTGCATCTACAAATTGTGTAACAATTTCAGAATAATGGAAAATTGTGAAAACTTTGAATATCCTATCAACTACAGTACATAATATCATTAAAAGATTCAGAGAATCTTTTTGAATGCCTGTGATCTTTGGGCCCCTAGGTGGCACCACATTAAAAACTGACATGATTTTATCTTAGAAATCACTGCATGGGCTCAGTTCAAAAGCCTGTATCTCTGAAGGTATGGGGTTGCATCAGTACCTATGACATGGGTAGCTTACACATCTGGAAAGGCACCATCAACGCTGAGAGGTATATACAAGTTTCAGAACAACATATGATCTCATCCAGATGACGTCTTTTTCAGGGCAGGCCTTGCATATTTCAGCAAGACAATGCTAAACCACATACTGCATCCATTCAACAGCATGGCTTCATAGCGGAAGAGTCCAGGTGCTGAACTGGCCTGCCTGCAGTCCAGATCCTTCACCAATTGAAAACATTTGGCACATAAATGAAAAATCCGGCAAAAAAGACCCAGGACTGTTGAGCAGCTAGAATCCTACATCAGACAAGGATAGGACAACATTCCCCTCCCAAAACTCCACAACTGGTCTCCTCAGTTCCCAGACATTTACAGACTGTTGTTAAAAAGAAGAGGGGATGCTACACAGCCCCTATCTCAACTTTTTTGAGAGGTGATGCTGCCATCAAATTCACAATTAGCTAATATTTTGCATGAAACCATCAAATGTTAAGAGCGAGGCATTTTACATGTTGTCTATGTTCTAGTGTGACTAAGATATGGGTATGAGATTTACAAATCATTGCATTCTGTTTTAATTAACATTTTACTCTACATTTTTTGAATTGGAGTTGTATTTTTATAGTGTTTTTACAAACGAGGAAATCAATGTTCTTTTTCCCTCAGAGTTGTCAGATTTTGCCAACTGTTGGGTACAAATTTGTCCCCAATGTATGTTTAAGTATACCCCCCCCAACACCCACCTGAGAGCACTGTCCTGCAGGAAGCTGTGCAGGTCTTTAAGTTTGGCACTGGCCATAAGGCTGAGCAGCTGTGTGAACTTGCTCTGCCACTTGTTGCAATGCTGCAGCAGTGAAAATTTCAGTGAAGAGCAGTCCAGCAACACACACTGCAAACTTAACACTGTCTCTTCTTTCTGGACATTATTCGCCACTTCTGTATATCTGCAGAAAAAGAGAACGTGTGTAAATTAAGTAGTTAATCAAAACCGACCCATAATAAAATGGTAAAATCGTTGAGGAGAGGTGTGCTGTGACTTTTATAAGCGACTAGGTGTACAATGTTTTTGGGAGTATGAAAAAGTGGGCGCTCTTTTTTTCTCCCCATTTCTTGATATTTCTTAACTTTAACTACTGAATGTGATAAAATAGTCCATAAAAACAGCACATTTTCTCATGTCTACAAATGCATTATTTGAAAACTAGTTTTGGAGTCTTTAGGGGGAAGCAGTAGGAAACGTGTCTTTTCAGATTAGGACAGATCAGCACAACACAAACATGCACAAGGTCATTATTGCATACTCACATACACTTGGTCTCTCTGAACACATGTTTCTAGTGTGGACTCAGCACACACAGACTCAAACGTCCCTTGTTGACATGATAACGCTTTGTAGGGGACAGATGTTGACCCTGCCCTTAAGACTTCCATCTGTGAGCTACAGACATGTCAATAAATGTCTGGAATAGTATCACATGGTCGCTAGGCTTAACTTGACCTCACAGACGCTATAAGGGCTCATTTATTTTAAATGAAAAGCGATGCATGCACAGTGGTATAAGAAACTTTGTAAAGACTTGAGTGAATTCCTTAGTTTACACTAAAGCAACTTTTACTTCTAGAAATTCATAGTGTACAAATGTTTTTCTTACTGCATGTATTTTAAAAGATTTGATACAGAACTAGATTGTGAGTCTATGTTTTTTTTTAAATAGATAGTGTAAAAAACAGAGCCAGAATTTATTATTATTAAGAACAGACGTTATTTCTGTTCTTTTCTGATGAATGATCAGTGAAGGGTAGTGCTTAACCTTCATAAAATGGTGACCATCAGTAGGTTTAACTAAATATTAATTGAGCTGCTTTATTCTCTATACATAGTATATGAGCTACAGGGCTGTAGCATTGTGTTAGCAGCACAATGGTTGTGGGTTTGATTCCCAGGGGACACATGTACTGATAAAATGTATAACTTGAATGTACTGTAAATCGCTTTGGATTAAAGTGTCTGCTAAATGCATAAATGTAAATATGAGGTTCTACAATTTTTGCTACCCACCAACCAAACTGAAAGACATGACAGGGTTGCAGATTTAAAAGAGAAATGATGTGTAACGACTTAGCCAAAGAACAGCACAGCCAGGAACAGCACAGCATTTGACTGGCATCTTATTGCTATCACAAACTTATTGTGAGTGTGAACAAGGCCTTGCAAGATATATTAATGACACCAAGACCTCTGACATATCAAGAGATCAAGAGAAATTTGATTCCTCATGTCATGGCCCCTTGTCACAATTCACAATTCTGTCACAATTCTGAGAAATGCTACAGTTTTTTAACGTTTTTTTGGCGTTGTTATTTTAAAGATGCTTTTTGTAACGCTTTTGACAAAACCTCTGAGGTGGCCCAAACCAAAATTACAATTTTAAGAAGAAAACTTATAAATAAACAAAGAGAAAAACAAATAAACATTTATTATGTTAAAAACTAAAGTGAAGTATCTATAGTACTTCTTACACTAGGTCATTTTTTGTTAGAAAATATTTTTTACATATTTATTCATCTAGCAGTGCTGACAACAATAAACAAATAGTTAAACAAATTTGTTCACCTACTGCTTTAAATATTGTTTATAGATTCATATTTCCTGTGTTAAAAGATTCTTTGTATTTGTGAAAAGTTCCCTTTTACTTTAACAACCTTAAAACCTGCTTTGCTAATAAAAGAAACAAAAGAGAGAGAGACCTGGCTATGTCAGCATCAAACGATGACACTGCAGGGTTAAGCCGCTTGTAGCGCTGAATAAAGCTGTCTTTCTCGATTTCCCAGATCTCTCTGTGTTTGTCCCAGGTTTTCAGGTAGGTCTGCAGGTAGGATGCATTAGTCACCATACCTGCAGCTATGGCTGCCTGGGTCTTACAGATTTCTTCATCTTGCTCTAGAACACAAAGAGAGGGAAGATAAGAACACACAGAAACCTTTATAGATGCTAGACAGCAGCTGATGACCCAAAGCAAATCATAAACGATGATGTTAAGAATAGAAAAAAATCAAAAGTAAAATTATGCATGCTTGTATGTAGTAAATCCTGCTAGCATGATGTCAGTGCACAACCTCCTTACTTTTCCTACAAAGTAAAAAACATGCACAACAAAAAGAAAGCATATTAAGCAATGCATCTTTTTATACCATTGCTTGTTTTGTTTAGAATCTAGGCCAACTGTTTAATTGTTCACAATAGTTTGTTGTATTTAGATTCAAATGTGTCAAAGCATTGTCAATAGGCAATAGTATCAGGGCTGTATTCATTCATATTCTCCTCTGGGTGATGACGGTGAGAAGTATGACATTAAAACTGATCATGTAATTTACAATTTGTTGGTTGCAGTGACAGATCCTGGCACAGGCGATCCCCTAGGGTGGCAGCATTCTCTGGAGCATTTCCACAGAGACAAACACTCCACTTCTTACTCGCAGCCATCTCTCTGTTCCGCTCGCTCTCCTCATTGAAAATAAATTGTGATCTCCCTATGCTACCTGCCATCCCACATTTACTGCTGCTGCTATCTGCATGCTCCATATAAACAGGCTAAGCTTGCTGCCAATGAAAAAATTAATCTGCTTATTAATCTACTTCACCTTCTAGAAACCCAAAAAGGGAGCACAAGAGTGCTGTACAGGTGAAGTTAATCACATCACACAATGAATAAAATTCAAAATTCAATAAAATTCATCCAGTTTTTTAATAATAAATACATATGCTTCTGACGGTAAAACCTGCAGTGACAATCACACCCCCTAAACCACCAAGCAGTGTGTGATGTCATCAATGTTTATAGTTTAATTTATTTGCATATGAGAGCAGTATGTCTAGTCTGCAGAATGAAAGTGTGGACTGAAAGATTTAAAACCCCGAAGCATTTGTTAATTTCAATCATTGAAAAAAATTGCTTTTAGAAGACATTAAGCATTTAAAACTTACAGCCTCTCAATTCCGCATATATGGCTCAATGTTTTTTATAACATCATTCTGCATTTCAGCTTCTCAAACTGATTTTTCTGACCATTCAATGATATCTAGAAACTTAAGTGTCCTGCTTCAACATTAACTAAACGCTATTGGCTATTGTAAAAGGGAGAGGAGACATATTAATGTCCCTCCCTAACTCCCTGTTTCAGAGAAAGTTACGTCAAGGCCTCGAACAAAGCTGTGCATTTCAAGGCAGTTCAGTGGGTCTTTAAGATCTTTCAGCCTAAATTAAGTATAGATCTCTTCATCTGCATGAAGCAGTTCAGAGGAGCTTATATAGGGTTCACAGGTTGACAGAAAGAGAAGAAAAGATGGAGAGGGAGGCTGAATGGGGAATAAATTAAATAAAACTATATACAGGGGTAATAAGGGGGTGGGAGAGAGGTGAGAATGAGAGCATAGAGGTAAGAATATGTGATATAAGATAATAGGTGGTATAAGAGGGCATAAAGCACGTTTAGAGATTTTTAGTACTTTTTTTAAAAAATGTTGAAATGAGTTGGAATCTGTTGATCAATGCTGATACACATTGACTCGTGAGAATCAAAACAAAAACATATAAACTGCCTACAAAGACTGTGACTGAGTGGAAGAGTGCTTTTTATGTTTTTTTTTATTTTTAATTTTCTGGAGCTACATGTTGCAACAAAATTAAATTATATAATACGGCACAAACTAAAAACTGATCTGCACTGCAGTTGGTCACACAAGCAAATAGATATGCTTTGCAATAGCATATCTATTTGTGCGGTTCTTATGGTTGCAACAGTGCTGCACTTTGGACTGAGTCTTGCTCTCTTAACAACAATGGAGATATTCCTTCTAGTTTATTGTAAAGAATAATAATTTTATTGCACACAGTACATTTAAACAATTTTCAAATTTAAGGTTCAAATGTAAGGTTCCTGACTTCTGACATAAGGGGAAAATGAAGGGATGTGATTAATAAGATGGAGTGATTGTGTACCGATAATCTTGTGGATGGGCTTCTTTTGCAACTGATGATAGGTCAGAAGGTCCGGTAGACGTTTGAAGCCAGAGATGATGCTGATGAGCTGAGAACTAATGCTGTTCACCATCTGGGCCAGTTTTGGGAAACAGGGAGAAAAATCCACCTGAACAAACACATTAAAACTCTATTAAAGAGCGGTTTTATGGTATGTCCAGAATGAACGGTAATGTATTTCCCTTCCCTCTGTCACACCCTACGCCTCTTCACATCCAACCAAAGCAACCACTGTCCCTAAAATACACTCAATTAAGTTCCTAAAGTCATACCAACACTTCTGCCATTTCTCTTTGTGGGTGTTAAGCTGACTAAGCAACATGGGACATTATCCATAGGTCATTATCCACAGTAATTTGCTATGGCATTATCGGACTTCAGGTTCTGAGGTGTCTTAGTGTGTGTATGTGCACCTGAGCAGTAGATCCAGGGGTGTGTTGTTTTAGTACCACCTCTACTCTGAACAAAGGGTTTGGGGAGGTCTTGCTGTCTCCATTAATGGCTTTAGAGAGCTCCTGAAGAGAGCGCTTTATATTCACACGCAATGCGTCCTCTACCATTTGATCCATCCTCTCCAGGTGTGACACCCAGTGCTGTTGCACCTAAACACACAAATACATTTGTATTAATATTACAATGGAGACTTTTCATTGACTTCTATTGCTGTTAAATTAACCTAATTATATTTGCTATCCCCTAAAGCTTACTTAATGCAAGTAAACTTCAACTTAAAATTAAACTTAATGCAAGCACAATATATGAACATAGACATGAATGCTTGGCCAAGTGTATAGTTATGTGGTACATACTTAGTGTGCGTTATTGCATTACTGTGGTGGTATCAAACTGAAGTACTAACAAGGGTAACAGCATTCAAATGTCTATTCCATTACAATAAATAAATGGAAACATTAAAACTCTTAGTTGTGCTTATGTTGCTTATGTTCACTTTTATTGATGTTGATTTTATCATGGTTAAGCTGGTAGTAGACATTCTTCTTTAACACTATGGTAAAATCACTGTTTGCACATCTCAAGTAGATTGATGTATCAGTAGAAAAGTCACAACAGCCAGACCAACCTTTGGACCATCTGTGTAGAAGGTCGCATAGACTTTGGTCATGATGTTGATGATTTCCTGGTAAGCAGCCTGCAGTCGCAGCAGCTGGCTGTGCTGATGATTTTGCTGATCCTCCTGGAACTCCAGGTCTCCATAGACTGTCTTGCTATCCAGACGAACTAACAGGAGCTCACTGATCTGCACACAGAGCTTTGAGGCTGCCAGGTTTGCTGCCTTAAACTCATCTACCATTAACTGCACCTGCAGGAGAGACAAGTGATTGAAGTAAAGAGTAAGCAGGGCATATGTTAGTCCCAAAATGGCTCTGTAAACAGTGACTGTAAGATTTAGCTATTACATATTCAGTATTATATTATTACATATTATATATTCAGTTAAGACACAGTTATTCTCTTACATCGTTTCAGTCTACACACCCTAAACAGCAATCCAGCAGTTCTAATAAAATACACTACTGAGTGATTCCTTCGTGATCATTGCAAGCTACTCTGCTCTCTCATATCATGATTTGACCTTTGCCCTCAAGTACGATTGGCTGGGTTCAAGCTAGTCTCGCATAGCCAGACCTTCAGACTGACGACAGAAGATCTGGACTCCACCGCAGCTTTAATTGGCCAAAAATTGGCTCTAAGAGTCTGTTTGACTGACATGTAAAGCAACCAATCACAGTTCGCTCTGTTAAGCATTACGTTTCCCAGGGGAACATTACAAAACACAACACATATCTCCCGGACATCCAACATTCAAAAATTTGTGTTTTTCAGTGTTTTGAGTTAAGTGAGCCAACAATGGGTGGGCACAACATCTGAGTCTGACACTAGGTCCTGGCTACTCTCAATTTTAGATGCCATGTGTATGGACTACTCTAATTCACAACCAATCATAAACCTGATGCATATTGTAGGCAAAAAGCAAGCCACTGTATACACTAGTATACACCAGTACTTTTGACTTTATAACCTTTTAGTAATCAGCCAAAGCTAAATTATAGAAAGATTAAGTATACAATATACAAGATTATGTAACAATATCATATACAATAATATATTGTTATGGAGGAGGTTCTTGCTCCACCTCCTCCGTGCCACTCCATTCGGACTACATTTCCCATAATGCCCCATACCTAGGATTGATTACTACCTGTGAGCTCATTAACTCGTGTATATAAACCCCAGGCTTTCATCAAATCATTGCGAAGTCTTGTTTTGCCCGGCGACAATTCTGAGCATTTTGATTACCCTGTTTGGATTACCTGTTTTGATATTGGACGGTTTACCACGTTTTTGATTGTTTGCTGCCTGCCTTGATTTTTGGACTGTATTTGAATATGATTGTTTGCTGCCTGCCTACGACCCTTGCCTGTTTAACGTTTATGCCTCTGTCTTGCCTCTGCTAATCCTGTTTATCGACCCTGCCTGTTTGTTATTCTAATAAAACGCTGCAAATGGATCTGCATGCGTCAGACCTATCATTACAAATATATTACTACATTATAATAGTAAATAATTCAATTCAATTCATCTTTATTTGTATAGCGCTTTTACAATGTGGTATTGTCTCAAAGCCGCTTTACAGGGAGGAAAAAGAAAAAAACAAGGAAATATATACAATGATACAGTAACAACGGTATGTAAATTATCAATCAATTATCAATAACTAAGTATCAAGTCAAATATTAACTATGGAGTATCAAATATCTATTATCCACAGTCTACCAGTGAGCACTCCAACACGGCAACAGTGGCAAGGAACCCAAACTCCAATGATGAATGTGGAGAAAAAACCTTGGGAGAACCCAGGCTCACAGGGAGGGGCATTTCTCCTCTGATGCGTTACAGCTGCAATCAGTACTTTGGTGTAAGGGTTTATAGGTTTACAGCGTCGCAGTCAGTATTCTAATTTAAAGTTTTATATGTTTGCAGTGTCGTAATCAGTGCTGTTATAATTTTAGTATTGCTTTATAGTAATGACTAATTTTAATTTGGGTCTGGTGATTTTATATTTATTTTATGTTAGCCTGATGGCTGACATAATACAATACGGGATGTTTAGGCGAGGATGCCGACGTTAAATGAGACTGAAAGCAGCTATAACATCAAACTGCTGGTATAGACAGAATCATGTATTTTACTAAAAATATGAGTATAGATTAACAGTTGCATTAATGATGGTGGCGGTTGATTTTTCACAGTTCCCATGGTGGTCAACCCCTCCTTGGTTAGGCTGTTGTGAGCGTTGTCTCGTCGAACTGGACTTAATCTCTATCGCTCAGAGTCCCTCGGAGGAGAGGGAGGGAGAGAGGAAGATAGAGAGAGGGAAACAAAACAGGCTTATATTAGCATAGCGGCCGTTCACAAAGAATGTGGAAGCCATGTAGTAAAGTGTGTAAAAAGTGTGCTCGGTTCCGGTTACGCCTAGCTGTTGCGGCCTAGGTGTGACAGTAGTTGAGTTAAGTGAATGCTCATCTGAAAAGATGGGTCTTTAGTTTAGACTTGAACTCCTCGAGTGTGTCTGAGTCACGAACATTGCTGGGGAGGTCATTCCATAGTTTTGGTGCTAGGTAGGAGAAAGATCTGCCGTCTTTATAAGTTTTAGATATTCTTGGAATTATTAGCAGACCACTATTTTGCGAGCGCAGTGTCCGCAATGGATTGTAATCTGAAAGTAATTCACGAATATATGAAGACGCTAGACCATGTAGGGCTTTATAAGTAATTAATAGTATTTTAAAATAAATGCGATACTTTACAGGTAGCCAGTGCAGTGTTGCTAGAATTGGGCTTATGTGGTCGTATTTCTTAGATCTAGTGAGCATTCTTGCAGCTGCATTTTGGACCAGCTGAAGCTTATTTATTTGTTTTGCGTGACACCCCCCCAGTAATGAGTTACAATAGTCAATTCTTGAGGTCATAAATGAGTGGATAAGCTTCTCAGCATCTGAGACAGATAATAGTGAACTATAACCGTAAACATATCTATTCAAGAAACCTTGAACAGGGATTAGTCAGGTGTCTGCGAAACAGGTGTGTTTTAAGTTGTTTCTTGAAGGTTGTGATGGGCTCTGTGATGGTGGGTGGGAGCACATTCCACCAGGAAGAAACAGAATAGATGGATGTCTTAAAGAGCAATCTGGTACCTCGTGGTAAGGGAACAATTAGACGTTGCTCATTTACAGAACGTAGTTGGCAGGAGGGGACATATATCTAAAGAATGAGTTGAGGTAGGAGGGTGAGTTCTGGTAACCGACCTAAAGGCCAGGGCCAGAGATTTAAATTTAATACAGGTGGCTACGATTAGCTAGTGTAGAAATCAGGATGGGTGTAACGTGGGCATTTGGTTGATTGAAGACTAGACTGCATAACCAGGAGATTGTTGCAACAAGTGAAATTCAGATGATCATTAAACACCACCCCAAACTTCCTAGCAGAACAAGTAGGTGTAAGAGTTGCTGATCCAAGGTGAACTGTAAGGTAGTGTTGTAATGATGGATTGACCGGGATTACCAAGAGTTCAGTCATACTGAGACTGACTTGAAGATGTCGTTCTACTAAGCCACAGATGCTCAACCAAAGTCCAAACACAGTGAAACATTACTAACATCAGCCAAAATAACAAAAAAAACCCTCACACATAACTGTGTTACGGAGGAGGTCCCTGCTCCACCTCCTCCTCACCACCAGCAGGAACCCTCTCCTAAATACTAGTGCTATTGTGGACTACATTTCCCATAATGCCCCATACCTGGGTTTGATCACTTCCTGTTTCCTGTTTTATGACTATTTAAACCCCAGACTCACATGTGCTCTTTGCAAAGTCTTGTTTTGCCCAGGTGATGTTACTGAGTGTTTATTACTTGTTTGTTGGATTACCTGTTACTGTTTGGATTGTTACTTGGTTTCTGGATTGTTTGCTGCCTGCCCTGTTACTGGAATGTTACCTGATTTTGGATCATTTGCTGCCTGCCCTGATTATCAGACTGCCTCTCATTTATGATTGAGGAGGTGGAGCAGGGACCTCCCCCGTAACAAATTGTTTGGTGCTTTTGATGGAGTTTAACTGCGAATATTTAATTAAGATTCACAGTGATCTCTTAAATGTGTGATCAGTGTTAAACATTATAATTTTAAATTTACATTTTGGAAAACCTCTGAGTACTGTTGTGGCCCTTATAATTGCGAGAGCTGTTTTTATGACATGCACAACAGAGTGCTCAGAGTGCAACAGAGTGAATGAAAAGTTTAAACCTGCATGATGAGGGCTGAGAGGTCCGTGGGGACGGGTCTGGCCGATTATCTCCTCATGATCCCCGTATATCGCCCCTGGTGCAGACCTTGTGGAGGTCGCAGATAGTGAAGCAGCTGAAGTGACTTCCTGCCTCTGAAAGAAGTCCATATGAAATTCCTACTGATTCCTACAGTGTATGTGGTTGGATCGATCCTTTAATGCCAGTCTTTGAGGTATTTTCACTCATGTTATCATCCATTAGGCAAAAATCGAAAGTCTAATCAGACTGTTTCTTATTGTCTTTCATCAGACTAATCAGTACATACTCAGTCAAAACTGCTACACAATGTGATGCAGCCAATTATTGCTGCATATTTGATGTTTAACTTAGAGTTATTATGAGCAGGACAATGAGGTTTGCAGTGGGTGGAGCTATCCAGCACAATACAGCAGAAATGGAAACCAAACACGTGACCAAAATGTCCTGTTACTCTTTACTTCCCAGAATCACAGATGATTAGGACAAAAACTGAGAAATTTACATTAAGGAAGAATTTTATTGTTTGTTGCTTTATCATGTCACATTCTGTTTAGGACATGACAGTCTATGCTGGCAGTCCATAACAGAACATGGGATAAAAAAAGCCCATGTCACACCTCTTCTCATTTCCCTTAACTGGCTACCAGTTGCAACACATCAAACTCAAATCTTTACTTCTCGCATGCCAAACCACTACTGGCTCTGCACCAGCTTACCTTCATAAACTCATACGCATCTAGATCCCTACCATATCCCTACGGTCAGCGAATGAACGTCGCCTTGTAATACCCTCTTCAAAGGGCAAACAATCACTTCGCAGGTTCATCTTCACTATCCCTCGCTGGTGGAATGATCTGGTATTTGTTCAATTGCATTAAAACATGCACGCTGTTTTTATGTTATAATATATCCAGGCAGTCATGTAAATCAGTTTAGCTCAAATGTTACACAATTTTTCCCTGATTTCATTTTTTGTTTGTATGCTTATTTCTTTTCAATAGAACAGTGTCAATCTATGCTAATAATAGGTGGCAGGAAGTGCACTATTTAGGGCTCAAACATTTAACTGAATAAAAACAATACACTGTCACTCTGCAGCCATCACAATAGATGAGAACGGTGTCTGCAATAACTAGTGATTAATTTATGTTTCTGTTAGTGGTGTAAATGTTTATCATGGCATTTGTGATGATTTGGGTGTCTGTGACATGCATAAACATACAGTACAATGTGCTAAAAAAACAGTTTGAGTTGCTGAGTTTTGACAGAACTTGTTGCAAAATGCTTAATGTAAACACTTAGATGACGGTTTTATAGGACAAGCCAGGACAGTACAGAACAAGAAAATGAAAAGAAAGTAAAAAGAATGAGTTTAAATGGGTGTGAGAGGGAAACACATTCACAAAGCAGCAGTTTTCCTGCAGGATTTCCAAGCTCATGTCTCTCTCTCTCCAATAAGAGCATCTAATTTCAACCCAGTCCCTATGCCTCAAATCAAAAGAGACAGATCTTATCCACAAACCATCAGGCTTTTCTCATCCAAAAGCTCCTCTCCTGCAGCACTGCTGAGATGTTTCAGAGGGTTTGCACAGATGTTCTCTGAAGAATCTTACAATGCCACAATCGCACTTTTCCTCCCAGCATCCAGCTCATCTCTCTGCTTTTTCTTGTGATAAAGCATGTCAAGTCACAAATAAGCCTCAAAGGGAAAGATTACTCAGCGAGCATGCGTGTGCAGAATGTATACTTTGACTTCTAAGCGTGTGTGGGTGTGTGTAAGCTCAGATGTGTCATGTTCTCCACACTTCTCAGTTACCACTAATACTGTTGCCAGCTCTACGTTTTGGGCTGCATGGATGTTTGACATTGACTCTGATGTGAACCTGATCCACCAGCTCTACACATACATATACAAACAAACACAAGACTCTGGAGTGAGACAGCATGGCACAGCAGTGGTACTGAATCAAGACTTGCTAGCTTTCATTGTGTGAAGGCTGGATTTGTTTAAACTGAGAGATATCTGTTTGACTTATTAAAGTGGATAGGGTACTCACATTTCTACTAGCTTGCTTGTGTGTATTTTCACCACATGGCTAAGGGACATTGCCAGCATTTTATTACCATATTGCCCTGTACAATCTCTGCTACTTGTCATGCTGTCAGCCGAGATGAGAGTTTCCATCTCTTGATAAAACTGCATCTGTCACAAAACAACGTGAAGACCCACTTTTGCTTATATTTTCATTTGCTGGGTTAATGCAAGGACTAAATTTGACATGTCGTTACACGGTGGAAAAAAAACGTTGGCATTGTACATAATCTTCTGATTATACATTTTCCGCTATAATCAGGACTGTTAGTAGACACAAACACAACAGTGGGGGTCAGATTATCAGTTTTATAATTAATTTAAACCATATATTAAGCAGAAGTTTCTAATAAAGTTACCAGCCATCTGTTTATTTACTTGACAAAGCCATTTTCACTCACATTCAATGTTTTTCGGTTGTTCATTTTGGACCCTGACGGTAACCCTACCTCTCACAGTACAAACCTCTAAACTCTAATCATGTGTGAAAATTGAAGGTTCACAATCAAACTTAATCAAACTTAAGCTATCAATGTGAAATACAACTGCAAGCAGAGATGACACTAAAAACTACCAGTACCATCACCACCTGGTGCTTCTCAGAGAACAATGCATTGTTGTCACAGGCATTTAAATCCAAAAATAACTAAGAACTAGTCTAAGTCTATTTTAAGTAAGTCTGTTGTAAATGACACACTTCCTGCTTCCAGTTAGTGGTGCTATAACTGACTCACAACAGCCACATCATTGTGATCAGCCCTCAACCACAAACATTTTTCCCCAGTTTTGATGTAAATCACTCAATGCATTGTAAGGGGGCTGAGGCAGAAACTGAAGCAGGATCCAGTTGCGGATGTTTATTGGGGTTATCCATAATCAAAGTCGAAAGTACAGGCAAAGGGTCGTAATAAACATAGACAGTCCAATCCAGGTGTCAAACAAAGGGGCTAGGCAAAAATCAGAAAACGAGAACCAAACAATAGGTAAATCACAGGTAAGCAGGCAGTAAAAGAGAATGCTTAGTAGTCAGGTGTTAAGCTGGCAATACTTCGCAACATGGCCATGTGGCAGCAAGGTTTATATAGATGCCAAACAGGAAGTAAGTTCAGAGTTCAGCAGAGGGAGCATGAGCAGTCAGTATTCCGGTGAGGGCTCCCTCTGCTGGCGTGATGTTACAGAACCCCCCTCTAGGAGCACCTCCAGGTGCTCTACGTGGGCGTCCCCGTGGACGTGGTGCTGGACGGTCAGGTCTGGCTCGATGAAACTCCTCCGTGAGCGAGGATCCAGAATGTCCACTGCCGCTACCCACGATCTCTCCTCTGGGCCGTATCCCTCCCAATCCACCAGGTATTGTAACTGACCCCCTCTTCGCCGTGAGTCAAGCAAGACGTTCACCTTGTAGGCCGACGTTCCGCCAATGTCCAGCGGTGGCAGTGGCTCCTGCAATATGGCCTCGGGGTCAGCGTCCCGGTGGAAAGGTTTGAGGAGTGACACATGGAAAGAAGGAGAGATGCGGTAGTCAGCAGGAAGCTCTAATTGGTAAGTGACCTCATTAATCTGTCTTATGATTTTAAATGGGCCAACATACCTGGGAGAGAGCTTCCTGCTTGGCAGACGTAGCTTGAGATCCCTCGTGGAGAGCCAGACCCTTTGTCCAGGTTGGTATGGAGGGTGTGGGCGACGGTGACGGTTAGCGTTAATCTCCTGCCTCCTCACAGCGCGTTGAAGCCGTACATGGGCACTGTCCCACACCCTCTCACTGTTACGAATCCAGTCGTTAACAGCAGGCACAGACGATGGTTCTCCTGACCACGGGAACAGGGGAGGCTGGTAACCCAGCACACATTGAAATGGTGTAAGTCCTGTAGAGGAGTGCGTGAGTGAGTTCTGGGCATACTCGGTCCAAGGGAGAAATTCAGCCCAGCGATGTTGTTCGCGGCTGCAGTAAGTCCGCAGGTACCTGCCGATCTCTTGGTTCAGCCTCTCCACCTGACCGTTTGACTGCGGATGATAGCCAGAGGTTAAACTCACATTGATATCTAACAGGTTACAAAAGGATTTCCAAACCTGAGAGGTGAACTGAGTTCCTCGATCTGATACAATGTCTTCAGGTAGACCATAGTTTCGAAAGACATGGTGGAACATGGCTTGAGCAGTCTCCATGGCAGTAGGTAATCCTTTTAATGGAACCAGACGACAGGCTTTGGAGAAGCGGTCGACGATGACCAGGATTGTGGTGTAACCATCAGACAGGGGTAAGTCAGTGATGAAGTCGATGGAGAGGTGAGACCAAGGTCGTTGGGGAATCGGGAGAGGCTGTAGAAGTCCCGTCGGCAGGTCCCTGGGAGTCTTGGACTGGGCACAGATGGAGCAAGACTTGACATAATTGGCCACATCTTTGGTCATTGAAGGCCACCAGAAGGAATTCTGCACAAGTTTAAGGGTTCGTGAAATGCCGGGATGTCCCGTGCTGAGTGATGTGTGGACCCACTGGATGACCCGGTGACGTAGTGTCTGGGGAACATATTGTTTGGAAGGGGGGCAGTTCGTTGGTGATGGTTCTGTGAGGACGGCCTGGTGAATTTCCTCCATTATGTCCCAGTTGACCGGAGCAACAAACAAGGCTGGACTTAGGATGGGTTCAGGATTGTAGTTCTGTCGTGGGGGATCATGGCGCCTGGATAGTGCATCTGCCTTGCTATTCTTGGAGCCTGGACGATAAGTGACTGTAAAATGGAATCGTGAAAAGAACAGAGACCATCTTGCCTGGCGTGAATTCAGACGTCGAGCAGACTTGACATACTCAAGGTTCTTATGGTCCGTGATAACTTGAAAAGGATGAGCTGCCCCCTCGAGCCAATGTCTCCACTCTTCCATGGCAGCCTTCATTGACAGAAGCTCTTTGTTTCCCACATCATAATTAAACTCAGCGGGGGTTAGCTTCCGAGAGAAGAAGGCACACGGGAAAAGCTTGGGAGGTTGTCCGTGACGTTGAGAGAGCACGGCTCCAATCCCGCAGTCAGAAGCATCGACCTCCACAATGAAGGGGAGTTCTGGATCTGGATGTTTAAGGATGGGGGCTGTCATGAAGCTGGTCTTGAGCTTTTGAAAGGCTGCATTGGCGGAAGCGTTCCATGACAACCTCTTGGGTTTTCCCTTGAGTAATGAGGTGAGAGGTGCAGCAATAGAGCTGTAGTTCCTAATGAAGCGTCGATAGAAGTTAGCAAAGCCCAGGAACCTCTGCAATTCTTTCAACGTGGAGGGCTGCGGCCACTCAGTGACGGCGGTTACCTTAGAAGCATCCATTTCAACGCCCTGGTGGCTGATGTTGTACCCCAGGAATGTTGTCTGCTTTACATGAAACTCACATTTTTCAGTCTTGACATAGAGTTGGTGATTGAGAAGCTTGGAAAGAACACTCTTGACGTGAGTGACATGATCCTCTTCATTCAGGGAATAGATTAGGATGTCGTCAAGATATGCGATGACATACTTGTGGAGGACATCTTTGAAGACTTCATTTATGAAGGATTGGAAGACGGCTGGGGCATTGGCAAGGCCAAAGGGCATAACCAGGTATTCGTAGTGCCCCCTGGTGGTGAGAAAAGCTGTCTTCCACTCATCTCCGTCCCTGATGCATATCAGGTTATAAGCGTTTCTCAAGTCGAGTTTGGTAAAAATTTTGGCCTTCCTGAGTTGTTCTAGGGCAGAAGGGACTAGAGGCAGTGGATACCTGAATTTAACAGTGACATTATTGAGGCCTCTGTAGTCGATGCACGGACGCAGACCCCCATCCTTCTTCTCCACGAAGAAGAAGCCGGCTGCAGCGGGAGAAGTAGAAGGACGGATAAAGCCAGCTTCCAGAGCCTCCTTGATGTAGTCCTCCATAGCCTGTGCTTCTTGGCGTGACAGCGGGTAGACTTTGCTTTTGGGAGGACACATGTTGGGAAGAAGGTCTATAGCACAGTCCCAGTGCCGATGTGGTGGTAACTGTGTGGCTTTAACCTTGCTGAAGACCTCCAAAAGCTCATTATAAACCTTGGGGATCTTTGGTTGGGTCAGGCTCGGAGGGCTCCCCATGCTTGTGGACAGACATGGACTGGACTGCTTAAGGGTTAGACAGTGACTAAAACAGAATGGAGACCAGTGGGTCAGCTCACCCGTGCGCCAGGAGATGTGGGGATCGTGGCAACTTAGCCATGGCATTCCTAAAATTATTTCATATTTGGGTGAGTCGATCAGATATAGAGAGATGTTCTCTTCATGAAAAACCCCAATTTGCATTTTCAGTGATCGGGTCTGTTCCAGAACTCCTCCTTTGATGGGTTGGTTATTGACAGCCGTAATACTGATAGGTGGAAAGCATGGAATGGTGGGTAGTTGATGTTTCCGGGCGATGTCTGAGTTGATGAGGTTGAGAGCGGCGCCGGAATCTACTAATGCTGTCAACATAAAAGAACCACTTTCGGTAGAAATCTGTACGGGTAATGTGAAGACTTTAGATGGATTTTGTGAAAAGGTGTCCACATTCACCCGGTCTTGTGCTGTGAGGGACCTCCGGGTCTTTTGAGGACACTGTGACTTATGATGACCTGCTTCACCACAATAAAAGCAGAGGTTGTTGATGAACCTTCGTCTACGCTCGTCCTCAGACAGTCTGGTAGATCCTACTTGCATGGGCTCGGTAACACATGGTGCCTCAGGATTCCAAGTGCAGGTCGTGACATAAGGTGGGATGCATGCGCTTGCTTGGGTTTAGGTGAGTTCCTGAGCAAATTATCAATCTTAACAGTCATGTTAACAAAGTCATTGAAAGAAGATTCCTCACCTCGACATGCCATCTCCAACTGCAATTGGGGACATAGGCTTTCCCGAAACACCCCTTTAAGTGCAGCATCATTCCATCCACTCTGAGCTGCAAGAGTCCTGAATTCGACTGCGTGCTCTGCTGCACTATGTGAGCCTTGAGAAAGGTGTAAAAGACGAGACGAAACATCCCGACCCCCAGCAGGATATTCAAATACTTCTCGGAGTTGTTGCAAAAAATACTCAGGTGAAGATCTAAACTGTTCGTCCGTCTCCCAAACCGCAGCAGCCCAATCAATAGCCTTGCCAGATAATAGTGACATGATAAAAGAGCATTGCTCAGAACTAGCATGAGACTGATCCCCCAACGATTCCAAATAAGTGCGTACTTGTCGAATGAACCCTTTACACCGTTCTGCAGAACCATCAAACTTATCGGGAAGAGCAAGTCTTACCGTGCTCGACATGGTGGAAGGAGGAGAGCAAAGTCGCTGGAGCAGTAGTTCATTCGATGCCTGTAAGTTAACTAGCTGTTCGTGGTAGCTGCGTAATAGTTCTCCCTGGTAGACAAATGCAGCTTGCAGCTGTGAAACATCCGCTGGATTGAGGGTAGGCGAAGTATTCTGTAAGGGGGCTGAGGCAGAAACTAAAGCAGGATCCAGTTGCGGATGTTTATTGGGGTTATCCATAATCAAAGTCGAAAGTACAGGCAAAGGGTCGTAATAAACATAGACAGTCCAATCCAGGTGTCAAACAAAGGGGCTAGGCAAAAATCAGAAAACGAGAACCAAACAATAGGTAAATCACAGGTAAGCAGGCAGTAAAAGAGAATGCTTAGTAGTCAGGTGTTAAGCTGGCAATACTTCGCAACATGGCCATGTGGCAGCAAGGTTTATATAGATGCCAAACAGGAAGTAAGTTCAGAGTTCAGCAGAGGGAGCATGAGCAGTCAGTATTCCGGTGAGGGCTCCCTCTGCTGGCGTGATGTTACATGCATGCAAAAGATTTGAGCCACTTCCTGTTCCATTAATTGCCATAAATTGTTTGCCTTGCCATGGCAACACCATTAGAGATATCAAAAATCCCTTCGCAATTTAGCATCTCCAATGTCTTGACGTAATGTTTGCCAAATTTGGTGACAATCCCATAAATCCTCTAGAAGGAGTATTTAAAAAAATCAGAGCCTGAAATAATCCACATACAATCCAAAATGGCAGACATCCTGTTGGGCGAAGCTAATAAATGTAATGTTGAAGGTTGTCTGACTTGATGAGAACAATACATGTACCAAGTTTGGTGACCATAGGCAAAACTAGTCTCACACTCATGTTTCAGCTTTTGGCCACCCCTAATGGCTGACCACCATGATGTGTGTGCCAAATTTAATGTCATTTGCCATGCCATTTCAAGCATGTTAAGCACCTCACATACACCTGAATGTGGTTTTAAAGTTTAACACATTGCCATGGCAACAATATTTAAGACATCACAAATCCTTTTAACGCATTACATCAAATATGTCTCTACATTATTTTTACCAGTCTGAAGACTTGGCTAAATGTAAGTTGACTATTTTATAGTTTGTTGACTACAAACACAGTGACACCTCCTGCTGCCAGTTGGTGGCATTATGACCAAGACTCACAATAGTCACATCAATGTCATCAGCCCACCACAGTAAACATATCTGCCAAGTTTGACAGAAATCGCTCAATACATGCTGTAGAGACTTGCGTTTTTTTCATTTTTTGCCATAATTTTACCGCCTTGCCATGGTAATACCATTCGAGATATCAAAAATCCTTTTGCAATTTTGAATTTTCAGTGTCTTGAGGTTTGAGGCTCACCAGGTTTGATGCCAATCACATAAAATCCCTAGGAGGAGTATTTAAAAGTTGGCATGCGCTTTTTAGAAAATCCAACTTCCTGTTACGCAGAGCTAATTGCCAACGACTCTGAGGTGTGTGCCAAATTTTAGGACATTTTGAGCATGTTAAGTATATATAAATTAAATATATAAATATTACAAATATATATATATATATATATATATATATATATATATATATCATATCATATATATATATATATATATATATATATATATATATATATATATATATATATATAGATATATATATAGATAGATATAGATAGATAGATCAATAGATAGATATAGATAGATAGATAGATAGATAGATAGATAGATAGATAGATAGATGCTCACATGCTCTCTGTCAAACACCGAAAAAGTAATTCATGCATTCATATTATCAAGACTTCATTATTGCAATGTTTAACTGGGTGGCTGACCTGCATGTTTAGAACAGAGTTTTTACAAGAAGTAACAAGTATAACCATATAACCAGCGCTGGCTGCCCATCAAGCATCGCATAAACTTGGTGTGGTTTAGCTCCTCAGTACCTGAGCGAGCTCCGTTTTTTATTACAGTCCTTTACATTCACTACGATCTCAATTGCGGACAATTGCGGGTGGTAGATGCTTTTCATACTTGGCACCCAAACTCTGGAACAGTTTTCCCAGTGTTGTCTGGGAGGCAGATACACTGTGTCAGTTTAAATCTAAATTAAAGACCCCCCTCTTTAATCTATCCTACACATAGTCCTACAGATTTATTACTCAAATCCCTTAAGGAATTGTTAGGCTGCATTAATTAGGTAAACCGGAACCGGGCACACTTCCTATAAGAACAGATGTACTGGCTCCACATTAAGTCTGTCTGTCTTTCATTTCCCAAGGTCATGTAGTCATACTTTATCCGTATCAGATGGTGGGAAGATGGTATGGGATGACCCCTGAGACAGATCGACCCAGCTTCAGTTCGACCTGACACTAGTCCCATTTCCGGAGTTTATCATCCTTATGCCAAATTAAGAAGATTACAGCCATAATCTGAATCACCCAGAATTTATGTGAATATGATGGATGTCTTTATTAAACTTCCTATTATCTACTAACCTACCTCTAGCTCAGTTAGATTCTACATTTTTGTTCCCTGCCTAGTCACAGCAGTGTGATGCTATAGCAGCAGTTAGTATTATTATGCTTCTATCTCCTCACCTTCTTGAAACATTCCTCAGTGCCTGACAGTTTTTAAATTAATATATAATTATAAATCAGTATTATTAGCTCTCATTATTAACATTATTAACATTAACATGCCAAAGGAGAACTGGCCGATTGAGTCTGGTTTCTTCCAATGTTTTTTCTCCATCCATACATCATGGAGTTTTGGTTCTTTGCACTGTCGGCTTGCTTACTGGGAGACTGCTGACACAACCTGGCTTAGGGTTTTGTAAATTGTTAATATTGCTTTTAGTGTAATGACGTAACTACAGCCCTAAAAACTACTATTGCACTATTTCCTTTTCTCCCATTCTCTTTCATTATGCAATGTTCAGATTTTTGTGGTATAATTGCAAATCCTTTATAGTCCTGTCCTATAAAACTTCTTCTTAGATCATCTTTCTAAGTGCCACCTCCACACTGAAGCTGGAATGGCACATCTTGCTTAATATGATACTTGTCATCATGTTAATTGACTAAATGTTGTATAGTCATAAAAGTACATACTGTTTTAGTAGGCAGTCATTTTGTAGGCAGTGAACACGTTACCCTTATAGACCACTAAGCTAAGCGGTCTTTGCACACAATGACAGGAATTTCTAATGCACATCCATTTTATTCAAATAGATGTCTTTGTGGTTTCTCCATTATCTGCTTCACTGGTTTTCTACTAAGACTTAGGACTGTGTTTACATTCTGTTAAGTTACTGTTCATTTATCTGTGGATTCATTCTTAACTGTTTTTCCTCATTCCAGTTCTGTTTACCATCTATATTCATCTGTCTAAACTCAACTCCATCAATAAAGATTACGCTATTTACTACCTTGGTCTCTGTTTCCTTCTGTATTGTGACACAAAGGTGTTTTAGTTATTTTAAGCGAACATTGCATGCAGATTTTTGTCACTTTTTTGAGTCATCTGTTACCCATCTATTATTTTTGATGTTCTCTGATTTTAAAATGACCACATATCTGACCATCACAGACAGCATGACTTTGCAGTCTTTCATTTTTTCTGCTACTAATATACATCTTATGATGAACAATACCAAATGGCAATAATACCATGTATTGTGTTTTCTTTTGTACATGTATGATAATTTTTCTGTTTTCAGTTGTTTTTTCATGTAAAGCTGCTTTGAAACAATGCAATATTGTAAAAAGCGCATGTGGAAAGCGGAGGTGTGGTTTCGCTGTCGCTGCTGGCAGAAAGTAAGGTTTGGAGATGAAATGGTAAGATGAAAGGGAAACGCCTCCCTCGTAGTAATTCCTAATAGCTGTTCTCGTTTTGCAGTGAGTCGAGACAAAACGGGGTTAAAACGGGGCTGCAACAGAAGGTTGGGGTCGAGGAAGAGAGCGGAGGACGGGACCTGGAACCATACGGACTTTATCGTCTAGAGTCATGGAATGCTGAAAAGCCCACTAGCTGATTTCTGTTTTGTTTGAAATGTATAAATAAATAATTTCGCTTCCTGTCACGCCACTCTCAGACTCGTTTTTCCCAACACCCAAGTGTCACAGCGCTTTATAAATAAAACTGAATTGAATCGGTGTGTGCAAAAAACTGACCTTGTTGGCATGCACTCTGCAGCCATTGATAAAGATGCTGGCAGTTCCTTTTGTAGACCAGTGCAGTTTTGACAGGCCTGGCTGGATTTTCTTATTCAAGAAACTGATTCTCTCGGAAAAGAGACCCATCTCATCTGCATTTAGAGCCATGATGATTCTGATAAATAGTGAACAATAATTTGAAGTCTGTCAGTGTAAAAGATTACTGCTCTTTTCATTGCAAGTCTTTCAGCCAAGTTTGTTTTGCAGCAATTTTCTGAAAAAAGCAAAGCCATTTAAAAAAACAACTGAACAAGAGATGATAAAAAAAATAACACATCTTAATGTGTGTGCTTTGCCAGTTGATGCAAGTGGTCTGTTTAGCTTGTGCTGGGTTTAAGTGTTTGTTTCCAACTGGCATCTGTACAATGCTTTAATGCAATGATAATACAGACAGATGACTCACTATGTCCCTCTGAGAGCTACACTGAGTCCTCCTATCTGAAGAGTGTGTGTGTGTGTGTGTGTGTATGTGTGTGCTGAGAAGCTTAGGTGAGAGAGGAGGAGGATATTATTCACTATAGAACATGAGTGTGAATTGTTTTGTTTAGTCATTGTATGTATGTGGGTTTATTTTGAGTGCCATATTGGATGTGGTAATTGTGTATATCGATGCAGATGGAATGTCGATACTCTGCTTATACCTAAGTGTAACGCTTGTTTCACACCGCATGCGTATGCGGTGCGTATTCGATGCGTATACAATGCATAATACAGAGAAGAAGGTGGGCGTATCCACTGTGCTTTCACACTGACTGCATTTGCAGTGTGTAACTGATCAGTGATTTTTGTAGAGAAAACTAAAGAAAGTTCACATTACTTTACTTTTTAATTTTATTTCAAAATACATTTAGGAGAAAAGACTTGTCAATAAGCTTATTTTATTACCAGTGTAGTTTATATAACTTTGATTGTTTCATCAACATCGTTTTTATAGATAGAAGAACGGTCATTGCGCTTACTGCGAAGGTAAAAGGATAAGACAAAGACTTTGTATTCACCCTCTAAATCAGCGCAGGAGAAAATTTGGTGCATATTACCATCTTGTCGCTGAAACATGCATTTTCCTTAGCTTACAAGTGACATCACATGGATCATAAAGAACTTTTTGACTGTTTAACCATTTTAAATTTTGACAGTTTAAAACAGTAGATATCATCAGTGCGCTTTTTGTTTTGACCATAATTAGTGTACTGTCACTTAATTGAGCGTTAGCAGTAAAGTAAAAATAGACTCACTGCCGAAGCGTTCGCAGCACTGCTGCACACTGCACCTGGAACGGATGTGCAAACCGCATCTGTATGCAGAGTGAAAGTTCTAATCTAAAAATATGCATTGCATACGCACCGCGTACAGGCCTAAGTGTGTGTATGCTAAGCAGGTCAGGGGTAATCAGTGTATACAGATGGTAAACTATGTGGCATGTATGTAACCTGCAGTAACCAGAGCTGTTGGGTCAGTCCTCACTGTAAAACAAAGGTTCGTAAAAGAACCAAATAATCTTTAAAGGTGTTGTAAGAGATGTTAGTTGTTTTGAAATGTATGCAATATGGTACTATGGTACTGTACTAGAAATGTTAATGTCTAAGAAATTTGACATGCCCCTTGTTAATAAACGCCATCCTCCCAAAACATGCACACACGCCTGGAGATTGCACAAACAGTAAACTCAGTTTCACACCTTGTTTTAAACTACTGTTAGATGTATATATACAGCTCTGAAAAAATTAAGATTTTAAGATAAGAAAAGAAAGATAAGAAAAGATTATCTTCCTTAGGATAAGATAGACAATAAGATAAGATAAGAAAAGAAAATTATGGCGGCCGTTATATTCCAGTGTCTGTTGAATTCCAACAAAGGCACATCTCATTCTGCGTAATGAAATACTGATTAAGTGATCACCTGAACAAAATATTATTTATTGAGGAGAAGTATAGAAAACACGGTTATGGCACGATCAATATCCTCTGGCAATAGGACCAGCTGGATGGCAAAAACAGGTCAACACCTGGTCATCTAATGGTTAGACAGAGACCTGGAGAGGACTATAAGCCACAGTGTCTCGCACCCACTGTAAAAACTGGTGGAGGGTCTGTTATGATCTGGGGGTGCTTCAGCAAGGCTAAAATTTGTAAAGGGCACATGAATCAAGCCACATATAAGGTTGTCCTGGAAGAAAACTTGCTTCCTTCTACTCTGACAATGTTCCCCAACTCTAAGCATTGTTTTTTTTCAGCAGGACAAAGCTCCATGCCACACAGCCAGGTCAATCAGGGTTTGGATGGTAACCAGATCAAGACCCTGTCCCCCCACTGAAAACCTCTGGAATGTGATCAAGAGGAAAATATATGGTCACAAGCCAACAAACAAAGCTGAGCAGTTTATTTTTTGGTCAGGAGTCGCATATAGTCACCAAAAAGCAATGTGAAAGACTGGTGGAAAGCACGCCAAGACGCATGAAAGCTGTGATTAAAAACCAGGGTTATTCCACCAAATATTGGTTTTTGAACTTTTCCCAACTTAATACTGTATACATCAGTATTGTGTTGCTTAAAAATGAGTATGAATTTGTTTTCTTTGCATTATTTTGAGGTCTGAAAACACTGCATATTTTTATTATTTTGAGTTCATTTTCTGCAAATAAATGCTCTAAATGACAATATGTTTATTTGGAATTTGGAAGAATGTTGTCAGTAGTTTTTAAAATAAAACAAACATGTTCGTTTTATTTAACCATACCTATAAGAAGTAAAACCAGAAAAAACAATAATTTTGCAGTGGTCACTTAATTGTTTCCAGAGCTGTATATATGTATATCAAAGTCAGATCTCTCAGATAACAGGGACATATTCTGGGTCCTGTTCCAAAAAGATAATTTATAGTACCTTTACCTGAAATCTAAGTATGTCAGATAGTATTTGTGTGGGGTAGTGTTATTGTGTATTAATTATATTTAATTAAATATTCATGAGTCCAGAACAATAAAAGTCTTGGGGTGTCTGCTTGTGTGTGACAGAAGGACTCTGAAAGTCATACTGACCTGTTATAGTCTCTGACCACAAGCAGAACATTCTCTTTCAGGTTATGGAGTTCATCTCTGCACTGATACACATCTGTGACGAAGTGAGGAATCTCAAAGAGCAGCCGGTCCCAGTAATGTATCTCATTAAATATCTTCAACAGGTTCCTCAACACACAAGCACATCAAACCATGACATCTAACAAGTAATGTAATTAAAACATACGCCAGCGTAACGGGTACGTTAAATGATATACACAATCTATGCCTGTGTGATCAAGTACTTGTTGAAGTTGATGTCCAGCAGGCCTGCCTTCTGACAGTGAATCATGAGGGGTTGGTCCAGACTGCTGAGACACTGTCTGTCCACTCTCTGACTCCAGTCTGTGAAGATCCTTCTAACCTTCTCATCCAGACTCTGACACAAATGAGCATAAGCCACATGCACTTCCTCTTCATTGCTGACATTAGGCAGGAAATAAGCATGCTGGAGAACCTACAAAACACATACAGAAAAATGTTTAGGGCTGATGTTGCGGCAATCAATAAATAAAATCTAATTGATTACTACAATTATATGATGATTAATTAGTAAAATAATCACATATATCACTATAACTAACTCTCCAAAACACAGGGAATTTAAGATATTTCATTATGGGCAAATCACTAAATAGACTATTTATTTTTAATTCAGTCATTATGTTGTTAACTGCACATTACCCATTACCATTTTTCAACTAAGCTAAAAGCAGTGATAAGTCCATTATTAAATAGTTCATGTATAGGTCACACGTTATAATTAATTGTGTTAATATGTTTTACACACTATTTTTCATACAATTGTTCTAAATTATACTGATGCCCCATCACAACCATGCGGCGCTAGGAAGAACTCAGAGAAAACAGATTCTTCTGTGAAACACACACCTCAACTTACAAATAAAACCATCTTGACATCAGAAACCCAGACAATGTGACAAATGATTCAAAAAACAATGTACAACTAAGCTAAACACATTGCACACAAAAACAAACGAAGGCTAAACAATGTGCAAATCAGAAATAGCTCATATGCTCTTTCAATCAAGCCTTCATATATGGTGGTCATTAAGGTTACTGCCTCCCTCTGTTTCTCAGAACATAATTTGTGGGGAAATGCAACAATCATATCTGTGTCCAATTAAGGCTTATGTCTGCTCTTAATTGTCTTCTTAATTAAAGGAGGATGAGTTAATTTAATGGAATGGGCTGGAATTTGATTCATTTGTTTGTAATGCCCAGCAGAGTTCACCTACATGGGAGAGGAGAAAAGGTTATGACCTGGTACATGCTGAATATGGACTGACTTGTGACCTCCCTGTGGTCACACAGACATTTTGAGCAGTTTTCACATTAGCACATTAGAAATTTCAATGTGTACCCAAATCCTTTAGACATCAAATTAAGTTCATTCGTAAGTGTGAAAACCACAATATATACACATACTGTATATACTGCATATGTCAGGAACACAACAGAGATCCAATCGTGGATTAACAGACTTTATTTCTGACAGAGACAATGACAGTCAATAAGGCAGAGAATCAACAGAAAGACAGCTCCGGCGCAGAGGAGAGAGGAAGGCAGTGGGAACCGGGAGGGTGGCGGGCAGAGCAGGAGAGCAGCTGAGCGGTGGATGGGTGGAGGTGCGGGCGGTCGGGGAGAGAGGGGCAGGAGTGGCACTGTAGGCCGGGGGGTTGAGGGGGGAAAGACCGCACAGGCTTGATTCTGGACACATGGAATACTGGGTGAACCCAACCGAGAGAAGGGGGAAGCCGGAGCCTGACAGCCACCGGGCTCAACACCTTGGCGATCCGGTACCTGAACCTGAACCTGGAATGCCAGCTTACGAGATGGCACCCAGAGAGGAACGTCCTTGGTAGACAGCGGGTGGCAGTCACCATTCTTAGAATCCAAAGCAAGTTTACTTGGTCGAATGGCCCCACTGAAGGACATTAAGCCGCAGCGCAGCTGGCACAAACAGACGGCCCTCAGGACATCCTTCCGGAACCTTTATCCCTGGGCCAGCCTGCCTCACGCAATCCCCCAAGAGAGGGACCCTACCACCACGCCTGGTTTCAGGATGGCCTCGGCCGGAGCCTGCTCCCCGGAGGACTCGAACGCGTGAGAGAGAGCGTCAGACTTGGCATTCTTGGACCCGGCTGGTACAAGAGGGTGAAGTTAAATCTCCCAAAGAAGAGTGCCCATCGTGAGGGCCTGTCGTGAGCTCAGCCTCTTGGCTGAACGGATGTACTCGAGGTTCTTGTGATTCGTCCAGACCAAGGGCTGCACTGCCCCTCCAACCAATGGCACCACTCTTCCAGAGTCAGCTTAGCAACCAACAACTCCCGGTTACCGATGTCGTAGTTGCGTTCAGCAGGGCTCAGCCGATGGGAGAAAAGGCACAGGGATGTACCTTCCCATCACTCTCGGACCATTGGGACAGGACCGCACCAACTCCCACGTCAGAGGCATTGTCCTCCACAATGAATTGTCGATCAGGGTCTGGAAAACAGAGAACCGTAGCAGAGACAAAACTGGACTTTAATTTATCAAAGGTCTCCTGAGGGTTCCATCTAAACGACTGTTTGATGGAGGCGAGAGCCGTGAATGGGGCAGCGACAGCGCTAAAATTACGAATGAAACGCTGATAAAAATAGGCGAATCCCAGGAAACGTCAGAAACCGGCCATTCAGCGACAGCCCTTACATTAGAGGGGTCGGGTTTGGCCCTTTGGGCTGAGATTGGGCCAAGGAATGAAAAAGGCTTGACAGAACTTGCACTTCTCCGCCTTACTTACGTACAGTTGATTAGCCAGCAGCCATTCAAGAACTCTCTTGACGTGTTGGATATGGACCTGGATAGAAGGAGAGGAGATCAAGATATCATCCAGGTAGACAAAGACAGACATGGTAAACAAGTTTTTCAACACATCGTTAATGAGAGCCTGGAAGACAGCAGGGGCATTGGTCAAGCCAAAAGGCAAGATTCAAAATGTCCCATGGGAGTGTTAAATGCTTTCTTCCACTCATCCCCCTCCCAAATGCGAATGAGGTAATAAGTGTTGCGGAGGTCTAACTTAGTGTAGACCTGAGCTCCCTGCAGTAACTCGAAAGCTGACGACATCAACAGCAGGGGATACCGATTCTTGACAGTAATGTCGTTCAAGCCCCGATAATCAATACAGGGACGCAGGGAGCCATCCTTCTTCTGAACGAAGAAGAACCCCACACCAGCCGGGGAAGAGGAGGGATGGATGAGACCAGCCTTGAGGGACTCGCTGATGTACTTATTCATAGCCTCTCGTTCAGGACCCGTCAGGAAATAACATAACCGACCCCAGGGCAGAGAAGTGCCTGGGAGGAGGTGCAATCATAGTGCCGGTGAGGTGGTAGTGATGTTGCCTGATGTTGCCCTCCATAATCCAGGGCACGCGGATGGTGATCTTGTCCTGGATGTCCTCCTCCAGCCCATTCAGAAACCGAACATGAAGGGTGGCATCGTTCCAGCCTCCTGTGACAACCGCATCAGCCTCGACGCTGCCTCGTCACCCCAGGCCGACCAATCGAACAGCTCGATCATCACCTGCTTGAACGTTGAAAAGTTACAGCATGAGTAGCATGATGACATATGCCACTTTAAGGTTTTCGGATGGGAACCAGCGAGGCTGGAATGTGAAGACCAAAGAGCACTGCGAGAGGAAGGCCCGACAGGAACTGGGATCACCGTTGTACGGAGGAGGGTTGTTGATATGGAGCTCTGGAGCAGGATCTGCTGGAGAGCGAGTGGGGGAAACGACTGGTCGGCCCACCGCGGACTCCCGCTGCAGGCTGCCAACGGTAGCTTGGAGCTCCACCATTCAGGCGGAGAGTTGCTTGATCTCCCGAGAAGCCAGATCAAAACGAGTAGCGTGCTGGCCCAGAAGAGCCTCCTGTTGGGCCAGCGCAGAAAGAAGAGCGTCAGGCTCCTCTGGATCCATGCTTGTCAGATCGTTCTGTCAGGAATACAACAGAGATCCAATCGTGGATTAACAGACTTTATTTCTGACAGAGACAATGACAGTCAGTAAGCAGAGAATCAACAGAAAGACAGTTCTGGCACAGGCGGTGGGGAGAGAGGAAGGCAGTGGGATCCGGGAGGGTGACGGGCAGAGCCGGAGAGCGGCTGAGCGGTGGATGGGCGGAGGTGCGGGCGGTCGGGGAGAGAGGGGCAGGAACGGCAATGCAGGATCCGAGAAGGGAGAGAGAGAGATGATGAGGGAACCAGAGCAGTGATCTGTAACAAGTTGATGGGAAACAAACAGGGAAAAAACAGACAAGGCTGAAGTCTCGAACAAGACAGGACTTGACTAGACAGGTCAGGTAAGCGGTATCTACCGTAACGATCTGACGACAGACAGCAGATGAAGAAACTGATTAGGGACAGGTGCAACAGATAACTGCAAACAAGGTAACAAGGAGGGTGGGGAGACGCGAACGCTGGAGCACGTGGCAAGCTGTCAAACAAACTGCGTGCTCCGACAGAAAACAACAACACACAGCACGAAAAGCACGAGGACGAACAGAAACCTGGGATGATCACACCGCAGACCTGACAGTATATGTATGTTTGCTGCAAAGAATTACATTATTTAATGTGTCGCCTGAATTCGTAGTGAACAATTCCCTACTTTCATTCACTATTTTTACTCACAATGCGTTTTTGAGTGTACATCTGATATACACACGCTCACTCACTATTTCCCTTGCTCCAATGTGAGATGGCTGCCAGACTGGAATCAGCTCGAGGGCACTGACAGTAAACACCAAAAATATTGTTCTTGTTTAAAGTTATTTTCTACTTTTTTAAATAAACAAAATAAATAAATTTGAAAAGGAAGTACAGTGCTTTTATTCCTTTTATGAATGTAACAAATATGAGAAATAATGGGAAAATGAATTTTACCGTTTTGTTACATTCCACATCAGGATAGGCATAACATTTATTACAAAAATGTCACATGGTATGGGTATTTTATGGCCAACACATGGTATTTTACATCAGTGTCTGAAATCGCTCACTAATTTTCATTCACTTCTTATTTAGATGACTCAAATGTTATTCACTTTATAGTGAATAGTGAAGGAGTGAACAAGTGGGTGGTTTCAGACCATAGACCTAATATTGGGCTGAATTTTCGATGTCATAGCTCTGCCTCAGAATGTCATAGAGAGGTGGGCATAAATAACATTTCAACATTTATAGCCTCACCCTAGCAACCACCCCAGTGACTTCCATTGAAAAGGGAGCCATCAGAACATCATAGGGACAAGTGGGTGGTCTCTTTTGACTGGCTAGCAGCATGATGCTAATACATACTAACATCATGTTAAAACATGTTAACATCACTGAAATTTTCAGCCCTGTGTTTTGTGTCAGAGCATGATGCTTGGACACAAAACGGATTTTAAGGTTTTATTGCAAATCCTTTATATCCTGTCCCATAAAATGTTACCTTCTTTCTATGCGCCATTTCCATGTAAGCTGGAATGGCATAACTTGCTTAATATGATACCTATCATCTGTCATGTCATTTGACTAAATGTTGAATAGCCTCAGAAGTACATACTGTTTTAGTAGGTAGTCTGAATACATTACCCTCTTATAGACCATTAAGACAGGTATGAGCCCTTGCACGCAATGACAGGTATTTCTAATGCATGGTTTTATCATTTCGGTCAACTCTATTTATAAACTACAAACCTAGTATTCCTAATTAGTTTTATTAATTGCATCTCATAATGAACAATTAAAATTTGCAATAATATCATTTATAGCACAACACTTTCTGTGTACGTGTTTGACATTTTTCTGTTTTCTGTGTTTCATTTCATGTAAAGCTGCTTTGAAGCAATGCAACATTATTTATAGCACTTTTTACAAAGTTAAATTGCATTGAATTGAATTATTTCAGTAACCTCTCTGACTGATATTTGTTGTTTCAACAGTGTTCTGTAAGCAGAAGAATGCAATATTCAAGAAGCGGTAACATCTTAAAATTGTGCAAAGCATTTGGTTTCAATGGTTTTTAAATAGATTCACACACAGAATATTACCCCCATGGATCTCTCTATCCGTGTTCGAAGTGCACGGGCCAAGTGGGACTGTCCTGCGTATTGAGGCATTTGACCAGAAGTGAGAGATGATATCCTAAACAGCACTTTATTCACCACACTCAGCTCGGCACTAAACAGTGAGAACACATCCACCATCCTTCTGTCAATGGTCCTCCTAATGGCCTAAGAGAGAAGACAAGATGGAGAGAATGAGGCAAATACACAATCATGTCTTTACTGCTATAAAACTCTATAAGAGACACATCAACATAATAATACATATGTATAATATCACCTTGAACTGAATAGTTGAAATTACATATACATACCTATATGTAATTATAAATACATACCATATACATACATATACAATTTCAATTTTAAAAGCATTTGAAATTAAAATGTTGAGTGACAGGTTATAGAACGGAAAGGAGAAGAGTAAGAGAAATGATACAGGAACAGTAAGTGTAGAGAAAAATCAGGTTATTAATGAGGCAAACTTATTCTAATGACATATAGTACAATCCACAAAAAACAGGTAAAATTGTGCAAATGATGTGTATGGATGAGGTCCAAACATAATCTGCAAAACTGTTACGGTGAATGGAAGTAAGAGGAAGTGACATCACAAGTCCTTCTGGAGTCTTTTGTATTTGCAGTGTTCTGTGAGGGGAATACTTGTCTGGCAGTGTGAAAGGGTTTCGAAGAGGTAATAAGAAGTGTGTGAACTGAAGGCCAAGTGTATGTGTAAAAGAAAGACCTCTCGTGCAGACAGGTGCTGAAACACATCAAGCAGCTGTATGCCTTCCTCAACGCTGTTCACCATCTCAAAGGCCGAGCTGATCAAATTCTGCATCATCACCTCCAAATCTTTCACTTCAGCACGAAATCTAAGCACAAACACACACACACAAAGATAAACAAGAGGTGCAAAACGACAAAGAAAACAAAAATCAGTGCTCTAATCAAAGGAGATTCTAAACCACACACACATTCATAAATGCAGGCTGGTTGATTTGGGTGCTCTTAATATGCTGAGACATTATGAAACACCTGCCCCAACACAAGCACAGCTGTTTGTCTTGGTAGCAACATCACAACCTTACAACCATCACAACCACTCCCTCGGCCATCACAGCCATCAGACGCACACATACACGCTCAGTCATGCAGTGATCACTTTCCCAAGGTCCGGCATTGTCTGGGGCTGAGAACGGGGATGGTGGAGGGGTCAGTCTCTGGAGGCTAATGGGCACTGCAGATTTCCTCACACACAAACAAATCTACACACACTGTTTACTGGTCATGATGGTATTCAGATAAGCAGCCAAACTGCTTCACTGATTCTCTTCTCATTGTGCATTAGGCAGAATATTCATGGATAAACATCTATATGATCTGCATATGTAGGTCAATATGTGTAGATTTATTAGGATGCTAATATGAGATATTTTAAAAACCCAATAGACCAGCAGGCCAATAATCAGCTGAGAATGACAAACACTCATAAATATAAACGAGGACAGGAAGGACTAACTGAAGGCAATCTTACACTAACATCACACTGTGTTTGCACTGGCTAACAAAACTAAAATGTTGAACTTCCAATGACCAGTATGAGAAAGTGAGAGCAATAACACCAAATTTTACACACCTGCTCCCCATTCACACCTGAGACCTTGTAACACTAATAAGTCACATGACACTGTTGCGAGAAAATGGCTAATTTGGCCCAATTTGGACATTTTCACTTAGGGCTGTACTCACTTTTGTGGTCAGCGGTTTAGACATTAATGGCTGTGTGTTCAGTTATTTTGAGGGGACAGCAAATTTACACTGTTATACAAGCTGTACACTTACTACATTGTAGCAAAGAGTCATTTCTTTAGTGTTGTCACATGAAAAGATATAAAATATTTTGGGGTTGTACTCACTTCTGTGAGATACTGCATTTTGTTTTTTTTAACATTATGTATGACTGTTGCATCAAAGCCAGCTGGTTGTGATGTTTTCTTTTTGTTTTAAAAACAATGTATACTCAGTAAGATAATGTGCATTATTTCACTAGAATATAAAACCAAATTTAAACCAATGGCTTTTTATATTGTTGTTATATTTAAGCTTATTGTTTGTGTTAGTCTTACTATTATTCTTATTGAGTCTATGGCAGTCCAAAGAACCATACATTGTTTGGCACTGTGCCAAATTTGCCATAGAAATTTGGCACAGATAGAGGAAACATTGATGTGTTAATGGACCAAATTTGGAATCTCTACCTCACACCCTCTAGTGTCACCAACACCACCAAGTTTCACTCATGTTTAAGCTCATAACTTTTGACTCGTAAGTCCTAGAAACAATTTTTTTCTTTTCCTTGGCTTCTCTTCCTGGGATTCCTTGGCTTATGACAATTCCATATCTACTTTTTCGAACTCCTCCTAAGGCATTTATCTGATTTGCCTGAAATTTGGTATGTAACATCTATCCACAGCCCTGACAAAAAGTTAATAAAAGATTTTTGATTGACCAGTCCGTTCTTGTACAACGTGTCAACAAATTCGACAAAGAGCATGCAAAAACGGACTTGATGCTGTATTTTCGCAATGATTTGGTGCATTGACACCTAACTTGGTATATGTCATAACAGGCATGACATGAGGGTACATGCATGGTTTTGGCACAGTGCCACCTACTGGTGCCGAGATAAGAAAAATAGCTATCTTTGCTTATAACTTTTAAACGCCTTGTCCTAAAATCTCGAGCGTGGTCTCCTAAGATTCCTTGAGACATGCCAGGACAATCTGGCCATTTTGAAATTTGTCATAAAATACTGCATTTTACGAATGCATGAATGTATCGTTACAAAACTTGGGTTGGTTCATCAATGCCATGTTTTCAGAGGACCTGTAAAGTCTTAGGTCAGCGCCCCTAGTGGTTAAGAGATAAAATTTATGAAAATGCTTACAAAATAAATAAAAATTCAACATTATCATTTAACTTACATCATTAGATTTGTTGGCTTGTGCTGAATTCTGTAACATCAAATTTACATATTCTATCATACTTATTGTTCACATATTATACTTTATTCAAAACTTACTTTTTCAAACTCCTCCTACAAAATTTGTCAATTGTTATGAAATTTGATATGTAGTATCGACAGACACTTCTGAAAAAGTTATTAAAACCCTTCTGATTTGTCCAACAGTTCTAGTATACCGCGTTAACAATTTCGAAGGCAACCTTTTTTTTTAACTGATTACCAAAAATTCCTCATTAGATATGTCAACATATATTTCCCTTTGTACCGAATTTGGGCTTGACCCCATAATTGCTGTTTGCAACTGTATCTATTATTATTATTAAATGTATGTATTATTATTATGAAGAAGTGGTTGAAAGTGGTGTACAAAAAGTTGGTGAAAAATTCCATACACTTAATATTGAGCTAAATTTGAGACATCAGTGCACCATATCAGAATGTCATAGAGACTGGGGATGGGCTCATATCGTTTGGTTTAGCAAGCAGCATTACAACATTACAACTTCATAGCCACGTCATAGCAACTAGTTACAGTACCCTAGCAACCATCCCATAGACATCAATTGATAAAACTCCCATAGACTTAACACTGGGCAGATCTTTGTGATGTCACAGCTTTGCATCAGAATGCTATATCGCTCAGCTTGCAACAGATGGTGATATTTACATTTCATGTTAGCATAATAGTAAAACTTGCTAGCATTATGCTAAAACATGCTAACATCACACTAATTAATTTTAAACATGCTAGCATCATAGTATGTAATGCTAGATTCATGTTAAAACATGTTAACGTCATGTTAACGTAGTAGTAGCATCATGTTAAAATGTTTTAGTGTCATGCTAAAATGTCCTTGTATCGTGCTAATTAGTGTTAAAATGTGTTGGTTTCATGTAAAAATATTTAACATCACAAGCTAGATTATGTTAAAACGTTAACAATATACTAAAACATAGTAACACAAACTTGTTACCATCGTGTTAGAGAATGTCAGCCCTAAAGTATTTCAAACCATTTTCAGGCTGAGCTTTGTCAAGCCAACATAAAGTTTGTCCTTAAACTTTACCATCAAGTTTCATGTTACTGTTGTGGTAGTCTGGCCTTAAGCTTACAGCTAATCACTTGGCATTGGTCACTTCCGATACAGACTCATTGTGAAAGGAAAACAGAGAGGAGACTGTTTAGGTACATTACAGTAAGTGCCAATTGGACAGACTCTACTGTAGCGCTCATAAGAACCAAAGTCAGCTATTTCAAAATAAGTCAGCTATTTTCTTTCTGCCCTGATCAATTCATGGATACATAGCACCTGCTGTAGCCATCATGCCAAGAAGTGCTTCTGACATTAAGGATATCCTTAACAGAGCGCAGAATCCGCAGGTTCTTGTCAAAGGTTGCCTCTATGTACAACAGGCTCTGAGAGACCTCTAAGCCCTGACGCCCCGCAAAGCATGGAAACGGCACCTGCTCGCTCTCGTCCCGGTGAGCAAACTGCTGTTGGCACTCACATACCTTAAAGAGAAAAAGAGGGAGAAAATAAGACAGTGCAAAATTGTGATTACAAAAACATGGGAAGAACGAGGGGCACACAGTCAAAGCACTTAAAAAATATAAAAATGACAAGTTTTATAAAATAAATCTCAGCATTCTCATTTGAGAAATGAAAACATTATACAGATAACACTGTGAATTATCAAGATGTCTTGAGATTGCTGGGTGTACTGCATGTTGACAATGTTTGATTCGTAAACTGAGTCACTTTCCTTGAGTGATTTTGTGATCTAAAATACTTTTAATTCTCACTTAATTGTAATGGATGAGAGATGACTCAAAAGTATCAGAGAACAAATCAAAAGATTAATTGCACTGAACTGTACAAGCTCCATTGTACGTCTTTGAAAGCGTGATGCATCACGTTTGCTCACCTCTATTAGATCTTTGCATCTCTGCACAAATGCCTCCACCAAAGCAAATATGCTGGTCTCGTTGAGTGACCAGCCCTGCAAAGAATATCTAACAAGAGAAAGAGAAAAAGTTTCAAGGAGAAGTTCACTATCATTTTCATTCCTAAAGAACAAAACTGTACAGATGTGAGAAAATGGGACAATCTGCTGTGCCACTACTCCCCTGATAAAGATTTTCACATTTCACATGACACCCAAGCAAAACCAAACAATACCAGAGTACGGCTGCCATCCAGAGCAGCCGGGGATCAGGTCAAAAATGATCTGTCATAGGCATAATTGTATCCGTATCAAGCTCCATATCAGTCGGCCTGGCTTTTCCTTGGATTTCCTCTTTGAATCTCACTGTACGTCATGTCATATATCCTATACATCATCAAAATAATACCACTGTGTTTAAAAAAGTGAGTAAAGCTCAAAATCCTTATAATTACTTTTATTTCAATACACACACATGCATGGAACACTGCACATTTTATTACAAATCAAAACATAAGAAAATGCTGTGCTACTTTCCAGGACTTCAGGCAGGACATGATTGCACTGTTTGACCAGTCGGCCTGGGGTGATGAGGTAGGCTGATGTGGTTGTCTCAGGAGCACCGCTGAGTCATGGATTATGCAGTGGAGTTTCAGACCCTAGCAGCCTCCTGCGGCTGGAACGAGAGGGCCCATCACACGCTTCCTGGATGGGTTGGAGGATGACATCCAGGATGAGATTGCTATCTCTGAGCCGCCCAAATAACTTAAGGCTGCCGTTAACCTGGCCCTTTGCTTTGAGACACAGATCTCTCGTCGCCACCAACATCGGGCGGCTCACCCTTCCTGGATATTGGAGGGGGCTCAAGCTAACAGCCAGCGTTCATCTCACCTCAAGTCTCCTCCCAACGACCCCGAGCCTATGCAGTTGGGGAGAATGAAGCTCACCCCCCAGCCAGGCCACTTCATTCACTCATGCCCAGTAAAAGACAAAGCACATCAGAAGTGCAGAGGGTTCTCATGGGCACTGTCACCAAAACCTCTTCTCAAGCCTCCCTTCTCTATCTTAACTGTCTCATTTCCTTTCAGGATATTTCCACTCTGGTGCAGGCTTTTGTGGATTGTGGAGGTGGAGAGTAACTTTCTGGGCGTCCAGTTTGCTGCCAGGTCGGGCATACCTACTGTGCCTCTCTCTGAGCCCCAGGGTCGCCTGTACTCCCTGTCAGGTCCAGAAAAAGAGACAATGGACAAATACATAAGCGAGTCTCTGAAGGCCGGTCTCATCCACCCCTCCTTGTCCCCAGCTGCTGTGGGGTTCTTCTTCGTCCAGAAGAAGGGCGGCTCCCTGCGTCCCTGTATTCATTAGAGACTTGAATGACATCACCATCAAGAATCGGTACCTCCTACCGTTCATGTCGTCAGCCTTCAAGTTACTGCAGGGAGCCCAGGTCTTCACTAAACTTGACCTCCGCAATGCCTATCTTCCAGGCCCTCATTAACGACATGCTGAGTGACATGGTTAACAAGTTTGTTTTTGTCTACCTGGATGACATTCTGATCTTTTCCCCCTCTCTTCAGCACGTGGAGGGTCTTACAACGGCTCCTCGCTAATTACCTATATGTCAAGGCAGAGAAGTGTGAGTTCCAAAACAATTCAGTTTCGTTCCTGGGGCACATTACAGCCCGAGGGATCAAGGCTGACCCCTCCAAGGTTAAGGCCATGGCCACGTGGCCGGATTTGCCAATTTTTACCGCCATTTCATCAGGAACTTTGGCTCGGTTGCTGCTCTGCTCACAGCATTTACTTCCACTAAGAATCCATTCAGGTGGAACCAGTGGTGTAGTCGGGGCCATACGCACGTATACCCTATATGCTTACTTTTTCCCCAGGGATCAATCTGAGGATCAATATTAGCGTATACCCTCGGTATAGTCACCTGTTTTGCTGATTAAGACGTCCCTAATCTACTCCTGTGTTAGTGTCCTCTTTAACTGTATCCCAAGTTTTGTTTTAACTTGCAAACATGTGTCGTAATTGGTGCATTTTTGTTTGAATTCCGTCATTTCCCGCCCCAACAATGCCGTTATCGAGAATCCACAGGTTGCAGCAAGGCTGCAGACTCCTCAGCACGGTGTTCATTGATTGACGACTGCAGATGGTGTCACACAGAAACAGTCAGGTAACAAAAGTATTTGAAAATTTTTTAAGTGTGGACACCGCTACCGGGAATTACACTCTCTTCTGCCGTTGTTATTTAAATTTACGTGATTTATGATTTATGATCATCATGGTTATGTATATCGCAGAATATATCCAAGCAGCATGGGACTGTTAAAGTTATTAACATTTTAGCTTGATAAAGAAGCATTCCTGAATCAGAGAGCATTCTTTGAATCAAAATAGTGCCTGCTTGATGTTTAAAGAAGTTAACAAGCCACAGACAGAAAGTCTGTCCTGCCAGGGTGCCCTATTGAGTTTTCTTTTGACGTTATAGCACTTAAATGGTCAAACACACAAAAAAACAATACTAAAATGGCCATAATGGTGAGTATTTGCATAAAACAGTCTGTTATGTGTTAAATAAATGCAACATTTGGGATAAAATCAGAAGGCTGACAGTATGATTTGTGCATCTGCTACTGACTGTTATTTAATGTTAATCCAACAATAAATTACTCACAGATTTTTCGGAATTATGTAAACATTATGAGGTTGTCCCAACACTAGCAGGTCTGCAAATGCTTTTTAAAAAGCAAACATTTGTGATGTGTTATGTCTGATACCAAGTAAGAAGCTAGCTAGATTATGTGACCCATGTTAGTTTAATGATGCATAATACAAGTCTGCGCTCTTTCTCATCTAGAAAATGGTGGGAAGAGGAGAGAAGAGGAAGATCAGTCTAATTGACTATTTTGGAAGGTAACTAAAGGAAATTTCATAGTATCCCATCTGTAAGGGTAAATGTTGGCTTTTGACCTGCCTGGAATCTGTTTGGAACATACTATAACTGACAAAAACAATGCATAATTAATAAAAATTTACAACATTACATTTCTCAGAGTTGTGTTTAGAAATATATGCACAAATGACCGATTGTAAATATAATTACCATGTAATATAAATTGATATAGTCATAATAAACCAAACAAAAGTGGCCAAAAAATGACAGAAGACAATTTTTATTTAAAGGTTAGGTTGGGTTGGATAATAGTAAACCACTTTATAGGACTACGCCACTGGCTCAGGGGGCCAGTGATGTACTTAAGTCCTGTTTGATCTCTGCCCGTTGCGGATATGTCCAATAGAAGGTGAAGTACCTTCTATAATAACGGATTTCAGGATAGCCACAATAAGCCTCCTCAAAACAGACTTTATGATTGTAAATGTGACAGGTGCTGTAAGGTGGCAATCTAAATCTCTAAAGATCTATACATATAAACTGATGTAAGGGGGCTGAGGCAGAAACTGAAGCAGGATCCAGTTGCAGATGTTTATTGGGGTTATCCATAATCAAAGTCGAAAGTACAGACGTACTCTCGGGTCGTAATAAACATAGACAGTCCAACCATGCAAAGAGAATGCTAAGTAGTCAGGTGTTAAGCTGGCAATACTTCGCAACATGGCCATGTGGCAGCAAGGTTTATATAGATGCCAAACAGGAAGTAAGTTCAGAGTTCAGCAGAGGGAGCATGAGCAGTCAGTATTCCGGTGAGGGCTCCCTCTGCTGGCGTGATGTTACAGAACCCCCCCCCCTCTAGGAGCACCTCCAGGTGCTCTACGTGGGCGTCCCCGTGGACGTGGTGCTGGACGGTCAGGTCTGGCTCGATGAAACTCCTCCGTGAGCGAGGGATCCAGAATGTCCACTGCCGCTACCCACGATCTCTCCTCTGGGCCGTATCCCTCCCAATCCACCAGGTATTGTAACTGACCCCCTCTTCGCCGTGAGTCAAGCAAGACGTTCACCTTGTAGCCAATGTCCAGCGGTGGCGGTGGCTCCTGCATTATGGCCTCGGGGTCAGCGTCCCGGTGGAAAGGTTTGAGGAGTGACACATGGAAAGAAGTAGAGATGCGGTAGTCAGCAGGAAGCTCTAATTGGTAAGTGACCTCATTAATCTGTCTTATGATTTTAAATGGGTCAACATACCTGGGAGAGAGCTTCCTGCTCGGCAGACGTAGCTTGAGATCCCTCGTGGAGAGCCAGACCCTTTGTCCAGGTTGGTATGGAGGGTGTGGGCGACGGTGACGGTTAGCGTTAATCTCCTGCCTCCTCACAGCGCATTGAAGCCGTACATGGGCACTGTCCCACACCCTCTCACTGTTACGAATCCAGTCGTTAACAGCAGGCACAGACGATGGTTCTCCTGACCACGGGAACAGGGGAGGCTGGTAACCCAGCACACATTGAAATGGTGTGAGTCCTGTAGAGGAGTGCGTGAGTGAGCTCTGGGCGTACTCGGTCCAAGGGAGAAATTCAGCCCAGCGATGTTGTTCGCGGCTGCAGTAAGTCCGCAGGTACCTGCCGATCTCTTGGTTCAGCCTCTCCACCTGACCGTTTGACTGCGAATGATAGCCAGAGGTTAAACTCACATTGATATCTAAAAGGTTACAAAAGGATTTCCAAACCTGAGAGGTGAACTAAGTTCCTCGATCTGATACAATGTCTTCAGGTAGACCATAGTTTCGAAAGACATGGTGGAACATGGCTTGAGCAGTCTCCATGGCAGTAGGTAATCCTTTTAATGGAACCAGACGACAGGCTTTGGAGAAGCGGTCGACGATGACCAGGATTGTGGTGTAACCATCAGACAGGGGTAAGTCAGTGATGAAGTCGATGGAGAGGTGAGACCAAGGTCGTTGGGGAATCGGGAGAGGCTGTAGAAGTCCCGTCGGCAGGTCCCTGGGAGTCTTGGACTGGGCACAGATGGAGCAAGACGTGACATAATTGGCCACATCTTTGGTCATTGAAGGCCACCAGAAGGAATTCTGCACAAGTTTAAGGGTTCGTGAAATGCCGGGATGTCCCGTGCTGAGTGATGTGTGGACCCACTGGATGACCCGGTGACGTAGTGTCTGGGGAACATATTGTTTGGAAGGGGGGCAGTTCGTTGGTGATGGTTCTGTGAGGGACGGCCTGGTGAATTTCCTCCATTATGTCCCAGTTGACCGGAGCAACAAACAAGGCTGGACTTAGGATGGGTTCAGGATTGTAGTTCTGTCGTGGGGGATCATGGCGCCTGGATAGTGCATCTGCCTTGCTATTCTTGGAGCCTGGACGATAAGTGACTGTAAAATGGAATCGTGAAAAGAACAGAGACCATCTTGCCTGGCGTGAATTCAGACGTCGAGCAGACTTGACATACTCAAGGTTCTTATGGTCCGTGATAACTTGAAAAGGATGAGCCGCCCCCTCGAGCCAATGTCTCCACTCTTCCATGGCAGCCTTCATTGACAGAAGCTCTTTGTTTCCCACATCATAATTAAACTCAGCGGTGGTTAGCTTCCGAGAGAAGGCGGCACACGGGAAAAGCTTGGGAGGTTGTCCGTGACGTTGAGAGAGCACGGCTCCAATCCCGCAGTCAGAAGCATCGACCTCCACAATGAAGGGGAGTTCTGGATCTGGATGTTTAAGGATGGGGGCCGTCGTGAAGCTGGTCTTGAGCTTTTGGAAGGCTGCATTGGCGGAAGCGTTCCATGACAACTTCTTGGGTTTTCCCTTGAGTAATGAGGTGAGAGGTGCAGCAATAGAGCTGTAGTTCCTAATGAAGCGTCGATAGAAGTTAGCAAAGCCCAGGAACCTCTGCAATTCTTTCAACGTGGAGGGCTGCGGCCACTCAGTGACGGCGGTTACCTTAGAAGCATCCATTTCAACGCCCTGGTGGCTGATGTTGTACCCCAGGAATGTTGTCTGCTTCACATGAAACTCACATTTTTCAGTCTTGACATAGAGTTGGTGATTGAGAAGCTTGGAAAGAACACTCTTGACGTGAGTGACATGATCCTCTTCATTCAGGGAATAGATTAGGATGTCGTCAAGATATGTGATGACATACTTGTGGAGGACATCTTTGAAGACTTCATTTATGAAGGATTGGAAGACGGCTGGGGCATTGGCAAGGCCAAAGGGCATAACCAGGTATTCGTAGTGCCCCCTGGTGGTGAGAAAAGCTGTCTTCCACTCATCTCCGTCCCTGATGCGTATCAGGTTATAAGCGTTTCTCAAGTCGAGTTTGGTAAATATTTTGGCCTTCCTGAGTTGTTCTAGGGCAGAAGGGACTAGAGGCAGTGGATACCTGAATTTAACAGTGACATTATTGAGGCCTCTGTAGTCAATGCACGGACGCAGACCCCCATCCTTCTTCTCCACGAAGAAGAAGCCGGCTGCAGCGGGAGAAGTAGAAGGACGGATAAAGCCAGCTTCCAGAGCCTCCTTGATGTAGTCCTCCATAGCCTGTGCTTCTTGGCGTGACAGCGGGTAGACTTTGCTTTTGGGAGGACACATGTTGGGAAGAAGGTCTATAGCACAGTCCCAGTGCCGATGTGGTGGTAACTGTGTGGCTTTAACCTTGCTGAAGACCTCCAAAAGCTCGTTATAAACCTTGGGGATCTTTGGTTGGGTCAGGCTCGGAGGGCTCCCCATGCTTGTGGACAGACATGGACTGGACTGCTTAAGGGTTAGACAGTGACTAAAACAGAATGGAGACCAGTGGGTCAGCTCACCCGTGCGCCAGGAGATGTGGGGATCGTGGCAACTTAGCCATGGCATTCCTAAAATTATTTCATATTTGGGTGAGTTAATCAGATATAGAGAGATGTTCTCTTCATGAAAAACCCCAATTTGCATTTTCAGTGATCGGGTCTGTTCCAGAACTCCTCCTTTGATGGGTTGGTTATTGACAGCCGTAATACTGATAGGTGGAAAGCATGGAATGGTGGGTAGTTGATGTTTCGGGCGATGTCCGAGTTGATGAGGTTGAGAGCGGCGCGGAATCTACTAATGCTGTCAACATAAAAGAACCACTTTCGGTAGAAATCTGTACGGGTAATGTGAAGACTTTAAATGGATTTTGTGAAAAGGTGTCCACATTCACCCGGTCTTGTGCTGTGAGGGACCTCCGGGTCTTTTGAGGACACAGTGACTTATGATGACCTGGTTCACCACAATAAAAGCAGAGGTTGTTGATGAACCTTCGTCTACGCTCGTCCTCAGACAGTCTGGTAGATCCTACTTGCATGGGCTCGGTAACACATAGTGCCTCAGGATTCCGAAGTGCAGGTCGTGACATAAGGTGGGATGCATGCGCTTGCTTGGGTTTAGGTGAGTTCCTGAGCAAATTATCAATCTTAACAGTCATGTTAACAAAGTCATTGAAAGAAGATTCCTCACCTCGACATGCCATCTCCAACTGCAATTGGGGACATAGGCTTTCCCGAAACACCCCTTTAAGTGCAGCATCATTCCATCCACTCTGAGCTGCAAGAGTCCTGAATTCGACTGCGTGCTCTGCTGCACTATGTGAGCCTTGAGAAAGGTGTAAAAGACGAGACGAAACATCCCGACCCCCAGCAGGATATTCAAATACTTCTCGGAGTTGTTGCAAAAAATACTCAGGTGAAGATCTAAACTGTTCGTCCGTCTCCCAAACCGCAGCAGCCCAATCAATAGCCTTGCCAGATAATAGTGACATGATAAAAGAGCATTGATCAGAACTAGCATGAGACTGATCCCCCAACGATTCCAAATAAGTGCGTACTTGTCGAATGAACCCTTTACACCGTTCTGCAGAACCATCAAACTTATCGGGAAGAGCAAGTCTTACCGTGCTCGACATGGTGGAAGGAGGAGAGCAAAGTCGCTGGAGCAGTAGTTCATTCGATGCCTGTAAGTTAACTAGCTGTTCGTGGTAGCTGCGTAATAGTTCTCCCTGGTAGACAAATGCAGCTTGCAGCTGTGAAACATCCGCTGGATTGAGGGTAGGCGAAGTATTCTGTAAGGGGGCTGAGGCAGAAACTGAAGCAGGATCCAGTTGCAGATGTTTATTGGGGTTATCCATAATCAAAGTCGAAAGTACAGACAAAGGGTCGTAATAAACATAGACAGTCCAACCATGCAACACAACAAAAGGGAGAGACGTAAATCAGAGGTCGTAAATCCAGGCAGAGAATCAATATCTAAACAAACAGTCCGATCCAGGTGTCAAACAAAGGGGCTAGGCAAAAATCAGAAAACGAGAACCAAACAATAGATAAAACACAGGAAAGCAGGCAGTAAAAGAGAATGCTTAGTAGTCAGGTGTTAAGCTGGCAATACTTCGCAACATGGCCATGTGGCAGCAAGGTTTATATAGATGCCAAACAGGAAGTAAGTTCAGAGTTCAGCAGAGGGAGCATGAGCAGTCAGTATTCCGGTGAGGGCTCCCTCTGCTGGCGTGATGTTATAACTGACTGCACATTTATGCTTATATTCATGTTTAATTATTGTTTGTATCTTGGATAGTTTACAAAAATCTTTGAAATAATAACTGTATTGCATTACATTGTTTTAAACCCTAAATCTTGTACTTAAAACATTCATCATTAACAATTATTCATTATATATTGTATATTCGTTATTTGTAATATACATTGTCATGTAGAAAAAATAAAAATAGTTTTAATGACGCTAGCTACTTTCTGATAGCAATTTTTAGTGTAGCTAACTACTTTTCATAAGGGTTGCTTACCTGTATCTTACTATAACTTATGAGTAGAATTTAGAATTGCTTCCCCACCACTAAATACAAAATGTGTTGGTGATATTAGTCATATATGTTTAATATTTTGAGCAGAGATAAACAACTAAAGAAGCCTTTAAATATCTAAAATAATAAGGCTCTCCATATGTCACCACTGACCACAGTAAGTCTCCGAATTGCTGGTGTCTAAAGTGGAGGGGTGCTGCTGTAATACAGTGCAATCACAGTGCAGTTCTGAGCAGTATGTTTCTGTGCTGTAAGGAATAAAGCAGAAGTCAGAAAGAGACAGAAATGCTGATTAAAGTTTACACTACTTGTGGTGGAGCTGGGAGGTGTGCAGGTAGAGCGCTTTCCATGCCAGGCAGCACTGGACACAATCATTCAGAATCGGTTTGCTGGAAATCACATAACCCTGAAAGATCCTGTCCAGGGAAATCTCTCTGCAGCACAGACGGATGATCTCATTACTCATCTGCAAAAGAAACAAAAAACTGGCACTGACTGAACTAAAGCAAGCACAGACAGGTTTGTGCAGTAATGTACTCTGCATTCAGATGTAGATTAACCTTAAGCATGAATTTCATTGTTTTGACAGTTTGCCGTGTGTTCTGCTGTTTTCGTCCACCCTGCCTCCCTGTTTTCTCGTTAGCCCCTTCTTATTGTCTCACATTATTACGTGCACCTGCCTACCTCTCGTTAACCTTCATTTATAGGTTCCTCATGTTTTCTGTCCTTTGTCAGATTGTCTCAGTTTATGCTAGTTTCCTGACCCTCGTTTTTGAGATTTTGACTTTGGGCCTTGTTTGTTTTGTTGTTTTTTCCGTTTTCTCTCCCCCAGTTCCTGTTTTCCCTTCGGCTGGGATTGACAATGTCATGAGACACTAAAGAAGCAAGGACATTCGAAGTCGTTGACATGGAGCCGGCGTGCCACCATGTTGGGTGTACTCATTTATACAGATATGTTTACATTTGAAAGCAATGTATCAATCGCTAACTGCTTAGTAATAAGTAGATAATACTAGAAGATATATACAGTGCACCCAGAAAGTATTCACACAGCACTTCACCTTTTCCACAGGTATGTTACAGTCTTATTCCAAAACGGATTAAATTCATTATGTTCCTCAAAATTCTATAAACAATACCCCATAAAGACGGTTGTTTAAAGTCTTTGCAAATTAATTAAAATAACAAAAAAAAACATGTACATAAGTATTCACAGCCTTTGCCCAATACTGCTGAAGCGCCTCCGGCATCAATGCTACAAAAGTTTGGCACACCTATTTTTGTGAAGTTTCTCCCATTCTTATTCGCAGTACTTCTCAAGCTCCATCAGGTTGGATGGAAGCGTCGGTGCGCAACCATTTTCAGAACTCTCCAGAGATGTTCAATCGGGTTCAAGTCTGGGCTCTTTGGCTGGGCCACTAAAAGACATTCACAGAGTTGTTCCATAGCCACTTCCTTGTTATCTTGGCTGTGTGCTTAGGGTCGTTGTCCTACTGGAAGATAAACCTTCGCCCCCATCTGAGGCCAAGGGTGCTCTGGAGCAGGTTTTCATCAAGGATGTCTCTGAACATTTCAGCATGCATCTTTTCCTCAATCCTAAATGGTCTCCCAGGACCTGCTGCTGGAAAACATCCCCACAGCATGATGCTGCCACCACCATACTTCACTGTAGGGATGGTATTGGCCAGGTGATGTGCAGTGCCTGGTTTCCTCCAGACATAACACTTGCTATTCAGGCCAAAGAGTTCAATCTTTGTTTCATCAGACCAGAGAATTTTGTTTCTCATGGTCTGAGATTCCTTCAGGTGCCTTTTGGCAAACTCCAGACAGGCCATCATGTGCCATTTACTGAGGAATGGCTTCCATTTGGCCACTTTACCATATAGGCTTGAATAGTGAAATGCTTCAGAGATGGTTGTTCTTCTGGAAGGTTCTCCTCTCCTAACAGAGAAATGCTGGAGCTCTGTCAGAGTGACCAACTGGTTCTTGGTCACTTCCCTGACTAAGGCCCTTCTCCCCCGATGGCCCAGTTTGGGCAGGCGGCCCGCTCTAGGATCCAAACTTCTTGTTTTTTTGGATGATGGAGGCCACTTTGCTCATTGGGACCTTCAATGCTGCAGAATTTTTTCTGTTCCCTTCCCCAGATCTGTGCCTCAATACAATCCTCTCAAAGGTCTACAGACAATTCATTGGACTTCATGGTTTGGTTGTGCTCTAAAATGCACTGTTAACTACAGGACCTTAGACAGGTGTGTGCCTTTCCAAATCATGTCCAATAAACTGAATTAACCACAGGCGTGGTAAATACAGTGGAAATAGACACAAGCGTGTGTACATAATGACAGAACGTCACAGTTACATATGTAACCCTTGTTCCCTGATAAAGGGAACAAGACGTTGTGTTGATAATGACACTAGGGGTTTGTTGTCGGAAGCCCAATCGCCTCCAAACTTTTATATAAAAGGCCAATGAAAATTGGCAAGTGGAATTTGTGTGCCAGCCTCCACCCCGGACATCCGGTTATATAAGGGGGATGGTGTGCAACACTCAGATATTGTGCTAAGGAGTCGCAGAAGTGTCACAACCACCAGCGGTGAAGTTCAGTACTGTGGCATGACAGACACACATCTAATTCCCTCTATCAGAGAACAAGGGTTTTCATACATAACCGAAACGTTACCTTTCTGTCGGTCACTCGACATTGTCGATGATGACAATAGCGGTCCCTGTACAAAGTGCCACAGGAGCTGAACTGTGCCAAGTGGAACAGATGCGGGCAAGCCATGGCATGTGCCAGAAAATGACCCAAGATTTCCTCTGTACTGTACAGCAAAATATGATAGTATGACGCACGTTATCACTTCAAGAGAGGGGAAATGCGCAGGGGCAAGCAATACACCCACCAGGTTGCCGTCTTAGTCACCCTGCAGTACATGGGTTGCAACTGGGTTCATGCGAAAGCTTTAAAACCTTGCAAAAGTGTTGGATGCAGCCCAGAGCCCAGAAGGATGCAACTACTCTAGTAGAGTGCACCAAGGGGACTCTGCCAATCTAAAGAAATGGCCCCCACAATCCAACAGACCAACCTCTATTTGGAGAGAGCTTTCCCCTTTTGCCAACTTCTGAAGCACACAAAAAGCTGGTCAGAGCGTCTAACACTCTCTGTGCGTTCCAGATAAATGCGTGGTGCACACACTGGACATAAAACAGTCATGGCTGGGTCTTCCTCCCCAGCAGGGAGCACTTGCAGGCTTACCACTTGATCCCGGAAGGGAGAAGCATGTAACCAGGCCGGGGTCTCAAAACCACATGCAAGAATCCCGAACCAAACTCCAGGCAGTCACTGGCCACAGAAAAGACTTGCAGGTCCCTGACCCTCGATAAAGGTGAGCACCACTAGAAGGGCCGTCTTCAATGTGAGGACTCTGAGACCAGCCCTTATCCAGGGGCTCAATTGGGGCCCTCCGTAATCCCTCCAGGACCACGGAGAGATCCCAAGAAAGGATGAGGCGAGGTCTATGGGGATTTAACCTCCTGGTGCCTCTAAGGAACCTGACAACCAGGTCATGTCGCCCACTTCAAAGCATAGCGCTCCTTGTAGATAAGCTCTAGCCTGAGTGATAGTGTCAATCACCACAGGTGAAAGACCCACTAAGTCCTCCGCGTCATGTCCTGAGGCCAGACATGGAGTTTCCAGAGGTCTGGGATGCCTGACCCAGCCCCGCCCCTGAGTGAGAAGGTCCTGGCTCAGGGGAATGCGGTGGGGTGAGCCGCTGTCAGGAGCATGAGTTCCAAGAACCAGGCCTGGTTGGTCCAGAAAGGGGCCACCAAGAGGACCTGGTGCAAGGAGACTCACCGAGGGGAACATGTACTTGCATAGATGTCACAGCCAGTTGTGCGCTAGAGCATTCGCGGGAGGTCTCAGTCAGAGAGTACCACAGTGGGCATTGGGTGGAGTCAGCAGAAGCATAAAGGTTCACATGGGCTTCTCCAAATCAACTGGGCTATGCGAGAGTGGGATCTCCACTCCCCCCCAAGCCGAAACCTGCCGGAACAGTGTATGAACATGAGTGGCCCGCAGGGACTTGATCCACTACTGACTTCAAAGGAGGAGGCGTGACCACACACAACCCTGGTGGGTGCTTTAGGCCACCATCTCTGTGTTGTCCATCCAGAACAACACGTCTGCCTTGGATTAAAGGTAAAAACCACTGCAAGGCAAACAAGAATGCGTGCTCATTGCACATGGTGCCCCAGTCCCTGTCCTGTGGGAACACCTGCCCATAGGAATGACAGGCGAGACCACAGGATGAAGGTTCAGTGACACTGCGGGGTGATAACCACCCGGTGTACACAGGAGCGCCAGTCTCACCTTGGTCATGGAAGGCAAGCCTGTTTAGTAGATACAACATCGTTTCTTGCTCTCAAGTGAAGCCTTCCAGCTCTCTAGGCTGCCTCTGCGACCTTGGTAAAGACACGGGGGCTAGACCGAAGGGGAGGACCTTGGTAGGCTCATTCCTCAAAAGCAAACTGCAGAAATGGCCTGTGTCGAGGAAGGATCGACACATAAAATATGCATCCTTTTAGTTCTATGAATGCGAACCAAACCTGCTGGCGGATCAACAAAATGGTGTGCTTCTGCATGAACATCCTGAAGGGCAATCTGCGGAGGGGCTGTAGATCCCCCATTCATCTCTGCTGGAAGAACGTTTCTATTGCCCCCTTCCGGAGATGGATGGTGACCTTGAATACAGAGTGCTCAAATACTCCTTGCAACCTCAAATACTCCTTACCTCATACACAGGTAAAGAGGAAACTGCTGAACCTGGGCAGTCACCAGGCAAACTGAATCGCATAGCTGACACAGATTGTCCTAAGGAGCCACTGTGATGGGTTGATTGGGCTGCCAAGAACAAACCACTAGTGTCGTCATCAACCCAACGTCAAGTGACCGGCAGAAAGGGAACTTTCATTTTTGAGAGAACTACTCTATTAAGAGTGCATGAAGAATTAAGCTGATGACTGAACAGATATTCAGGGACTAAAAGTAGGGTTAGGGATGTGCCTGTGTTTCTAATTAGGGGGTAGCACTGTAATCACCAGCACTTACTAAACTTTGAGAGTTTGTATTAAGTCTGACCAACAGGGAAATGTTTAACTTTTCAGAGCATATTCTCCAGAACTGTACTTGCTGTACTAATTCTGCCTGTGCATGTGCAAAATATGACCTCACAGAAAATAAATGGCCACTTAGAAAACAATTGCAGACTTGATGTGGGCAATTTAGTGTACACTCGCAACCTCACCCCCTCAAGAAACAATTAGACAATGTTGTTGTAGCATTTTGTTTTGTGATGTATGTTTTGTGATGCTCCTGAGAGCTCATCTCAAAGGAATAGTTGTATGAGACTACCCAAACATTAATTACTAACTGAAATGCGAATTAAGTAATTTACAGTCACTACACAGAACAAACACTACAACAATACTGATGACCACATCCAGATCGCTCTCTACAATCCACCCAACTGAAGTAGTTCTGGGTCAGAAAGCTGTCCTTCATAATCTCACTATCAAACTCTGCCCACATGTGAGGTTTGTGCCAGAATGTCGAAGGTACATTTGCAGATTGAAACGAAAACTGTGTAAGCATAAACGGAAACTCTGCCTTGCAAAAAAATAATTTAAAAAAACTTAAATACAGTTAGGGCTGGGCAATTTAGCAAAAAAATAAAGATTTTTTAGAACGCTTGACCAATTCATGGATTTTTAAAAAAAAATGTTTTACTAGCCAAAATAAAACATAAAAGATTTATAAAACATATGAATTAAATATCAAAGCATACAGAAAATACCACATCTTAACCAATGTAAACATTCTATTATCTCAGTCAACTCAACATGTCAAGCAAATTTAAAATTTTTGAAAGTAACACCAGTTCTGTTATTAGCTGCAAATGTTTGTAAAACAAAAAGTAACTAAAAGCACATGATAAACATATAGTAGTTTTTCCTTACAGGTTTCTTGAAAGGAAGACCTGTCTGTCTACTGTTTCAGGCATAAGACATGCAGATCACAATATTCCCACGGGCACTAAAAACACTCAGAACAACCATCCGCCTCCATGATGTTAGACGCTACGTGACCTCCACATGTGAATGACTTCCACATTTCTACATAGAAAGCGCCCACGTGTGCGTGGTTAATCAGGCGTGCCATCTTGTGGTCGGGAAATATTGGCTCTTATTATTCTACCATTGCTGTATTGACAATGTAATTGGATGCATGTGCTAATAGTTTTATTAAAAATCACGACACCTTGTTTAAAAAAATAAAATCGTGTTAAAACGTAAATTCAAATAAATTGAAAAAAAATTGGAAAAATCACCCAGCCCTAAATAGTTTGTTTCTTCAAAGTTTGCATTCATTGTTATTGGCACAAAATACATCCCATAACTAAGACGTAATGCTTTCTGAGGCACATGTACGTTTTTGGTAAAGAGAGATACCTTGGCAAATAGGGCTGTGATCCTTTCACGGGTATTGTAGTAGTTGGAGTTGACCCATATCACACGGATAAGTTTGAGAATGTGAGTGAGTTTGGGTGCAATTTCCCTAGGTTTCAACTGAGCCAGCTCTTCACACGGCTCTTTCAATAGGGACAGAAATGAGATGTTCGACTCTGCCTGCAAAGAGCTATCCTAAAGAGAACAAAAGAAAAAAAACACCAGCATTGAACTTTATTTCATTCATTTTACTGAGTTCATATGTTTAAACAACCCTTACGAGTGGTATTAAAAAAAGATTAAGCTTGCTGTTCACAATAAGGGGGGTTACTAAAGTCAAAATTTAGAATTTATAAGAAATAAGGGTAGAGTTAATTTAGTGGCAATATGGTGGAAGAATTATCACAGACATTTATACCCCCAACATAGGCCACATTGAGGCAACATTGCTATGTCAGGCTAGTTTGAATGTTCAGACAAAGAGCACTTATTTAAAAGCATCAGAAATCCACAGAGTTAACATTTTTCAAAGGAATAAATAAACAAATAACTTGCAGTTGGCTCTGCAAAAGCTGGTCACTTTTAAGGTGAATCTTAGGTGAATAGGTTTCCTTGCTTAACTTCCTTTCTATGCCATCATTCACAAAATGTTACAGGGCAGTGATTAATATACAAGTCTACAACTTTTACGACTACAACTGTTACAACTATTACGATGAGTTCTGTCACAGAAGGCCTGCTGTTTAATTATTTCACTGTGATCACATTGGTTTTTCTAGAGCCTTTGGTAATTGTATAAAAAGAAAGATGGCACTTGCCGCAGCCCTGCAGTTTTGCACAGTATTTTTTAGGGTCCTGGCTTCATGTCCTGAGTGTCTCCTAGATTCTCTTGCCAGGATCCTGACTTCCCTGTGTGTTTGTGTCAGAGCATGTTGTCTGGATCCTGATCCTTCTTGTTTCATGGAGTCAGGATCTAGACTCATGCTCTGTTTGTTATGTGTTGAAGCACATGGCCATTGTCACGTTCTTGACCCCGCCCTCTCGTTCTCTCGTAATTCTCCCTTCATTAGTTAATTCCTCCCACCTGTCTGTCATTGTTACCTGCCTTAGTTTTGTTTATGTAATGCCCTTGTGTTTGCTGTCTTGTGCTGGTCTGTTGCCCGTTTCTTTGTTTGCCCGTTTAGTTATTTGAGTTTTGTCTATGGCTCTGGGTTTTTGTTTCTATCCCTTGAAGGAGTTCTTGTTTATATTATGTTTCATGGTTTGTTTCTGTTTTCCCCCTCAAGGGAGTTTCTGATAATAAAGTTTATTTTGTATCAAGCTGGCTTGCATTTGGGTTCTCCCTCCTGCGTCCCTGACAGTATTAAGTTGGTTGCATAACAATAAAAAAGGGGATGTTGCTTTCATGCTAATGCAGGAGTGGCAACCTCTAACTAAATGACCCCAGTTCAAAGTCATTATAAGGACAATCATAAAACCAGTCTAAAATCAGTGTTAAAGGGCAATTAGGGTGTGATATTGAATGCTGCAGTATGGCTGAGGGATGCTCCGTCTCTGTTTAAATGAAAAGCTAAGAAAGCTAGTAATAGCTGAGCTTGAATGTGATATGGCTTCATTTTTGAAGCTGTTCAGAAGCTGCATATAAATCATCAGCAACCAGTGAATGGTCTTAGGTGTTTAGGCCATTACCCTTCAGTTCAATTTCTGCCAAGTATACTCACACATACTTTCATACACCCGTGGACACACACACACTTGCTGAGATGTACCTGGATCTGCTTGGCTAGTTTACTGAATTGTGGGATGTAGAAAGACTTGCAGTGCTGCAAAATCTCCTGTATGTGACAGACTTCTGGTTTCTGGAGCTGCTGACTGATGCTGGCCAGATGTGCAAAGCGGCTCTTCCAGAAAGAGATCTCCTCCAGAGGGCCCAAGCTGTCTCCCATCTCCCCCATCTCTTGAGCATTCAGTACCTCTTTTATTTGACGTGTCCAGTGAATTATCACCACTGTTCAAGAAAGAAAGAGTATGAGGGGCCCATATATTTTGGCTTAAACATGCCTGACGAATATGCTTGCATCTGTAGCTACAGAATTCTGTTAAAAATTTGACAGAATTACAGATAAAAAGCTCATCCTTCACAAAGTTTGTTATATCCCTTATTCATGTTGTTTTATAAAATAATTTGTCCTCTCTAATGCTTGAGCTTTGAGCTAAATTTAACATATTTTAACATATTTAAAGGATTAGTTTCCCCAACAATAAAAATTGTCACCATCTTATCACACTCATGTTAGTCCAACCCTGTATGACTTTCCTCCTACACAAGAAGACATATGGAATGTCCAAACTGCTTCAATATTTCCTACAAAGTTCTGTTTTTGCTGTGAGTGCAACCACTTAATGTTCATACTAACAACGCAATGCAAAAATGCATTGTGCCTTTAAACTTATCACACTAGATTCAGGCTGCAGGCTCACAAATACATCACGATTTAGTTCGTTGTAGATTCAGTAGTGGCAAAGCACTGCTGTTGAATAGTGGTGCAGGAAACTTCTAATTTAGACAACAAAAGCACGCAATGCTTTTGCTGCCAGGCTCTTATAAGGACAAAAAAAGCATCATAAGTGTCATAAAAATAGACCATACGGCTCATACACTGTATTTTTTAAGTCTTTCAAAACCAGGTTTTGCCCCAAAGGGTGAAATAAAAAAATATTTTCTATAAAAAATATAAATATATTAAAAATATAATTTTTTTTATTTAAATATATTTTCTTTATATTTTATATAATAAAAAAATGCTTAAAGAACAAGTTCTTTGCTCCATCACCTGCTGTAAAAAATCTTATGTGGAGTATCCATCATATTGTCAGGGTCCTGACAAGGAGGATTTCTAGATTATCTTGCCAGGATTCTGACATGCCCTGTGTTTTGTGTCAGAGCGTGCTGTTTGAATCTTGACTCCTTCTAGTCTTGGTTCTTGTTTCTTGGAGTCGGGATCTGAACGCATGCTCTGAATCTTCGTCTTGTGTGGAAGTACATGGCCTCTGTTTTGTTTACTTTCGCCATGTGCTCTCCGGTCTTGCGTCTTGGCTCCCTTGTTCTCTTATCTCGTCTGCGCTAATTTCGCGCACCTGTTAGTCATTTGTCTTTGTGCTATTTAACGCCCTCATGTTTTCTGTCTTGTGCCGATTCGTTTTTGCATCTTGGTCTTTGTATCGTGGTTGTTGTATCTTGGTTCGTTTTCTGTATTGTGGAATTTTACAACGTGCATTTTTGTAATTTGTAACTTTGTTTTTGTCAAGTTTACTTGTTCTCTGTCCTGTCGTGTTTTTTGCTTACTGTTTTGAGAGTTCTTTTGTTTAGTTTTAGCCTGTGTTTGCTTTTCGTTTTGCCCCCTCGTGGGTTTTTGTGTTGGCTTTGGTTAAATAAAGACTTTTTTCTATTTAACGCTGTCTGCGACTGGGTTCGTTTCTCCCGAAACTTGACAATACTGTGTTCTAAACTTTCTTTTCAAAAAGCTGGCTTTTTTTTCCAACACCTCCACAGCATGAAAGTGCCCACAGTATGTCCCTTTAACCCTGGACCCTTCTTCAACCACCAAATATAATAATAAAGTCATCTTTAACTGTCTTATAGCAGCATGGCAGCATTGAATTAGACCTTTATTTTTGCCCCAAGCTCATGGACTTAAACCATGGACTATCACGGTAGATGTAGTTTCCTGCATACGGCGTCTTATGTACTGTTCACACTGTTCATTCTTCACAGTCTACTCCATCAAGAATTATTTATGCCCTCACACACCCATTTTCACACGCACATACACAAGCCTAGATGTATGCACACACAAGACTACGGTCTTACTCTCCAGCCTGTGCACTAGATTCTTGTTCTTGACGACTTCCTCTGGGCGGTGCTGAAGGGCCTCCAGAGGAACATACAGCACTGTGCTGCCCAGTGGCTGAAATCTGCTGTCTGTGGAAAAGAACAATACATGGACATTACTAAGCCAATCAGTTAGAGCCATCCTTACCCACATTTGCTGCAACATCATGTGAAGTATATCCTATAATAATGTAACAAAAACACATAATGATATTTGTTTTAATATTTCTAATGTTTCTCCTGAGAATGAGATAAATGAGATATATATGAGATATATTTGAGCTATGCTACATTTTATAGCTCTATATGTAGCTCTATTTTACAGCTCTGTAGTCAGTGACTGTATACCAAAATTTGTGTCTATTTTTATGTTTCCTAAAGACTTACAGGTGACACATCTGGGACTGTCAAGACTTAAATGAAACATAACTAAGAACTCAATAAAGTTTTTAAAGCAATGAAAGAGCAACCTCTTAACAATAATAACATGTTGCTGAAATGAATCAACACGAGAGCATAAAATGAAAAGACATGAAAAGTTTATCTATACTTTTTTTACGATTGTGTGACACAAGTGGGCTGTCATAAACACTTTTACAACTGCTGTTCATTTTCTTTAGTGCTTTTGTCAGCATTCCCTGCTCCTTCAATGCTGGACATTAGAACAGTGCTTACCACAACCATTTTAATGGCCCTTTAAAAAGTGAAAGATAAAAAGATAATGAAGATCTGCCAAATAAAATTATGGAGCCAAAGAGAAAGGCCTGATGGAAGGAAAGAGCAAGATACAAAACAAAGTGCATGGTGTATTGAGAGATGAAAAGATTCAACAGAACAAGGCCAGTGTTTACTAGTGTGTCTGTAAATCTAAAGACTGGAGGCTGAGAGTAGGAACACAATGACGACACTTGATTGGCCTTTACAGGGAGAACAAAGACAAGCAAATGGGATAAACCAGAGAAACAATGAGACATTAAAAAACACAGCGGTTGAGTGAGTCAGCTGGCTAATTTGCGTTTTGTGTTTAAACTGTAAATAAAATGGATGGTGTTATTTTTTTGTTAATTTTATTAGTGGGTTTCAAATTCCTCTGCTTTGATAAATAAGAAAGACAGATCTATGTTGAGTGAGAATGACCCTAGCTTATGTTGTTATTTTTATATAAGGAATGGCTGAAATATATATAACAAGAGCTACCCTCACTCCAACAATCATCCCTGGAATAAACAATTTACCAGCTGAATACATCAGCAGCAGCCACCGAATAGCACTTAGTGACTTCATTGTGATTGCTTAGCTAAATTAAAACAGATCCAAGGCAACTTTGTGTATTGAATGTGAATAAATTGCTATTTTTTTATTTTTGTGACCCTGAAATGTATTTTTCAGCCCCTGGGGCCTAATGCCTTGAACAACATGTACGGAATTATGCACTAAAATAGAAGAAAAATATAAAGAACAGAGAGGCAAATTTGATTACCTGCGAATTACCTGTTTGATTACCTGTGAACACTTGGGCAGTACCTTTTCCAAGGTAAGAAGGGCCTGTGACTGGCTCCTGTGTTACTTCTGTTTAGTCAGAGTCATGCTGGATGATGTGGGTGTACTGATTGTACTGATGAGCATAATAATTAAACAGTGCTCTACTGTGTCAGGTGATTACTTCTGAGTGCAAAAAATAAATAACACTAATGTACTGATTTTCCTCGTCTCTTTGTTCATGATCTAACAAGCTCAAGTTTTAACGAAATCACAGATATAAGCTTCCTGTTTCCATTTTTTCCCATTAATTTATTGCCTTGCCATGGCAACACCTTTCTAGATATCAAAAGTCCTTTTGCATTTTAGCATCTTCAATGTCTTACATAATATTTGGCAAATTTGGTAGCATCCCATAAATCCCACTAGGAGGAGTATTTAAAACTTGGATGCTGGAATTGACAAAAAAATGTATGTAATTTTGAAAGCTTGATAAGAACAATACATGTACCAAGTTTGGTGACTGTAGGCAAAACCCTGTCACTTCAGTCAAAATGGGGCACTACAGAGCCCCCTCACCACACCCATATCAAAGCTTTTGCCCACGCCTAACTACATGTGAATGTGGTTTTGAAGTTTGATGCATTGCCACGGCAACAATATTAAGATATTAAGAATCCATTTAGAACATTATGTCTGTAACGATGGGACAGAGACGGTTGCAGAGATCCATTCGCAGCAGTTTATTAAGAGTAATCAAACAGGCAGGGTAAGGCAACAGTAACAGGTGTAGCAGGGGCTAGGCAAATCAGCAACTTTAAACAAGCAGTGGTCAAAGGCAGGCAGCTAACAATCAAAGTAGTAAACAATCCAAAGTCGGGGCAGGTAACAAGCAATCAGAATAATAATAAACAAGTAGCAACAGGTAATCTAAAAACAGTGAAAACACTCAGAAATGTTAGCCAGGGCAAAACAAGACACAAAATGGATAAGTTAACGTGAGGCTTATATAGCAGAGTAAATGGGAAACAGGTGAGAATGTAATCAGCCCCAGAAATGTGGCCCTATTGGAGTTGTAGTCCGAAATGGTGATTAGTACTCAGGTGATGGTTTGGAGGAGGCAGTACGGGAGCCTCCACCATAACAATATCTGCCATACCTCTACATTATTCTGACCAAGGCTGGAGGGACTTGGCTAAATGTAAGTTGACTATTTTAATGCTTGTTTTAAGTGACGCACTTCATGCTGCCAGTTGGTGGCGCTATGACCGTGACTTACAATTATTATATTATTAATAGTTTATTATTATTATTAAAATATTATTATTAATAATTAATATAAATGTCATCAGCATTAATAAACCGCAATAAATATATTTACCAAGTTTAACATCAATCACTCAATGCATGCTGTAGATATTAGAGACTTACTGCTTCCTGGGTTTTTTTGCCATAATTTTACTGCCTCACCATGGCAACACCATTCGAGATATCAAAAATCCCTTTTAATCTTCAATGTCTTGGCATGATGCTCACAAAATTTGGTGCCAATGACATGAAATCCCTAGGAGGTGAATTTAAGTTCACGACATAAAAATCCAAAATGGCTGACTTATGGTTGGGTGGAGCTAAGGGGTGTCAGTGCGAAAGTTGTTTAGACGACGGGACTGATACCCGTACCAAGTTTCGTACAGGTGCGTGCATGTATGATAAATGCACCGTTTTTTGCTCCGTACCTGGGGGCGCTACCAAGACACCTTTGCCTGGCCCTAGTGGCCAACATATCTGAGGTGTGTGCTAAATTTCAGGACTTTCTGAGCATGTTAAGAGACCCAAAGGCCCAAAAAACAAAATAATAATAATCCTAAGGAAAACAATAGAGCTTTTCACACCGAAAGTGCTTGGGCCCTAAAAATCATAATGAAAACAATAGGGCTCTTCGCACTTTCAATGCTTGAAGACATACAGTGAATGTCATACAGTTAAGTAGTAAGTTTGGCAATTTTTCAGATTTTTTCGATTAATTAGAATTTACGTTTTAACACAATTTTTTTCTCATTTAGATGTTTTTTAAAGTTATTAATAAAGAGAATGTTATTTCAATCTTATAGTTATGCTTTATTTTGGCTAGTAAAACGTTAAAGACAAATCGAAATCATAAATCGGTCAAGCGTTCTGAAAAACAAGATTTTTTTTTGCCAAATCGCCCAGCCCTATACTGAAGACTTTGTTTTGACCATTTAGGAACTCATTTAAGTCTCATTTAAGTGCATTGTGTATGTGACGTTTTGTGCCTTATCATTACTGTTCATATATATGCAACCCATGATTAAATAACTAATAGAGCACAAAATTGTTTACAACAGCAAACATAGATCTGGTCTTTTATTTTGGTCTCAAAATGCACCAGATTAATGCATATTGAACTTTAAAATACACACTGTCCTGTGGGAAACACTGTAAAGGGATGTGAGTATTATCTTTGGCTCTCTACCTTAGGCCTGTTGTTAATGTATATGTGTTACATGCGTTACAAGAAGGTTTCAGTTACAAGCATTTATATTTAAATACGGATTATATCTGAAAAGCTAACATTTTCAATGAAATATTGATAACTAATTGATAGTAAATTAAAGTAAAATCAAACCAATTTTAAACAATAAATAATTATCAAACTAAATCACAGGTGGTCATTGTGAAGTAGGCAGGAAGAAAGCCTACAAGATAATAAATCACTGACTTATGCTGGTAGGTTAATGGCAAAATGTGTAAATTTTGCTTAGTTGCCTTTGAAAGTTTGTATTTTAGAGGGATTTGCAAGGTATAAACCTTGCAAACCTCCTGCGGGGAGGAGAGTGTCATTGTGATAACGAACCCTGGACTACATGTCTGTTGTTGTTTTATGCAGTGTGCTTGTAATTGTTCTGACCTTAATTTACCTTTTTAAATGGCTGATTTCTTAAGAATTTTTTTACCAAATTATTCATTTTACTCCACATATCGTAACTGTGTTCTTTTTTAATGACTAAATGTTAATATGCTGTTAAGTCGGTATACATTATCGAAGTTCAGCTATGAAGTGTAACCCTAATAAAGCTGTTGATGTGAATAAAACATTTGTTTTAATGATTTAGAAATTATTTAATGAAAGTAAACAACAATATATAAACTGTGATTTTAGTCTATTTGCCTTTAAAGTTATCTGTACTACTTAAAAATTTAAGCTAATTTAAGGGAAGCCACATTAGGTCAACTCAATCAAACTGAGTTGTCAATTTCCCCATTACTGAATTGAACTCAGAGAATCACTTTCCTTAAATCATTTGAGTAGTCTTAACTCTACTACGGTTTACAGTGTACAGTGGTGCCTTTGGTAAAAGGTTAAGTCAACATATTGCGGTGGGCATGTCTATGTAAAGAATAAAGCATAGACTACCAGCTATACTTACATGGTTGTTTTTAGAGAAAGAGGGTTGTTTTTAGAGAAAGAAATGTTCTGTTCAAAATGTGAATGTGAATATAATGTGATATATACATTTAAAAAGCCTATATGTAAGCTATTCCTTATATCCAAGACTTTAAAATTACCTTAAACATAATTCTATGAGTTACTTAGGTTTGACACCTCAATACAATTGTCATACAATGCTAAGTGTAAAAAGGTGTTATAGGACAACAGCAACCATTATAAATGGGAGGAAACCCTTCTCTACCCAACTTTTAATAACCAAGCAGAAGTTTCGGTTGACAGTGAACATAAATAGCAATTGTATGGCTAGCACTTTCTTTTTATCATCTACCTCTCTACAAATCAGGTAGGATTATTGGGCCACATAATCAATTTTTATAAGGTAAGCTTAAAATTTTAAAACTTTTCAAATAGTGTAACTGTACACAGGAGGTTATCAATACATTGCATTTGGTGAAGGACGTTCACTAGATGGCGCTGTGACATTACCTGTAAGGTTGATAAGGAAGCGGTGCAAGTTTACAGAGTAGTTGTTCTTGCTGCTCTCCGGCCACGTGGTGCTAAGGGTGACCTGAGGTGCATGAACACCATTCATCAATCTGAGGAGACCCTCTATGGCCCCTCCCCTTACAGAACCGAACTGCACCAAGCTTTTAAAAGTCTCCTCTGTGATTATACTGTTCTCTGCTCGAATGAAGTAGGACATCTGCTCCACCACCTGGGGAGGTGAGAGAGTGAGAGAAAAGGAAGATGGATAGATGGGGAAAAGAAGCATGGGAAGGTGGTAAATCATATTTTGAACTCTAATGGATCACCAGAGGTCGTTTATAATAAGACACACAGGTTTATAATAAGATCTTATAATAAGATGGAAAGTCACCAGACGCTTTAGAAATAAACACTGCATGAAGAATAAACCTATTCAGAAATTTCTGAATGTTCCTTCATTAAACTGTGACTTAAAATATCATTATAAAAAATAAGCACACTTAACCTCTGAATAATCTCCATAGTCTCTAAGAGATTGTCACACAAAAGGCTCTGACTGGGACACTAAATGTCACATTAGAAAAGTAAACCTGCAGCGTACCTGAGCTGGCATGGCATAGTCCACATGTGGGCCGGTAAAAGGGTCTCGGTAGACAATGAGAAGCCTGACGGAAGGATCTGAGATGAATTTATCCAAGACTCGCTCATTTTCATCTGTCCATGACTCTCTGATATTCCACTCAGGGCAAAGTGCTTTTTAAATGTTTCTTTCTGAGGGAAAACATGTGGTGAATTAAATACTACTTTACAACATCAGCCTGATACTCACATAGGCAGACATGCTTTTTATGTGGCCAGGCATTTATACTTCGCCACAAAACCAAAGTGTTGTAATTACAATTATTTATATCATTATTTATCTTGCAAAAAGAATTTGACAGATTCTCAAATTGAAAACAGAGCGTGAAAACTGCACTTAAATAAACTACCCCAAAAATTAGGGCTCAAGCACTGAAAGTGTGAAGGGTCCTATTGTTTTCCTTAGGATTATTATTAGGACACAAGCACTGAAAGTGCTAAGGGCCCTATTGTTTTCTTTAGGATTATCAGAGGCCAAGCACTGAAAGTGCAATGGGCCCTACTAATTCTTTAGGATTATTATTAGGGGCCAAGCCCTGAAAGTGCGAAGGACCCTATTGTTTTCCTTAGGATTATTATTATTTTTTTTTTAATTTTTGGGGTCTTTGGGTCCCTAAACATGCTCAAAAAGGCCTGAAATTTGCCACACACGTCAGAGTTGTCAGCCATTAGGGCTGGACAAAGGCTCGGCAGCACCCCCTGGTATGGGGCACAAAATGATACATATATACATGCACGCACCTGTACGAAACTTGGTATGTATATCAGTCACATTGTCCCGAACAACTTTCACACAGACACCCCTTAGCTCCCCCAACAGGAAGTCATGTGATTGGCACCAATTGTGGTGAGAATCATGCCAAGACATTAATAATTCAAAATTGTAAAGAGATTTTGACATATCCAATGGTGTTGCCATGGTAAGGTGGTAAATGTACGGCGATAAATGGGAAACAGGAAGTCTGTTATATTTAAAGTATGTATTGAGCAACTGACGTCAAACTTGACAAATATGTTTATTGTGATGGGCTGATGACATTGATATGACTAATGAGTCACAGTCACAGCACCACCAACTGGCAACAGGAACTGTGTCACTTAAACAAACATTAAACATTAAAAATGTTACAATAGTGAACAAGCCAGATGTTGCCTTACAGAGTCAGCTTAATGCAAGCGATAGCCTTACCGGCATGTCACCAATGGAACAGGGAAGCTTCTGTAGTTAGGATGCCAGACACACTAAACCCCAAGGACTGACATTTGAAAGGAGCTAGTAGATAGATGAATCCAGCTCTAAGGAGAGCAGAGGACCCGCTGTAAAAAAAAAAAGGATGCTAACCTGCTCACAGTTCAGAGGAACAAAAATTCTGAACGCAGCTTAAGAATTGTTGTCCTCTTTCCCTTCCTGAGGGTCTTAAGGGGAGCAGATAACCCTCTGTAGAGAGGGTTCTATTCTATCCATACTCCAGAAGACTAACATTCCAAGAGGAGCTAGTAAGGACTAGCTGCCACAACTTGAAACCGTTATACTCTCCATTGAGCTCCATGGGGAGCTGAGGATCCTCAATAAACAGAGTGCTACACCACACTCACTCCAGGATGAAAAATGCAAGAGGAGTTAACATGCTGCTATCTACAGCCACAGCCACTTGAAACTTCTGGCCCTTAATATAGCTCTGGAGGAATACACCACAGGAAGGTGAAGTTCTGGTGGGGGAGGGAACGACCCCAAAGTGGGAGTGCAACTGCAACACAACCCGGATGACAGCAGTTGAACAGGAGCCAGCTGATTGCTGGCTGCCACAGTACAACATGCCATGCCTTTTGCCAATCCGTAAAAGCCAGACTTAAAAGATATATATATATATATATATATATATATATATATATATATATATATATATATATATCACCTTGCTTAAGATGATACCTGTCATCTATCATGTTAATTGACTAAATGTCACAGCCTCGGAAGTACTGTAGTGCTGTTTCAGTAGGCTGTCTGAATACATTATATTTTCATAAACCACTGAGACGGGTATGAGTTTTGGCATATAATAGCAGGTATTTCAGATGCACATCCACTTATTCAAATGGTTTAAATGTGTTGTAGCTATCAGTTCAGTCAACCTTATATTCATAAACCCATTACAATCTTAGTATCCCTAGTTTCATTTGAATAATATTCATCTTATAATGAACAATAACATTTGTAATAATGCCATGTATTCTATGTTGTACAGGTTTCATAATTTTCCTGAATTTTAAACTGAATTCCAACCAGGACAGCTTCAGGGGAGAAGAGGGTCCGTATTGGACTCAGGTCTTAATTTAACCCTTAGGACCCACTTTCCAAGGGGAGCCATAAAATGCTGGCTCGAAACTGGGTCTTCGGTCCAGACCGAAACCTAAACTCTAAATATAAAATGAGGGCTGAAAAACATACCGGTGAGCAGGGAAGTATCTTTCTTTACTCCCTCAAGGGCTCACACCACAGGCCTGCCATGACAATGCAATGGGGAGCAATAACTACTCAGCACAGCTATTTTCTATAGAGCTTATATGAGGCTTCCTACCAAAAGAACACAGATATAAAGGGCGGCAATACAACCCTTAATTCTCATGTGAACCGTGAGGGTAGGCAAAGATTTAAAAAATGTTGCCATAAACATCACTGGTCCAATATCCAGGGCTTGTTTAAGTGCCTATGCAACACTACAGGACAAGGACATAAGAAGGAAGTGAGATAGAGCTACTTCCTCACTCTTATGCGAGCCTCAAGCCACCTGTCTTTGGCATCTTGCCCAGCATCGCGGTCATGACCAGCCAAACAACCCAAAATGTTTTGTTCTCAGGTGACAGAAACCACTGACATGGAGGCACACTCTTTCTAAAGTTTTTGGCAGCTGGGTCCACTGTCATTTCTTCATGAGAACAACAGACAAACAGCTCCTGAAGATGATGACACGCTTTACAGGTGCCCTAATATACTCACAGGTGCACCTGATGTGCATTAAGCACTGCTGTGGCCGTGGCATAATAAGATGTGAGATTCAGCCACCGGTCACACTGAAGGCGTTCCTCATAGTGTAAACCAGACCATATCAAATGTTCAGAAGCAAACTCCACTGTTATTTTTTTGTTTGAAAATGCGAAATGAAAAAGAAAATGTTTTTATAGTGTTAAAAAATAAGTGTTTCCTTCATCTAAATGTTTTTATGTTCATGAAAAGAAATTTTGACAGAAATGAAATGACAGAAACATGAAAATAAATATGATTAGATAAAACAATAGACAGATAAAAAAATAAATAACATATTTGATTTTTTTATGTTTCTTTCAACATAATCCTAAATTTATGTAAAAAGAAATATCTAAACAAAACTTTTCTTCTGGGTCTACATAGCTATATAGTTAAATAAAAACGCAAATGCATATGTAAAATATAAGTAATACTTTATATCCACGGTTCATGGGTCCAGGTCCATGGTCACTTTTTATTGCTGTGACACTTTTCACAAAGCATTAGTTATTTTTTGTCACTGGTAAATTAAAATCGTTGTTGCCACGTGTCTGTAAATGTGCTTTGAGCAAGCCGATTTCACTTAGGCCTCAGACTGGCCAAACAAGATGAAACATGATATGAACATAACTAAATTATATGGTAAAACAATATTTTGCATGTCAGACTAATTAAAAATCCAAACAATGCTCTATTATCTCAAGTTGTGCAGCATGACTCCTCAAATGAATAATTAGGCTTGACTAGTAAAAAGTGTAAACATACTGATATTTGTCTAAAGAGCTAATGTCTGTGAATGTGTATTACTGAAACAAATGTGTCATTACAACCAGCTTACCAGCTGCTGTCTCCACAGGGTCTAACAAGCAAGGGCCGGTACCCTGAGCTACTGCAAGTAAATGCCATTGCTATTTTTCTAGTCAGAAGGCTGTAATTAATTCTATTACCTCAATTGATTAAAAGACAGAAATGCTGTGTTGGCTGGCCTGCTCTGCTCACACGCCCCTCACTTTCACAGTCATTTCTATTTCCATCAGCCATCATTTGCTACCATAAAAACTTTGTGAGGTGATTTATCCGTGTCTGTGCCTAAAGGTTTGTAATGTAGTATGTATAAGTGAATTACCAGCCGTTTGGTGCAGAAATGTACATCTTCTGAAGTGTCTGAAGTGAGCATGTGTGATATGGGCTTCCCTTCAGTCTCCTCAGCTGAAAAAGACCCACACACAAAAACAATGCAAACAACTGCCTCATTTCACAATAGAGAACCTTTTGTCCCACAGCTTAGATCTAGATGATCTCTTCTGTGAGATAAGAATTTAGAGTAAACAAAATTACAGCTGATCAGAATGACCATAATAAAAAAACATACAATTTCAAGTACAATAAATGTGAAAACAACATGAAATGTAAAAATAACCGAAAATATGCAATAATGCAGAGGCCCTACAATAACATTTTAGTATGAATTCATTTCTGAGTCCATCTGATGCCTCTTTTCTACTGGAAGCTCCACCCCCTTGCTCAATTTACTTGCAGGAATTACACAAAATAGAGAAATCGTTCCATTCAGTGCATTAATAAATTTGTGTTAAAGTAGAAATATGGTGTGGATGTGTTTAGAAACACAGGACTGCATTAGCTGCCAATTTACTGTGCATATTCACAACAGGGTCTATTCAGTAAGGAAAATGAGTGTTGAGTGTATTACAGTACATGTTGGTATGTGTGTGGTGGCGGGTGGGGGCAGTAACAGCCCCCTTTCAAAGTTTTCAATGTTTAATGATATTGCATAAACATACTGTTAGGCTGACTTCTGAACCATTTTAAATTCATTATGATAACAAACCCAATGCATCTTTTAGTATAATGTAAATAGATGCACAGTGCACACCTGCACAATGCTAGTTTGTAGCTGTTTGGGAGCTACATTAAGAAAATGGTGGCAGACACTATCACCAAAAAGGAGCTTGTTTTTTCATACCTGCAATCGCTGGCACGTCGACAGATAAGTAAATTGGGGCCGGTGTAGAGGGTGTGCGTTTGCTCTTGGAGTGACCTGCCCCTGAAATGGACTGCTTGGACATGCTGGAAGATGAACGGCCTGTGCGGTATGTCTCTGGGTTAGCCATCCTGAGAGGCTGAGTATTGTTACCCTTCAATAAGAAAGGTAAAGTAGAACTGGCTGTGCCATATAAGAGTCAGACAATAACTGCATACTGTGTTTTTAAGGCAAGCATCACTAATACTACTGCTCAGCACACAAAACACCCCAGTAACCATCTGATGTCCATATTTAGCAACCACCTAAAATCATGACAATGTACTAAAACCATGACTCCCATATTCGTCAAAGAAATATAAAAAGGCTAGATTGTTAACCGTTGTTTTATTTACTGTGCATGTTCTGTAAAGATCTGACTGTAGGGAAGATTTAATAACCAAGTATGATCAATATCCTAACAATGGCTTAATCAGTTTTGTCTTCAGCTTCGTCATTTCTCAAGATGTCATTCTTTGTGTGAAGTAAATCAAAGCACCAAAGAAGACAGGACAACAACAATGGTCTAAGCATAATATATCTTCTTAGGCATAAGATATGGATAAAGCCATCACAGACTGCCTTGCCGGCTCAGTCAGGAAGCAAGAGTAAAGATATATAGTTCATAAACTATTTATCTTTTCCAAGCTCATAACTTTTTCTCCATTTTCACATTTAATTGTCAACACCAGCAGATCCTCCTTTACTTAAGTTTTGATTCAGTTCCAAAATTGTCAGTTTTGTTGAAGGCTGTATGTAATAAAGCAGACAATTTTGGAGGCAAAACAAAAGGATAAAAAGAGAACGTTAATGTCTGTGAGTAATGGGGAAAACATTTAAAGGTTTCTCTTCAGATTAGATGTGATCGGAAAGGCAGGCTGGTGAGTTGATCAGTTAATACAGGTCTGACAGACACAAGCTACCTCTGCCTGAGATTGTGCTTGGCAATTGGTTAATTATACACAAAATCTGAACGTTTGAACTTTCTATCGAACACAGTGAAGGGGCTTTAAAAGCACAAGTGTTTATTTTTATTATTTTTATACTTATTTTTTTATCAAACACATCCTTGTGTTACCGGTGAACTGAACTGGAGTTTACACTAAAAACAATTAAAAATAGACATGAATGAATGTGCTTATTTTTTTAAGTAAACACTTGTAGTCAGGTAAAGAAATCTTATGTTTTTCTGGAGTAATTTCGGCGTCACAGCTAAGTATGTGGTAAATAATAAGAAAACAAGCATAACAGCTCACTCTTACCTCTGAAATACTGTCTCTGACAGTGTCCTTCTCAGTGTAAAACAGAAGTTTGTTAAACAAAAGTAAATAATGCACTACAGCGTGTTTAAAGGTAAAGTTTTCAAACAGTTAACGGCTTCAAATGCTTGGAGCTTGTTGACGCGTCACCATGGGAACGGCACAAGAGGCTGGGTTTTCAGTACCCGGATATTACGTATGGTCAAGTACTAAGTGAGCGTAATTAAAAATTTACTGCAAGAAATACTGAATAAACATACAGAACACCCAATTTACAAATAATAAAATGTGAATAACAAACGAGCCTGTGGGTGACAGTTTAATTAAAATCTACAAGAAAGAATGCTCTTATGTGACTAGTTTCCTTTAGAGGGAACTAACGCTATGGGGAACGCCTTCGGTGTGACCGGTGTCCGAATCTCATGTCTAATCACGATAATGAAATTGGCCCACGGAAGTGCTTAATGTGTGTCAGGTGCGCTCGCGAGTATAATAGTATAATAAGCAAGGTGTATAATAATGCACCTGTAGAGCATGTCACCAGCTTTTTTATCTTCAGGAGCCGTTTGTCTGTTCTTGTGTTGAAGCGCCAATGGACCTAGCTGCAAATAACTTCAGAAAGTGCGTGCCTCCTTATTGGGGATTTCTGACACCTGTGAACCCGCATGAACTCTGTGTTGTTTGCTGGGGTGAAGAACAGTACCACTCAGCTCTCGAGGGAGCTGCGGGCGCACATTGCGAGGTCTTCTCGCTGGAGAAGCTTTGCTCTCGTATGGCTGTCTTCCTGGGTGAGCCTGGGTGGACGCGCCCCGCAGGTCAGGTCTTGCAGTAGCTGAGGCTCGGCAGAAGCTCATCTCACAGGGTTCACAGAAGGCAGTCTTGCTTCCCCGAGGGGGGTCATGATCTGCCGAGTCAGAAGAAGCGCTTGTCTGTGTTCTCTGTAAATCCTGCTGCCAGCGAGCAAATAAATGCAGGATGTGCCTGGGAGGTGAGATCGTGGGTGAGCTTCTCGGCCTGCATATGTGGAGCTGTTGCTGGTTCATGTTTCACAGGCGCGAGAAGCCGTGATCGCTTGTGGCCGGCTTGATGAGCGATTTTTATGAATCGGTTATAACTAAGCTCCCGTGTCAGGCTGGCGCTGCAGAGTGTACGATTGTTGTGTTACAGGCGTCCCAAGCCGACCTGCTCAAGAACTTGGATTGGTGAAGAGGCTTCCCCGGACACGGTGGCTGAGCTGTGCCGCTCCACAGATTTAGCTCTCATGGAGAGACATCTGTGGATGAGTCTGGCTGTTATCAGGGGGAAGTTTCTCCTCGATTTCTCCTCGCCAGCCTAGCCCTCTGAACTTTCGGCATGTCTGTGCAGACAGTCATCGATGAGTTTAGAGTGGTGAAGGCACAGTCTAGAGCCTTCCAGAGGTTCATCCCGTGCAGGTCCTGCCTAGCCTGTCTACAGCTGAGGTTTGTAGGCGGTAGGTGGGGCCAAAGGCGGCACCTCCTCCCTCTCAGGGCAAAGCACGGATGGGGTCAAGTCTCAAACTTGAATTAAGAGACCCAGGTTCGAGTCCTTCCCTCTGACTACTCTAGTACAGGCTGCCCCAGGTCCCCACAGATCAGGGAAAGACCATGTGTTTTGGTTCAAATCCTCAGGGTTGATTTTGATGTGGGCTCCACCCCTGAGGCACCACTGAACTGTTTTCTGATTCCTTTACTACCCTCGAGAGAGTGCCTGCTGCCAGTATGATTCAGCCCTCCTCATTTCCACGGATTGGCAGAGTGGCACCCTCCCTCTGTGGTGGAGAGGGGCGACACAGGGTCCTCAGCCTTTCCACCTTCTGGCTGGCAAAGGAAATGGCGTGTTAGACGGTGGCAGCCCTCTCTAAGGCAGACCTTCTCTAAGGCAGTGTCAGGCTTGAGATCCGTTATTGCCAGGCCATTATGCAGCTGGAATCCATTATCTGATTGGGTTAGTTTGTCTGAGAGGATGAGTCAGCTACGGAAAAAGAGAAAGACGGAGACAGAGAGAGAGAGAAATAAAGACTTTGTGAAAACCAAGGGTAGGTGACATCTAAAGGACATCTAAATTATGCACACAAGAAATGTCAATGTTAGATATATGAGCATGTTTACATGTTGACAGCTTCTGGGATGGTGGCATTTTACATTGTAGTTTAAGAGTATCAGAATTTGTTCTCTTGGCTGTCTCTTGGCTGTCACAGTGGTTGTTTTCTTTACAGTAACAGGGGAGAAAGAGTTGTTTTAGTGTGTCGATTTGAGTGTAGCTGACACCCAACACATTGGCTACAGAGTGTTCTGACAATCTCATTGTAGTGCTCGTCTATCACTCTGAGTGTTGTCACAAGGCAATTCTGTGAATGGATTGCAGACAGAGAAACACATGTATGACACTATTCACTGGCAACCCAGTTGACCACAGACATTTTACACCAGGCACATTTACATATAACCAGATAGGCATTAGTAGGCCCACATAGAATCTATGCGCTGATTGTGGGGGTATGTCTGTGGAAAGGATGCAGATTCTGTCTCTTACTAGTACAATGAAGGAATGATCAGCATAGAACACCCAGGAAAACTAACAAAAAAGAACAACGGAAAAGCATACTGATCCCCTCCAGACAGGTAGAATGTGCAAATAAAACAAAACAAAAAGAGTGTCATTGTATATTAATAATATTTCAAAAATCTGTTCGTCTTCCCTTCTCATTAATATGCAGGGGTTGTGCAGCGGGTAGGATGAGGCAGTGATGAAGTGACAGAAGAAGAAGGGAGGGGAAGGAGAATAATGGGTGAGTACAATGTAAGTGCATTAGTGCAGGTGTGTCAAGAGAGAGAGGGATGCAGAGGGTCAAACAGTGTTAGGTTCTTTCTCTCTAAATCTCTTTTTCTACCTTTCCCCCTATAATTGCCTCTGATTCAAATTGCCTGGTTCCCCTCCCTGGGTTGGGGGGGCCTTCGACTTCCGCCGGCCGTATCTCCAGTTCCCGATGGGCTAGGAGGGCGGTCGAGGGCTCGTCGGATAGGTATACATGCAGGATACAGTAAATGTAATATTGCTAGCATACCTCAATTCTAAAATGACAAGTAATCAATCCTTTCTACAGCTAAAGTATCTAAATTATTTCTAAAGATAAATTATTAGAGACAAGACTTAGTGATTACTGGATATGGTCTGACACATGAAGCCTTTGTGCTCATATTGGCAATTCAATATCAAATCTGGCATACAACATTTTCCTGATCTTGTTGCAGGTGCCCTTTTTTGTGCCTGTGAGACAGGGGCTATTAGAAATTTTTAAGGCTGTTAGACACAAAATGCGGTAACTTAATACAATGGCCAATTCTGCTGGCCACTTACTTTCCAACTATATTATAAAAAACAGGGCAAAAATAAAGTTTGAAAGAAAGTGACTCATCAATATATGTAAACATAAACGCACTGCAGCACGCATCCTATCAAGCAACAAGGTCATGCTGTGTGCCGACAAGATGCACTGACTACTAGAACAATGGAAACTTAGATGCTCATAACTAAATTATTAAAGATGACACATCACATTTTTCTTATCAGCCACGTAGCCTGTCTGTGAAGGAGCCAATGTGATCTGCTGAGTTCTGATTTGGGAATTTGTCTTTTGCTGAAGCAGTGCTTTTAAATGATTCATTGATACTAAATCAGGGAGCATTTGTTTATTGTATATGTAGGGGAGAACTTCATTTGAGATTAATGCTGTAATGAAACAATTGTTTCTTTTAACCAATTCTTTAAAACAAATCAATCCACTAAAATGAAATCCAACCTTATAATGGTAAATGCACACAGGTATATATATATATATATCTATATATCTATATCTACAGTAAATACACATAATACACACATGTAAACACTTGCAGACACAGCTTCCACAAACACATCACTATAATGAAACACATCACTATATTCATGCACACACATATATACAGCACACCCTCAAAAGTGCACTTCCTTATTATCCAAGCCAATTTTCACTTTTAGTTGTGCAACCAATCCATCTGATCCTTTCATGTTTGGTTAGAAAATCACATGTACTGCTGTCAGTGCATTACCAATGGTGACCAGGCAGGCATCCTTACAGCATCTACATAACTGTAAATCAACGTTGAAATCCTCTCAAATCTAAAAAGCACTTAAATAACAGCAGACATTGGAGAATATTATATACAGTTGGAACAATAGAATGTTTTTGCACTTGCTGAGTGCAGCTGTTCCAATTTTTCAGAGAACTGAGGGGCAGAAAAAGTAAAAAGTACCATTAATTCATTAAAGTTTCCCTCTATCATCTAGCTTCTTCTGTTGGTTTGAGCTCAAAGAAACTGACAGGACAAGTTCAGACATGGCAGAGGGTTTTTTTTCCACTTTTTCTTTACTTTACTTTTCTTTTTTGCCTCCTTTACAAGCTGATGGGAGGAGATCCTGAACGATATCTCCTTATTCATTGATTTGTTTGAGCTTTGCATTTAAGCATTATTTTTGCTGCTTTTAATAGTTGAAATCATCACCATAAGGAGGACTGTGCTGTCATTTAAACTGGTTTTGGTTTTTTTAATGTTTCATGCAACTGGTTGATCGTTCTCTTACTGTACCTTGAGTAAAGGGTGCAGTTATCAAAATAACCGGAAAAGGGGCACACTCGGACTTCAACGTTACAGCCCAATATAAAATTAACCAGTCATACAGTAGTGTTTTGTAAGCTTTAAAACATTTTGAGCACTCTCTTTTTAATTGTAGCTGTGTCATTCTTAGTCATTCTTTTCAGAGAGAGTCCTGTTCAGAAATTGTTTGGGTAAAGTTCAAGATTAGTCAAGTTTAACTGCAAATTGATCAGTAAGCAGATAACACAGACAGACAGAATCAACTGATGCTCAGACAGTCTGAGACAATGAAAAGCAGGATCAGGCCTGAAAACAGATTAAGATAATACCAAGCAAATTGCAATGCCAAACACTCTCAGAGATAGACATCTACATAACACAAAGAGAACACACACTAGCACTCATAAAGCAAACATGCACATACACACACAATCAGCCGTTTTAATGTCTCTGTGTGGCTGTTGTGCACACACCAGTTTGTTCTACCTCATGTGTTGTGATGGGTAATTAGATATACATGCTGTGCATATTCTTGTCATTGTAAAGCTGTCAGAGACCTCACGCATTACATCTATGCTGACTTGAAAAATCTCTCTCCCTCTCTCTCTCTCTCTCTCTCTCTCTCTCTCTCTCTCTCTTGCAGGCACACGTGGACAGGCGGATACATGCACACACCTTTAGTAATGACGACTAATGTTAACTGGTCATGGCTGCTTGCTTCATGTGGAGGATAGGGCTTATTGGTTTAACTAGATATGTCAGCCATCTCTCTGGGAGCTGATGCCTGAATGACTCTCACAGAATATCATAGTCACTGGAGCCTGTAATTAGTTGCCCTTTCATACTAGCATAGAAAAACCTCAACCATATAAAAATAACTTTTTAACTGCTCTCAGATCAGTCTGTGACACTCAGCTGAGGCTATAACAAAGGGCTTCACAGATATTTTGTTATAGCCACAGCTGAGGCTATAACAAAATGCTTACAAATAAGGTTCAATGCTTACAAATAAGGTCACTTAAACTGTGTTAGATCTCTCTAAAGTCCTCTTATAGCAGAGAAGCGTTGTTTTTTTAAGGTCAGGCAAATAATTTTTCTTAGTTACAATAAGATTGCGTATGTACTCGCTGGACAAATGCATGAGCCGATCATTTTCATCATTCATGCTGTTCGTGTACTACAAAATATGTATATTTAATGATGATTAATTATACGTATTTTCCTTTGAACTGAACCATCTATTCCCTGAATGAAATAGTGTTTTACACAAAACTGTTTCGTTGATTTGACCCTCGATTTATTACATTATTATATTGGTGGAGAACAGATGTATTAACATTAATCTTGAGTGAACTTGTTCATAAATAATTACATCTTTGATGGAGAATGCTTTATTTGTGAACAAAACTCAATATTAATTCTCTTACATTTATGTCATCCTCTTTCATTCTTGTGAATGTATACATCCCTCCGGACTCATGTGTCAGGGTCCTGGCTTTTTGTCTTGAGTTTTTTCTACATTCTCTTGCCAGGATTCAGACAGTCCCTTGTGGTTTAGTGTTTAGAGCATGATGTTTGGATACTGACTCAATCCTTGTCTTGGTTCCTGTTTCTTGGAGTCAGGATCTAGACTCATGCTCTGTGTCTTTGTGATCTGTGAAAGCACATAGACATGTGTTTGTTTACTTTGTGCCACGTGCTGTCCTGTCTTGAGTCTTGTTACCCTCCTGTTTCCTCGTTAATCATCCCATAATTTGTTCATCTTGTCCTGGTTCGATTTTGTTACCTCTTTTTGTTTAAAGCTGTTCTGCGATTGGATTCTTGCCTCATTGTTCCTGACAACGTGTGTAAGTGTGGCACTACAACACCTGGCTGAACAAATAACTGAAATAGAGCAAAGGTACCCAGACTCTCTTTTAATCATTTTTGGGGAAAATAATACACTAGATCACTGTTACACAACAATTAGGGATGCATATTACTCTGTCCCACAGCTTTGGGGCTCTCCAATCACTGTCTAGTTCATCTCATACAGATTTACAGTCAGAAGCTGAAATCAGCTAAACCTGTAATATGGACTACTGAAGCAAAGCAGGATTTACAAGAAACTTCATATGTAAGTTTCTGTGAGGATATGGCTAAAAGATGGCTAAAGGAAGCTGCTCTGGAAAGCTGAAAAACTTGTTTTCAGTCAATGACCCGGCATCAGTCTGGATAGGCCTAAAGAACATCACAAAGTACAAGACACCACCCCCAAGATCTAAGGATAATCAACAACTGGCAGACTATCTGAATAAGTTTTACTGTAGGTTTGAAAAACCCAGCTTCACATCCCACACCTCCTCTGATCTGTACTTCACACCTACACCAATACCTCCTGCAGCCCCCTCTGCCCTTCAACCTGTGTTTAGGGTCTGTGCAGTGGATGTGAGCCGAGTCTTCAAAAAAACAGAAGGCTAGGTAAGCTTCAGGCCTGGGCAGCGTCTCAGCTGCCTGTCTGAAGGTCTGCACTGACCAGCTGGCCCCAATATTTACATAGATATTCAACTGACCTCTGGAACAGTGTGAAGTTCCCTGCTGCTTCAAATGTGCCACTATTACTATAGTCCCTGGTCTCAAAGACTACAGACCCATCACTCTCACATCTATGGTCATGAAGTTGTTTGAAAGACTGGTGCTGGCCTACCTGAAGGACATTACTGGATCCTTGCTGGATCCTCTTCAGTTTGTGTACAGAGCAAACAGGTCTGTGGATGATGCAGTCATCACTGTGACAGCAGCGGAGTCATTCAGGTTTGGGGGCACTACCATCTCTCAAGACTTAAAGTGAGGCATTCACATCGACTCATTGTGAAAAAGGCCCAGTAGAGGTTGTACTATTTTTGTCAGCTAAAGAAGTTCAACCTGCCACAGGACCTGCTGAAACAGTTCTAGTCATCAATCATTGAGTCTGTCCTATGCTCATTTATAACTGTCTGGTATGGTTCAGCTACCAAATCAGACATCAGGAGACTGCAAGAGATAGTCAGGATGGCCAAGTAGATCACTGGTTCCACCCTGCCCAACCTCCAACCTGGTACTACATTTACATTTAGTCATTTAGCAGATGCTTTTATCCAAAGCGACTTACAAAGGACGGGAGCACTGAACATTTTGTCTTGTACGCCAACGAGCCAAGTCTACAAAGCTACATTTACAAGCGGACATTGTATTCTGTTACTAGAGAGAAAGATGGACTAGAGACAGGAAATTTTTTTGTAAGGATAGAAGGATAGGATAGAGGGATAGGATAGAAGAGCATTAGGGTTCAGACAGGTGTCTGCGAAACAGGTGTGTTTTGAGTTGTTTTTTGAAGGTTGTGATGGTCTCAGCAGATCGGGTGAGGCTGGCAGTTCATTCCACCACAAAGGAACGGAATAGGTGACGGTTTTACAGATTGATCTGATGCCTCGTTGTGGGGGAACGGTCAGCCGTCGCTCGTTAACTGACCGTAGCTGGCGGGAGGGGACATATGTCTGGAGAAGTGAGTTGAGGTAGGAGAGAGAGGTTCCGGTTATTGTCCTAAAGGCAAGCGTAAGAGATTTAAATTTGATGCGGGCGGCTACAGGCTAGCCAGTGGAGTGAGGTCAGGAGGGGTGTGACATGGGTTGTTTTTAGTTGATTGAAGACCAGACGTGCTGCAGCATTCTGGATCATTTGCAGGGGTTTGGTTGCATTGGCTGGAAGGCCAGCCAGAAGAGCATTGCAGTAGTCCAGCCTTGATATTACGAGTGCTTGGACTAGGAGCTGCGTTGTGTGCTCGGCAGGAAGGGTCTGATTTTCCTGATATTGTAAAGCACATACCTGCATGACCGAGAGATTGTTGCAACATGTGAAGTGAATTTCAGCTGGTCATCAAACATCACCCCAAGGTTTCTAACGGACTGAGTGGGTGTGAGAGTGGATGATCCAAGTTCAACTGTGAAGTTGTGTATTAATGATGGGTTGGCCGGTATTATCAGAATTATATTCTGATATATTGGCCGGTATTATCCTCCCTGTCCCTGGGTTAAACGCAGTGGACAAATCTTGAGAATGGGTCACCATACTTTGCCTGCACTTCACTTTGCTAGTAACAAGTATTAAAAAGTAAAATCTAATTCTATTACATTCTTATCATTCTCATAAAAACAATCCTTCCTTATTGTCACTGCTGGCCACAGTCACCACAATGATGTCTCAGAAAGGTAATATTGAATACATAAGTCATTAATGTCATTTAATCATAAAACTCATTAATGTTCTTCATAGCAGAATCACTTTCTTGTTAATTTTGTGGTCTTATTAATTAAAAAAATCAAACTGTGGACTGTTATTCTGCATTTACACCGCAAAGCCCAATGCACAGTTACACTGTTTTGACACATCTTATTTCTATGCCTGTTACAAACCTCAATGCTATAAATGAATTCACAGTTCAAACATTCACAAATGCATGTACAATTCAAACCTAAACACAAAAATGTGTTTTGCCAGAATATTGAAGCATGTTGAACCATCTAAGAATGCGAAAACATGACTTTGCAGAAACATTCTCCTTGCAAAACAATCACGTTTGTTACTTCACACTATTGGTAACATGTAATGGACAAATATTTCTGGAAATCTGAGAACATTATAAAGAATTTCTTATTTAGAAATCTAAGCAGGGTTTTGAAATCCACACGCCTCCTGTTTAGTTGTCAGAGCACTCTATGTAGTAAATAAGTGAAATATTCAAACATGTGCGTTGTATGTAAGAGTGAAATTAAAACCACTGGTTTAGAGTCTTCACAGATTCTTGTGAACCACTTAGAGAACCATGAAAAAGCCCTAAAAGTACAGACCCCATACATTTTCTTGACAAGCACATTTCATTTGCATGATTTAACATGATGCTACCATGATTTCACATGGTGCTAGCATGATTTAACATGACAAATATACTAAAATATGGCATATTTGTGATGTTAGCCTGAGTAAAATAAACCCACTCACATATATCTGCAATGTTCTAATGCCAACATAAGTAAACAAAGAATGTAAATAAAACAACATATAATTGATGTCCTTTGAATTTAAAGTTGAGGTAATACAGAGTTTATGTTGGGCGTGCCCAACCTATCGCAGGTAAATCTGGTATTAGGCTTCCTTTCCCTACTTGATCTGCATACTTCAGGTAGTACAATCTCTGGCTGAGTTTCGTTATCAGTAGTAGCAGTTAAGGTAAGATACTCTCACAAGTTCAAGTCACTACATCATCAACAATTTCATCATCAACTATTACTCAACTTCTGTCTGAACATAAGAAATTTCAATCTGAGGTGAAATTACTGGTATTTTGGAAACTTTGAACTCTTCCCTTCATTGAGATTTTTCACTCTGTTCCACCTTTTCCACTTGAGGAGCATTTGCCACATCCTCCACAAAAAATCCAAACTAAGACTCTGAAAATCCAAACTAAGAATCTGAAGCAGTATATTCTCTTGGCATCAGCTTGGCATCAGTTACAGGTGGTGAGTTTTCTGACTCAGCAGTTTTCTGAGCAGTTTTATGCTTTTCCTTCACTCTCCTATGTCTCAAAGCTCTACATGATGGAGTGAATCGGAGATCTACCTAAGGACTTAACCCGCCGTCCAGTCCTAAAGACAAAATGTGATTTTGGTGCATAACTTTGGCTGACCCCTCACCATCAATAGGCTTCAAACAATATACTGGTATGCCAGACAACCGGGGGCAGACTGACCATCTTGCAGACCCGTTTTCCCGCTGGGTCGACATACTTTTTTGGGCTGATACATCTCATACTATTTTTGTCTGATCCTATTGTAAGGCAGCTGGTCTAAGCACTACGTTTCTTTGCAGGAACATACCATAAAACAATAAAACTTCTCTGGTTCTTGTTCCCAAAGATATGGTTTCATGCTCCCCTGATGAGGTGCTGATACCCACGACTGACCTCAGTTTTTTAAACTTTCCCTTTCCTGCACCCTCCTACCTTCCTCTAGGTTTAGATCACTGGACATTTACTGAACATGTCATATGTAACACGTGAAGTTATCAAGTTTTCATTTTCATGTTTAGTATCATTTTAAATGTTATAGTGTAATGGATAAAAATGTCTAATTTCTATTATTGTGGGATGCAATGTTCTAAGGGCTTAAGAACTTTTTAAAAACGTTTTTAGAAAGTTTTTTACACTCCTGTCCTGTTGTGTTAACTACCCCAGCAGGGTGCCCTTTCAGGTCATGAAAAACTTACCAGACCAAATTCTGAATTGGCTGTAGATTTTATAATTCTTTGCCTTATCTGTGTATATAAGGTGGCTGGCAAAAGACTCAGGGAAGCTTTCTGTAACCAGAATTTCTCACACCATTGCTGTATGTCTGTATTGCATGATTTAGACTTTGTTTCTTAAACTTATGTATTCTGTTGATCATTTCTTATTTCTTGAATTCATATTGTGTCTTTTATTTCTTTTAATTGATGTTTTAACCTTCCTGACAGTAATAAATTGTTTTTCTTGATATATTTTTCTTGATAAGTTCTTCAGAAATTGTTATTACCGGTAGATTACAAGTCTAAGGTTGCCACAAAATAAGTGTCAGGATAAGATCATACAGGGATCATACAGCTCCTTTCAACTTGTAGTTGAAAGGAGCTAAGATCATGGCTAAGATAATTGTTATTTGATCTGTGCAAGCATAAGGTTTAATAATATTAGTTTTCTATTATTTATTAGTTTACTGTTATTGTTTAATAATTTTTGTTAATTTTCATGCCAGAATCCTGATAGCCCTTATTTTTGTGTCAGAGCATGATGTTTGGATCCTGAATCTGTTCTGGTCTTGGTTTTTGTATCTTAGAGTCAAGATCTAGACTCATGCTCTGTGTCTTTTTTGATCTGTGTTGCTTGTCTTTGTGTTTGAAGCAGAAGCAGAGTTTTGACCCCGACGTCTTGTTTCCTCGTTAATTATCCCATTTTAAGTTCATGTCCCTCACCTGTCACCCTCATTACCCACCTTCTTTGGTTCCCTTTTTAATGCCCTTGTGTCTGCTGTCTTGTGTGGGTGTATTGTTTATTTCTTGCTTCTTCTTGAGAAAAGTAGCCGGCATTGAGTAGCTCGACATATTGTTTGAGCTCAACTAAAGGTATTTCTAGTCTTGTTTTTGTTTAAAGTAATTGAGCATTGTTTTTCTGAGTAGTTCAAGTCTTGTGTGGTTCTTGTTCTGCCCCTTTGTGGGAGTTTTTGTTCATTCCTACACCGTTCTTGACACACAGTCAATTAAACTAAATTGTAATTTAATAACTTTTGCAGAAGTGCTGAAGAAAAGCAGAACATGTAAGATGCTTTCACCCATACCATTGGATTCCATTGTTGGGCCAATGAGCGCATGCAGCCCATGCGCAAATGCAATATTACATATATCCAATGTCTTCAATGTCTACTTTCTAGGGGTAATTCCCCTAGATGGGATTAACCCATCTTTCCTTAGCCAGAACTGAAACAATCTCATGTGCAGCCATGAGTCCTAACAGCCTCTGAACCTGGAGGACTGTCAGGTGCTGGCCTAGCCAAATGCTGCCCACAGCAGCAACGATCGACTCCACACATGGAGGAGACAATTGTGCCCGCATAGTGGAGTTCCCCGCCCGCATAATGGAACTCCACTATGCGGGCACAATTGAGTCCTAACAGCCTCCATGTGTGGAGTCGATCGTTGCTGCTGTCCTCCAGGTTCAGAGGCTGTTAGGACTCATGGCTGCACATGAGATTGTTTCAGTTCTGGCTAAGGAAAGATGGGTTAATCCCAAAATACACCCCCTAAGGGTAATATTTGGTTACACGCTGGGGGCTTCGTACCGTTCTATGTGGCTCAGACCCTGGTTTTTACCTTGGGTCCCACTCTCGGCTAAGGAAAAATGGATTTCATCCCAAAATCCACCTGCTAAGGGTTGTAAGGGTTACGCTCCAAGGGCTTCGTACCCTTTCTATGTGGCTCAGACCCTGAGTCCCACTCTTGACTAAAAAAATAAATAAAAAGTAATTCCAAAACAAAGTGTTTTTTAGGACTTCATACCCTTTCTATGTGGCTCAGACCCTGAGTCCCACTCTTGACTAAAAAAATAAATAAAAAAATAGGTTAATTCCAAAATCCACCCACTAAGGGTGGTAGAGTTATACGCCGAGGACTTCATACCCTTTCTATGTGGCTCAGATCCCGGTTTCTCACCTGGGGTCCCACTCTTGGCTAAGAAAAAATGGGTTAATCCCAAAAACCACCCGCTAAGAGTGGTAAGAGTTATACGCCGAGGGCTTCGTACCCTTTGTATGTGGCTCAGACCCCGGTCACCTTGGAAACGTTATGCTGTCGCAGGATTCTTACAACGAGCGCTTCCCTCACAGGCTGGGATGTGGTTCTCGATGGCCACCCAGGCTGTAGTTAATAGGAGGGCCCTTATCTCTCCTGGCACATAAACTGCCAGGAAATAAGGGTAGTGTTTTTGGTTCTGAAACACTTCCTCCCACACATCAAGGGCCAACACTTCTTTGTCCATACGGACAACACCACTGTGGTCTCGTACATTACCAGGGAGGGCTGCGCTCGCGCCCCCTGTTCAGGCTGGTGCAGCAGATCCTTCTTTGGGCAGAGACCAGGCTGCTTTCAGTCAAAGCGATGTACAACACAGGGCATGCAAATCTGGGAGCAAAATTTCTGTCGAGGCAGGGGCTGTGATCCGGGGAATGGAGACTCAACCATGAGTGGAGATGGCAGATGTATGACTGGAAGATGTATGACTGTATGAGTGGAAGTGAATCTGTTTGCCTCTAATGAGTCAACACACTGTCCCTTCTGGTTCAGCCTTACTCATCCAGCTCCTCTGAGGCTAGATGCCATGGTGCAGATGTGGCCGAGGCCGCATCTGTATGCATTTCCCTGATAGTCTTGCTATCCCGGAAGTCCTAGTCAGGGTTCGCCAGGAGCAAGTTGACCCAAAATCTGGTTCTCAGACATAATGATTGAGCTCCCAGTCCAGAGGGATCTTCTGTAAAGGTAAGGGATCTGCAGACTCCATCAATAGACCCTGCCTGTTTGGATATGCCCCCGGCTTTGTTAAAGCCATTTTGCACCCTAGACCAGACCACATCCCTAAGGTGCCCACTGCGGCTGGACACCCGGTGGTACTTCAAGCCTTCTGTTCTCTGCCGTTTGAGTTGTTGGAGCAGGAAAGGTCCTCCTGGATTGACAAGTCTAAGTCTGCTCCTGATGTTTTTGTGCCAATGTTTCAGAGCATTTGGGGCAGGCCTTCCTTCACTGTGGCGTAGTGGGTATTACTTCCCCATAGCTTCAAGCTGATGCAGCATCGAGTTCCCTCGAAAGGGAACGTCTCAGGTTACGTATGTAACCCGGTTCCCTGAGATAGGGAACGAGACGCTGGTCTTGCCTGCATGGCCTTCCTTCAGACTTGAAGCTGATGACCTATTTTGCAAGGCATTGTGGCACGCAATGCTACATCACATGACCTTGACCTGCCTATAAATAGGCCTGATTTTACACATGTTCAGACTCGGGCGCAACTGAAGCACATTCCCCATAGCGTCAAGCCGACGCAGCGTCTCTTTCCCTACCTCAGGGAATCGGGTTACATACGTAACCTGAGACGTTATCTACCAGACTAGCACATTTGTGTTACCATAAGATAGCCAGAAAGCCTAGTTTACACACTGGCTAAAAGAAATAGCAGTTAGTTAAGTTAGTTTTTTTGTTTCCCTGTCATTTTTTCCAAAGTGTCTATGATACATTGAAATTGAGAACATTATTTTGTTAATCAACATTAACAGTGAGTCAGTTGGCAGTATTTTTGTTCCTTATGTATTATAGACTGTAGAGTAAAAAATGTTTATGGACAATATACAGAAATGAAATTGAGACACCCACAAGCCTGTATTTGTTTCTTTATTTATTTAACAATGTTTTATCTATTTACTATATGTTTTTGCTATTCCAATGCAGTTTTGTGTGGCTCTTTATCAGAGAATAATAATACTGTACCTGATTGCATTATGTTAACAAACACTCACCCCATAGTCTCTCCTCATGTCTTTTTAAGCCAGGTCCAGATAGCATCTCCAGAAGAGGAGGAGAGTGTCAGCGAAAGAGAGAGCAGACTGTTAGCGAGAGAGAGTGTCAGCAAGAGAGAGACTCCCTGCTCTCAATGACTATTCAATGCTTAATGGAAAACAATGATCATTTTTTCAACCATTTATCATGTCTCTCCCTCAGACGCACAGGCACACACAAGATGGATGTCAGCTTGTTTTGAGATTCATCAGTCTGGATCACACAGTTTTAACAAATTAATAAATTACATTTTGTAGGGGTATTTAATGTGTCAACTCTCACTCTTATATCATATGGCTTTAGTGCTTTTATAAAATAGGAGTTGGCATACATATTCAAGGACACGCGAAGATTTGGTATTTGTTCCTAGTTCTGTACAACAACCCTTTATCTAGCTGTCCACACTTCTTCCAGGAATGTATGTCTCTGGGAACCTTGAAGCTCACTCTAAGCATAGGTAATTGGTCTACAGCTAATGCAGCAGAATGACCGCAAGCCTTTGGGACAGCAGATATGCGCCCTTGCCTGTTGCACAACTAATGAGCAAGGGACATTTCCTGTTCTCCTCCCTTCACACACAGCTTGAAAAAGGAGCTCTATGTACCTTTTAATTATTAACAATAAATCAAAACTAGTTGGTACAGAATTTATAGGTAAAAGGTATTATACATAAAATGGTTACAATGAAGATGTATATAATGGTAAATGACATATACAATTAAAGTTTAACAGCGTATGTAAAGAATATTATCTTATAGATAAAGAGTAGAAGATAGAGAAAGATGAGAAAAGAGAGGGCTAGAAGTTGGGCCTAGAGATTAGATAAAGAAGAAGAGCATAAAGTAAGGGAAGAATCCAAGGGCAAAGCTCAAGAAAATTCACCCAGAGAAAAGAAGAGCACAAACAAGAAGAGTGCAACGGGAAAAATAAAAAGTGCCAGAGCATATTTTACACTCCCATTTTATAATTTCCTTGACCATGTAACTGAAACCAACCTAGGATAATCAAAGTGAACAATCAGAAGACCATGTTTAAGCCCCACTGTATTTGACATCCCAGCCAATAGTCTTTGTTCTCTATCAGCTTCTGTGGGCTCAGGAATGCAAACGGTCTCTTTAAGCAAGGAGCTTAGGGTTGTGACACAGCAATAAATGCCATTTAATATTCAACCCTACACTTGTGACACAAAATGTCCCACATTGTTCACAGATGTCCAGACGAATTGACAATTATCAAGGGAGTTCTTCAGTCCCTCGTCTTTCATTCTGTTCAGGACTTTTAACAGGTGCTCTTTATGCTCTTCAATTGTTTTTTATTGATTAAGTTATCCAAGTACACCAACACTGCAAGGAAAATTAATTTTCCCTACCATCTATTCAAAGGCCTTTGGAATGTGGCAGGTGCTCCACAGATACCCTGGTGCATACGCTTAAACTGACAGAAGCCCACAGGATAGAGGAAATGAGTCTTTTCCTTATCTAAGTCACTTATATGTATCTGGTAGTATCCACTGTTCAGATCTACAACAATGAACCATTTACTCCAAGAAAGACTATGTAGAGCATCCTCAATGTAAGGTATTATATACTGGTCTGGTGCATTCCTTTGGTTACATGTCTGACAGTTCACACACATTCTAACCTTCCCTCACTTTTTGTGCACCACTACAATAGACAAAGCATAGGGGCTACGAGACTGATATATTGTCAGCATTCTGTAGTTGTAGTGGGAGCCGCACATCATCTTAGTCAGCTGGGGCATGACACTGAGATTATTCCCTGAAAGGGCATGACTCATTCAACCTTATTGTATGGGCCTTATTGTATGTGATGTTCAGTACTTTCTGAACATCCTGCATCCCACTCGTGTAATGAAAATATTTTTCTGCATCATTTTCTCTGCATCACAAGCTCTGTTTTGCTTCTGTGGGCATCTGAGAATCTCTGAAATCAAAAAATGCAGGTGGCAAAGTACTTTGCTCTGTACTTTGCTGTGGTTTAGAGGTAAGTTGTGACACTATAGAGGAGCAAGAGGAGTGCCTCAATTTACCCATATTTTTCTTGTAAAGGTGTTCCTGACAGTTATTGTGACCTGTTGGCTGGATACAACTGATGCCAAATGAAGTTCAGGTCTCGCCTCAAGGTCACATGAACTAGTGTCACCAACTGCTGCTCTATCTATTAGCAATAGAGACTAATTTGCCCAGGAAACTTGAGTAATCCAGGAAGTTGCAAAACTTGATTTGATTTCAGGACCACAGGATTATGCTTTACAAACCAGACTGTTCCATGTTTATCTGGATTCTCCTGTGATGCATCTGTTTGCTGAATGAACTCATATGACTCTCTTAATACAGAATGTATGGTCAACACATTCAAAAACTTCTCACCAGCTTGTTTGCAACAAAATCAAACAGATTTTTCACCAAGTTAGTGTTGGTCCCTACCAAAATAGCTATGCTATCTCGCTTCATAGGGTCTGGGCATACAAGAGTGTCTACCTCACGATGCACTCCAGCTACACTACACTGCTACACTGAACTGAAGCTACTTCTGTAAACTGAATTCTGAGGGGAAAGCATCCATAATACAGGTAATTATTGGAGCTCAGACCCCAGAATTATTTAAGTATTAAATTATTAATACTGTAGACTCACATTACATGGACGTTACTGCGAACTCATTGGGGGTGTTCCTGCTCGCAAGCTCGTTGGGGGTGATCCTGCTCGCGAGCTCGTTGGGGGTGTTCCTGCTTGCTCGCTCGCTTGTTGTGGGTGTTCCTGCTTGCTCGCTCGCTGGCTTGTTGGGGGTCTTCCTGCCTGCTCGCTCGCTCACTCGCTCGTTAGTGGTCTTCCTGCTCGCTCACTCGTTGGGGGTCTTCCTGCTCGCTCGTTATTAAGCTGTCTGCAACCGTGTTCTTTTCCCCCTGCATACCTGACATGTAAAGGTTTATGAAACTTAATTTTACCCTCAGCTGACCTAATTTTCTTGGAAACAAATATTAGATTTGAGACCAAAGATTGTTAGATACCCAAATTGAATTATCTCATGTTTCTCTACAGAGAGACATCAAAGCCGGAGGCAAATTTCAGAAGGACTTGCCAAGGTAAGGTTGTTCTCTACCGTGTACATGAGTGCTGACCACCCTGCGATCTGAGCAAATTTTAGTTTAGGCCATGTTTACAAATCCACCACAGATTCTAATCAAAGCCATATTCACCTAAACAACTCTTAAAATTACATTTTGTGACACAGCAACAGTAGTATTTCGAACATTATGCGGGTTTTCTCCTCAGACTTGTATCCCAAAATACATTTGCCTCAATTGCAGCTGTCTCAAGTCCACCCAAGTCATCTCCCGATGCATCCTTGATAAAAGGGGCAGAGCAAGAACACGTCCAGGGATTTATTGTGAACTTGGCTACATGTGAACTTTGAATTGGAACCGTACTTGGGCAGCGACTGATGTTTCACAAGTCTGCAAGAACACAAGTACAAATAGGAACGCATATTGAGAAACAGCTGAAGTCTCTAATATCCTTTTAAACATGAAATTTGTATAGGGGAAACATGTGTAATAAACAAAGAATGGAAGTTAAACAAATAACAAATACAATTTAACAGTCCTTTGAACATGCATAGTACATACTGCAGAAGTAGTGAATACAGTGTGCTATGAGATATTCTGATATTCTTCGGTTGCATTGGGTGTCAGGGGATGGACACTCTTTCTATAATAATGACTTACATTGTCTTTGTATAGTCAAGTGGGAATAGGTGGGAATCCAATTTGGATGCAGCATCTGGGCCACCTTAGTAGTGTAAAAGTGGCTTAACATAAAGATCTGTCAACATTATAAATGATTAATGCAAAAATTCAGGCCAGAATTTCAAAGCGCTCACAAACTCTTTCCTGCAACTGTAAATGCCCTAAAACAGACTAAAAGCTACAAAAGTTTCATTTTTATGTAATGGGCACTTTTGCACATTTATCTTTGCATAAGTTTGCTGTTAGAATTGGGCACCTTATGTCATTTGATTTAGTTTCTTCTGTTGCAATAATTATATTTCTTTCCATTTCTTGTTGTTTCTCTGTGCTGCCCCCCCCCGAGCCGCTATGATTTTCGATTAACATTGCCGTTATTTATTTGGCTTACAGGGAGAGGTTTTCAGTAATTTATCAGCACTTTCATTTTAATTATTTTTTTACCCTTCATCTAGGGACTGTGTTTATCTTAGCTCAGGCAGAGGATGGCAGGAGTAAAAAGGTTTTTTTAATGACTAATTTGCGGCCGGCAATATATGGGTACAATTGCTTTTCTTCATCTGCATAATTATTACTTTTTTTACTTTTACTTAATTTATCTTCCTGAGACAAAGTGAGTTCCATTATTTGTCCATTATTTCCATTGTATCTTCACTATATTATTGATATTGATATTATCAGAGGTGCTGCTGCTTAGTTGTTATGGAGGAGGTCCCTGCTCCACTTACGTGCCACCAGAGGGACATCGAACTACTGATTCGAACTACATTTCCCATAATGCCCCATGCATGGGATTGATTACTTCCTGTCACACCTGACTCTCATTTAGCATAATAAATAAACCCCCAGCATTTCATTCAGTCTTTGCGCAGTCATGTTTTGCCCCAATGAAGTTACTGAGCGGGTTTCCCTTGCATTATTGGATTACTTGTTTTTGACTTTGGATTGTTTGCTGCCTGCCTTTATTACTGGACTGTACCTTGGATATTTGATTATTTGCTGACTGCCTGTTTATGTTTTGCCTCTGTCTTGTCTATGATAACCCTGTTTGCTGGATCCTCGTGAGTTTCATTCGTCATTACATCAATGGTTAGGGATGTACCTGTTTTATGTATTTACTTTTTCTATCAGTGACAGTCCTGGCTGAATCATATGTACAATCAATTTTTCTAATGGGTTTTTGATTAGCAAGCAAGGGCACCTGGGTTCAAATCCCAAACTAATATATACTTTTTTTTGTTTTTGTTAATCCAAGCAAAATTGCAACTAAACTTCACAGCCAGTGATCATGTGTTTTCTGCTACTGAAAAGAATGTGAATGAATATAGAATGTGTAATTACAGGGGTGTGTTTATAGCCATACATGGTTATAAGTTGCATTTTATACTGCACACTTATACTATGCATTATGAACTCAGTTATCTAGGGTATTTTAGAATTGTTTTGTCCTCCTAAATGGAACACTTTACAGTTTATTAGTACATTAAATTTTAATATACTAATTAGTACATTTAAATGTCCATTAGTTGTTGACAGCTTTAACATTTACCCCCACCCCTCTCACATATGAACACATTACTCTTTATACTACATAAACATAATTTACAATACTGCAGAAGTGTGCAAATGTGCAAAGGACTTTTGAAAGGACTGACAAAGAAATGAACAAAACCAGGGGGTGTATATATGCACAGAGAAACTAAACTAGACTCAGGTCTCAAAACAATTAGTAACTAAGGAAACAGGAGAGAAACTAATGACAACCAACTGGAGAGGCCAGCTGAGAGAAGTACCAGGTCGGCCAGAGCCATGGGGGCCAACCGAGAGTGGCGGAGCTGGTAGAGGTTGAAACCCAGGTGAGGCAGAAGAGCCAACTGACCAGGGAGACACTGATGACCCAAAAGTCCAAGGGGATGCTGGACAATGCACAGGCAGGGGACTCGCAGACTGGGGTGACAGCAGAGAGAATAAAGACCAGGGTGGAACTGGAGGGAAGAAGGAGCCCGGCTGACAAGGAGGCCGGCTGACAAGGAGGGGTGGAAGGATGAGGCGTAGCCAGAGGACCAGAAGTCTGCAGTGGAACTAGAGCGACAGTGACCAAGGTGGAATCGGAGAGATGAAGGAGCTGGGTGGAGTCTGCAGGATGATGAATCATGATGAAACCAAGGGAGTGCAAATCCAAGGCAAATGGAAATAGGTGGAAACATGGGCCCGGAGGACTGCGGTGCAGCCATGGCATCTGACTGCGCCATGCAGAGGGGAGTGGCTGCCACATGGTCTGTGTTGAAGCACAATCACCATGGGCATTACTCAAACACCCTACTCACGCACTGCTGGTGACAAAAATACCTCTCTCTTGGCCACTGCCCAAACGTGATGCACATTACATTACATACCCTGTAATGTTTATACTGGACACTTAGAATTGTTCGGCATGGGAACAATTGTCTCGCCAGCCTCTCCTGTGGGAAAGTAAGCACAGACCTGATAGCACAGGTCCGTGGGTCTTTCCCTGGAAAGAACATCTGGGATAGATGGATAGATAGATAATAAATTTTTTTTGATCGGATGAGGATGGCTGGATGGATGGATGGCTGGCTGGCTGGCTGGCTGGCTGGCTGGCTGGCTGGCTGGCTGGCTGGATGGATAGCCCCATCTGTTCTTCACTGTCTCACAGAGTGGGGGAGTAAACAAGAGAAATGAAGAAGAGAGAAAAATATAAGTGCAAAGTATATTCACAGTGTCAAACAGTAGTAAAGACATTCCAGAGGTGTGAATCTCTTCCACATTTCATCCCCATTCGTCCAGCATTCTAGCACTCACTTTATTCTGAGTACCGTTTCAAGAGCCAGAGGCACACACACACTTTTTGAAAAAACATGTCAAAAGTTCATACACTGAAATATGTTTTAATTACAAACACACAGACTCACAGGACATTTTTATTGCTCACAAGTTGCTTTTTTTGTTGCTCAGGAGACTTAACAGATGTCTTGGACTTAGTTTAAGAAACATGAGTAATATATTTGTCTCTAAATTTCATAGAATTAAAATATACAAATGAGACACTTGTTGGCATACAGAAATTTGAGCTTATTTTGAGACATGTTTTAAGACACTTGTGTTGAGTTGTGTTGAGACTTGTGTTCTGAAACTCTACAGAAGACTATAGGGACTGAGTATAGGATCGAAGAAGCAGGGCACATTTTCATTTGTTCTGGAGAAACAATTGACAAATGACATGTTCAACAGATTTCATTTGTTATTTTTCCTTTCTATGGGTGTTTTATTTGTGTAAGATGTCAGAAGACATTTCACACACACAAACGCACAGGAAGTGTGAGAAATCAGGAAATTAGCATAATTAGAATGTGCACATAACTTAATCTGTAATAGTGCACACACACTATTTGCAAACATTTGAATTGCTAGTTAATGGCCTGCAGGGCCTTGGAGGTACATGCTTAATAATCAGGTGTTAGAATTTCCTTTAACTGTCAGTCAATGCAGAGACTAGAAGGGTTAACTCAACCATCTAAACCCACACAAATATTTCATTAAATCAGTGTTCTGTCAGTGAGCCAGTAAAGCTGGTCTAAATCAAACTTGTCATGTTGTCCAAAACTGCCTGACATCTGAATATGACTCAGAAAATTGATGGCCTTCCTACACCATAAAAGTTGTGGGATCCAGCCATTTTTTCTGATCTCACTTGCTGTATTCAGATGCTTGATCTTGCCAGGATTATACATAGAAATAGCATGAGAGGGTTACAGTGCCATCAGTTAGAAAAATTTCATAAAGAAGCCACAATACAATCATAGAAACCACAAAGGGCTATCTTTAAGTGGTTTTATTTGTGGCTCTCCAAAACTCTGAGATTATAATTTCAGTCACACACACAAATGGCATTTGTGGTTTGGATAGATACGTGGTTTGGACAGACAGAAGCAAAAAGTGAACAGAACAAATAACTGAGATGGTGACAATTAGAATCAAAGAGAGAGAGAGACAGAGAGATTTGGGTGAAGCCAAGTTGTCATTCAAAGCTCTGTTCTAAAACCTAGCAGGCTGCCTGTATACACAGCATTCTAGGTGTGTTCACAAAGCAAAGGCTGTTAAAGGGCTGCTAGGGAACCCTGCCATCCCCCCTTAAATCACTTAAATCACTTAGTTAAAATATAGAAGTGGATGTAAAACCCCAGTTCATTAGCGTAAAATAATATAAATGGAAGTTTAAGGGACCTAAGGAAAACAGTAACACAAAGTTACAAAATAGCAAAATAGTAAAAAAAATAACCACACATAGACCAACACATTGGAAAAAAAATGCCCATATACTTATAAATAAAAGGGTTAAAAGTGCTACATAAATTGGAGGCACTGCTGGGATCCTAGGGTGTCCTGTCACAATTGTGTCTGTAAAAGAAACAAAAATAAGTTACAGTGATTGTTCAATATTACTGTGTGATGATGACTGATCTTTCTCTTTATTCTGAGCTGGTGGAGGAGCTTAGAGGATGGTGTTGAGGAGAAATGGTGTTGAGGTTATCACCGCCTCTGAATTTTCTCAGGGACTGTACCAACCTCTGCTGGAGGTTAATTCTCCAAACCAAGTTTGCTCAGAGTAGCTGTCACTTCAGACCTTATGTTAGTTAAACTGAAGCTGAGAGAAAGGAAAGCAAACCCGCCATACTTTCTGGAGCTACTAAATGAGATTCACTTGGAAGGAACAATCCAGATCAATTAAGATCTTTTTTGGACTTCTGAAGTTATTATGGTAGATAAATAGCCAACTATGCTGCAATTGTCAGACCTCTTACAGAGCTCACAAAAGTTATGCCCCCACTGACCAAGGTAAAAAGTCTAGACAAAGCCAACTCAAAGACCTATCTGAATCAGTCTAAGCCCTTTGGATACGGGTGGAACCTGTACCTGTCTACAGATGCCTTTCACCAGATCATTCAGTGTCTCACTAATGCCATTGTCCTAGCCTTTGCAGACCCCCTCAAACCCTGCATTTTCCATGTAGATGCCAGTCTAAAAGGGCTAGGCAAAGTGTTATACCAACAGCACTGTGCTTGTCTTAAGCCTGTAGCATTCGCCAGTAGGAAATTTAGCAACTCCAAGCAGAGATACCAATGGAATTTCTTCCCTTGAAATGGGCAGTTGTGGATGAATGCCATGATTATTTGGTGATTATTATATGGAGCCAAATTTACAGTGCATACTTTAACCCACTTACCTCTGTGCTTACCACCGCTAACCTTAATGCCAAACGGACATTGCTGGCTTGCTGTCTTAGGTATGTACAGTTTTGATGTGGTTTACCGATGGGGCAAGGCCAATATTGATGCAGCCTTAGGACAAGAGAAAAACATCAATGGAGTCAGCATGTAGGATACCTTGTCCATGCCTATAATGGCACAAAATGTGATGCCACCGGTTACTCTCCCTACTTTTAAATGTTCGGAGGGAAGCCAGACTCCCTGTTGATCTGTTTCCAGACATCTACTGAGGAAAAAGAAGAGAAACTTCATTCCCAGAAAATATTTAAAAGCAGCTTATCAACTTGCTTTGGAAGCCTCCAACAAAGTGCACCAGCGAAAAAGACAGAATATGACAGCACAGTGAGATTTCAAAAGCTAGGTGTCTGTGACAGTGTTGCTGAAGAACCTATTATTAAGAGGAAAACACAAACTTCAGAGTTGATGGAGGTCTGTGCCATATTTTGTAGTGCAAAACTTATACAAGGTGAGACCAGAAAATGGTAGAGGAGGAGTAGAAACCATGCATCGAAATCACCTCCTACCCATTGGTCAGTCAGTAAGACTGTTGAAGAGTCCCACGGGAAAAGTACCATCTGGAGACAAAAAGAAGTGAATCAAGCTCAGGTAAAACATACAGTGTCGAAAGAATCTAAAAAACACTTTCATGAATTGACCGATTCCTTGCGTCATAGTGAATGTTTTCAGCTGTCTTACTGAAACTACATGCACAGGTTGTTGCAATGTAGGTTAACAAGAGACAGATCTCATACCTGCCTTGCAGATGAACAAGAGCATCATAGTACTGAAAAAGATGAAAGTGATCAAGCTGAAGAAGCAAGCTCTGATGAGAATGTTGTTGTTGAATCTAAGTCAGAACCTGAAGTTGAATCAGACGCTGTGACTATCTCTGAAAGGCAGAGCTTGGGACTCAAAGCGGTTAGGCCTCCTAGTCAAAGACCCCGTAGTAAGAGACCTGTTAAACCAGTTATAAGACTGACTTTAAGACTGTGTATAAGCAGTAGGTTTTTTGTTGTTTATGGTGTGTTTATTAATTTTGTGTTTTAACATTCATATGGTTCCACCAATCATGTTCATTTGTTGGTTGGCTGTCCAGTGAGTACTCTTGGTAAAGGTGAAGGAGCGTGACAGAGGAGGTAGGAGGAGAGCTTGTGGGTGCAGAGTGTACGATAAACTGGCTCCCATGTGTAACCAATATAGTGTGTAGAAATTTTTATATTTAGAGGTGTTTTGTATTTCATATTAATGTCTAATTCTCCTGTAGCTAATGTCTAGTTCTCCTATAGCTAATGTCTAGTTCTCCTGTAGCTCAGTGGTAGAGCATTGCGTTAGCAGTGCAAGAGGTCGTGGGTTCGATTCCCAGGGAGTACATGTACTAAGAAAATGTATAACTTCAATGCACTGTAAGTCGCTTTGGATAAAAGCGTCTGTCAAAAATGCGTAAATGTAAATGTCTAATGATATTTAATTTCTCAATTTTGTGTTCTTTTCCTCTGTCATGTATAGAAATGAGAGGTCACAGCTGGGTGGTCTCAGTTCCTCCTAAAGAAAAACATTATGTACTAGAATAGAGTGTGCTGTGCACCCCATCTCAGTCAGTAGACAGAAGGACAGGTTAATATAGGACATATGTAGGAGGAGGGGGGACTGTACAGGAGTTAAAGTGTGCAAAGATCCATTTACCCCTTATAAGGTAAAGAAAGATGATTTATGAAGAGTGATGTTCTAAGAAACATACACCAATAAGAAAAGACTACACGCTAGGGACAATGTATATAAGCCCATTTCATACTTTCCACTAACGAGATCTTTCATCTATTGGCTGATGTAATAATCTGATCTCCTTTGTGAGCAATAAAATATTAAAAGACAAAACGTGTCTCTAAACCTCTGAGTTCAGAAAGAAAACGTTTCCACAACATATTTAAAATGCTGTAGTATAATATAATTGTAACTGTAGTTAGTGTTTTCAGCTAGAGAACCGGAACTGACTACAGGAAAGGGTATAAATTATTTCTAAACGAAATGTTCATGTGATGCGTTTACATCAGCCGCCATTAACTAAAACAGCTAATGGACTCTGAAGTATGTCTAGCTTTCCCAGTTGGACTGTGTATTCAGTTAACAAATCATCACCGCAAAGATTCATCAAGGTATCAGAGAGGATGACCCAGATAGACCTTTGAACCACTGGGAGCTTTGGCACCAAGGGGATTCACTGCAAGCACAGACGTGAATGCTGACTAGCATTGAGAGGTGAAATACTCTTCTGAGACAGAGCATAAAAGGTATTCTTTGTGTTTTTATTGCATCATTGATGAGCGAAGCAGCCTTTTGTATTTTTTTTTCCACAACGATCCCCAGCCCCAGAGACACATTTAAAGGATATAAACAAAACCTCCTTTTTGGATCCTTTTGGATTAATCTGTGGATTTGCGAAACTGTTTGATTTCAAATTATTTGTGATTGTGTTTTATTTTTTAAAAATAAAGCACTTAATTCCTCTTAATTCCTTAACGCCTCGTAATTCATTTTTTATTCCTTTAAGTAATTAGTTACATATTTTTATACTTGAGTGTTTTCAGTGAACATATAGTTTAGAATCTAGATTCATTAAAATTTACTTGAATTACCTAGTTAAAATACAGGAGCTATAAACTCCAGTTTATAGTTAAACTCCAGTACAAAAAATAAGTTGTTGTTTGTGCATGTGTTTGTCTGTGTGTATCTATTCTATGAAGCATATTTAGCTGTGGGCAGTACTGCTCCTAAAATGCAGTGAAAGACCAGACCAGAGCTTTTAGCATTTCATTCCTAATGAGTCTGTCAGGGTCCTTCTCCTGTGCCCGCTCCAGCACCCACGCCCCCTATGTCTGCTGTGTTTATGTCCCTGGGCATGTCTGCGCCTGTGCGTCCAGAGATGTCCATTCCTAAGCCTTCGGAGATGTCTGTTTCTGAGCCTTCGGAGATGTCTGTGTCTGTGTCTGTTCCAGGGCTAGTAGCACCTGAAGCGCTCTCTGTTCCGGCGGCGGTGGCAGTGTCCACCCCTCTTGTCTCTGTTCCGGCAGTGGCGGCAGCGTCCACTCCTCCTGTCTCTGTTCCAGCGGCGGTGTCCACTCCTCCTGTCTCTGTTCTGGAAGCGGCGGTGTCTGTTCTTCCTGTCTCTGTTCCCTGGTGTCTGCTGCGGCGCTACACCAGCACACCAGATTGAAGCCCAGTTTAGCACACTGTCAGCACACCAGATTGAAGCCCAGTTTAGCATTATAGCTATATATACGAAAGACAGAAAGACATATTATACTGCTTAGGGACCTAGCACAGACCTAGCACAGATATATATATATATATATATATATATATATATATATATATATATATATATATATATATATATATATATATATATATATATACAAATACATATATATGTATGTCTGTGTGTGGGTTAACTCACCAGCAGTATATACATCCACAGAACCAAACGGACGGACCTTTTTGCTTCTCTTGGCATCAGTAGTTATGTTTATGAGTGTGCATAGAAAAAACAAATATCTTTTTTCTATTCTTTCTCCTTCATTTAATTTAAATGCTCTCTCTCTTCTTTATCTCTCGATCTCTTACTGGTTTAGAATGTTAGCACGACTCATTGGCTCTTTGGACACACTCTGTGCTGCCACTCTGTTGTCTATCAGACAACCTTTGTTATGTGCAGAAATAAACGTCGTCTCTTTAACACACACACGCACACACAGATTACACAAGCACACAGTTGAACAGTTACTGAATTTTGACATAGATCTAAGGGCCTATAATTGTATGTGCTTTGTGTGTGAACTGGAATAGAGAATATGCCACTGTATGAATGTAAGAACTGTATTGTAATAGGATAGCCAGCTGGTATCATTGTCATTTCATGTTAATAAATTAATCAGCTGAAATTAACACCCTGATTCTTGACGGGTAATGGCTCAAAAAGCACACTTTCTTCCATCTCTCTGTGCCCATCCACTCCCCACAACAATCTGTTGCTTTATCGCTTAATTTTTACCAGCCCAGCTTGTTATCAGCCCCATTATTAACAACGGCAGTTTCTAGGGGTTTGCAAAGCTTTAGGAGCTTGTGTTGGAACTACAGGGAGTCACAAGATGGTGATAAGAGGCCAATGCATTAGTAAAAGAAAGATAAAACCAAGTTTAATTTTAAAACAAATATATAATATAAATTTAATTTCATGTAAATTAAATAAAACCTAAACATTTATTTCGAATTATTTTATCATTACTGGAAATATTACAAAAATTACAATTTGCAGTTACAATTGTGCTATTCCATGGTTTTGATGGGTTTATTCATATTCTAAAATGTGGAAAAAAAATAAAGAATGAGTAAGTGCCCCTAAATTTTTGAAAAAAGAGAACATCTGATCAATACAGTTTGGAATACAAACACATTTTGGAAAAATGGTTACACCATAAAGCGGACCACAGAAGCTTAGAGGATATTTTTAATAACTTGTTTTTATATCCCTTGTGCTCCAACCTTCTCCTGTTCATCCAAATCATGTTACACCAATGAGAAGATTGTGACCCCTAGGTTCTCCCTAGGTAATAATAAGCTTTTCCACATCAACTGTAGCTATGTGGCAACCTCACAGGGACAATCAGTACCAGATTTTGCTAGTTTTGGAAAAAAAAAATTGAATTGTTTCCAGAAGGTGCTGGTTGCTTTGGCAACTGAATGGCATTTCAGAAACATACAGAATGATGTAAAGGAAAGCAATAAGAGAGTGAGATGTGCAGTATGAAATCAATACTTGGAAAAGTTGGAGGTATTTCTGCATGTTTAAAGAACACATTCATTGTTGTATTGGCAATGGATAGTCAATAATCAATTCGTAAGGAAAGCAAGGGCACAAAAGGCTGCTCAATGTAAATAACATAAGATGAAGTGTTTTGAAGCCAGATGTTCGATAAGCTGTTTCATTAGCTACACACTGATCAGCTGTAGCTGTTTCATCTAAACAGAACAGCGCCTGCAAACACTTCCCTTCATATCAGTCTGTCAATGAACAACTCCCAGTCATGTGTTTTTTGGATGCATGTGCATACACACTGTCTTGATGCACCAAAGTTTTTGAAAGACAAATAGGTACGATTTCTATAGGCAGAAACATGAAACATGAAAAACATGAATCGATTGTTCAGTCCCAACACTGGTCACAAAACATATCTGCAAAGTAAGATATTTCAGGTATCAATGGCTTGTTAAAACAATTGTTGTTCTCTGCACTGTATTTTTCCACTATAACATTCTTTTACGTGCATACAAGCACATACTGTGACAATGGTGGTCCAACAGAACAAAATCTGAGCTCCTAAGGCAAGAAACAAATTTTATTATTTTATTTTATACAACTATACAAACGCAGATGGAAATGCTTGCATTGCAAGTACGCAGGGTCCAGTTGAACTTATTTCACACGTTCTTTCTTAATGTGAGAGTAACAAATTCGAAAACAAAAGAGGGATAATTTACCTTCAAATGTATTTAATGTCATTAAACTGTATATCAAAGGTTATATATTATAACCATAAACACGTCATGTTTAGCTAATACCCCTCAAACTGATGTTTTGACATCACAGAAAAAAGAAAAATACAGCTTTATATAATTGTCACTAATTAGCTTGCCACTTGTGGCAGCTTTGGGAATGCAACATTTTAGAACACAAGAACACCTAAAAACTGAACTTGCATAGCTAGAAGCATTTGTGTTTATGTACTTGCATACATGTTTCCAAGAACACTTTTTGTGGGCACTAACAGAGATTGACACACATTTCCAGCTACAGAGCTGCATGATTTTGTCTGTGTGTGTGTGACCGAGAACAGACAGCGCATGAAAGAGTTACGCTAATTACAGTATTTTTAAGGAAACTAGCACATGTGCCCAATTAGAATAGCTTTTGATTGTGTATCCAGTCTGTGTGCGCACATGTGTGCATATGAAATGAAAAGCTATCCCTTTAAGAGCTTTTTTGTGTGCCATGGCCATTGATTCTCTCTCTGAGTGTGTGCAAGAACGTGTGTTGCTGCATTATATTGAGACACTTTCTGAGATATTCAAGAATTTAAAACAAGTCTTGAAATATTTCCACTTCTCTTAATGTAAAGAGAAAAAGGACACTGCGTGTCTATAAAAGAGTAATTCTGTGTGTCCATCTACCCATTTGTCGATCTGAGAGAATCTTTCTTCCCCTCATTTGAATCTCTCCTTACCTCAGAACACAGCCATGTCCTCACATCTACCTCCTTCACCGCTTCAGATGAGCTTTCTCAAGAGTTTTAAAAACCCTTTCTTATATATTGGTCTTTCTCTTAATCTCTATCCTCTTTCAAACATCCTTCAGTCCCTTCCCATTTCCCTATTTTCTGTCTTTAAATGTACAATTATTTTATAGTTTTACTCTTTCTAGAATTTTATTGCTCATTTGTTTTCTTTTGCTATCAGGCCGCATTCATATCCTGTACTTTATATTTTACCTCCCTCCATTTAGCTTTTCCCTTTTTGTTTAAAAAAAGCATCTTATAAATGAGACTGGACACCTAATTGACGTGAGGTGTGTGCTTAAGAAGCCATCTTAATGAGGGTGCAGATGAGGTGCAGATGAGTGTGTTTAGTACTCTGGTGATGATGTGTGCTGGGATTGGATGGTGCGAGAGCCTGGCAGATCTGTGACAAGTACAAGGAGCTATAAAAATATATGCAGAGGAAAGGAGAATCTTGGGAAAAATGAAAATGAGATGGAAAACACAACCAAACAATTCAAAAGTGAGGGAAACAAGGCATGTCGATAGAAAATGAAAATGAATTAGGCCTGTTTCACACCGTGTACAGATGCAGAGCATACAGTCCATTCCAGGTGCGTGTATTTTTGCTGTACAGTTAACGCTCAATTCAAGTGACAGTGCATTGATCATGATCAAAATACACATGGACTAATGCAAACAGTAGAAATTTTAACAAAAAAAGCATACTGATGATGTCTACTGTTTCAAACAGTCATCATATGGACAATTTTAAAACTAAACTAATACCTGAAAACACACTTTCCCTCCAATCTACAGTAATGGATGACACAACATCTAATTGTCGAGGTTTAACAATAAAAAGTTCTTTATGATCCATGTGATGTCACGTATAAAGACTTGCAGGCAGTTTCAGTGTCAAGATGGTAATTATGGGGCAGTTGTGGCCTACTGGTTAGTGAGTTGGGTTTGTAATCAGAAAATTGCTGGTTTGATTCCAGTGCTGGCAGGTAGCAACTAAAGTGCCCTTGAGCAAGGCACCTAACCCCTGGGTGCAGTAGTGTGCCCACTGCTCCGGGTGTGTTCACTCCTCAGTGATGGGGTAAATGCAGACAAGTCAGGTATGGGTTACCATATCTGACAAAATATGTCACTTTCACTTAATATACACCAACGTCTCCTACGCTGGCTTAGGTGGGTGAATACAGGCTTTGTCGTATCCTTTTTCATAACCTTTGCAGTAACAAATACAGCACAATGAGCTTTCTTCTGTCTACAACTTGCATTACATGGAAAGCAAGCAGAACAAAAGCGATGTTGCTGAAACAAAGCAAAATTATATAAACTACACTAGTAATAAAATAATCTTCTTAAGTATTTTCTCCTAAATGTATTTTGAAATCAAAATAACGTGAACTTTCCCATTATTCCCATTGTAGAGAGTTTTCTCTACAAAAATTGTGGATCAGCTATGCACTGCAAACGCAGCCAGTGTGATAGCACAATGGATACATTGCATACATGCAGGATACCCATCGCGTACATACTGGATATGTGTGCGGTGTGAAACAGGCATTAGGCCTAGCAAAGGAATTGTATACCTTTACATGAAAAAAATTCTAAAATTATTTTACTGAATATTTATATATAACTATAATGTATGTTGAAAAGCAACTTAAAACTTTCTTGATGTTCAGTCATATTTTGTGTTTTGGTTTAAAACAGTCTAACAAACACACACACTCATGTTCACATTAACGCTGTAACTGTACTCAGACACTTACTCATCCACACCCACGCAAACACTCACTTTCATTTTACAGAAGCTCACTAGTCCCGCACAAATGCATGTGCAACTGCAGTGTCTGAATAGTTATCCTACACACTCACAAAATACACACATTTAAAATATACAAGATTTTCCACACCACTAGGACTGCATCAATCAAACACAGGTCCTTGATTAGCCCTAATTAATGGCTCCTCCCTCTTATAGAGATGTAGTAACACAAACTAAACTGCATTTTGTGATTAAATGTAGCATTCAAAGTCAAAGTTCACGTCTTTTTAGATTTGGACAATTAATTGTTTCATTTGTTAATTTTCTTGTTTTTGCAAGTTCATCAGAAAAGACTTATGCTCTGAAACACCCCCAATAAAACCAGTTTTCATGTTTTTTCAGTTGGCTGAATGACTGTAGGAGGTCCTCTCTAGCCTAAGAACTTTTCTCTAGGAATGATAACACATGGATTCCCAATTCCAAACAGTCAGGTTATCAGAGAAATGTGTGTAAAGGAAAAACCATCTGATCTAGAGGGACTTGGAATACTGCTGTCACATGGAGGACTACAGTGGAAAGGTGGGATTTAAGTAGTCGTTAAGGTTGGTGAGTTCTCAAACTTTGTAGTAAATGTTGGCAGAACTCTGAGAGGGCATCTCCTGTACGATGTAAACCGGATGGCCATAGTCCCCGCTGTGGGCAGTGGGCAGAGTCAGAAGTCCACAGGGGGATGATGATGTCACTAGCCTCTGATCCATTGTTGTTGCCACCTCCCCTGCCACAGCCTCGTTTGGGGGAGGTTAAAGAGGAGAGGGAAAGAGGAGCGTGGTGTGATTCAGAATGTTTGGCATGTCGTCGTTGGTAACACAAAATGCAGATCACAGCAGTGATGAGAAGGAAGGCAAAACCTCCAGCAGCACCTGCGATAACTGCAATGTTGGAGGGATGAAGAGAGCCATTTTCTCCACCCGGACCTTTAGGGGGAATTCTGGGATGTGTGTTGTTTCCAGTACCTGCAAAATTGAAAAGTTTACCATTTGTAAAATAGCAAAGATACTGTAAAACATGTAATAACCTCTTTGAGACTAATCTAATGTATGTTTCAGTTTAATGAAATTCACTAGACTTGAGACTCATGGCGTTTCTTGGCTTAGCACATTTTTCTGAAGTCCAAGCATTTTTTATTAGGCAAAGTCTTTTTGGCTTGGTGACGGCATTAGTGAAATGACCACTTTTAACATGTTCCCGTATACGACAGGCTGGCCTTTGACACTAACATGAGTATGGTCTGAAGTAGTGAGCTCATTAGTGCTGCCCATCCTGCCCTCCAACATTGTATTTTTCATTTTATCTCATCATCTGATGGCCTAGTTAATATATTTAACCAATCAAATGGAATAAATGAAATTGGGCCAGTCATCTAACAATTTGATGGGCTTGTTCATGTCAACAGATCAAAGCAAACCAATTAGAGACTGTGTTCATTAAAACTGTCAATGTTTACACCCTCTTTAACATATGAATGGCTTGACCCACAGAATCATGAATATGGCTTTCCTATTGTTCTTTTCCTGCTACCTTTTGAGTTTGAAGTTGTTTATTAGTTAATGTTCTTTTTAAATGCTGTTAAAACTGAGCTCTAAATGTTCTTTTTGCTGTAATAAAAACATAAAAAAAACACTTTTTTTACCCATGTAAACACAAGCTCTATTGTTAAGGCAGTTAATGTTACATATCAAAATCAACTATTTTAGCCACTAATATGGACAACAGCTGAGCAAAAAGAGCATTTTAATAGATGTGTAATAGTACGGTTTTGTTGTATAAGAAGGAACAGCGTAAACAAACAATTCTTCAAATTTGTTTCATGAAGGAAAGAAAGTCATAACAGTTTGGTTGTGAGTGGGCATAAATGATGACTGAATTATTCTTTTTAAGTGTGGTTCTCTTTAAATAGTGATAATCATGGCTCGAATTGAGGGGGGATGGCAGTCCCCTTGTTGAAAAACGTATTAAAAGCGTTCCCCCTGCAAAACCACTACAGGTGGTTTTTAGGCTACATTCAAAATTCTAAAAAAAAACAACTTTATGGGGCTTATTGCTTTAATAAAACAGTAATTCCATAAAATATTTATGGAATATTTAAAATATTTAATATTTCTTAAAATAAACATGGCAACAAAAATGTAATGTATATTAATAAAATATTATTTAAATTAATTTGTTAAAGCATCCTGACATAGATGCTGCGGTTGTGTCTTGGGCAACCTCAGTTTAAATCCCAGCTTGGGAAACCTTCCCCAATCTCATTTTCCACGTCACTTTGTCATCACTCATGTCATCTCTATACTGACTGAAGCTATCTATAGAGTTATTATTTTATTTTTCTTCTTTTCAAGTCTGTTAATATTAGACTAAAAACATTTCAATGCCCTCCAAAGGCATCATTTAGATAATTTGCGTGGGTGTGTACTTGTTTATGCATGCATTTTGTTTTGATGTCAATTTAATAACACATTTTGTTAAATTAAAATGTGTTTACAAATTAGAGACATTTTTTAATCATTGCATACGTTTAGTTCCCCCACCCCATCAAAAAATACTTGACCACTGCATTCCCCTTGAATTTATTTTACAATTCGACCACTGCTGATAATGATGGTTTAGTCCACCTGCAAACAAGATAAGAATAAATAAACTTTTGTTACACAACTTTATCAGTAAATACAGTTGATATCAAACAGTTTGTTTTAATAAAATTGTCATATTTATGACGCTGTAACATAAAAGCATAAAACCTCATTAATTTATTTTTTTTTAGTTTTGTGCCTTTAAGTGTGTCTAGTTCTAAAGCCATCAATGTGCTAATGTACTAGTTAATTTTGTGTACTAAACATTGACAAAATACCCACAGATATATGCCTTTAAAATTCTCTTTTCTATTTTGAAAATGTACCAAAAATATTCATCTTGCACTTGCACTAGATTTGTCCAATCAAATACTTTCTAGAATGAGAATGATCTTCACTCTGTGACCACCTGCAACCAACTAGCATAGTTCAAAGCTGTCATGTAACTAAAGCCTGTTGGTTAATTTAAAAACAAGTACTTTGACATGTTTCATCCAACATGTTGTTTAAACAACAGATAAGTCAACCCGAACCAACAACTCTGTCAAGTGATTATGTTCCAGGACTAACAACTCTGTTTGTCATGGGCTTCTACATAAATATGAGCTCACAGTTTTATATAACACCTAATTAGAATTCAGCAATTTTGTGGGGGCTTATTCGCACATACTCATCACATGCTAGTTGACATGCAAAGAAATTGAACTAGTCATAACTTATTTTCATATAGAAATCTTAGAGGTAGCATGGTAAAAACAATCTGTTTCTTTTTAGGGGTCACAGGAGGGTGTCATAAAAACTTTTGTTGCAAGAAAGAGAGGGAATAACTCAAATGTTTTAAATGTGTTACATAAGGGCCCTTTAAGGTAATTCAGACCATTTTGACATTAAGAGCCCTCACTGGTGTTGTCGAGAGGCTTCTCCTGAGGTGATGTAATTATTAGGCACGCTATGTACAGAAGAGATATTTTTCATTCCAAGAGAGTTATTGCTAAACTGTCATGTTTGCCAAAATGGCATGACAGCCTGTGTGTGCAAATGAATCTCATCAGAAATCTCCAACCAAAACGAGAGAGAGCAAGAAAGAGAGAGAACATGTGAAAGAGGGTGATGTCTCAATGCTTTTTTAAGACAATAAAAGTTGCATGGAAAAATGTATAACTTGAGGAAAAAATGCAGGTGAGGGAAAGAGTAACAATAAAATGTAAAAAGTCTTTGAGCTGTGTTACATCCACTCTCATTCAACAGTGAAGAAGCAATTGTATGGTTGGCATAACAGACAATGACTCCACAGTTCTTTTTTATCCTTATCCGAACAAGGTACATTGAAAGTATTTAGTAACAAAAACAAAAGGCATTCAAAAGGCAATCAAACAAACCCTTAGGTTTGTAGCATTCGGCACAATCATCAGTTCCTGACATTTCTCCTCTTGGTTGTCGACCGTGAGTGACGTCACTTCCTAACACTAACAAGCCCCATAGCATAGTCCCACCCCTGACACTGATTGACAGATTTGTGTGCAGGCATCGTAAATGCAAATGCAAAGAGAATTGCGATTGCTTTTGAGTTTTGGCACACTCAATAGAGGTGCAGAAAAGAGAGAGAGGGTACAGAATTCAGTATGCCACCCATCCTCCTCACTAATGGTGTCTTGCACACTATTTTGCAGACTAGCTGTTATTTTATAGTTCCCAAGAAGGCCGGGGGGCTGCGTCCAATTCTAGAGCTGAGTCAGCTAAATCAGTCTCTGAGGAGATACAGATTCAAGATGTTAACACTCAAGCAGTTTATGTGTCAAATTCAGCTGGAGGAATGGTTTGTCATGATAGATCCGAAGGATATATACTTTCACACCGAGATATTGCCAGAACAGGAAGTTTCTGTTCTGTTCTTCATATGAAGCCATTTAAGTTCTACCTAAACAAACAGGCTTCATCCCAAGAACCACCCGCTAAGGATATTAAGGGTTATGTGCTGAGGGCTTTGTACCCTTTCTATATGGATCAGACCCCAGTTTCTCACCTGGGATCCCATTCTAGGAGTACAATGCTGTCGCAGGTTTCTCATGATGGATGCTTCTCTCAGGAGCTGGGGTGCAGTTCTCAATGGCCACACAGTCCATGGTCAGTGGAAAGAGCCTTATCTCTCGTCACCTAGACTGCCTGGAAATGAGTGCAGTGTTTCTGGTATTGAAGCACTTGCTTCCACATCTCAATGCCCAACACATGCTGGGCCTTATGAACAACACCACAGTGGTTTTCTTATATAAATCACCAGGAGGGTTGCTTTTGTGTCCCCTGACCAGGGGGCCAGATATCCTGTTGAGGCAAGGGCTGAAACCCGGGGAGTGGAGTCCGTTTGGGAGAGGCATGGCAGAGCGGAAGTGGATCTGGTCACCTCTGAGGAGTCTGTCTATCCCCTCTGGTTCAGCCTCACTCATCCAGCTCCATTAGGGCTAGATGCCATGGTACATACGTGGCTGCGTCTATATGCCATTCCCACAATAGCCTTGCTCCCAGGAGTCCTAGCCAGAGTTCACCAGGGCCGAGTTTGCCTGTTCCTGGTAGCGCCATTCTGGCCAACTCGAATCTGGTTCTCAGTGACAGTTTATCCTGAACTGTCCTGTTGGTATCAGAGGTTGCTGATAGCCATCTGGAGGAGAAGTTTGCCTCCAGACTCTCTGGAGCCTAGGGTCTTTCACCCCCACACTAAAATTTGTAAGTCTTAAGTAAAAGGGGTTTTATGATCCATACATGATCCAAATATTAGGCCATGCGAGACACTGCACTTACAACCATTCCATCTCTAATACAGCTCTGGCTGCTACCTCATCAGTTCATATGGGTAAACACACTACACACAAAAAAAAAACTCAACAGAGCAAGTGTCCAGGAGAAGAAAGCAGCTTACGAGAGCAGAGGTCAGTGAGGAAAGAGAGATTATCTGAGAAATGTCTCATCCCTTTTCTGAAATAAGGTTAATATGAGTTTAAATGAGTCTATAAATAACCATGCAAACAAGTAAAACATCTGTTAGCTTATGTAATGACATCAGACAGCTCTAATCTTATTTAGACTGTAAAACTGAGCTGGACTTGAATCAGTTTTAAATTAGCTGTGGGATCTGCAGTATTGAATATCAAATGTCCACATTTATTTATTTAAATAAAGAACAGCATAAACTTTAAAGCTGAGAGAACATTAATGCGTGCAATAAAGGAGCTATGGTGCACTGGTTATTCCGGACTCATTGAGCCTTGGTGCTCATGTGGAGAGTACAAGTTTGAGTCTAGCCTGTTACACATGCTGATTTTGCCCCATAATTTTATTTACTGTTCTATCACTGACACTAAAAAGCTGTTTAATATAAACTGACAAGATGTTAAAACAAGCAAACAATGATAAAATGGCAAAGAACAACTGCACGGGAAAATAGACAAAACATTATGCTTCTGTACCAATCTTTAAAATTACTAAAATATTGGGAGTTTTTTTCTGTTTCATTCAGTAGTCATCTCTCGAGCTCCACATTAAAAAACATACCACGTTTTTTGTTAATTAAAAAACGCCAAAAGTTTTCTGTGAGGGTTAGGTTTAGGGGTAGGGTTTGGAGATAGAATATACAGTTTGTACAGTATTAAAACCATTACGTCTATGGAGAGATCACACACAAACATTGATGTTTTATGGGGACATTCCATAGACGTAATGGTTTTAATACTGTACAAACTGTATATTCTGTCTCCCTACACTAACCCTTTCCCCTTAAACCTAACCCTCTCAGAAAACCTTCCGCCATTTTAGATTATCAAAAAAGATAATTTTGAATTATATATATAAGCTTGTATGTTCTGGGGGACCTAAAAATGTCCCTACAAGGTCCCAATATTTACTGATATTACTATATTTGTGGGATATATATATATATATATATATATACATACACACACACACACACACACACACACACCTTTCCTGTTTCTATTCATTTTCCTCACCTGAGAAGTTTCTAGACCCTCTGAGTTTGGGAGCAGGCTGTTGCCTTGTGAGAAGACACTGGATGTACACACATTCACAGTCCCCGGCCCCCATTATCTGAGACAGCTTTGTGTTTGGAGTGTAGGGCACAGGGATTAAGTCAGATCTATAACCGTGAATAGAGGAGTGTTGGGTTCCCTTCTCCCACAGAATTAATAACCCTAATTAGATTCCTTAATTGCATGCATTACAATTCTAGTAATGCATGCAGGGGAGAGAAGGAACAGACTCCACACACATTAAGCAGAAGGTGCGGTGGCACGAACTCAACTGAAAAATGCATCTTCTACTCTATATTAATAAGCTGTAGATATATGGATGGAATATCACCACTTTAAACAGCTCATTAGTTGGTAGAAGAGCATATTAACCCGTAACACAGAACTTACTGCTGTAATGTCTTGTTTTTAAAAGTTGGTTGATCTAATCTGCCCTGGCTGTGGTGACATGTTCTATTTTCAGTATTTCATGTGCTTACATTGCAGACAGCTTTGTTGATTATAACAGAAATAGTCCCTGGCTCGTCAAAGTTTACATCTTTCAAAGATGTTCAAGTGCCTCACCTGTCATAATTAGATGATGCGTCCTGTCTGGGTGGTCAATTGTCAGCTTAAATAAGATGCAAAGTGCACCACACTTCAGTTGTTAGTAAAAATGGCTGGCCCTTCTAAGCACTGCCTGTGTAGACAAAGTCATTAATTACTATAAAGGGAATAGTGTCAGCTTCACAGCTTCATGGACCATTTAAAGCACACTGTGTCAACAGCTTTCTTGAACTATCAAGTTCCAATCGGACTGGCTGTCTTAAAGAAACTTCAGGGTGTGCAGGTTTTATTTGTCCACTGAAAAACATTGTCATGTTTACAAATTCCCAGCCTGCTACAATGAGCTTCTGTTAAAGAACTAATGACTGGACTTCCCAAAGTATACAGGGTTCAAAACATTTATAATTTAACAGAATTTTACATCATAATTTCTTAAGCACATCTGTATATTTTGCTTTGCTCTCATGATTATATATGATTTTTAGTTCCTGTACAAGTGGACGGTTTTTGTCCAGAATAAGAAACAAAAAGATTTTATGCTAACAATCAAAAGTCTGGTAATGGGAACCACTTACACGACTTCTATGATCAAATGAAACTGACTTCCTACCCCTGCAGTGTAGACATCAGTTATAGTGTTAGACTTCTGGTTGTCTCGCCTCACTTGCCTTCAGTGTAGACTGGGTGTAGCGCTGATAGGGATCTGAACCTGTTATGACTGATGCAGTGAGCTTTGCTGAACTGCTAATGTGTCGCAGGAATGCTTTTTGCCTTTTTAATGCTTAAAATCTTGGCATGGCATTTAGTGTTAGTTGATGATTTTGGCACCAACCACAGAATAAAAAATCTGCCAGAACAAATAAAGTGGACCAAAAATGGGGAAGGGAGAAAACAGATGACAGCAGAAATCAGATGAAGGAAGAACTTCCTTTGTGCTGATAAGATACACTAGCATTAAAGAAAATAAATATACTGAGATTAAAAGATTTATCCGAGTGACAGATGAGTGAATGAAGATCAGGAAGGGGATGAAACAACAAATGAGGGCAGATCGAAGACAGCTAAATAAATAACTATTAAGAAGTATTACAAATGTGGTAACACTTTAATTGTCTTTGTTACACATTACATATAGCAATAACAGCAAATTATGCATAATCACATGCAACTAACCCTAAAAAAAACCTAATCCTAATCCTTACCCTGTAGTAAGTACATGCTGGTAATTAATATTACTCAGTACTTAAATGTATAATTACATTGTTAAACGGACACCTTAGAAATGTATTTTTACTAAAAATGTAATAATATAAGAATCAAATGATATTCATGATGTTTGATGCTGTCAGTGGTTCTTGAACATTTACATTCTTCTGCTTATGTAGTCTAAACACTATAATAAAATACTGTAAAAGTATTTCCCGCAGCCATGACACAGCTCCACTATAGAATCAGCACCATGACAAATAAAAAGAAACTTAAAAACAGATACCTCATCTTTCTATTGGGCTGTCTCTGCAAGTTGCACCCAACAACCAGTGTAGGTGTCGTACAATGGAATCTAATACAGAGGAAGCATCTGCAATTGTCAAGCAGGCGTTTTGTGTGTGTTAAAATGAGAGGCAAACCATTAGTGGAATTTGTCATTATTAATGTTTTTTGCTGAGTTTTTCCTGTTTAACCACAAAGTGGGTGTGACTGTGGGGGTCTCATAACTGGATGATCTAGTCAGATTTACCACAAAAACTTGTGTGTGGGGTTACTGGGTGATATTGTTTCACATATGTGTATATGTTTATTATTGCTATTAATGGGTCATGTTTGTGTGATCCTGCACAGTAAATTGCAGCCATGTCGTCATGTTTCTGCATTTGACTCAATAAGGTGATGTCAAGGGTCAATGGCACAGTGAACACTGGATACACCCCCTCCTATCACACCACCTGTCACAGGAAACACATTCCTCAACAAGTGGAGGTTCTTGGCAGAGGGAGGCACAATGTCGGTTTTGTCTGCTGCTGCACAGAGAGAGAAAGAAAGGCCGCAGAGGCTGTGTGTGTGTGTGTGTGTGTGAGAGCTATATGAAACACAATGCTAACTAGGTGGAATCCAATTAATGTTTTTCTGCCCGACCTTTAAGAAGTATCTGTCCTATCCACCCACACACATCTGATTGGGGACATTCTATAGATTTCTATTGTTTTTAAACACAGCTAGTTATAAGAAATTTAGCCTAACCCTAACCCACACGCTAACTGTAACCCTAACAGAAAACTTTCTGCATTTTTACAAAGAGGACATCCCAAAAGATGGATTTGCTTAGTTTTGTCAGGTTTTGCTGACCTTTGGGTACAAATGTCCAATATATGGTTAAGAAAAAATTGATTCTGGTCTCGGTCAGCATTTTGGGATAGTTTTGCTCATCAACTGACACCAAAATGTTCTGGCTAAAACTGTGAAATAAACTTCTGATCCAATCAGATTGCAGGAGCCAGACATGCAAAACTCAGCCAAAAAACACTGACAGAACATATAGGTTGTTGGCAAGTTGTGAAAATGTGTAAAAGGGCAACATATGCAACTTTATCAAATTTACTTCTCATCTATCCCTGGTGTTTATAGTTAGCTTTTGTCTCAGCAAGAAGGTAAAACATCAGTGTGGGGGCTTTAAAACATTAAAATATTCATCAAATAAAGATCACCCAGGATCCCTCATTCCCTTTGCTCTTGAACCGCTTCGTTTCCGCCATTTTCTCTCTTTTCTTCACTCAGTCTCCTATTTCAGTTCCATGACAGTATTTCACTCCTATGACAGTTTCTTCTTCAAAACTGTTGCAGTAAAAGACAATTTATGTTGTTATTTATGTTATATTCTTAAGCAACTGTTTGTAAAAAAACAGTAAAACCTGGTAAGATTTGTCTGCCCTGTCCACTGCAGCATCAATGCCATGGCGGTAAGGAGCCCAGAACAGCTCCGCAGTTAGGTTACCTAAATCCCTCACGGTGACTGACATTGCTGTGTGTGTCTTTATGAGCAACTGGCGCAAGATAGATATTAAAAATCGCTACAAAGCAAAAACTGTTTATTTAAAGACACAGCTCAATCTAAATGAAAATTCTGTCACCATTTACTTGCCCTCATGTCATTCCAAACCCGTATGACCAATATCTCATAACCAAATGTGCCAAGTATGAATGTGTTCATGTCTGAGTGAGATTTGAAACCTATGGTGGATGTTCTTTAAAACATCTTTTTGCTCCAGAAAAGAAAGAAATTTATAAAGACATGAGGTTAAGCAAGTGATAAAAAAGAAGTGATTAATTATTTCTTCAAAAATGTGTGTGTGAGTGTAAACACTGTTGGTCAGTGACCTAAGGGCATCTTTATGACCTCTGTTATAATTCAACAACAAGATTGGAGCAGCCATAATGACCTGTCAATACAGTGTTTCACAAAAATTCTCTCTCTCTCACTGTCTGTCTCTATGCACACAAACATACACGCTTCGACACATGGGCATGAAGATTTCAGAATCCATCACACACATAAGCAATCAAATGTGCACTCTTTTGTAAAATCAAACATCAGCCGGTCATCACGAAGCTATATACAAAGTTGTGTGTGTGTTGTGTGTGTGTGAGCCTCTGACCTTGTGTTTGAGGACTGAGGCAGGTTGTCGATCGATTCGTCTGGTCTAGTGCAACAATGATAAAGCCTGCAGCCCATGTATGTGTGTGTCAATGACGCCTGCATTAAGGCTTCACAAGACACGGAAGGGCCTTGGATTTCAGTGGAAGGTGAAGAAACTCATGGTTTGATTCTTATTATAGAGACATGGAGTCTGTGAGATCTGCGACTGCTAATATTAGCCCACCCCTCACATTTTCACACACACTCTCACTACATTTCATATACAAGCACAAAAATGTAATCTCAGGGACATGAGCAGCAACTACCATTGAATGTTTCTTTTGATAAGATCTAAGGTATGTGTGAATTGGATCAATGACAGGAACAAAAGAGATTTCTTTTTAATTTAAAGAAAGTGTTTCCACACTTCCACACATTTTCCATTGTATTAAATCGTTTGGGCAAACTTTTATTTGTATTTCAGGTACCCCGCGCCACGCGGGGAGGGTCATCTGAACTTTTTGCTCATCAGTACAGGTGGTGGTTGAGAAGTTCAGGGTGGTAGACGTTCAGTCCAGGGCCTTCCAGAGGTTTACACCGCACAGATCAAGTTTCTCATCTGGCACCCCCCTGCCCAGCCCTTCTACATCTGAGGATCATAGATGGGGCCATAGGCAGAGTGTGGCTGACCGTGCGCGTGATGCCAGACGCAGGAGGTGAAGGACACATGAGCTGGGGCTCGGGCGGGAGTATAGCTTGCTCACACCATCCATTCACCCTCCTGCCTCATATCCTCCATCCTTCAAAGTGACACAACCACCTACATTAAGCATAAAATCACAGATGGGACTATGTAATGATTATGGTGGCCCCTGTTTCCGCCTGTTCTGATGGTCCAGCTAGTGCCACATGTTACTGTTTAGTGTGAGCCGAGCTGCCGCCTCGGACATTGACGTTCAGTAGGTAGACGGCCTGTATACAAGCTCCCCGGCTGAGGAGTTCTCCTTCTTCAGCTAGTGGTTGAAAGATTGAGCCCCAGTCTCACTTTCAGTAAAGTACAGAGGTCTGAAGGTTCCCTGTCAGAGCTTGTCATGGGAGGCCTGTGGCATAAGCCGGTTACACGCCTTTACTACAACTGAGAAACCTGGGTCGAGCCCCACCTCGAGCCACTCTAGTCAGGCAATCCCAGATCCCCACAGATCAGGGAAAGACCATGTGTTTCCGTTCTCAGGGTTGGTTTTGATGTGGGCCCAACCACCCTGGTGAACCTCCTTTTGATTCCTGTACTGCCCTCGAGACAGTGCTTGCTGTCAATGTTTCGGCCCTCCTCGCTGTATTACCTGGAGTTCTGGTGTCAGTTGAGACCGTGGTCCAAGGGCCAGAGACGTTTCGGCCCACCTTGGATAGCGAGTCAAGAGGCTCTCCTGGCTGGGTGAGCACCTCGAGGGTGGGATCCCCTGGTGCTATTTTTCAGCCCTACTGCTGAGCTCTTAGGGGTTCTGCCCTCTTGGTGTTAATATGGAGATATTTTTTGTCAAAAATGGTTGGCAAAGTGGAACCCTCCCTCTGTGGTGGAGAGGGGCTATGTAAATATAGTGTCCTCAGTCTTCCACCTCTTGGCTGGCAAAGGAAATAGTGTGTTAGACGGTGGCAGCTAGCGATCAGCTGGCTCCTGTCTGACTGCTATCTTCCGGGCGGTGTGCAGTTGTACCTCCACTACAGGAGGTCCTCCACCTCCACGAGAGCTTCGCCTTCCTGAGGCATGGGTGAGCATAGACCGGGTTTGTTGATATGTTCCTCTCACTCCTCCCAGAGTCCCATCAGGGCCAATTACTGCAGGCAGTGATGGCTGTTTTCTGCTGCTCTGGCCCAGGGTGAGCTGGGCTACACCCAGGCTAGGAGGGCCCTACGCTCCTCACGGGGCTCGCTGGAGAGAGCAGTGTTCCTTGGGGGATATAAGTTTAGCTAGCTGTCACTCCGCTCCGCTCCCCCTAAAGCTCTACCTTTATGCAGTCGGCCCAGGGCACGCTTGTATGATGACCCAGGAGTTTGGTGCCCTTACAACCCGTGTGTTAGTGCGCTGTATCTGACAGCAGGGCTCTGCGTTTAGGTGGCGCCTTCACTGCAGGAAGGCTTTGCCTCTTAAAGCTTGGTCCATAGGATGATGCTTGGGCAGCTGAATCCCCCGACTGCCCTCGAGCATTGGCCCTCGGGGTTTGAGTATTTCGGTACCCTCATTATAGAGGGTCCCCCGCCCTTTTGGTGCTAGCACGATGGCCAGCCCTGCCTCCTCCAGCCGGGGACTGAGTCCCGTGGATAGCCTTGCACCCTGTGCATAGGAGGCTGGCGTTTGTGTCCCAAATGCCTCCCTATGCTTACTTCAGCAGGGCACTGAGTTGAGGTGCGCTTGCTTGCGCAAATTAAAATTCTGTCCTACAGGACAGGAAGGCCTGGCCTCATTAGAGCTCGGTCAAGGACGCTGTTCTGAGCGTAGAAGCCAACTCTTCTGCTAGCTTCCCTTGGATATCGTCCTCGGGGTTCAATTGTGACAGGCTGGCAGCCTTCGTTTACCCCAGTTGTGACAGGCTGGCAGCCTTTGTTTGCGCTAGCCAACCCTCTCAAAGGCATAGACCCTTGAGCCGTTATTGCCAGGCCTTTACGCGGCTGGCCCATTAGCACATTGGAATAGCGCTTCACCACTGATATGGAAGATCGGGGTTCAAGTCCCACACTGAACACCTCTCTGTGTGTCCAGTGTGGTTATTACAGGGCTTTGCGTTTGGGCATCAGTCCCGAGAGTGGTATTTTTGTCACCCCAGTGCATGAGTAGGGTTGAGTGAATGCCTATGGTGATTTGTGCGTCTCCACAGACCATGTGGCAGTCGCTCCCCTCGGCATGGCATAGTTAGTATTGCATTCCCCATAGCAACAAGCCAGACGCAGTGTTGAGTTCCCTCGTCTCTCATTTACGTATGTAACCTCGGTTCCCTGAGAAGGGAACGAGACACTGCGTCTTGTTGCCATGCCTACGGGCGCCTGTCTACATCTCCTTAAGACAAAGAAGCCGATGCCATGCTCTACAGGTGCCCTATTATACTTGCATGCGCACCTGACGTGCATTAGTCACTGTTGCGGGCCAATTTCATTAGCGTGATTAGACACGAGTTCAGACACCGGTCACTCCAAAGGCGTTCCCCATAGCATCAAGCCAGATGCAGTGTCTCGTTCCTTCTCAGGGAACCGAGGTTACATACGTAACCGAGAAACGTTTTCCTTGATGGTCAAAACACTGGGAAAAGATGCTAAA